>JAOTQQ010000003.1:29497084-29517409 GCA_026546715.1 Gallinago undulata | reverse complement strand
GGGGGGGGGGATGAGGAAGAATGAGAAATTGCCCAGTCTAGTTTGAATGTATTTTTATTTTTCATGGAACAAAAATGAGAAAGCACTGTTCTCATCGGTAGTTCCCAGATCTTTGCTGTTGCTTTCAACCTCCCTTCCAGTCTCTTCCATCTTACATCTGTTCTTGTCTGCCCGGCTGCCATCACACTTGGTTTGTAGAAGTCAGGCTGCTGCTTGTTTTCCCAATCCCTCAACTTCTGTCCTGTGTTGACCCTGAGTAGCTTCCCACATATCACTTCTTGCTCTTTCTTTTTCCATGTTCGGATCCTTGCCAAGAGTTGCTATTTCTCTTGCTCTATTGTCTCATGGAAACTCATCCCTTCTTCTCTCTTATCACTCCAAACTCTTACCTTGATCTCAGTGACTTGGTTTGTCTTCTGTTTTCACCATTTGTTTCTTGGGTGTGTTAAAAATGTCACGTTGGTTGTCTCTTCTCTGGCTGTATCGTTCTGATCCTTGACTCTCTCCTGTGGCTTCTGTATTAGATTTTAATTCCTTATTCTCATTTGAAGAACCCTCTGCAATCTTATGCAGCCTATATCTCTAATGACATTCCCTCTTACATCTTTTGGATGTCCCAATCTTGCCTTGCTGCTTCCTCAGTGTTCTCCTTCTTGGTGTCATGCCTTATTCGGATGCTTCCTAAGCCTAGAATAGTCTCTTCCATCTTTTATGCCACATATGAGCTTTTCCACGGGCAAATTCTTATTGTGAATTTCCTTTCTTGATGTTACAATTAATATTTTCTCTGCACCGTCCTTTCCAAATCAGCTGAGTCTAACCCAGAGCTTGGGGCTCTGTTTTTATTCCTCACTGGATTTGTAAATGTAATAGAACAACATCTTGATTTAAAGGAAGGAATAACTATTTTTATGGAGAGTGCCTGGAAAAGTATTTCCTGCAAGTTCTTTTAATAAAAAAATATACAAAAAGGAATGAAAATACCTAGTTTATGTTGCTTGAAAATAGAGGTGACAAGAAATGCTGCTTTCAGCCTTTTCAGACATTTAGACTCTTGTCTGTAATATTAAAGAAACTAGATTTAATAAGCTTATATTGCTGCGTTAGTGTTGCACTGCTGTGAGAAAACAGTGGAAATATCCCATTCAGACAAGATCTTGCATAAAGTAGTTGGATTTAGAAGCAGACTCTGTGGGTTTTGTTTTATTTATTTTTACAACTTTGGGAAAATATGACCAAGCTTTGCAGTAGGACCAGTTTCGCACACTGTTTAGTCTAATTAAAATGATTTAGTGACAAATGCAGATGAAGCTCTATGCATGCATGCTTTCTCATAAATGCTTCCATTGTCTTGCTTAACGTGAATGTGGCTTAGGAAATTGCAAATTGATGCAACGCGTCTTTGGGGGTAAAGAGCAGACCATGCTGTGATCCTGGCTCTTCTTGCGGGCACAGCAGCTTGTAGCAGTTGTTTAGGAACAAAAGAAAAAACATGTGCTCGTTCTCTATTGCCTCTGCTGCAAAGCAGGAGTGAACCCAAAGCCCAAGGACTGAGAGAACCCCTGTTTCCTGCCAGCAGAGGCAGGGTGCCAGGGAGGCCCAGCTTTGGAGAAAACGGGCAGCAAGCTTAAGCCAAGGAGAAAGGGGATGGAGCGTGAATAGGGCTTTTAAAAGGAGGGCCAGATGATGAGCATTTATGTCTGAAGTCCAGGACGTGCTACAAAGATACTGTATTCAGGTAGCTTCTTACTCATGTGGCTTTAATTAAGCGAAAACCTGTGTTAAATGACTGGCATAAATAGCTGTTAAGATATAGAGGGAAGTAATCACAGTTGCCTTTTGCTAGGCTTCTACAGACAAAATTAGGTGTCTCATAAGTGTCCTGATTTAATTTTCTTTTAATCTATAATTACTTACTTTTTTAAATCCTCTGTAATTCCCTTTGGTTGCAATAGGCACCAGAGATTCTCATGTACCCTGTAAATTAGTCCAGTAATTAGGCATTTAACTTTGTTCACTCATATTTGAAAACTTAAGAGACGCTCTGGCTCAGCTCTGCAATTCGCTTGTCATTTTTCCTCAGAGTTAGTACAAATGGTTTCTATCTTATTAGAATGAAAAATGCACCTTCTGTGTTAATAGGTTTCACATAGTTTGTGGTAAGGCTGAGCCAGCAGTTAAAGCTAAAAATACTTTTCCTGAGTCCCAAAAGACTTAGCGAGCTGGAAAAATGCTGGCTGCACTGGAAGGACTTGAGTGCCACGACCAGGAGGAGTTCCCGAGTCTTGACACACAGAACAGTAGGTTTGTTCCATGCTGGTCAGAAAACACTGTTTCACTCATAATTTATGTCCCCTGTTTTCTTCCCTGGCTGCAACAGAGTCAGCTGGAGAATTTCAGCCTACCCTTTGAATTTCTGTACCCTTTTTAATGTTATTCAGAGCTAAAGGAGACTGACTTAGTGGTGACAGTTGCTTTGCTCTATTTTTCACTCGTGTTACGTGAATTCAAGTCAGTGGGAATTGGGGCTAGCTTAGAAATGTATTCACATTTTATCCTCCTTAAAGAAAAAAAAAAAAAACCAAAAACAAAAAAACACCCAAAACCCCTTCCAGTAAGACTTGGCTGCAGCAGAGCCAGCTCCCTACGTTGGCAGGAAGCCTCTCGGCAGGGGGGACATGGCTGCATATGTGCCTTCACTTTGGCTGCTGACGTGTGTTGATAGCACATCTTGTGTTCAGCTGAGTGTCGAGCAGGGTAGGGATGTGTTGGATAATCTTGCGGGCGTGTTATCAGGCACACACAGAGGCACTAACGTACCGCATCTATTGCACACAAAGGAAAACAAGCCGGCGGTCGGTTCCGTGGTAGTTTTGCTGGGTGGAAAGGCCCTCTGTGTTGTTCAGGGAAGCGTGAGAGAATGGTACCCACCGCAGAAGGATCTGTGCATCCGTATCTCAACTGCCTGTTTGCCGCGCTTTGACCTCCCCATCTGCCCAAAGGCATACGGCTGAGCAGAGAAAATGATTTAATTAAGTAAAACCAAGGGATGAATTCTTCCGCTGCTCTTTCGCCTGTCTGGTTATGTCATCCCTCTCCAGCAATCCTTTATCTTTTTCATAAGACTGTTTAAGCCAAAAAAAGTCAAGGCGTATCACTTCAGGTCAGCGTGGTGTCTCACGCGCTGCTGTTGGGCATCGCCTCTGAATCTCCCCTGTAGAGATGGTGACTGCCTGCATTTGCGATTAAAAACGATTGAGTGGACTTTATGCCTGGAATATGTCTCTGATTTGGACTTGGGGGGTGGTTGGAGAGCAAGTAAACAAGCAGCCCTGCCTCTCAGCACTTTTTTTTTTTTGCTCTCTCTCTCTGTGCCTGGAGGGTGCGATTGATCTGCCTGTGCCCTCCGTATGGAAGGAGCAGAGCGAGGCCCCGGAATAGACCGTTACACCCTGGCGAGCTCATGAGGCTACTTCCTTCCCAACTCTGGTTATTGTGGCGCAGAACTGACTGATGTTGTGAGGCAGGAGGGTTGATATCCGTTAAGGATATAGTGCTGGAAGGTCCTCAAGCAAAATTTTTAGGCTGGAGAGTAGAAGTCTAAATGTATGTTGGCATTCATGCAGTTTTGGAATTCCAGACAGCCTTGACCTCGCTGATGTTTTGTAGCCTTGAGCTCTCTGTATTAATAGATGGGGGAAGGATGTTTATTTTTTTGAAATCAGTTTTGATGATGTTGCTTTTTAAAATTGGTTAGTTATGTGTATTTCACTTTGCAATCCTAGCTGGGAGCTGGAAAAGTTTGAGGGAAAACATAATCTACATGCTTCATTTTTCCAAAGCTGAAAAATGTATACATAATTTAAAAATACAGTATGCCTCCCATCATTTCTGGCATCTTTTTTTAGATACTGGCAGGGATGATGTTTCTAGCAAGGCAAAATAATTCATTTTTGGTCTTGGTTCCTAAGATGTTTCTTGTGCTAGCAGGGGGCTTTTACACTTGCCTTCACTGCTGCTAATTGTGACAAGTCTTTGCATAACTCTGGGAGTGATGTCTTGGTATACAGAAAGCAAATTACTTAGGATGTTTTCAGTTTGCTGTGCTTTTGTGCTCTCTGAATTCTCTAGTGCCCAGAGCAGGCTGTAAGAGAGGAGGGGAATGTGTTTACCATGGCCTCTCCAAAGCCATTTTTAATTTTGCTGCTAATTCCCCTGCTTATCTTTTGTCCTGTTTCTTTCCTGCAGCAAGCAAAAATGAAGTCCCACTCACTGGAACACAGGAGCCAGGAGCAACCTTTGTTACAGCCCAAACAGGTACGGTACTGCTAGCAGGGCTCTGAACCTACCTCAGTGCTCGCACCACCACAGACAAGGACACAAGAAATCTCTGGATCCAGACAACTCTGCGGGGAGTAAATGACAGCCCAGACACCATTAGGGATGCTCAGCTTGAGGGATTCCTTTGCAAAGATGAGATGACTTGCTGGAGGTGTTATTTGAGAATGGCTAGACCTGTGTGAATTCAGGATAGATTCATAGGCCTGGAATGTGCTAGAGAGAGTCTCCAAATTACAAAATATTGAGCTGGAATGGCTCTCTGGGGTCACCTAAGTTCAAGGATTCAGCAAAGAGAATTTAATATCACATTCTAAGTCGTGTGCTGAGCTAAGTCGGAATGAGTGATTGTGTGACCCATCACTATGATTGCATGCAACCTGTGGGTCACAGGAGTTAATTCTGGGGCAGCCTAAAGAACGTTTGTGATGCTTGGGGGTGGGGGAAATGGACAGAACAGAGAACAGTCGGCAGAAATTAAAGAAAAGCTGTTAATCTCTCCCCCAGCCCAGTAGTAGCACCAGCCATCTGTCAGGTTGGAACCAGGCAGGAACAGGTTTGTTGCTGATCTTTGGCTCATTCCTGCTTGTTTCTGGAGGGATTCTTTCTATAAAGATGTTTTATTTTCTACCTCTTTGCCTCTTAAAACTCTTGTTTCAGGACATACTGGGTATTCTCCCAGTGGGGAGCCCGCTGACATCCAGCATCTCCTCTAGTATCACCTCCAGTCTGGCTGCAACGCCACCAAGCCCTGCCGGCACCAGCAGCATCCCAGGCATGAATGCCAATGCCCTCCCTTTCTATCCAACCAGTGACACCGTTGAGTCTGTCATAGGTAACTTTGCCTTTTTTATTTCTGCTAATAGGGCTTCCACAAACGTGGATCACCAGGTATGAGAATTGGAATAGCTTGGGTGTTCCAGTGAACTCCAGTTTCTCGTCTCTGTCAGCATTGGCAGATTCCTGAGGCATTTTCAGTGACTATGACACATCTGATGTTTTCTGCAGGTCATTATGGATGAAATTCACCCACAGGACCAACAGAAGGCCTCTGAGCCACTTAATCAGAATGTCAGGTGGTGCAAAGGGCCTTATTTTTAGGTTTGTCAAAGTGACAAAGAGGTCTTGGAGGAGGCAGGAAATCACATGGGTGTTTTCCACAGTTACGACCCCTTACATTCTAAATGACAATTTTATAGTGAGGGCTCCCACCAGGTAGATTGTAAAGACTTGTCCTTCACAGAGCGTAGGACAGAGGCTGTAAGAAAAAGGAGAGCAGGAGAGTCCAGAGTGGAATCACTGCTCTTAGATAAGAACAGGTTTTTTGGTCACCTGTTGTGTTTTTTTTTAATCCAACGTTTCTGAGGTGATCTCACTAACTTGTTAAAAATAATAATAGAAATGAGTGGGCAGGTGTGGGATGGAATTATATCGATCATGATTAGTGATGAAGCATGTTCAAATAGATAGAAAACTTGCAGGCATTCATAAGCTTTCTTTATTTTACCCTATCTTTGAACCTCAGAGATGTTTTTCAAGTGTTCCCTTCTACTTGTATTTCTTTTCTGAGTGGCTCTTCAGCAAAGCAGGGACAAAGCACAAGCCAGACCCAGACCTTTCATAAACCAGTCTTACAGCGTATTACGGACAGACTTTAAAGAGCAGTTTGGAGAAGACTTATGGGAACTGCTGTTATTTCATCAAATGTCTGTCGTCTTATAACATTTGGGAATACTTTTGAGACAAAAAGAAATCAGATCAGGCAAAACCTGAACTGAAAAAGCTGCCCATGACACTTCTGCCAAACCGTTTCAGAAGAGCGTTGCGCAGGGCGGAGGGTAGGGCCGTGCAGACTGACAACTAGCGAGCGAAGGCTCCTCTGCATGTAGGCTCTTTGGCCCATCCTATCTCTTGAAGTTGTTGGTCCTTTATAACATAATTGGTACCTCTGTGTCTGGCAGAGTCTGCCTTGGATGACCTGGACCTGAATGAATTCGGAGTGGCTGCCCTGGAGAAGACATTTGACAGCAGCACAGTGCCCCACACGAGTGGCATCATGATAGGTACATGAAAGCAACAGAGCTTTCTTTATCTTCTGCCAAGCAGTGTTGCCCAGTCACCTCAGTGGAGCCAGCCTAACAAAGCTCTAAAACCAGTCCTCGAATTAAATTGGTTAAAACAATAATTATAACAAACTGGCAACTGCTGAGCATCTTTGAAGTGAAAGCTTGCCCTTATTGACTAGCAGAGCTGAGTTCTTGCCACTGGGCCCAGGTGTCTTGGGGATGTTTCTTGAAACTGAATGGGACTTGCTTGATGGTGGTGTATTGTGGCTTTTTTTTTCCCTGAAGTGTGTAAGAGGACTCTTGAAGGCATCTGATACCTTTTAAAACAGGCCAAAGTATCATGATTTGCGTTTTAAGCAGAAAGCTCTCCCTAGCAGTAACAGGAAGCTCACTGACCTGGTAATGCTGTCCATCTGTCACAGAGTGTCATCAAGGTCTGCTGATTGGATTCCTGTAATGTCTGTCTCATTTTAATACGTGGAGGTAGGCTAAGGCCTCTTCTACCTGCCTCTAATAAGTGTCCAGGGAAAACTAAAATGTCTCATAACTTTTGGAAGTGGTTGTAGTTCCTGGCCACCCTTGCTGTGTAAAACATGTTTTTGAACGGGAGCTAACTTTGGTTGTGTGAAGGTTTCCAAGGAGCTGTTGCTCCAAGGTTTCCAAGGAAGGTTGCCTGGAGTTGTACTGAGGTAGGAGGGGACCTGTGGAAGGAACCCTAAAGAATATCACTTCCACTTCCCTGCCAAAGATAAGAGCCTGGTCGGAGAGTTTGCTGTGCATGTCTGCTGATAACCCTGCTTCTGCTGCTACCCGTCTGCAGTGGTTGAGAGATCTTCTACACTCTTCCCTCTGTTCATGTCAGGTCTGGGTGGTACCTGACGATCTCCTGAAAAGGAAGATCAGGAGACAGTGGGGAGCAGGGCTGAGATCTCCCTCCATCTGTCTGTGCCTGGCAGAATGACCTTTGCATAAGGGAAGTGTGATGTCTTTCAAGGTTGGGTTTTTGTTTATTTGGGTTTTTTATTACTGATAGATCCAGGCACTTAAGTATGTCTAAAATGACTAAAGCTAGTCACTGATTTTTACTGGTTAAGATCAATGATCTGACCCAGCACGAGCATCTTCTCACTGCAGGTTGTTTGGAAGTATTAAAGGCAGAAGCATGTGTTTTTAGAGCTGAATTTTTCATTGCTAAGTATTTTACCGGATACCAAATTAATCTTCTCTAGACGGATAGGGACTGAGCTCTGCTCAGAAAACTTTTTGTTGCTTTGGCTGATGTTAGAGTAGTCTCCATTGAACTCTGGAGGGTCTTAACCTACGTGGTCCAGGGCCTCTCAAAGGCTGAGAGGGGAATGAAACACGCCGAGAAGCGGAGGGAATCCCAAGGGGTTTAGGGAGGAGGAAGGGAACCTAATGCCTTCTGCTCTGAACTCCTGCGCTGTGCCCATGCTTCACAGTCACACATAGCCATCCTCTCTGTGTGTTCTTTGTCCAGGTGGGAGTTTGCTGCAAAGTTCTGCTCCTGTAAATATCCCCGGGTCCCTTGGAAGCTCTGCCTCCTTTCACTCTGCCTCTCCTTCTCCACCGGTCAGCCTCTCATCGCATTTCCTCCATCAGCCCCAGGGACACTTAAGCCAATCAGAAAACACGTTCCTGGGGACATCAGCTTCTCATGGATCATTAGGTAAATGCACAGTGTGTGTGTCCCATGTACATGCCTGTCTGTGCCATGTAAGTATTTTCTTTTAAGTTAGCTTTAATTTTAATGTATTATTTCACTGCTGCCATTTGTATCTTTTCTTCCCATGAGAACAGCAACAGCACTAGAAGCTGCTCTACCAAAAAGCTAATACCTTGTGAGCAAGGGAGCATTTCCTTCTGCTTCCCATGGATCTGGGCTGAGAAAAAAGGACAGATAGGTTTAAGATAGGTTTTACTACAGCTCTGCTGATTTCTGTCCTAGTAGCAGTAAATGTTAGTTATCTCTATTGATACAAGATGTAAATACTTCTTCAAATTTGAGATACACTTTAATATTCAGCTTAAGCGAATAAAATGATTACATGCTTTTGTAATCTGTTTCTGCATGCACTTATCTGTGTAACTGCATTCCTTGTTTGTGTAGGCGTAAACCATGCTTCCATGCCTTGCAACTGCTATTTGTTTGGCTTTAACAGCTTTTACAATTATTGTGATAAGAAAAAAGACATCAGAGGACATCTCTACTATTAATTAGTGTTGAGGCTGGCTGTTCATCCCAGTTTCAGGAAGAAATGGAAAACTTGCTGATAGGGCCTGCTTTTAATTTCAAAAGCAACAAGTTAAGCAGTTATATTTGTCTTGACTACATAGCTATACAAATAAAGCAAAAGAAAAATAGGAAATTCAAATGCATTTAAAGAGCTTATTTTTAAGAAAAAAGTTGGATATATTCCTGTAATCCAACAGAATCGTTTTTGCTGAGGTTTTGGTAAGATACTTGCATAGTAACCTAGCAGTTGGGAATCTAGAATCTGTTCTGTGTGACTTGCTGAATGAACATGAGTTAGTATGTGTAGCTGTTGCTTATTCGTATTGCAATTAACTTAAAAATACCTAGTCCTGGGCTGGTTCCTGCTGTGCTAGATGCAAAATGTGCAGAGAAGGCATTCCTGACCAAAGGGGCTTGCTACCTCAAAAGTGAAATAAGAACAGCGGGTGGAAAGAGGGAGTAAGAAGAAATGACAAGATAAGCCTGGTCAGCGTTACAGCGGAATTCCAGGTTTGCTGGCATCCTGCTTAGGGCTAGGTTCCCATTCAAGAGATCCGGAGTTTTAAAAATAAACTGTGAGTGGGGATTCCATTAAAACTTCTTGCTTTCAACTGAGCACCCTTCAGAGCAGCTGAAATGGATCTATGGTAAGTGGCTTGAGCCAGCAAAGATCCCTTGCTGCTCTGCTAAATGACTTGTTAATGCACCAAAGGCCTTAGTGAAGAAGAGTTACTATTTTTCACCTATATATATATATTTTTTTTTAACTCTTTGTGTCTTGGCTGGTACTAAATGGGATGTAAGTGGTGCTGGGTGAGCCCTCAGAGAGAGGCCATTGGCTTGCTTGCAGACACCATTGGTTTGGCTGCTGTAATGTCAGAATTATGAAATACAACTAGATTTAGGAACATCCATGGCCAGTGGTGAGCACTATAAAATGCAAATGACTCCTACATCAAACTGGTTTCACCTCTGTGTGTGTAAGAGTCCACATCACTCAGTAGTTCTGCTTCAGTACGAGCTTTTCCTACTAGTTCTCCCCTGAGTGCAGAGTGTGGATGCTTGTTTTAAGTAAATATATTTTTGCTATTGAAAGAGTAAAAACCTTGGGAGTCTGTGAAAAATAGCCAACTGGTTTTCTACCGCTTTGTCTCCTAAGCCTTGAATTTATTCCTGAAAATAGAAATGATTTGAACAAGCTAAAATAGAGAAGTGGTTAGTTAGTAGTCTCCAGTGCCAGTCACTAGCTTTGTGTCTGAACTCTGCAGGGGATGAAGCTGATGTATGTGCTGTTGCCTCCACCTGTTTATAAACAGGGTTTTCCAGTTAGTGCTGGTTCTTGGGTACGCAAACGGTAATGATGTCGGTGCATTTTAGTCTCACTGTTTGGGAGGTGAGACCAAGCTGAGGAGACAAAAGCAGAAGTTTCCTTAGGGTGTAGTGTGAGAGGAAGCACCGCCTGGGCTGGTTTGTGAACCAGTCTGTCACCAGCACTGGTGGCTGGGCTGCACAGGAAGGTAGTAAGTGGTTCAGAGTTTCTCGTACGAGAAGGGGGATTCAAGGTAATAGTCAGCTCCGCTCTAAATTCGATGCTTCTAAAACCAGCCTGGTTCAAAGGCTGCCTCCACTCAGTGTCTTGGGTCCTCCCTCTGTCATTGATGATGAGGCCTAATGGAGTGAAACTTTCCCTATAAAGATCCTCTGTGACAGACTCCTGGGTCCTGGGGCTGAAATGAATTCTTAAGATGGTCTTTTTCCCTCTGTACACATTTTTGAATCCTGGATTTCACAGGGGTAGGGAGGGAGCGGGGAAATTGCCAGCACCTGTGACATAACCCTCTCTATTTCCCTGTGAAACAGGTTTAAATGGGATGAACAGCAGCATATGGGAACACTTTGCTTCGGGGAGTTTTTCGCCCAGTACCTCACCTGCATTTCTGTCAGGTCCAGGTGCTGCGGAGCTGGCACGGCTACGACAAGAACTGGATGAAGCCAACGGCACAATAAAGCAGTGGGAAGAGTCTTGGAAACAAGCCAAGCAGGTACTTGGGCAATCCCTGGGAAAGAAGAATTAGGGAGCGTAAAGGAGTAGGAGAATGTCAGCCTTTCAACAGGAGCTTCCCAGACAGTGAGGTGATGGGGAAAGCTGTGGGTTTTACAAAGAGATTCTCTTAAACATTCTGAGTATTCCTTCTGCCTTGGAAAGGGGAAGCTGAATCAGTGTAGTTGGTGTGTTGAGATGCTGGTTGTGCAAGGCCAGGTGTCACAACAGCTGCACTGAGGTGCTTGACAGTCTTTTAGACCTGGCAGTTGCCTCAGATCCGTGACAATTTGCCAGTATGCAAAGTTCATCCTGTTAACGGTGTGAGCCAAATATATAGAACCACAGCCCAACCAGATGGGGTAAACGAGCAGCTCTTTAAGGCTATTTCAGAATTTGGGAACAGGGCAGATTGGACAGTGAGAAGTCTGTGGACATGCATAGTTTTTCCAGGGATTCTCTATTGGAGCCTGACCGAGTTTTCCCACTCCTCCTCTTCCCCTCTTTGTTGGAACCTGTAGGCTTGTGATGCTTGGAAAAAGGAGGCAGAGGAAGCAAACGATCGCGCCAACACAGCTAACATGGAATGTGAACTGGCCCGGGAGCAGAGGGAAGCCTTGGAGCTGCAAGTGAAGAAACTGCAGGAGGAGCTGGAGAGGATCCACACAGGCCAGGACCCTCAGTTTCTGCGCTCCTTCTCTGACCTGGAAACACTCTCACTCTCTTCACTTTACACCCTTCAGAAGCAGCTGCGGGCCAACCTGGAGAAAGTCGATAAGGTGAGCACCAGGGATTCGCAGGGCAGGGCTTTGCTCTCTCTGCTCCTACAGGTCGTGGCTTTTTCCCCTTTTAATACAGCCAGAAATCAGCAGCCTCTCAAAGCAATTCCATGTGGATGTAGCCAAAAGTGAGCTTTAGCCAGCTTACAGCAAAATGCCTGCCTCTTCTTTATGTCTAAAATACAGAGTTTAAGTTAATCAAAGCCGCTCTGTTGAACCTAAAGGTCTTAAAGGACATCGGGCTGTGCTGCTTTGCTTTTCCTCCTGGAGATGAGTGGGTGGATGCTGCGGGTCCTTCCCCTGCTGCCTCCATGCTGTTCCCCAGACTGCGTGGTGCAAGATGGCAGCCCTTTTGCTTTGTGACTTGGGATGCTTATGTTTCCCCCTGTCCCCCTCTCTTGCAGGCGGTATTTCAGATGCAGTCAGTGAAATGCCTTAAGTGTCAGGAGGAGAACCGGGTGTTGTTACCGTGCCAACACGCAGTGCTGTGTGAGACGTGCGCCGAGGAGGGCGAGTGCCCCATCTGCCACCCCAACAGGCCCCATTCGCTCCAGTCGTGACCTTCCAAGGACACTTGTTCTAATCATATCGTATAGGACTTTTTAACTTTATACATACGTAGATATATATGTATGTGTACATATATATATGTATGTGTATATATATATGTATATACGTGTGTGTATGTGCGTGTTTGTGTATGTGTGTATATATATGCACACACACGCACATACACACATAAAACAAAAATTAGTTGCAGAGCACTTTTTAATATTTTACATCCCGTATCTAAACTGCCCCTCACCCGTGCCCCACTAATTCTAACTCTTGAGGAACTTTGAGAGCTGTTTTTAATACAGATCAAAGGGCCATTTGCAAAGAGTCTGTGTTTCTCCTCTTTTCTATTTAGGTGATAACAAATTTTTGACTATTTCCAGAAGGATTTAGAGTGGGCAAGAGGGGCTTCCACGTGCTTTCCAGAGGGAAGAGTTGAGATCACAGGGAGGATCAAGGTGGATTGAAACGACTTGTTGGTGTCTTCAGTCTCCCTTCTCTTTCACTGACCCAGCTTGGTTAAAGCTGTCCTCCCTGATGGAAGCTCTGCTGGGTGCCTGCCTGGTGGGCCTCACGTTGCCCATCTCTGAATGTGCAGGAACTTTGTCTGCCATTTAATCAGCAAAGTTCGCTTTTTAAATTTTTTTGTACGCTCTTTGTATATTTGTACGAAAAGAAGAAAAGGGGGGAGGGAGGGAAGTATTGGATCTAGACCAAGCCAAGCCCCAAAATTCAGTGACTAATGTTCATTGCTGATACAGTGAACACGTTTCAGGTCTGAGCAGCCTTAGAAGTATTGCTCTTGGGTCAGCTAATGTTCTTTATGAAAAGAACACGGATGCACAGGTTAGTTGTCTCCAGGCAGCCCTTTGTCTAGAGACTTTTGACTGTTTCAGACCAGATAAATCTTCTCTTAGCCACGGGGACCTGTTTCATAGTCACTGCTGAAATGCATGAAAACAATTCCAGGTAGTCAGGCCACTTTTCTTGAACAGAGTTGATGTTTCCTGTGAGCCACCTCCAGGATGGGTTATGGACTGCTGGGTCCAGAAGCCCTCATGCTTCATGATCATGTATGGCCTGGTGACAGAGAAAGTCCAGTGTGACCAAGAAGCGCCACCAGCTTAGACTTCACCAGTAGCTGATCTTTTCCGTGACTTTCTTTGCCAGTGTGTCCGTTGGGTTTTTACATCAGGTGGATTGCAGTAACCTGCTGGGATCTCAACCAAAAGGCCACTCAGTTGATTAAACACTTTTATTTTGCACAGGGAATACTGCCTGTGCCACCATTCCCTGACCTGGAAAAGCACTGGAACCTCCAGCAGCCCACTGTTGTAGGAAAACTGAATTTTTACCAGAGCCTCTCAGAAAGCTTCATATTTAATGCAAAGACATAATTAGGTTTGCTTCCATAATTCCACCTTTCCTTTACATGGAAGGGGTTAATATGCATTCCCAGATGATCTCTTAAGTGCAGCTCTGTGTAGTTCTTTTTTATGTTTTTCCCATTAACTTGTTTTTGGGTTTTTTGGTAAAAATGCTTTTTTTTTTCCATGTGTATTTTATTGTAACTAGCATCAGGTTTTTTTAATTTTTTTTATGGAGAGACACTGTTGAGTGATTATTGTGGCTATGTTGTTTGGTTATAGCCTTTGAATGTCTGTGCCATGGGGCAGCACATCTGCCTTGGTCTGATCTTAAGGAAAGACCTTTTATTAAAATACGTGAACATTTCTTTTTCTAGGAAAAAAAAAAAGAAGAAGTGGGGGGAGGAGGAAGATGCCCAATTAAGATAAAAATTTACTAAAAAGTTTTTGTAACTAACTTAAGTCATAGGAAATAAACTCTTGAATCAGGTCTTTAATATTTATAAGAACCAGAGCTGATCAGCCTCTTTTGGCTATTGGTTTGTAACAGTTTTTGTTGATGTAGTGGTTTTTCTGCTCCGTGGGACTGGTCAGGGTGACGCTGCCTCTGGCCAGCCCTGTTTTTTTTGGAACTCTCCAGCACCTGGCTACGTGGCTGTGTTTGATTCTCACAGGGGCTCTTCACTTTGTCCCTTCTCTTCAGACGAAACTTGTCCCCCGGTGGCAGCTCTGTCTGTCTCACTGGGATGTCCACTCCCGTGTGATGCAGGGCTGTTGGGTCAAGGGGGAAGAGAGATTTGCCCCCAGTTTCCATGGGGGCGCACCACTTTGGCAGGGGGGCACAAGGAAAATTCCAGGACAGAGAAAGCACGTTTTTCCCTTTTGAGTAAAACAGTTTCTCTGTTTTAAAACTTATACCGAAGGACCAAAGAATTCAAAACTTTCCCCGTTTGTGGCCCTTAAACTTTAACTTTCCATTGCCACACTGTGCTCATGGCAGAAGAGCCTGAAGGAATTAGCACTAATCCCTTCCCTCGCCCCCACCCCAATTTATCTCAGCACTCTCTTTGCACAAGCACATAGACTGTTTCTCGCTTTCCTCTGGTTCTTTAAGAAACACTTTCTAAATTTAGGTTTCTATGAATTTGTTTGCTGCTTAAAAAAAAATATATATATATATCTGAAATGTGAATTATTTTCTTAAGCATCAGATGGAAAAGAGAACTTTGACCATTTTGTGAATATTTTGGGGGGCCACTTATGTGACAATTCCGAAACTGAGGTGAGAGCAGGGGGAAGGGGTGGCGTTTCTGACCCGCTCCAGCAGGAAGGCTGAGCTGTAATCACAGCGCTGCGTTTCAGGCTTAGGAGTCCGGGCTCAGCTTCTGTGTGGTGTAAAAAGAATCTTGTTGAAATAAACCTGGTGCTAATATGTACAGCCCCTGTAACGTACTGTCACGCTTCCTTCTGAAGCAGGACCTCCCTTTTACAGGACATGCAGGAACACATCAGACCCAGGAGGGGCATTTTTGGCCGGGTCACAGCTTCCAAACGAAGTTCTGGTCCACAAGGCTTGTGGCTGAGCAGCCCAGCTGGCTGCTGCTGAGCAGCTGTGAACACGCCTGGGTCCTGCCTCTTCGCACAGACTCCTTATTGGATAGTGACATTTTCCTCCCTGAATTTTTGGGAGTGTCAGAGGCATTGACCTCGGTGACTAGTTGTACAGGTTGGACGCTTCTGAGCTCATTGCTGGGGGAAGGGAGTCTTAATTGTGGTGTGAAACCACAGTATCTTAAAGGTCAATAAACTTTTACTTTATTATGGAAGAACAATATAGCAGCAGATGGCCCAAGCTGCCGCTCTTCTGGGTAGATTGATACCAAAAAGTGAGGTTAGAGCTGGAGACGAGAGCCAGGAGCTGAAGGATTTTGGCATCGCTTTGGGCTAACACTTTTAGATCATCTCCAGCCTTAGCTGCTGGTAGCCACGGGCCAGCTGTGGCGCAGGAGGGACGGGGGGAAGTCTCAGAGCTGGAGCACAGCAGATTTCCCCTCCTACCCCTGCCCTGAAGGGGAGTCGCTGCAGCTGCTCCCCTGCCCAAGGGTTTTATACTTTCCGTACATCTCTGAAGCTGAACCTGAGCCACTTCAAGGCTTGTGCAGCTGAGACCATGAAGAGAAGTCCTTCCCCTGTGAGGAAGCCCGTAACGCCGAATGGACTCAGTAATTCAGTGCTGTTCCACCAGCCTCCGAACCTCCTCTCTTTCTCCTTTTTCCCCCCACCTGAGAAGGAAGAACATTACCAGTGTTTTCCTCCAGAATTATAATAATCCTTGGAGTGATGGCCAACAGCAAAATAGATGTTACTGATGTAAAAACCTAGTATTTTAAAGGTGAAGTATTCCTGCAAACTAGTGACTGCATCGGAGAGATTTCTGGGGCTTCCCCACTCCGTAGCTTCCAATGTTAAAACAAAATAAATACAGTATACGTTTAAAAAATAATAATAATAATACACACTGCAGTATTTCTGGTGGCGATTCCTGACCAGTCTCTTCCCTGCTTTCCCCAGGAGGGAAGGGCACTGGGCAGAAGCGCCCCTAGTCCGTGTAGAAGTTGGCAGAATGGTGATCGGTGGTGTGTAAAACGTGTTGTTGATTCCATGTATAGAACTGTGATTTCAGCTGTCGTTCTCTCGTACTCTGTAAATATGTGTTTTGGCTGTCGGAAACCTGGTTTAGACTCTTTTCTTGGCAGAGTGAATTTGCATGTGGGGCTGGAAAGAACTCAAATCTGTGTCACAGTTTCCAAGGGCAGGATGGATTTTTTTTTAGAGGACAATAAATTTTTATTTTTTTGCTAAGAAAAAAAAAATAATAATATAATAAAGCAGCGCGCGTGTGTGTGTGTGTGTATGCCTGCCCGGGGTGTATGTGCAGCCCCGTGCCTTGCACTGGGGCTTGGGGAGGAGTGGAGAGGGCTGGGTGATGGAGCCCTTGATGGAATACAGCTCCATAGCCAATTTTGCCTTCTCCCTTTAATGAAACCAATAATTTCTTTCTGAGCTCCCTTTGGGATCAAGCCCCTTTTTTGGGAGCAGGGGTTGCTCTTCACCTTTAGGATCGAGGTGCAAGGGAAGAGGGGGAGCGTCGGTGCGGTGCGGTTGGTGGGGGCTGAGATTCTGTTGGAAATGGTATAAATGTTTTATCCCCCAGATTCTGGGTCCTGACAAGAATTTATCTCTCAGGGTCTCCCCCAAGAGCTGGGCTGGGGGGAAGTGAGCTCTGCCTCCTCCTGTGCCTGTGCATCAAGGGGTGCCAACATTCACATCGTTACATACATAGGTTCATCTCTTGGCACCCAAAAGAACATGCCTTACATATGGATCTAAGAATTACCTTTCATTTTTGGTCTAATTAATGCTTTGAAGCTGTGTCAATCACTTACCCTTAGTCCAATCACAGCAATCACCCAATTTAGATTATTAGTAACACAATAAAATCAGTAAACTTAAGTGCCTGCCCCCTTCCCTCTTGTGTGGCAGTGATCTGCCTGTGCTGGGGTTCCTCACCAGGAGGATGGTGATGATGATGATGATGGGAGTTTCTTCCTCCTCAGTCTTAGATTTGCTGGGATCTGGTTTTATGCTTCAAGCCGTATTTTTTAATGCTTAGGCTGTTCTCCTCCCACTCAACGGGGTGAGTTACCCTCTGATCATTTGAGGTTTATTCGTCCTTTCTCTGTAAAGCACATTATTTCTTCTGGGGTGGGAAAAGCCTTGTACAGCTGCCTGAAACCTTAAAATTAAGCTAAACCCCCTCGGATAACACAGCACAAACAGAGCAAGGACCCTGCTCGGGAATCTTTTTTCTCTGCAGAGCTACGAGGACAGAAATGAGTGATTTAAGCCGCAAACGCAGAGCCTTAATCCCTCCTGCTGTGGGTTGGGATGAGCCTGGCGTGTTGTATGGATGCCAAAGGAGCTTCCCCCCCCCCCACCCTCCCACCCCCGAATCGAGGGCTTGGCCTGAATTGACCCAGCTGTTGCTGAGCCCACCCAGAGGAGCTGCTTCTCCGGTACCCAGGAGGGTGATGCTTTTAATTCCCCAGGGACCCGCAGCAGCTCAAGCACAGCCACCCCCTTGCAGGGTTGGGGGGGGGAATTGCGGCTAAAAAGTTCCAAAATACTCCAGCAAATATTTAGCAGCCATCTGTCCTGCTGGGCATTTTGGCCAGTACAGCCGGGCCACCCCCACCCTGCAGAGCTGTGTCCCCACCAGTGTCCCCTGTGTGCTACAGCAGAGGGACACAGGGCCCTGGCACAGCCTGGGGACAATGCCAGGGTCCTGCTCACTGATTCTAGGCCCTTTGGCAGCCCAAATCGCTGCGTGGTTTGGCTGATGGAGCCACGATGCTCTTTATGGCTGCCCAGCCTCCAGCAAGCTCCCTCCGCTCCAGCAAAGCTGCCTGAGGTTGATACAGAATCACAGAATCCCCAGGTTGGAAGGGACCTTTTAAGATCATCTAGTCCAACCAATGGAGAAAAAACAAACAAACAAAAACACATACGCACACAAAAAAACACCACAAACAAAAAAAAACCATACACACCCCACCACACCCAAAACCAACACCAATCCACTACTAATCCCTATCCCCACTCGTCTCTTGAACACCTCCAGGGATGGTGCCTCAACCACCTCCCTGGGCAGCCCATTCCAACGCCTGACAACCCTTTCAGGAAAGAAATATTTCCTAATATCTAACCCGAACCTCCCCTGGCACAACTTGAAGCAGTCAGTGGTGAAATAATACAAAACCACAGAAGGGCTGTGCACATTTTGAATTAAAAAAAACAACTAAACAACAACCCAACAACCTCAAAACCAAAAAGCCCAACCATGTGCACAGGGAGGAGCTCTGTGTCCTGTCAGGCTCTTTCAGAAGGCCAAGGAAGACCCGGTTCCATTGCCAGGATGATGGCCACCGGCAGCTTTCCCAGCCCTTTGACTTACACCTGGCTCTGGGTGACACTTTGCGTTGGGCTGTAACTCAAACTACACCCAAGCCCTCCCCAAAGCCTTGGCCATCACACACACACACACACACACACACACACCCCAGACTCAGCCCACGCATCAGCTTTGGTGTTTTTAATTTAAAATAAGAGGCTTATCCACAAGAAGAAAAAAAAAAAAATCCAAAGAGAATAATTAAAAAAAAAAAAGAAAAAAAGGCAGGTTTGGCCAGGTGTTGTCCCCACCCCAAGGATGCTTTTGCATTGCCCTGACACGGTGTCACTGACAGGAGGGCTGGGGCCAGGGCCAGGCGGTGTGGCACCGGCAGGACAAGCTCATGGGGACAGGCAGGGACATTTTCACATCCCCCCCCCCAGCCCCCCCGTAGTGTTGTGAGTCCAAACAGGGAAAGAAATCCCCCGAGACACCGTGTGCCCACCCTCCCCAGTCTCACGGGGGCATTGCTACCCGAAGGTGGGGGTGAGATGGACGCGGGGAGGTGGTGTTGGGGGGCACAGGGACCCCCTCTGTCCCCTGGGTCCCTGCAGGCAGCTCCGGCTCCAGGTAAAATTCCTGGGGTCCCACTGGCTGGACCCCCTCGTTTTGGGACCCTCCACCTCCCTCACTCCGTCTCCTTGGACTGCTTGGCTCGTTGCTTGCGGAGCTTAACGAAGGCCTGAGCCTCTTTGTCCCCTTTCCTGGACTCCAGCAGCTGGAGGATCTCGTCTCCTGCCGGAGAGGAGGGGATGGGATGGTGGGGAGATGCTCACCACGGTCCCCTCCTCACCCCACAGGGCTGGGGGGGCTCGGTGGAGCTCAGCCCGGCTGGGACACCACGTACCGGTGGGTTTGGGGTGGGTGAGGAAGAGGCGGGTCTGGGGTACCCGTCCCGTGTCAGCCTGGTCCTCGTTGTCATCGAGGCCGGGCAGGTGGCAGAGGGGAAAGAAGGCTTCGCCCTCCAGGTCGTTGGCCCCCAAGGTGTCGTAGTCGAAGACGGTCAGCAGCAGGCAGGCCCCCTCCTGCCGGCACTTCTCGGGGGGGATCAAGCTGGGGAGGGGGGGGGGGGATGCAGGGGAACGTCACATCCCACCCCCTCGGTCCCAAAATTCAACCTTACCCCCCCCTCCCAGGTCATGTTCTGTGGGACACACCATACTGACCCCCAACCCCTTCAAAGCAGTGAGACCAGGTGTTTGGGGTGTCCCTACCACTGCTCCCACCCTGGGACAACCCCCCCCCACCCAGCTGAGCCCCCAGGGGGATGCAGGGGGTGAAATCCCAGGGCAGAACCAGTTCCCAAAGCAGCAGCCCCATAGGGGGGGCTCGGCTGAAGCATTGGGGGCTGCAGGGACTGGGGGGGGGTGGGGGCGTGTCAGCCCCTACGTACAAGTCGAAGGCTTCGTCGAAGAGGGGGTGCAGCTCGTTCCTCTTGCACTGGGTGGTCCGGGCGACCACCTCGGGGAACTCGTGCCGGGGCTCCAGGGTGAGCTGGACGAAGGGGTCGCTCGAGCCTGGTGGGGTGGAGATATCAGCCCCCTCCCACCACCCCTTCTGCCCCAGCACGGCCGGCTCAGCCCAACCAGGGTAGCCAGACATAGTGGGGCAGCTGGTG
This sequence comes from Gallinago undulata, assembly GCA_026546715.1. NCBI lineage: Eukaryota > Metazoa > Chordata > Aves > Charadriiformes > Scolopacidae > Gallinago > Gallinago undulata. The sequence continues at coordinate 29,497,380 of JAOTQQ010000003.1, read as the reverse complement.
GGGGTCAGGGGACCCTCACTTCCACCACCCCCCCAACCCAGCCTCCTCAGAGTGCAGGAGCATTCCCAACCCTGCCCAACCGTGGATCAAGACACGAGTGGCTGCAAGAGGAGTGACCTCTCCTGGAGATGTCCCCAAATGACAACCAACACAAGACACTGTCCCTTGTCATATTTTTCTGTCTGAGATGTGATTTACCCAGTGGAAAAAAAAAAGAAAGGTCTTTTCTCAGTGGTGCCCAGGGACAGGACAAGAGGAAATGGGCACAAACTTGAGGATAAGAAGTTCCACCTAAA
>JAOTQQ010000003.1:29482237-29496984 GCA_026546715.1 Gallinago undulata | reverse complement strand
CCACCTAAACATGAGGAGGAACTTCTTTACTGTGAGGGTGGTAGAGCCCTGGAAGAGGCTGCCCAGAGAGGTGGTGGGGTCTCCTTCTCTGGAAATATTCCAAACCTGCCTGGACAAGTTCCTGTGCAACCTGCTCTAGGTAGACCCACTCTGGTGGGGGGGGTGGGACTAGATGATCTCCAGAGGTCCCTTCCAACCCCATATGATTCTATGATTCTATGAAACCCACACCTGCCTTGGCTGCTGGGTTGCACTGCACAGCAAAGGCAGTGATGGGCACAGGGTCCTGCCTGCCATGTCCCACTGGACCACCCCAGAGCAGTGCAATGACCCCCTTCTTCCCCAAATCCACCTCCTCAGATGCGAAAGCAAATCAAGAGAGAGTCCCGTTACTCCAAGCCCTGCCAGCATCTCTCCTACTCAGGGGTGCATCGGGGATCAAGGAAAGGGGGTCCCGGGGTGGTGGGTCTCTCCAGCCCACCAACAGGGGGTCCTGGGGCAGTGGGGCTCCCCAGCCCACCCATACCCACCGTTGGAGTCCAGCGGGATGAGGTTGACAGCGTTGAGCACTTCCACGCGGAGTTTCTGCTCCGAAGGGCGATACACTGCCTTGATCGTCACGGCCCCGTACTTCTCTGATTTGGTGTCACGCTGACAGCGGGGGTACAAGAATAAGGGTGCTGCCTTTCAGCCCCCTCACTGAGGGGATGCCCAGGGTCCAGTGGAGTCTTGAGAGGGCATTTTTGGGTACCAGGGGGTGATAGACATCCTCCAGGATGCAGGTAAACCCCCTCCTGCCCACCGGCTGGGGCAGAAGCAGCCCCACCAGCCCCAGGACTGGGCGGGTGGTGGGGAAATCCCACATTCCGGCAGGCAGGCTGTGCCGGGCAGCCTCCCATGTGCAAGGGTGGGACGTGGGAATGGGATGGGAGCACCATCTTGAGTCCCACCTGCTGCTGGATCCTGTTGCTGAAGTATTTCTGGATGAGTTTGCGGCTGGTGGAGGAGCAGAGGGCCAGGTGGGTCTCCAGCGACTGCGGGATGGGCAAGAGGTGACAGTCGAGCAGGTGGCTGGGTCTGTAGCTTGGGGAAACCCTCTGGTGGAGGGCACCCAAAGGAAACCCTGGGGACCCCGCACCCCTTACCTGGAAAGCTGGAATGTGGAGGTTCTCCAGCGACAGCCCGCAGCCCTCGCCATAGAAGCACAGTTCCAGGCTCTGGGGAAAAGGATGCCATCAGCCAGCACCCCAACACCCGTCCCCTGCCAGGGACCCCCTTATTTTCCCCCCACCCACCCCCCGGTACCTTCAGGGCACAGTGCAGCTTTTTGTAGCGCTGGGTGGAGGGGACCTGCTGCCCCGCAGCTGCCGACAGCACGGTCAAGGTGTGATGCCAGAGGAGGGTGAGGAGGCTGCGGGGGTGAGGGAGGAAGGCCATGAAGTCTGGGGTAGCGGGTTGGGGTGTTTGGTCCTTGGCCAAGGGGCTTTGCCAAGCCCCAGAAGGAACTGGCTCATCCCGCCGGGCTGAGGAGCCGTCCCCAAAGCAGGGTATCCCTGAGCCCCGTGGGGCTGGGGGGGTGAGGAGGGAGGAGGGGACACACGACAAAGTCCTGCAGAGGGAGGGTGACGTTGTTGGTCACACCATGGCGTGTCCTCAGGGCCCTTTTGAAGGTCACCTTTTGAAGTTCTCCTGGACAAGATGCTCATTGAGATACTGCAGCTCCGACTCCAGGAACTTCATGAGCGGGATGATGGACTGCAGCGAGAGGAGAGGAGAGTGGGGGAGGGCACAGGGGGGTCATACCCAGCAGAGCGCAGCGAGGAGAGAGGCAGGGTGCTGCTGGCCAGAGCTAGCAGGGTACAGGGGGGTCCAGAGGAGCTCCCTCCCACAGTGAGGACACGGGCAGCCTGTGCTCAGCCCGGTCCGTGATGCCAACATGGGCATCAAACAAAGCGTTATGGGGGGTCTGGGCCCCATTGCTGGTGTGTCCCATGTCCCATGTCCCAGGCGTGGGGCAGAGAGAGGGGGAGGGAAGAGTGATGGGGGCCTCCACCATGTAGGCAAGCCTGAAAAAGGTAGTTCAGGAGGACCCAGGCCAGGTACTCACGTCCTCAGGCTCCCGGGTGTCGTTGGAAGATGAAAGCTCCTGGATGTGTCTGGCGATGCCCTTTTCCAGCTGCCAGGGAGAAATGCATGGAGAAAAACTTGGGCTTTGCCTTTTGCCTCCCCATGCCTGGGTCCACCTTGTCTCCATCCCAGGAGCACTGCAGGCTCCAGGCCCTCTGGGGTGAAACCTCCCCACTTGGGGCCAGGGGACAAGGGTGGGGGTCAGTGGCAGGTGGTCACCTTGATGGCCAGGGCTTTCACCACATCCCGGACCTCGTGGTCCAGGCAGGAGTCAGCACTGGTGAGCTGGTGGTGCAGGGTGTGCTGGATCTGCTCCCGGTCGATGATGGCCCCCGTGCGCTGCTCCAGCTGCGCCCAGTTCAGCTGCAATGGCAGCTTCTGGATCAGCAGCCGCAGCTGCTTGATGTTGTTCACCACGATGCAGAGCTGGGAGAGGTGGGTCTCCTTCAGGGTGTCTCAAAACCCCTGGTGATCCCTTACCGGCTCCATCACTATCTCCATCCCCGTTCTCATCCTCATCCCTGTCCCCATCCCTATCCTGCTCCCACTGCTCCCACTATTTCCCCCCTGATTTTCCAGGATTATGGCTATCAGGGGTCAACTGGTCCTTGACACCCAGACATGGGGTGTTAGCTCGTCCCTTTTTACCCAGAAACCATGGCCAAATCCTGCCTCTCCCTAAGCAGTGGACCCTGCCTTGATACCAACCCTGTTGGCTGCTTCACCCTCGTTCTGCTCACTCAGTGACAGAGTCTCAGCCCTCTCCTTGATGAGACGGCAGTACATGAGGGCAATTTTGCACATGTCCTGCAGGATAGAGAAGAAGTCAACAGGACTGAGCTGGGCAGCATAGGGACCACCATGGGGCCAGGGGACCCCCCCATATTGGAGTGAGATACTGGCCCCGTTCGTGGAGACATGTCTCCAAGAGCAGGAGAGGAAACTCCAGCTGGTAATGCCTGGTATACAAACCTCCACGAGCTTCACCATGATCATGAAGGCTTCCTCAGGGTCTGGCCAGTTGAGCTGATGCCAGGTCTTCACGATCTGGGCATAGCAAGTGGACAGGTCGACGGTGGATGTGCTGTACTTGTTGTGCTCCCCAAAGGGTGTCAACTGGGAGGGCAGAGAAAATAAAATATCTTCCTAAAGCTGAGAAGCAAAGGGGATGCTCCCAGTATGGCCTGAATGCGGGGTCATCAGCTCTCTTGGGCTGCCCCAGAGCAGGAAGGGGCATGGGGATGTGGTCTGAGGCCAGGGTGGGACAACCTAGTTCAGGAGACATAACATCCTTTGTTATGCATTTGGGCTGCAAGAGGCACCACCTACGTGGTGGTCTCAGTGCTGTGGGCCAGGCACAACACTGGCAAGGCATGGAGGGAGGTGGAGTGTCCCCAAAGGATGGAGGGAGATGTTCTCCCCAGGTTACCTGGTCCATCTGGACTGCTCTCTGTGCCCTCTCCAGCGCGATGGTGTAGGCCTTCTGCAGCCACTGGGGCACAGCTTCCTTGAACCACTGGTGGAAATTGCTCAGAGCCAGAGGTCCATCCCTGTGGATGAAGGCAACAGCTTCTCCAACTGCACAGCACTGGCACATGGCCACCACCCCTCCTCGCTCTCACATACAAGAAACTGCCCCAAGGCGGAGGCAGCACGTAGCACCGTGCTAAGGAGAAACCTCCCCTTGTCTGGAAGTTGAGGTCTCCATCAAAGCCACTCAGAGACAAGCCTGAAATCCTTCTGGTGATGCTCACATCGACACTAGACACCATCAGCCTGGTCTGCTTTGTGTGTCATTAGTGATGTAGATGAATGGGAAGGATTTGGAGTTCCTCTCAATTAACTCCTTCCCTTGCTTTGGCATCTTTCCTCTCTCTGGGTTGGATACCTCTTTGGGAGGAAGTCCTTCATCTGGTAGAGCTCTTGCAGGTTCATGTAGAGCTGGAAAAGACTCTCGGCTGTGGGCTTGGACATGCTGCTGTCGAGCTCGCGCAGCTGCTCCTGGACATGTTCTGCAACCTGGCAGCGAGCAAGGGAAGCGGGGAGAGCTGTTAGTGAGGATCTGGCCAGGAAGGCTTGATCTGCTGGGGCTCTCTTGAGCCATGGTGGCTCATCTAGGGAGATTCCTCTTCCTTTTGGGTGGCATTTCAGGACATTCATTGGGCACGCAGGGAAGATGGAGAGCTTCCTCGGCTTTCTCCCTTCTCAGGCTTGCAACATCCAGTTGCCACCTGAAGGGTGGCCAAAAACCTCAGCCTGGCTTTAGACCTTGGTCCCATGGGTGCAGAGCAGCCCAGGCTTACTCACCAGGTGCTCCAGCTCCAGGTAGGCGATGGAGAAGAGATTCAACTTCAAGGTGCTGCAAGAGAGAAAAGGGGAGTCAGAAACCTGCCAGCCCCAGCCCAGCAAACCCTCCCTTGCCCTAATGCTGAGGCCAGTACAGCCCTAAGGGGCAGAGATGGGACCACAGATGCTATGTGTGGAGTCCAAGTGCCAAGGAATGAGGCATCAAAGTGCCCTGTTGCTCTTGACCCCCGGGAAAGTGGATGAGGGGGGTTTAAGGTCCCAAACCTACTTGATGAAGAATTTGTTCCAGACTTTCTGGCACTGCTGGAGATCTCCTATCACCTCCAAGAGGAGTCTGGATAAGGCTTTGCCGTTCTCCTCCATGTTCTGCAAAGGAAGGAACAGCTTGTTTTAGACGCTCAGTGATTTTGAGATTATCTCCATTCTGACCTGATTTATTTCAATGATTTGTTCTTATGGGGTAGCAATAGATCATTAGATCCACATTAAGAGCACCAAGAAGTTGTCAGTAACTGTCACCCTGTGCTTGCATGGCTGGACCACCTCGTGTTCTCCTGAGCATTGCACCAAGGCCTTAAGCTTCAACGGACCTTGACAGCTGCAGGTAACGTGGCTTATGGCATTTTTTAGCTGAAAACCCAAATGCCTTTGTCTGTATCAGAAAACTGGAGAAGCCCCATCTCAGCTTTGTGTTCCCACCTTCCAGGGCCTCCCCAGCAAGTTGTTTCTTAACATGCCAGAGAGGCAGAGATGGGAACTGACCTTCACCATGGGCTTGAGGTGCTGCTTCTTCATGTGAAACCACTCCGTCGTGCCTGACTATAAGAGAGGAGTCCCGGTGTGATGGGAGGGAAGCGGGAAGTGCAAAGCCAGCTCTGTCACCCCCTTCACTCTCTCTGTCCCCTGAGTATGGGCAGGGGTTCCCACCAGGTCCATGTGGTGGGAACCACAGGACTGGATCACCAGGTTGAAGAGGGGCAGGCGTTTTTCCCACTCAGGGTGGTCTATGTGGCTTTGCAGGAGAGGGTGAGGAGTGGGAATTCGGCAGGGGATGGATAAGAAGGGAGAGCCACAGCATCCCAAGTCCTGGGGGATAAGGAAGGTGAGACACCCCGGTCCCACTACCTTCAGCGCTGTGGAGACCATCTGGGGGAGGTCAGGGCTGAGCGTGCACAGCTCGTGGAAAGCTTTCATTTTGCACATCTGGACCAGGACCCTGCAAAGCGAGAACTTCTGGTGATGCCCAGCACCAGCTCGTCAGAAACAACCGCCTCTCCCGCCAGAGACCCTACCCAAACAGAACTTCCCCTCCCAACAATGAGGGATGGGACAAGACAAGTGTCCCAGCAGCCTAGAAGTGGGAAGAAAGGGCTTTTGAGGGATTTTGCTCAAGCTCACAGGCTTATCCCTCATGGTGGCCAAGCAATACGACCCCACGGCACCGGTGCTTGACTCACCGGAGCAGGGACTGGAGCCTCTCCGTGGACCTCGGGACAGAGAGAGGGAAAATGATGCGGTACCTCCGGATGAGGGAGACCCCGTAAGTCAGCAAGGACTGGAAGGACTCGGCCAGCTCTGCTTTCTGGGGAGAGGGAAGGAAACACGTGCTGCCCTCAGCATCAGAGAGAGGTGCTGGCAGGGTCATGGCATCGTGGTGGGGGCTCCTGCCCCTTTCTAGCCTGCTCCAGGGATGGGAAACCCCCCCCCGATGCCTTGGGTAACTTCTCCCTGGAGGGGCTGAACTGGGCTTCGCACTTCAGCCTCATGGCTACGCTTGAAAAAACTGAGTCTCAAGCAGGGTGTAGGGATGCCCTCAGAAAACGGGCAGGAAAAAGTAGGAATTGGGCCATACTTAAGTTTTGCAGGGGGTGTGTGATTGACTTGATGGCAGCGATGGAGGAAGGGGATGTCAGTGCAAAGGGTAAGGGCTGCTCCACGGAGAGGGAGAGCAAACCCCCGAGGCAAAGGGGGTCCCCAGCCTGTGGGTTGTCCTGGTCCCCATGGCTGGTTCTCCCCAGAGATGCCCTCCATCCACCACAGCACCCCCCATACCCCACAAACTCCTGCCCTTCCTGGAACATGGGGGCAGAAAAATGGCCCCAGGAGCTGGAAGGAGAGGCTGGGGGTTAGGTGCACGGGGTACGTTCCCCTGATCTCTGCCCCCAGTGGGGTGCTGGAACCTCCCCCCCCTCACCTGCTCTGGCCTTAGGCGCTCCTGCACCCACTGGTACTCGATGCTGGTGATCTGGTGGAGCAGGCAGTTGCTGTTGAACTCCAGGCTCTGGTAGAGCTTGCTGTACGCCAGCCACTGCCTGGGGGAGGAGGGAGAGGCTGGGCTGAGCCCCGGGGGGCTGGGGGACACACAGAGACCAACCTGGGTCTCCCCCACCCTCGGCGACGGCTGGGATTGCAGGGGCAGGACCCGGGTCTCCTGGGGCTGTATCAGCCACACCACCAGGGACTGGCTCCCCCAGGGAAGGTGTTGGGACACGGGACCTCCTCTGCGATGCTGTGCCGTGGCTCCCTGGGCGCGGGGTACTCACGCCATGACCTGGTGGAAGTCGGAGAGGTCCTTCTGCGTGGCGTGCAGGTAGAGCACGGTGCTGGCGTGCCTGCTCAGCTCCCCGTCCCAGGAGATGCTGCCGGCCTGCCAGGGTGCAAAAGGGGGGTGCCGTGTCCTGGAGCCAGCTGGGCTGAGCGAGGACAGGGTCAGGCACCGGGGTGGGGTGCGTTTGCAGGATCATGGAGGGAATGGATGCCCCATGAAGCTGCCAGGCCCCCAGCAGGCATTGCCACGACCCTCCTCCCCGTCTCTTCGCTGCAATGTGTCAGGCGTGGTGGGCTCCAAAGGAAGCCTTCACCCCAGCCCAGCTGATGGAGAGCTGCTTCTCCCCCATCCGTACCTGGTGCTGAAGGATCTCGTAGGACACCAGCTGCTGCAGGAGGTGGCGATGGACGGTGTAGCTTGGCTGTGTCCGGCTGCTCGTGGTGGCCCTCTGAAAAGAGACGAGGCATAGAAGCAATAAATATACCTGAACATGCAGGGACGTGGAATCCAAAAAGCACGAGGCCAGAGAGCCCTGTTTGAAGCCAAGCCAAGGGGTGTAAGTGCACCAGGGGCAAGGCTCCCATACTGGTATGGAGCTCAGGGGAGGACCGAGCTGGTTTCCAGCATGTGCAAACACTGGTGCTCCACCTCAGGTCCTGGGACAGGGGTCTGGGACCCCAAGAGACAGGCAGCAGCCCTGTCCTGCCAAAAAGGAAAGGGACCCCCTTGCCATCCCCTCCCACCTTCTTGTGAGTCAGCAGGAACTGCAGGTGACACTGTCCCCGGTTGGGGTACGTCTCCGTCCGGGGCTCCAGCTGGTACCACCGGTCATCCCAGCAGTGCAGGTCCTGCACACACAGACACGAGGGGGAAGCCCTGGGCAGCCTTCCCGGGTGAAGGATCCTGCTCAAGGACCAGCTCCCGCTGCGTTAATGGGACAGGAAGGTGCTGTATTGGGTAACTCTAGAGGGTGTTGGAGTGGCTGGGGCACCACAGTGAGGGACCTGGCATCAATTTGTGGCTCTGAGCTACCCCCTGGGCAAACTCGGTGCTGCCACGGGGCTGGGACACTGCCCAGACCCCGTGAGGTTGAAGTGGCACCTGGGGGGTCATTCGGGGGAGAGGATGGACCAGAACACTCACCTTCAGGTGAAGGACCACGTTCCCCAGGAAATCGTCCTGCCCTTTGTCTTTACGAGCATCTTTGAAGATCCTGAAAGGCATGAACAAGGGAGGGGGTGACCCAGCCATGGTCAGGGCGAAGCAGGATGATGCAGACCTTCTACCCTCGCTCCCTCCTTCTAAAGGCAATTTTTTAAAACCCAGCAGGCAAATAAACATTTTTTAAACCCTCTTTTCCTCAGCAGCCGTTAGAACGGGGCCAGCACCAACCGTTTGAGGCCGTGGAGGTCCGTCAGCTCCCCCAGCTTGTGCCGCACCGACTCCACCACGTCCGAGTCCCTGCGAGGGTGGGCAGAGAAACCCACCACGGGGGAAAGGAGGAATTTCAAGAGATGATTGCAAAACATTTCAGGGAGCTGCAATGACAGCAGAGAAGGGAAGGTGCTGGGCTGGGGGTGGGGAGGGGGGGCAGAATATGTCAGGATGGAGGCCACCCCCCAAAACCAGCTCTCCAGCCAAAACCTGCAAGCGCACAGCTTCTTGCCGTAAATAAAAGGGCTCAGGGTCAACCCTGGTTGGACAAAGCCAGCCTGGGATCTCACTGGTCACATCCTGCTCCAGCAGAAAGTGTTGGGGAAAGGGCTCTCCAGCTGGTTTCTGGGGCTTTTTAAAGGGTGCAGGGCATCCCAGGGACCCTCCCAAGAGGCAGGACCCGGCTTGGGCCGGGGGTCAGGGTTGGTGGCTGTGGGACATTGCTGCTCACCACATGTCCAGGTGGAAGCTGGCTGTCTCCGTGTCTTCAAACTCCCTGCAAGGCACCGGTGGGATGCTGTTACTCGAGCAGCATCCAAAGGACCCCAAGGGACCGGCAGCAAGCAGGGAGGACAGCTGGGGATTACAGGCAGGTGGCTCCTCCCTCAGGAGACCCCAGACCACCCCACACTAAGGAACTGGTGGGAGAGCCCCAATGGAAGGATTTTTACCACGCTTTTGTATTTCATCTCACTGGACCTGCTGCATGGGTCAGACCAGAAGCCTGACAAACCCCAGTGGGTCCCAGCAGAGCCCCAGCTCCTGGTTGGGGGTGAGTGGTGAACCCACCCATCCACCCCCGAGAGCCCTGGCCACCCCCCCGGTGAGCAAAGGGGAGGTAGGTTACAGGATAAATGTCTCGTCCCACGCTGGGTTGAGGGTCTGGCTTATGACTTGTGTGCGATGGATCTGGTCTTCGGGGATGAGGTCTTTGACCACAGCCTTCATCCGCTTCTTGTGGTCATGGTGGGCCAGTTCCTGGCTCTTGACCTCCATGCTGTAAGGTCCTGGTCCAGGAGGGGTCCTCTCTGGTTTCTCACAGATGCCCAGCAGGCAGTACGGGTCGCTGAACCCTGCGAGGGCAGAGGCGTGCAGTGTCTGGAGCAGTCGGGAGCAGTGACTCTCCCTTTTCTGACGGGACACCCACCCACACTCCACTTACCACTGACGTCTTTACCCAAAATCCCCTTGGCTTCCTTCACAGTTGCTTTCAGGCAGAAAATTGGGCTCTGGAAGAAAAGAAAAAGAAAAAAAAAATGCTTATGATGGAGTCACTAACCCCAGGAGAAAGGCTGGGGCTCGAGGAGTCACTAACCCCATGAGGAAGGATGGGGCTCTAGAAGGATTTGCATCATCAGCTGCTGCTCATGCCAACAAACAGCTCCTGAGCAACACCCCCAGCATGGACCAGGGCACCCCAAAGCCCAAACAGAGGGGTGAGGAGGCACCACAGCCCCCCAGCATCACCCTGATGCGGGGACCCCCTGGGCCACAGCACACTGGGGAGACGCCATCTCGCTGCGTACCTCCAGCTCTTTGACCTGCTGCATGATGGTGTTGTGTTCCTCCTCATCCATGCCGAAAGCCTGTTGTAGACATCAGGGATGGTTAATGGTGGCTGGAGAGCATCCAGGGGCTTCCTTCCGCTCCCCGGGAACCAGCTGCAGCTCAAAGGGAGGGGAGAGGAGCAAAGAGCACAGCAGAATGTCTGGGGACCAGCTGAAAGCTCTTGAGGAAGAGTCTTCTTCCAACCATCCCAAGTCTAAGATAAATATTTCTCCCTAAAGTTAATATTTCCCAGCCGCCAGCTGTCCCAGCTCTCCAGCTGGACACTGCTGCTACATCCTTCAAGGTGCCCACTGAGAATTCCCTCCATGTTCCCCCATCTCCTTTAGAAGGGAGGGGTGGGCATGTCAGGGGACAGGTTTTGGGGATACCATTGGAGAGATGGGGACCCACCTTTTGCACATAGGTGTAGAGCTCCTGGGCATCAGCAACATGGTGGTGCTCAGGCTTGCCCAGGCGGTGCCGGATGGTGTAGAGGACCTCCTCGTAGAGCAGGGCCAGCTGTGGGGAGATGCTGACACCTTGCATGGGGCCAGGCCAGCAAGGACTTTCTCTGTTCATCCCGCAGGATTAGCAGGGTGTCCCCACTAGCAGCTCCCAGAACTCCCTGTTGGTCCCTGCTGCCCCCCTCCCAGCATTTAGCCCTTCCTGGCCACCACCAGTTGACCCTGGAGAGCATCTTCAGGAGCTGAGCCATGTCCCCAAGCTCCAGCAGCACTGCCGCCCCCTCCAGTGCCACCAAGGGAGACCATGGCAGGACCACACTCACCTCTCTCTTGGAGAACCGGTGGGACAGATCCATCTAGAGAAAGAAGAGAGGTTTCCCATTAGATTTCATGGTAGCGGGTGGATTTAGGAGGAAACCATGGCCAGGCAGGGATGGGATGGGGCAGCATCAGGGCGGGATGCCCCAAAGGATGTTGTGACACCCCACAGATGCCCTGCAGCCAAGAGACCACTTCCATTATCACCCACCAGCGGGGCAGCAAGGGTGGCAACAGCAATTTGGAGTGACCCATAGGAGGCTTTAAAAGCTGGTCACCTCCCTCTTGCCCCACAAAGCTGCTGGTCCCAGCAGGACCAGGTTAGAGAGCAAACCAGCCATGGGAGAGGGCTGGAGCACAGGCCAAAGCACAGGGAGGAGCTGCAGGCTGGGCAAGGCAGCGATGGGCAAGGAGACACCAAAAAGCCATCAGGATTTGTGACTTGAGTCCCCTTGCCAGAAAGCAATGTGAATGCTCCTGTGCCTGCGCATTGCTGGGGGTTGAGCTGAAGGTCCATTCCCCACTTGAAGGATGATCAGCAGGAGCATTTACTTTCCAAAAGGAAATGGAATTAAAACAGTGCTACTTTATGAAGCACAGCCTGGCTCCAGCGGCTCCAGGGCTGTCCAGGGGGTCCTGCTGCCAGGGCCATCATCCCCTGCCTCAAAAGCCACCACCCATCCATCCCAGCTCTGCACGTGTCTGGCTGGGAGATCAAACCACCTCTGCCAAAAACCCCCTTTTCCCTATCAAACCCCAGCTCTCAGCCCATCCTCACCCCCCTGTCCCCTCCCTGATGCTGAGCCCGTCCTGCACCGGCTTCTCTAACCATGCTCTGGATTTGGCCACCACCATGCCCGAGCAACTTCTTCCTGCAGCAGAGCCTGGCTGTGTGACGGTGACTTTGCCACCACCGCCAGCCGGGTGACGCAGTCAGCAGGAGGGGAACTGGTGGCCCCGTGACATCCGCTCCGGTTCTCAGTTGCCGGAGCCTTTTTGGGGGGGCGCGATGGGACACCACCGAAAAAAAAAATAATGATGAAAATACCTGAAGTTTGAATATCTGAAAAAAAATCAGCTCTTTCTGTGCCGAGGAGCGTACGCCGAGCATGGCCCCAGCTCAGACGGACCAGCCCCACCTGTGGGTCAGCCCAGGCCCCAGAATGACCTTAGGGCCCCCCCTTAATAGAACAAAAACAAATAACAACAAAACACCATCCCCGAGCTGGAACATTAAGGTTTGCTCATGGCAAATCTAGGGATGGCATAATCCCCCCGCCATCTGGACTAGATTCAACTCTTCCACCCCCGGTTGGTTTAACCCTTGAGCTGCTTCTCTCCCACCTTCCTCCAACATCCCTTCTTTTCAACCACAGGTTGGTGCCGGGGGCTGTGGTGACTCTGCAGCCCCCAAGACAGGGGGACGTGTTGCACCCAGGAGAGCCCCTGCCTGCCCCTGTCTGCCCCTTCCCAGGGCATCCTCCACTTTCTGCTGCTGCCAGCACCATCCTGCCTGTGCCCAGGACATGGCGCCCGCATCCCAGATCCCTCAGCATCCCCGTGGGCAGCGCTGCCCCGCAGCAGGGTCACAAGGATGGAGGGGAGAGAAAAAGGATTTTTTTTCTTGGCTGCTGTTATTTATCAACAAGGCACCAGCATCTGCTCCTGGCCCAGCAGGGGAGGGCAGGGGAGGAACGGTGGTGGATTTTGGGGGGGGGGGGGGGGAGCAGCTCCCTGTTGCTCCCTTATGGCATGGGGGACCGGCTCTGTGCTCGCCCACAGGCGCTCAGGACTGGGTCAGCTAAAGCTGAGCTGAGCCACCGGGATGTTTTTACTCCTGCTATTCCCCCCGCCAAGACCCAGCTCACATCCAGGAGCGGTGTTTAAATCCACGGCCGGATCCAGCCACCGGCATCCCCTGCCCGGTGAGATGTGGCAACATCACCGGTGCAGGAGGCTAGCTCGGTGCAGAGACGGTGGCACTTAGGAGGGAGGGGAGGTCCCTTGTCGAGGGACACCACCAGGACAGGTCACCCCAGGGTCCAGCGCAGGGGATCGTGCTCGCATCCTCCCAGCAGAGGCGAGCAGAGCTGTGGGTCCCATCACCGTGGGGACAGACACAAGGACACCGTCTGTCCGGCCACCGCAGAGGGAGTTGGTTGGGTTGGGTTGGGCCAGTGCAGGGCTTTTGGGAAGATCTGTTGGCAGCAGGGAGCCCAGAGGGACTGGGAGGCACTGGGAAGCTGTAGCTGGGCTAAGAGGGGACCCTCAGTGCTGGCAGCCCTCCCCTCCACATCCCTGGGGTGCACGTTCACAGGGGTGTGATACCCCCCACATCCCTGGGGTGCACGTTCACAGGGGGTGTGATACCCCCCACATCCCTGGGGTGCACGTTCACAGGAGTGTGATACCCCCCACATCCCCACTCTGCTCCATGCTCACCCTTGCAAAGCATCCCGGCCGGGACACGGACTCGTCCCTTTTCTCTCACTCCCCTTTTACATCCCCAGCACCTACATCTGCCCCGGGGGGTCCCCTGGGCACAGCTGCCCTGACCCCCCCTCCCTGCGTCCATTGCACCCCTAACACTCTCCCCAGCGCCCCCCCCCCGTCCCCCCCATGGTCAAGGCCACCTACCTCGGGGCTCTCGTCCCCGGGGAGGGTCCCCACGGGGGTCTCACCGGCAGCATCCATCTCGGGGTGGGGGGGCAGGGGAATGGCTGCAGCTCTTTCTGCCGCTGCCGCCTCTCCCCCTCGCTCGCATGCTCAAAGGAAACCACAGACCTTATCTCCCCGTGGCCATTTTAACAAGCGGAAACGTGCACAGGCCTCCTTCGAAAGCAGCTTGGGGACGCCGGCGCCCCGACCCTCCTTCCCACCACCCCGGGACCATGGGGACCCCACGGCGCAGACAGGAAGGGGGGAGCAAAAGAAAGGTGTCGCATCCAGTCCCTGCTGTTGCTGATGAGCAAGGAATTGGGAGCAAGAGGACAGAGAAGGCGCCTGGGAAGGCGAAGCCCAGCGGGGAAAGGGGGTGGTGGGGAGCATGGGTGGGGGCTTCATGGAGGATTTGGGATCCACGGTGCCCTGAGAGCACAGACGGGGAACCTGCAGAAAGCAGAAGCCACCTTCAGCCCCAGGGATTTGAAACCCGCTGTGAAAGCTGCAGGGTGGGAAACCCCTTTGGCACCCATGGACAAGGCTGGGCTGAGCACTGACGCAGTAAGCACACGTGCTGGGGAACGGCAGCAGGAAAGGAGGCGCAGCCTTTTCCCTGAGCGGGCTGTCCAGGCAGAGCTGGTTACTGAGAAAAAGAGCAGCAGGAAATGGAGTTAGTTAAAACTTTGTGCTTTGCTGTCAGTTTTCATTCTTGCAAACACTTTATCTGATTGCAACTCCCAGGGCAGTCGCCTATCGCAGCCCGGCAGCAGCACCCACCCCCTCCCAGATCCCTATCGAAAATAGGCTGGGCTGATGGCAACGGGGGGAGCTGCAGCCCAGGAGATGACCAAGGGTCGAGCTGGTCCTCTCCTGGCTGTTAGATGTGCTTTCACACACAGCCCAGAGCAGCCTGGGGCTGGGGCTCGGAGGGGCTGTAGAGCTGCACAGGCATCTGGTGCTCAGAGGACAGACCCACAGCCCCGGGGAAGGACATCAGCCCGTGCTCAGTCACTGCTGTGGCTGCCAAGCACCCACGGGCTCTGCAAAGCAGGGCTGTGACCAGGGCTGACACCACTGCCTCCATCGAGGGGAGTTTTTGTCTTTCCAGCCATCCTGTATCTGGCCCCACAAACACTCCTGGAAGCTGAGATGAAGATGCTCCAGATAGAGCCTCTGCCCGCCCTGTGCTGTGGGGGGGGTGTAGCCTCTCAGGGATTTCTGCTTAATCCAAACAGGAAACCACGAGCAGGGCCACGAAGATGCTCAGAGGGATGGAGCACCTCCCCTGTGAGGACAGGCTGAGAGAGCTGGGGTTGTTCAGCCTGGAGAAGAGAAGGCTC
>JAOTQQ010000003.1:29451985-29478553 GCA_026546715.1 Gallinago undulata | reverse complement strand
ATCTTCGTTGCCCTTCGCTGGACTCTTTCCAGTAGCTCCTTGTCCCTCTTGAACTGGGGAGCCCAGAACTGGATGCATTATTCCAGTATTCCACACACAGCCAATATTTTACCCCCCTCCCTCTCCCAGGGAGCCAAATTCGGTGTCAGCCGCTGGATTTATCACCCCCTCACCGCAGGGACAGGAAAGGGGGGACACACGTATCAAGGTCATTTCGTCTCCTGGTTTTGGGGCACTGAGTTCAGAGCGGCAGGACCTGCTTGAGCTGGGGAGGGACCAAGGGGGATGCCTGTGAAAGTGGAAGAAGGGTTTGGGGGGGGTGACACCTGGGTACCAGGCATGCCCCGTGGTCCACATTAAGCACCTTCATGCCCATCCCGGAGCACACATGACTAATTACTGTCCACCTTCAGCACCAAAACGATCCCACCATGGTTTCTCCACCACCATCTCTCCCCACACCTGTGTCAAAGCCGCCTGAGGAGCCCACAAAGCCCTGCAGAGCCACGTGCTCGGATGATGGGAGGAGGCTGCAGGGCTGAACCCCTCCCACCACCCCCGGATCCCAGCCAGACACACCAAAACACGGAATCGCGTGGAATGTTGCAGCCAATCTGCGCCGCGGGGAGAGCAAACCCTGTCCCAGGCAGAGCCCAGCCCTTATGGACCAAAGTACGGGGAGGAGGAGGAGGAGGAGAGGCTGGACTTGAGCAAGAGAGAGGAAAGGTTTAGAAAGGTGGGATTTGACAAACCGAGCTGGCAAACGGAGCCCAAGCCGATACCTTTTGCTCCAGTATCCAGTAGGAAATGGGAGGCGGGTGGCTGGGAGGGTGACGTGGAGATGGATTGGGGTCCTGAGAGGCAGCAGTCCCCGCTCCTGCTCTCAGGTCTCTTCTCCTCCCGCTCTGGCCTCTCTCGGCGGCGGCAGAGTCACAGCCCTTGAGCAAGGAGGGTGCTGAAATACCAGTTTCCAGTTCAGTCTCATGATGGCAGCTCCTGGAGCTGACTCACACGGGGGAGCAGACGGGTGAGTAATACCCAGCAGGGCTGCAAAGAAAACCCTTGCCTAAAAAGCAAAAAAAAAAGATCTCCACCCTGCATTTCATGCCAACCCACCAAAAAAAAAACCCCACACTTGCCACTTGGACGGCTTTAAACCTGAAACCACCTCGGCCACAGCCTGTCTTAAGCAAAAAACACCTCCCAATACCAACCTGGCTGTTTTTTAGGGCTGGAGGTGCCTGTGATGGGACCGCATCGGCCAACACCAGCCGCTCACCAGGGAGGGTTGGCCCTGCTCCCGGCTCCTCCGGGATCCAAACTTCACCCAACGCCTCCTGCCACCTCTGGATTGTGAAGGGAACCAGTGCCACAAGCCGTAGCTCATAAATCACAGTGTCCATCACGGGCCAGAGGTGCAATTTGACCATCTACTGCTTGGAGAGCAGTGGGGAGTCCTTGTGGCCCCCAAAGGAAGACACACACGCGGGGCAGGTGGGTGCTGGCCAGGCCGGCTTAACCACCAACCCCATGACCTCTCCATGCATCCCCCCAGCTATTAATGCAAGCTAACAATTTGGTTTTATTATTTTTTTTATTTGGTAATAAGTTGCACAACGCAGAAGTGCTTAAGGTAAAATCTGGGCAGGATGATGCAGAGGAAGAGGAG
Source organism: Gallinago undulata (assembly GCA_026546715.1). NCBI lineage: Eukaryota > Metazoa > Chordata > Aves > Charadriiformes > Scolopacidae > Gallinago > Gallinago undulata. Next base: position 29,476,884 of record JAOTQQ010000003.1, on the reverse strand, counting down.
GAGGAGGAGGGCTTGGTCTCTTCCTTCAGCTGGAGGCAATCCTGGGCAAGCACACTCCTGCCCCGTCCTTCCAGGGTAAAGACCTTCCCCAGCCCCCAGGGACACCAGCAAGGTTTCGGGGCCGATAGCAGGTAATCTGTAAGTAGTACCTGCAGCAACAGGATTTTTTTGCATCAGATCTCAAAGCGCTTGAGAAATACCCCGTTACACCACAGCCCCACGAGGTGCGGCGAGAGGCTTCTCAAATGAAAAGCTCCTCAGTGGGATTGAGGAGACAGAGCTGGACAGGCTGGTAGAAAACTTGCCTACGGCAAAAGATTAACCAGATCCAACCCTAACTGTTCCCCAAGCCCCATCTTTTTCTTCAGTAGAATCAATCCAAATATTGGAATTTAACGGTCCCGATCTAGTTTTCCCATGACAGCCTCTCTGCTGCACGGCTGGTTACTCACTCAAGCAGGAACCAGCTCTGGAGACACATTAATGCCCAACGTTTCCTCCCGCCCTACTCCCACCCCATTTCCCGAGCAGAAGAAGACTTTTAATTGCACTTCCCTGCTTTAATATTTAAAACCTTCCACCTGGGCAGCAGGACCAGCTGACCCTTCCACCCACTCTAAATCCCTTTCCAAAGCAGAGCACAGCTCCCAGTTCCCATCGGGGAGACAGCAGGGAGTGCTGAGTATCCAAGCCAAATTTGGGCTTTCAGATTTTAATGAGGGAGGGAGGGATTCTCACTGGCATTTATCTCCCCAAAATCTGCACCGTCCTGAGCCATGCTGACTGTGACTTGCCCGGCCCTTTGGCCCCACAGCTTCAGCATTCCCCAAACGAGCTTCAGAGCTTCACTTCTCAGTGCGTTTGGAGCTCGCTGATGGGAAGACCATCATCAACCTCTTTATTTTGGCTTAATTCCTCCTCACCTCCCACGAGGTGCCAAGCTCTAGCCCGGAGCAATGGGGACATTCACTAACAAACCACTGTAAAAAGCCCACAGCTCAAAAGCCGCTGATGGAGCTCACTAATCCCCACACTGAGGAGAGGAATATTTCATTTATTCCAGCCTGACTCATCCTCACAACGTATTTTCCTTTTTCTGGGCAGCAAACCCCACAGTCTCTCTGCAGATCTTGTCCACTCTAGGGGAAGAGACACTCAGCTTGAGCCACAGAGCCAAGCTCTCCTCAGAGCAGACTGTCTCAATGCTTCTTCTCTCAAATCTTTCCTCAATGGAGTGTGCTTAAAAAACAGAACAAAACAAAACAAAAACCTCACGGGTTTGTGCTGATTGTTGCCAATCTCATGGTGACCAGTGCTGGGCAAGAGGCCTGGAAACTTCCTGCAATCTGCGTTTTCTAGGATTATCTGTCCAGGAGTAGAGGGTAACTGTGAAGGAGCCATTTCAAAACAGAACAGAGAGGTTCCTGCAGCATCTTACAGTCGGGCTGATGTGATTCAGGAAACGTCGACTGCAAGTAATTTAATTCACAGACCAGGATTTATTAGGTTCCTACTGGGCTGTAACATTTTCTCTCTTAATACTTTCCCTCTCCACCCACCTCTTGCTACACAGAAAACCAACCCCAGTGGCTCAGGCAGCCTTAAAATGCCACGTGGGAGGACGTGAGAGGCCAAAGCCATGGAAGAGGAGAGCAGAAGCTGGGAAACATCCACCCGAGCTGTTCAGGGAGTTCCAGGGAAAGAAGGCGTCCCATCCCAGCTCAGAGAGGAACAAAACCACACCGGGTTTGGATGTTACCTGTACAGCAGCTTCCGAATCACTTGTTTGACACACGTCAGTGCAACCCAGGACTCAGGGTTAAAAAAAAAAAAAAAGATAAAATTATAGATTGATTCTAACAACAGACATATTTCAGAGGCAACAACTACGCTGTGTCCCTCGACTGCTTCTTCTAGCAATAGGTCACAAGTTTTACAAGGACAATTGGTCTGAAAAAACTACCTGGGTGACACAGCTGGGTAAAGCGTTAACTTGTCGCCTCACCCACTTACAGCAGGAATTGCGAAATCGGTGCTTGTTAAAAGATTTTAACATCTTATTTTCATTTCACAAAGTCAGCCAAGAGAAATCAAGTGACTAATGTCACCAATGAAGAGCCAAAAACAAAATCCAAAGCAATTTTGCTGTTTAATTCTCCCTCTTCCCACACAAAGCTACTAAGTCACCAAGTTTGCCCACTAACACGCACATAAATACTCAAACACTGAGTTTTGAGCTGATTTCTCTTTACTTCACAGTCTCAGCAAAACAAATCTGCATTCAAAAGTCATTTCACATTAATATATTAATCAAACATTTTCAAAATAAATATTTTTTTTTAAAATAACCATTTCTTTACATCACTGCAGTAGCAATTCTAGAAAAGTCAGTGCACGGACAGTAGCAATTTGATTAATCAGCGAGACTCAAACAAAAAGAAAACAGGAGGTGGACCTTTTTTTCTCTCTCCAAGCAGGCTGCATGCAGCAAGTCTCAGGGGTTTCCTAGCACACCAGCTCTCTTCACACTTGCCGGGAAGGATTTTCACACTCTCAGCTGTCAGAAGTCAGCAAAGGTCTGATTTGTGCAACATTTTACAACCTGGATTCCGATCGGTCCTGTAGAGGTTCTGAGTATTAAGAGTCGGTGTTAATGAGCTCAACCAATCAACGCTACGGAAGGGAAATGCTCGAACCCACAGTCCAAGGGACCCACATTTGAGTTACTGGGAAGTAAATTCACAGCTGATCCAGGAATAGCATTAAACAACCTTCATATGAGCAGCTCGGTTGTACCTAACAGCTTATTCCAACTTTTTTTGTATATTCTCTCAAGTGCATTCAGGGCAGAAACAAAGCAACTATTTTCTCCCCATTAGCTATTAATGAACAGTTAAATTACAGTAATACAATGTTTCACTGGCCAAAAAGTTTAACTTGTGTTACAGGAAAGAAAAAAAAAAAAAGTGCATTATAAAGAGAATATTCAGGACTTGGTGATCTCAAGCCCACATGTTTAACTGGAAAAGAGACAACAGAAAATTAGTGTTCCCGTATGATGCATAACTAGTTAGATGCTACTAATCAACCCTGTAAAGAGTATTATGTTTTCTTAAGAAGGGAAGCTCACCAGCATCATCGTACAGAGTACACAGCAGGAAATTTTGGAGGGCTACCAGATTCTGTGCTACGATTGTCAGGAACGACTTAGCTAAAAAAAAAAAACAAAACTCAAAGAAGTTTAATAGATATCTCAAAAATATAATGGATATCTATTTCCTTTGAGATCCCAAAGGTTCCCTTTGAAGCCCTTTCTCAGTAGCAGACAGAAAAGTTGGATGTGACACTCTGGGTTGAGAGGAATACCCAGAGACACCCCTGTGTCCAGAGATGCTCTTGGCTGCACACTAAGGTAAATTCAAGACACCCCCAGCTCCCCTCAAGAGCCTTGTTTCCATGTTTTGAGCAAGTTAATTATCAGTTTGGAGCAGTTGCTTACTCTAAAGAGGTATAATTTAAGTATCAAAAGAAACAGACATAAGGGAAATGATCACAGGTGAAGAGAACCTCCAGTTCTAGCAGAGGGAGAAGGGAACACTGCGGCAGGACAGCAACCCCTCAGAGCTCTGCGAGGGAACCCAGGCTGCCGAAATCTCTCCCCTTTCTCTGCACACACCTACCACTAGAGTCCAGGAAAGCTACCTGCCTCGGGGGAAGGCTCTACTCCTCAGTGCTACGGACCATGCCCCAGTATTCTGCCAAAGTGGGAAGTTAAGAAAGCAATGAGTTGGGGAGAAGTTCTCTGTTAGCTTATTGGTTTTTCTTGTCCTCTGGTGGGAAGTACGGAGGAGGGGGTGGCTGGTCCTGAAATAAAGACAATAAAAGAATTTATGGCTAAGATAATAAAAACAAAACAACAACAAAAAAAGCAAACACCACCAATGAAAAGAACCCCGAATCAATTTAGACAAACTTTGCTGTGTCACTGAGAAAAACAGCTGCTAAATACACACCTGGGCTCATGCTGCAATACCAGAATAATCCAGGAACTTACCGTGGGCATGTAGACGTTATGTGGGTTGGAGGGGCTGTAGTAAGCACTGGCAGCGGCTTCGGCAGCCTTCGCTTCAGCTGTCACAGAAAAGTAAAGAAGTTACCAACTTGGTGACACACAGAGACCTTTTACAATCAAACGAAAACTCCACATATTCTCGGCCATCAAGCGTTACTAACAGAGCACTATTTGACCAACCCTCGAGTTGCAAAATAGCTACAATGAACACAATTGAGCATTATCTCCTCCAAGTACTAAAGATTCAGTTGCCACAGAACTGTCAAGTCAGAGTGAAACAGTTTCAAGATTTAGTTTGGAAATGTCACCTGGGACTTGCCTGTTGGCCAACATATAAACACTAATGGATGTTTTGCCTAAATACAGGCAATATCCCTTAAAAAAGCAGTGAACAAACCATCCTTCTTGGAAGTGAGAACACAAGACAAAACAAAAATCAGCACAAGTTTATAGCAGCTCAGGGGATTCATAGTTTAAAGATGGTAATTTATTAAGATAATTCAGATCTTCTATTTCTGCAGAATACAAAAGTCTTGTAAAACCATCTGGATCGGTGCCAGTCTCCAAATCATAGTTAAAAGATGACTGTTTTTTTATTCAAACAAAAGAGAGAAGTTAAAGATATTTGTCTGGATAAGAAATTATCCTCGAGAGATCTATGGTTGTGTCCAACCACAAAAGCTCTTTTTTTTTGGGTTGGTTCCCAAACCTTTTAAGATCGTGTTCAAAATAATTTTGATAAATCCCAAATGAGTGAAAATGAGACTGACTTTTCCCCGCCTCTTTTTCATCATCTATTCCTCTGTTTAATATCGTTTAAGCAAAAGTAACCAGATTAGAGCGAAATGGGGAAATGGGGAGCAAATATCAGCAAAGCTGGATTTGCTAACTAAAATGGAACAGAAACATACTTCATCATCAATTTCTTTATACTCATCTAACAGAGAAAGATTATCACAACAGAAGAAGCATAAACTGCATTTTTTTCTGCCACAAGAATAAATCCAGCTGCAAAATATCCACTAATGGTATCCACCCTGGAGAGAATTGGGCTGGCCTCCAGACTGAGCTGGATATAGAGGAGCTCCTTCATCCCTCTCCTGAACAATTTAAACTTCTAAATGGAGCATCTAAGATGACTCTAAGTTCCCCAAGAGATAACAGACAAGAAACAATGTCTGTTTCGTGGGTAATAAAACCATTGTGAGCTAATTGACCCAAACACACTTCTTACCTGCGGGAGTGGAGGGCATGTCTGGGCCGCCTGGGCCGCTGACGGGGGGAGGTTCCATGGGCCCCGGGTACGGCGGGGGTGGAAGCTGCATGTAACCCATGTCTCCAGCTGCCACGGGGGGGCCTGGATAGAACTCTGTCAGGAAAGGAAATAACACAGCAAAAGATTTAACTTCTTTGGGTGGGTCACAGCACACAGCCAAAACAAGCCGAAGGCAAATATCACTCAGCTCAGAAAGAAAAGTTGCACAAGGCATCGGATTCAATCTAAAAGATTAGGTAAAACTAGTCTTTCTTCCCCTTTTTGCTATTTTAACTTTTTGCTAATTAGAGTAGTCCCCATCCTCAGTTCCCAGATTTACCCGGAGGAGGTGGTGGGTAGGGATAGCCCCCATTAGCTGCAGCTGGTGCGAAAGCGTAGGATCCATTTGGCATATAGGAATAGCCGTAAGCTCCGTTGGGTATTTCGCCTCTGGAGACTGGAAAAGTAAAGATAAAGCTGACCTCATGAAAATATCAAGCCAGCATCAAATGCAGGCGAAGATCTCCAACAAGCTTAAAGAATCCTTATCTGAAAAACAAACAAGCTCCAAACCAATAAACCTGCTGTTACTTGGCAATGAAAAAAAATAGTTTTTGAAGCAAGCAAGTTCCAGATACAGCCTGGAACTCACATGGATTTGAATCCAACCTAAAATTGCCTTTTTTTGTGAGGTGAAGGCAAGGCCTTCTGAAACCACAGAACTGTACAGCACCCACCGCCCGAGTCCCGTACCTTGAGATGCCACCTGCAGCATGCGCTGCCCAAACTCGATTGCACCCCCAGCTGAAAAGGTCATCTTGAACGTGGCAGACCCTTCCCAGCCACCTGCAGAGAAGAAAGACAGAACTCAGATGGAAGGAGAGGTTGTTTTGATGCTATTTAGCATCAAAATACAATATATTCCATGCTTTACCTCTATATCTGCCCTGGATATAATTCCTTAAAGAGCTTATCCCAAATATCCAAGAAAAAAAAAAATGCAGACACTGTGGCAGAATTACCCTATTATTAGGAAAATAAAATAAAATCACATTGGGCAGCATTTTGATGTCAGGAGACACCTGAAGAAACATCAATGAGGAAGACATTCAGAAGCTCACTAAAGCTGTGCCTGTTTCTACACCAGCTGCTGACAGACCAGGCTATCAGGAGTGTGGATTTGCTCTGGCTTTGTTTAAGATTAGTGCAGAAGACAGGGATTTTGTTAATCCCGTTTGCTAAAAAGCCTTTGCAACTACACCTAACTGTCAGCTATAAATTAGTTTGGGAGTCTCAGTGCCCAGTGAAGCAAAGAGCTTAATGAAAAACACGGTCCACATAAATCCATTAGAGTCCATGGAAGTTATTTCAAGTCAGGATAATAATTTAAAAAAAAAAATATTCGTGACATCTCATATTACAGACTAAAAAAGAAAAACATGCACAGCCCAGAGTCCCAACAATGCATCAAAGCAGAAGCTGTGTCAGTGCTGAAACAGGGACATGTAGATTAAAGAGCCTTTTGAGCTAAACCAGACTCTCATGGCTGTTAAAGCAACTTCCTCATTAAAGGAGTCAGCCTCAGGGGAAACCTCACAGAGATACAGCTAAAGGCGTTTGCCTTTCACAGAGTTTACTGAGTTTGTCGTTACTGCTCGGGCTTCCCCTCACGCTGGATACTCTCACTTTGCTCCCATACAGAAGCTACAATGCTGATTTCAGGATTACAGACTGAAGTCTCCTAAGCACAGCACGGTGACTTCAGTGCCACAACTAATAGACTAAACCAAGCTGGGGATGAAAGAGTTTACCGAACTACGTGCCTTTGGTAAAAAGCAGAAACATAAAACAATGATTAAAAAAACACATTCTTGAAAATGTCTACCTCCTCATTGAACATAATATGAAACCGGCCCTTGAAGATTCCCTGATTTTAAGACAGTCCATTCTCTTCCAAGTGTCATTTTTACTGCTAAGATGCACTATAGGAAAAACATGACTTTCCTTGAATTGCACAACAGGAGAACAGAGCTCTGGAGATCTGCACCCGAAAACCCAAACACATCCAGGAAGGATCACGAGTCTTTGGCACAGGAGGACCAGGATGCAGAACTAACAGGTAACCCCAACTGACCAAAGCAAAATGACATCCTCGCTTCCCTGACACTGCTCTGATGTTCACTCAGTGAGATCACTTGTTCCGAGTGAACTTAAGTCTTTTGCACAGAGGGCAGGAATGAGATCAGTTGCAGAACAGATCTGTTCATTGTAACTGTAAGGTAGCAGATAAGGGGAATATTTTTAGCTGCTGGTTTCAAAGAAAGAAACATATTTTAGCAGTGCTGTAAAAAAAATTTGGTCAGTATCCAGTTTCGGTTACACCGGATACTTTGCTATGAATTGTGTAGTTGAACTAAGAGAGAGGACATAGATCTGCACTATACGTACCTCCTGCCTCTGCTTTCACTGTACCCTTGATATAATTTGCTCCAAAGACTGGCTGCTTAATCTCACAATCTTTCAACAGATAAAAGGGCATCACGAAAGACTGCATTGCATCCTTTCCCTTCGATACAAAGATAACCTGAAAAGAAAATAGAATTACAAAGGGTATTTAGAACAGACAGGAAACACAGCCCCAATTTATTATCTGAAGAGACTTTTTGATGGACTGAAACTCCCTCCCACATCCAAAGCTCTGTCAGTTCTACAAGCCAAAAGCTGCACAGAACAGCCACAAGGGTAAACTGAAGCCCCGAGGCAATAAAGCCTTCCAGGAAGACTACCCTCGCTCAGATAATACTCCTCCCAACTTCCACAGAACTCATTGCTCCACACAGCTATGATTTAGTAGCTGTGCTCTTGCATTCAGCATTTCCAGATCATTGCTAATTTCCAGTCTTGAAGATGCCTGGTAGACTAAACAGCTGCCTGTATAACAACTAATCAGATTTATTATCTTTTAACAAATAGACAGGATATGCACTGAATTCATAATGCTCCCCAGAGGGAGAGGATGAGCCATACTTCAAGGGATAGTAGATTATGCCGACTTTCATGCACTGAGGATGTTTAAATACAGAATCGTAAAGAGCTCTTATCTCCTTACACAAGATAAAGCCTTTTACTACTTACTCGGTAGGGAGTCAAGAAAACACTCCCTTTCTTGGTCCCTTTGAAGGCATCTGGCATAGGTTCGATATCACTGAAGGTAATTTCTACGTGATCATAGGTCATCAAAACGCTGCAAACGAGAGGAGACACGGTGTCAGTGTTAGAGCTCGAGGCAGAAGAGCAATACGCATCGAAGTTTACTGCTCTACCAAAACTGGCTTTATCCTCAGGCCAGTATACTTGGCAGACAAAATCAGTGTGGCTTACATTTTTTTTCATGTTGGCAACAGCAATTTAAGTAGTACTGGCTGCTTGTTCTCAGCCTTGTGTTCCCTCCTCCGTATGCTGGCACAGCTACCGCAGTCTGTGTAGCCAGGCAGTGAATTTAGTCAATTGAACTGATCAACCTCTTGAGACATATATTTATTCTTTTTAAAGGTGTTGCATTTCTGCACACAAGTGTACAGAAATTGCTGCGCACACATTACTGCACCACAAGCAACATGACAGAGGAAGCACAGAGACAGGAACTGCTCAGGCTGCCTTATGCAACACGGCTGTTGAAGGTCTAACCACAGCTTAAGCATTTCTGTCACACAAATGTGATCAGAGGAACTCCCCTTTCTTGTCACTAGACTTCACTGACCTGTGCTGTCCGCACTGACTCCTTAATTCTCAATTAGAAACTGACCTGATTAAAGCCAGAGCAATACCCTTGCATGGATACAGAGGGTAACTTGTATTGACATAGCAGCATCCACATTAGGGACTCTAATCCCTAAAGCTGGAGAAACCTCCACCACCGTTATCTTTGGCAGCTTACGTGCTACCATCCTCAGTCGCTCCTTCTCCAGCAAGTACCCATCCCTCCAGCAAAAGCTCTGGATGGGAAGAGGGGCCGGCAGCTCTGTTCAGGCTACAGCATATCAGCTGGATCAACAAGCAGCCTGTGCTACAGCACAAGAGGTAACCCCTGATCCAAGGCAGGCTGACAACTGGGAACAGCAACACATTGAGCTGCTGCTGTTGTTTGTTTCAGTGAATGCAAATTTAAGCCCCAGCGTTGATCCTACTAAATTCTTCTAAGAAAAGTCACATCCCAAATGGGAAGTCAGGCACAGAATTCCTGTACCAACGTTTAACTGGCCTCATGGAAAGAAGCCCTGAATAATGAACTTCTCCTTTGTCCCAGAAGCAGGTGACTGCCACGTCAGAACCGAGACATGCTGGCAGACACAGAGGGTGAGGACAGCCCATTGCCAGGCAGACAGAGGCAGCTCTGTGGAGGCTTTCTGTTTCCATGGTTATAGCCCAGCACCTTTTTCCAACACCGCTGCTGCTTCCCAAACACACGCTGGGGGTTCGCGCACGAGGAACCCAGCAAACCAAACCGGGCAGGAGGCCTAGCAGTTCCCTGGCAGGCAGGTCTTCAACAGAGGCACTGCACAGGGGCAGCATCTCCTGCAGCACCGGGTGGCGAGAGAAGGATGAGAGGTTTGGGTCCAGGCCAGAACCACCTGGTTGAGGACTGAGCCCTGCCAGCCCTCACTGAGCTGAGGGGAGAGGCCGGGGACAGCAGTACGAGGCGGCAGCAGTCAGGAGGGCAGGCAGGGAAGGGTGTCAGGAGGGAAGGGCCCGCGGCTGCGGCCTAGCAGCGTTCCCCCAGAGGAGACCCTGGGGCAGGGGAATACGTACAGCCCTAACAACCCTAGGGAGAAGAGGGGAGGACGAGCCCACACACGCCGGCACCAAGAGGGTTGAGGCCCCTCCGGTACCCTACCCCCGCCCCCCCGCTTCCCACACAACCCTGAGGGGGGAAAGAAGGTGGAGACAGCTCCCCGCTGCCCCCCCCCCCCCCGGCTACCGGAGCGTAGGGAGAAGGGGATGGTGCCTCACTTCTCGCTGTTGTTAATGATGACGCCGCCACCCTCCGAGTGGTTCCTATTCAGCGCCATGGCCGCCGCCACCGCCGCCTTCCTCCTCCTCCTCTTCACAGCGCCGAGCCCACTCTGCGCCTGCGCGATGTGGAGCGAGGCATGACGGGATGTGACGCGCGGTGCACGCTGGGAGTTGTAGTCCTCGGGTTCATCTCCCAGCGGCCGCCACGACACCTGCCGGTGCTTCCCACCCTCCCTCAGGCCAAAACCGGGTCCCCAAACCACCTCCGTCGCCTCCCACTCACCAAAGCCCAGGGGGAGCACGCCCACGAGCTATGGGGAAGCGCTATCACAGGCCGAACCATCCCTGAGGAGACCCGCAGCCTCCACCCGCCCCCTCGCTCTTGCCACAAGGAGGACGGAGCAGGTCCAGAGGAGGCCAACAAGATATTCCGAGGGCTGGAACCCCTCTGCTGGGAAGACAGGCTGAGAGGGTTTGGGGGGTTCAGCCCGGTGATAAGAAGGCTCAAGGAAGATCTTAGAGCCGTTCCAGTCTCTAAAGGAGCTCCAGGAGAGATGGGGAGAGACTCTTCATGACAGAGTAGAGCGGTAAGACAAGGGGTAATGGTTTCAAACTGGAGGAAGGTGGGTTTAGATGAGACCTCAGGAAGAAATTGTTTACTCTGAGGGTGGTGAAACACTGGCTCAGGTTGCCCGGAGAAGCTGTGGCTGCCTCATCCCTGGAGAGGTTCAAGGCCAGGTTGGACAGGGCAGAGTAGGACTAATCCAAAGAGCCAGTCTCCTTTTTGGGAGAGCTCTCCGGCATGTTTATAAACCCAATAATCATCTGATTACGTGTCCTGCCCATCCTATATAATAAAAAGATTTAAGCTATTTAGAGCTCACCTGATCTGGGCAGCAGTTTTTCTGGCTTTTCTGCCCACAAGGGCACTCCAGAATAGCGGTGCTTTGCAGGTGGGAGTTTGCAGGGCACACCGATGGCATTCAAATCAACATTTTATTTTTAAAGGCTGTATTTTGCTGCGGTTTGCACCTCATTTTTATCCTGAAGACACTTCCTGGCCGGCTCACTAGTGGGTAAAACATTTTCCCTTGGAGGCTGTCCAGTTTTGCGTGCAAGAAAGGGCTGTTTTCGTGTCCCATGCAACCACAAGCGATTTTAACCCTGCTTGGCAGGATCTCCCTGGGAAAAGCCCAGAATTAAGTGAAATGGAGACAAAATTGGATGTTCAGGAGGCAGGCAGGGCAGAATTCAGATGTTGGATAGAGCAGAATAAAAATCATCCCATGTACATGATGGAGCTGCACATACAATGAGGTGTAGCCCCTTAAAGATTCCTGCTCCGTTTCCAACTAATTTATTTTTTTTATTTCACATTTGATGCATGTTTCATGCTTTGCACACTTCCAAACGGATTTTTGAGCCTGGTATTGGCTGCTCTCCATGCTGGAATCAATCCCATCTTCAAACTACCCCTTTTTATATTGGAGAGTGTTAAACTGGAAGGATTAACCTGTTGCTCTGTAAATGAGGCAAGACCCTGTCTGGAGGGAGCGAATCTGGGAGCAGGAAAATACCTGCAGCATTTGCAGAGCTACAGTAAGGGTCTAATCTCCTGCCTCCAGGTGTGGAAGCAGAAGGAACGCTTAAAAAATTAATGATGGCATAATTTCATCAAAAAGTAGAAGCCCTGCAAAACTAGTCATCTGTTTTGACAGGCTCTTCATATCAATAACCGACAACTGTATATAAATAATATACAAATATTTATTAAGAGCATATATTACCCTAAATTATATCCTTTTTTAACCTTAAAGCATATATTTTTATATGGATTTGAGTTTTTCCTTGCAGCTTTTGCAGCCCAGCCCTGTCTGAGTGCCTGAGGACCAGACGGGGTGCGCGGGGGGGGGTGTGAGGGGGGGGAGGGAGAAAGCAGAAAAACTACATAATGGAAAACAGATTTAAACAAACGCAGTGACATAATCTGTGGAGTTCTTGGCAAGAAAAGAGCACGTTTGTGCTTTTCATATCCGCTTTTTTTTCAATAAGCTGTAAGTTTCCCTTTTAAGAAGTGGTTATAACAGCTCTGATTCCTCTCCTATTAAAGTCAGTAGCAAACATCCCCTCGGCTTCCAGCAAAGCCCAGCTGAAGCGTCGCCACCTCCTATGAACTAAGACTCGCCCAATAATGTGGGTTTTTTTTTCTCTCCTAGCTCCAGCTGATATTTGGTATTAAGAAACTCAGGCTTCACTTAAAAAAGGTGCCAGCGTGAGTGCTGCCGGGGTGCGTGGGAAGCTCCAGACCTCCTCATCACACAGAAAACCTTGGAAATTTATACTCAAAACTGAAAACACTGAGGAAAAAAGTGCCTAACCTGGTCATCTTTGTTATTTCTAAGCTGAGGACAGAGGTAGAAGAGAATTCAAAACAATTCATTGTTTTAAATTGCCCAGGACTGACAATATTGTTATTGGAGTTTAGGATTCTTCCGTTCCTTTTGCAGTCGAGCAAGAGAAACATGTCTTTGGCGCGATTCCCTTAGACACGCTTGGAAAATAAAATCTGTGTTATTTTACCCCAGATGTACAGGACGCAGAAAAAATAAACACGAGATAACGGGACAGCTCTAACGGTTTGGTATTTAAAGGAAAGAACGACCCAGAGAGATGTCTGTGTAATATTTAATGATAAATCATAGTCTCTAACATCATTATATTATTCTGTTACAGTTTGGATTTTTTTTTTTTTCACACACTGTAAAATACTCTACAGTAACTCTAGTTAAAAAAACTTAATTAAAAAGAGGAACGCTCTGTGACAGCAGAAATAACTCGAGGGAACACGGAATTTAAATTGCTGAGTGCTATCTTTCCATCTAAACTCACCACACACCGCATTTAGCCCTCTGTTTGCAGCGAAACCAGCGACCCAGAGCTGGCAGAGTGCACATTTCCTAATCGGTCCAGTTTACACCCCAAATTATTGGCAACCCACAGCAAACTCTGCTCCAACTCCCCCGGGTGGGAGGGTTGCTCCCGCCTTAAATGGGTCAGAATTTGCTCAATGCCCTAAACCGTGAGGATTTAGAGAGCTTCCAACTGGGATAAAAGCGAGGAGTGGGAAGGAGAGGGTTGGTCGAGCCCTCAAATCCCTCCGAAAAGCCGCGTATCGGCACCCCAGCTCTCGGGGCTGGGAATTAAGGCGAATTAAGCAAAAGCGGCAGCGCAACCAGCAGCAAAACCCCAAAACCAGACGTGTCCTCCTGAGCTGCTCCCGCCTTGGTTACAGGATGGAAAGGGAAAGCTGTGGGATCCCACCGAACCATCCCGAACCCTGGGGGAGTTCAGAGACCTGTGCCTCGGGCGGGATGAAGGGAGGGAGGGATGGGTGGTTGGAGGGCGGCATTCCTTCCCCACGGAGCAATCTGTCCGCCTATGGTGAAAAAAAATGGGGCGAAGTCCCAGATCCACTCTAGTTACTCTGGCAAAAACTCCTGGAAGTTTTTGCCGGAATAAATGAGATTTAGGGCCCAGCCAGAGCCGAGCTGGGGAGCCTGCCTGTGACATCTCTTCCTGCAGGCGTGCAGCAGAGGTCAGGGGTACCTTCCTCTTCCTCCTGGGATGTGACCACGACGGGGGGGGAGGAGTGCTGTGTCACGTCCCTACCTTTCTTACCTGGTAAGGCAATTCTGAGCCCCAGTCCACATTCAGAACACAGGGGTGGTGTCTGGGCTGTGTCACCGCTGACATCTCGTGCGTGCGAAGGCTGAGATTTGGCCGGGAGCGGCCGGCGGGAGCCAAACAAAAGCGGTTTTTGAGGAGGGAGCTGCGGAGACGGGGAGCGAATTCCCATCTGGACAGAAGTCCGGGCAGCGTTCCCGCTGGCTGGGAAAGGCCAAGGTTTCACCCGAAGATTTCACTCCGGAAGCCCTACCTCCCCCCATTTCCCACCGCCTGCGGGATTTTAGGAGTCACCACACGCGGAGGAGGAGGAGGAGGAGGAAGAGGAGGGATTTGCGGGCACAGCCCAGGGGTTCCCCTCCCAGAACCCACTCCCCAGCCTTCCCCTGGTCGAGCCCTCAAATCTTTCTGAAATTTGGGGAAGGGGACAGCTGCGATGGGACCCTTCAGCCCCTCCAAGGAGAGCCCCCAGCGGTGGCCCATCGCCGGGGACCGGCACCTCTTCCCACGCCAGCATTAATTAGCAGCGCTGGCAAACGAGTAACAGTGAAGGAGCTCTTTAAGCCCCAGCGTTTATGTAAACGTGGCTTTAACTTTAAACCTCTCGGCTTTGTGGCTGCCTTTTTATTCACGTTCACTTTTTTTTTTTTTTCCCCTTGGCTCCCCCTGAATATAGCACTATGATTCCCAGCTGATCCTTTGGGGAATATATACATATTTCCTATATTTAGCTAAACGGGCCGTTTTCCATCCCTGTTGACCGTTGATGCGTCACCACTCACACCAGCGAAGAAACGGCCCCAATATATTTTCTCTCTAGGTATATATTACACAGCACTCCGATTCTGTGAGGCGAGCTTCGGGAGGTAGGTAGCAACCTAATCCCAGGAAAAATAAACTTTTGGAAAGACCAGGCTGTGCTGAGACAGGGGCTGCACTGTGCGGCCCTCACAGGCGGCATTTCTCTGCTTTGCTGCTGGAAAAGCTCCCTTAGGACACGTGAACTGGCATTTTTGGCTCTCAGCCTCATGTTTCCACCTTTCCCGGAGGGGACACTTGCTTGAGAGTCATTTTTTTGTTAATTGTTACCTATTGCCGGAATCTACAGGATCATTCCATAACTGCCTGAGGCTGCACCTTTTATCCACGAACTCACAGCTGTCCCCACAACAACCCATTTGTCCCTGGCACATACTCACAGCACCTCTTTGTCACTTAAAAAAACACTCTCTAAGCTGAGGGGTACAGCTCAAGTGTGCCCAGGGTACTTTAAGAGCTGGGAGTTTAATATTAAAACTCCCCTAAAATAGGAGCTTCATCAAAAACATGGGGGGAATTTTGGCTGTAAAGCTTCTGTAAACAGCTCCCAAGGAACATGTTCTCTAAAAGCACGGCCCGAAAGCTCTTTCGTGCTGCTCACTTTGCCATCTGAGGGCAGGAATGGTGCTGCTGCTTCGCGCCAGGAAGTTTCTCCCCTTTCCCAGCTGGGATTTTGGGCTGGGGTGGGGAACAGTCCCCCCCCCGGCCACAGGGCTCCAACTCACGTGGGACCACGGCTTTTCCCAAATATGCCTGTCCACAGAGCAGTCTTAAAATACCCGTGAGGGAGGGCAAAGATGCTCGTTTCCCGGTTCCAGCACTAACTGGTGGTCAGCCCTGTGGGGAGAGGTCACCGCAGCATCACTCCTGCACCCGGCCGGGCTCCTCTGCATCCCCCCACTGTGTCCCCACTGTGTCCCCCCCACCCCAGAGGACCCTGCTCACCCACGCCAGTGATGGGGGCACCGGGGAAGGGACCCCATCTGCTTTGGGGTCTGCCCGGTCCGTGCTGGGCTTGCTACTTCCAAGGCACTTGAGGAGGAACGTGCGGAAGGCGGCGAGGAGCCGGAACTTTAAAAAGCAGCAGCGACATGAAGATGGAGATAAGGCACCAAGCGGAGCCCCCCTGCAAGTCGCCAGGGCAAGTTTGGGAGGGCAAAACACAGAGAGGGAGCTGGCAGCCCGGCAGCTGGCCAAGAGGCAGCTTCAAAGCTGCACGGCCCTTCTCCTGAGCTTTACCAAGAAAGGCTGTATCGCTGTCCCTCACGTCCAGGAAAGGGAAACCGAAGGGCAGGGAGCAGCACAGAGACTCGCCCAAGCTGGCTCAGTGGCCCAGCAGCAGAGATGGCACTTGGATCCGGCTCCCACCTGGCTCCCAGCCCCCCGGGGGTGGGGGGGCTCTGCCCGCCGGCCAGCGTCACCCACCCCCGGGCCACCGACAGCACCCAGCTGGGGAGGGAGGGCTGCCACAGAGACATACAGCGCTACCGGAGGGAAGCCGTGAAGGTGGCAACACACACGGGAGAGACTCCTCTGGGTCTTCCCGTGCTCCCGCTCCCGGGGCAGTTACCTACGCTTCAGCACCGAAACGCAGTCTTTCTTCAGTGGCCCGATCTGCAGGTGGGCATCGACGCTCTCCAGGAAGAAGGCTGGTTTCAGCTTGGACAAGAAAAACAAGGGGAATCGGTGGTTGACCTTGTTCTGGAAGGGGTCCAACTGCCCCTTGACAAAATGGGAGACCTTGAGCTGCTGCAGGCAGGTCATCTTGGAGTCCTTGACTCCGTAGAAGGTCAGGGCCTTCTCCGAGTACTCCAGGAAGACCCCGATGGTGTGGAAAAAAGGCTGCTGGATGACAGACTCATAGCCGCCAAACCAGGCCACGTAGTTCTGTCCGTTCCACTGCAGGCAGCAGGACTTCTCGTTCCGCCCCAGGCGCCCATGGTTGTAGGACTCCCGGGGGTTGAAGTCCTCAGCGATGACGCCGATGCTGACCCAGCCGTCGATGATCTCCACCTCCCAGTAGTAGTTGCCCCGATTCATGAGGTTCACACCCAGCACCTGCTCGCAGTTGATGAAGCGGGTCGGGCTGTCGGGGTAGGGGATGGGGCACAGCACCCTCTTGGCCCCTTTGGTGCCAAACAGCTGGATGAACTTGTCAGCCGTGTCACTGTCCAGGTCAATGATGAAGGCAACTGTGTGGGGCAAGAAGGAGGAGTGAGGATGAAGAGGGCAATGGGAAGAAATTCCACCCCCCAGCCCTCCCCGCTCTGAGGCCTCGTTCCAGTCTTCGTTGACAAGTACGATCCTTTCTGACTTCCACCATCACTCCATCCCTTTGCTTTTAAATCCCACGGCCAATTTTCAGCCGATGAGGGTAGGGGGCTGAAAGGGCTGATGGTCCCACAAGTGGGATGAATGCAGGTAACTGGGCAGAGAGAGCAGAGGGGCTGCTCGATGAGCTCAACCACGATACCACCAATGGGAGAATGTAGGGAGACCTTGTCTCCTTAGGGACATCTCAGTGGGTGACCCCAGACCCCACATCATCCTCTGTAAGGCTTAGGGGAGGGGGCACACGGGGCGGTGTTGGAGCCCAAGCCCAGCCCTGCTTTCCCCCCCAAGTCTCAGCCCCTTCTGCCCCACTGTCTCTGCTCAGCCACCGAATTATCCCTCGGCTGCCCCAGCAGCTGCCCCTCATCCATCCCCTGCTCTGCGGCAAACAAGGCAGACACACAAACTCTGATCTAATTAAACAGAGGATTCAGCTCGTTAAGGGCTGGGAAGCAGCAGAAATTACACGGTACGCCTGCAGCCCCCCCTACCCCGCTCTCCCCAGCAGCTGGTCCGGCAGAACCACAGACAAGGGGGAAAAAAAAAATCACCTAACCAGATTATGAGCGTTCTCAGGAAAGCAAGGAGGCTTCCTGCACAGGCTGAGCAATATTTCCTCCGGTGGCGGCAGCGCTCCTGCCAGCCGTGGACCCTGGCACAGGGGGAAGGAGCCAGCTGGCCAGGAGAGGGGAAAGGGAAGATGGACCTTATGACAAGTGTCACAGCAAAACTGCCCCTCGCCTTACATTTCAGGAAGTAATCACGGTTCTCCAGGCAGGCGGGATTGTTTGACTTGTCTGGAAACTGGGACTCGGCCAGCGCTGCAGAGACAGGGACAGAAGGGTTTGCCAGCAGCAAAGTGACATTTTTGACGCCTCATGTAAAGGTGTTACTGAAGCATCGCCCCCCCCCCCCCTCCCCCTGCCTGACCCCCCCGGTGGTACCCGGCTGCTACAGCCCCTGAGCCCCAGCCAGCATCTCCTCCTGCACACCGCTGTGGGCTCGGGCATGGGAAAGGACAGATGCCACCTTCGCCACCCCGGGGAGATGGGCAGGGGGGGGGAAAGGAACCGGCTGCAATTCCCCTGGGCACCCGAGAGAAGGAGAGAGAGGAGAGCGCTCCGGCTAAATGAGAGAGCGCGGGAGAAAGCTGCCACGGTGGCTTCCTAACCCTGGCAGGTTTGGGAGACCACAGCCTGGCCCCGCGGGGAGGATCATCTCTGCTGGGAAGAAAGAGTCCCCTTTCACGGGAGGCCACTTTGGCCGCTTGCCCCCTCCCGCGGGGCCCTGCCTAACTCCCAGCCTGTTTGTTGCCTCTCCGGTCTCCGGTCTCCGTGGAAAAAAAAATCATAAAAACCTCAAAGAGGAGGCATAAGCCCAGACAGGGATTGTGCAACGTGCGGCGCAACCCGGCCGGGCAGCCTCCAGGGCTGGAGGGAGAGGAGCCATCGAGCCTCCAGGAGCCATCGAGCCTCCAGACATCTCCCACCTAGGCGGGGGAGGATGGAGGGGAGACGGGGTGACCTCCGGGCAGAGGGGTGAGCACAAACCTTCCTCCCTCTCCTGGAAACTCAGCCCGTCCATTCCTTTCCCCTGCAGGTGGTCCCACTGGTTCTTGCAGGCAGCGACCAGCACGTCCTTCACGGAGCTCACGGCTTGGGTGCATTTGGTGAAGTTCAGCTCCTTCTGGAAGCTCAGCACCGGGGAGAAGTTTTCTTCCATGGCTACTTTTAAGGCTTGAAATTCCTGAGCCAAAAAAAAAAAAAAAAAAAAAGAGGAGAATTTCAGGAGGTTTCAAACAAGCCGAAGTTGTCTCTTATTCCACATCCCCACCCTGCCCCAGAGGATTTGGGAACTGGCAGCTCACAGGACTTGGCCCAAGGACAGCCTTGCAAAAGGGAGGAGAGAGCTCTCCCGGCCACGGGGTTCTGGCGCCTTCTCTTCACTCCCTTGCAAACCTGGCCTCCACCTCGCATGGAGCAGCATCTCCTCCCAAAAAAGGTCTCCTCCTGCTGGGCTGCAGGAGGGGGGAGGCGCTGGGTGGGGGCTGTGGGGCATCTCTCACTCTCTGCCCCCCTCCCCACACCAAGATGTTACCCAGCCCAGGCAGCACATCAGCTTCTCCTGAGTCACGGCCAGCGTGGAGGTGGGGGAGATGGAGGAGAAAGTCTTGGCTGCCCGGTGTCCCCGGGAATGGGGAGGGGAGAGGACTGTGCCATCGGGACTGAGTCTCTGCAGCCCTTATGTCCCAGGGCTCCTGCCACCCAGCTCCACAGGAAAGGGGACAAATTCCCCCCAAAAGACAACATTATTAGCTCTTTCTCCTCGCCCCGTCCCACCCAGGCACCTGGAGGAAGTAGATGGTGTCGGTGGTGGGGACGTTCTCCAGGTTTTGCTTGCACTGGGCCAGCTTGGCTCGCCTCTCCTCCTTCCAGCGCAGATCGGCCTCGGCCTCCCCCAGCATGGAGCGCTCCCCGTCCTCGATGAAACCCGCCACTTCCTTCTGGAAGGTCGCCAGGACCTCGGAGGCTTCTCCAAAGAGCTTCTCGACTCTTTCCTTCTCCTTCGTGGCAGCACCCTGAGCGCAGGGAGAGAGGGGTGAGCGTCACCTCCTGCAGGCAAGGGTGCAGGAGAGCACCCTCAGTCCCCTGCCCAGCACCCAGTTCTGAGCTCTGTGGGGTCCTCCTGACACCCGTTCATCCAAGAACTCAGAGCACTTTACAACCCAAGTGTCCAGGGCATGGTCTCTTACTGCTCCACCATGTCTTGTGTCTCCAGGGGGTGAAGTGACACGTTTGCACAAGGGCCAAAGGGGACCAAAACCCCTCAGAGCCTGGATAGAGAAGGTGGAAGAGCCAGCGGGTGCCCTAGCGTGGTTCTTGCCCCGTTCCTCCTTCCAGGTTGCAAATGAAAGCAACCAGAGATGCCGTGAGGGCTCGCAGAGATGAGAAACAAGGATCCTCGCCAGGGTCACCATTATTTTACAGGGCACTTGCTCCCCCTCTGAGCACCACCTCTGCGCCCCACACACCCCAGCATCTCCTGGCCCCTTCACCTCTGCTCCCCAGCTCCCCAGCAGAGCTGTGCTAATGGAGAGAAGCCACCACAGAATCACCTTAATGAGCTCCACCATCTTCTTGGCCTGCGCGATGGTGACTGCCAGCTCCTCCAGCTCATTTTCCACATCGCTCAGGAACTTGGCTTGTTGGGCCTGTGGACACGAAGGATGAACACTGAGCTCCCCACATCCCACTCTCTGACCACGACCTTGCTCTCAGGCTCGGGGTGGAGGCTGCACGGGGAACTGCGAGTTGTTTGATTCCTCCTCCTCCTCCCCTGCAACGCCCAACCTCCTGCGAACATCCCTTCTCACTCGGATGGAAAAGGGAAGGCTGCAGAGGGTCGTGCCCAGCTCCACGCTCCCCACCCTGCTCCCAGCACAAACCGAAGGAAACGGGAATCTGAAAGCAAAACCACGGGGCAGCGACGGCAGCAAACGCAGCTCAGCCGCGTGCTCCCAGCGAGCATCCCTGGGATGGGGAGAAAAAAACCCGCCTGGGAATGGTGTGGAAACTGAAGGGCAGACCCGGAGCAATGGGAAACGCGGTGCTGAGTCCCCCCCCGGGGGGGTTTCTCATTAGGAGGGGAGCAAACCAGCTCAGGAGCACGGGGGTGTTGCGTGGCTGCAAAGGAAGCACCGTTCGAACGCGGCATTTCCTGAGAGGCTATTGTTAGCGCCAGCCATCGCCCGTCACGGGGACACAGGTCCCTTGGGACCCAGGAGGGCATCGCATCCCCCCAGCCAGGGCAGCTCTCCCTCCCGATGCTCGGCCCCCAGCCCAATGCACGGGAAGGGGGGGGACAGGCTCTTTCCCCATCCATCCCTCCCACCCCACAGCGCGAGGGAGGTGGCAGAGAGCAGGGACGTTCAGCAGCAGCGGCGGAGGCCCGACAGCCTCTCGGGGCTGGGATCACACACACTTTCTATTTTAAGGCACCCGATGACTAATAACACCAGCAAAAGGGTTTTCCAAGAGCCCACGAGAGAGAGGGAGCTGGCTCAGGGATGCCACTGTGCTCCCCGCCGGAGTGTCCGCAGCCCCCGGGCTCTCCCCTGGAAAAAGGAAACCCTTCCAAGGTCTCCAAGCGCCCCGTGCAGACACGGGGATGCCATGATGCTGCGAGCCTCGCAGGCTTCCATCTGCCTGCGGCCTGCAGAGACCCCACGCACTCGAGGCAGCAGTGCCCAAGGCAGCAGCACCACATCGGGCTCGGAGCCCCAGCTCCCGGGGAAGGGGGGGGGGGAGGAAAAGGCTCGTGGGTGCGAATTTGGGAGGTGACTCAGCCGCATCTGGGAATGGGAGTGACGGAAAAAAAAAAAAAAACACCAAAAACCCCACACCCTGCTGCCAAAAACTCCAGGACACAAAGGGCTGGCGGAGCGGGAGCGGCGGCCGGGCAGGCTGCCAGCGCCCCGAGAAAAACCGCCTCCACGGAGCTGTGGGAACGAGACGGAGAAGGCGGGTGTCCCCGTGACCGCGGGGGCGGCCACTGCGGGGTGTCCCAGGCACCGTCGCCCCCAGCCCTACACCCACCGGGTGGGACTAAACCCAGAGGGTTTGCCCTTCGTGCCTGTCCTGGTCCCCCCATCCTGTGTCCTGTGCCCACCCCACAGGGTGCCCTGACGGCACAGCATCCCACCTCCCCATGCCAGGGGGCCATCCCCATCTCCCTGGGGGTCTGCTCCCCCCAGGGCATCCTCCCCCCACCCCCCAAATCTCCTCCTGTCCCGGGAAGCGGTTGCCAGCCCATTCCAATCTCTCTCCCAGGGGTCTGTTGCCCCCCCCCCCAGCATCCCCTGCCCCCCCCCCTCCCCCGGCATCTGCTGCCCCAGAACCTATTACCATCCCCACCCCACAGCGAGCATCGCCCCCACTGCTGCACCTGCAACACCTCCCACGCGGGGATTGGGTCCCCCCCGTGGGAATTAGGCCCCCCCGTGGGGACTTGGGTGCAACATGGACCCCTCCCAGGGGTACCGCACCCCACCCCACCCAGGATGCCCCACCAGCACCGCACCCCATAGGGACACCCCCACGCCAGGGTTAGGTCCCGCGTGGGGCCAGGGGCGCAGCATCCACCCCCACCCACCCACCGCATCCCACCAGCGCCGGGCCCGATCCCTGTCCGGGGACCTCCCCGCACCCCGCCGGCGTCCCCGCAAATCCCTCCCCGCACCTCCTTGTGCTCACGCTCCTTCTCGAGGGGCACCACGTCGTGGGCGCGATGCTCGTGGTCGCGGCAGCGGGCGCAGACGCAGGTTTGCTCGGCGCGGCAGAAGCCGTCGAGGGGCTGGAGGTGGCGGGGGCAGAGACCCTCCTCCAGCCGCCGCAGCGGGGCCACCAGGCGGTGGGCGCGGAAGGCGGGGGCCCGGCGGTGGGGCTCCAGGTGATCCCCGCAGAAAGAAGCCAGGCAAACCAGGCAGGACCGCGCCGCCGCCGCCCGCGACTCCGGCGGGCAGACGTCGCACAGCACCGGCCCTCCTTCCTCCCCCGCCGCGTCCTCCTCCTCGGCTCCCGGAGCCATCGGTGGGGACCGGGGGGTCGGGGACGGAGGGGACGAAGGGGTGGCGGCGGCGGCGGCGGCTGCCAGCAGCGGCAGCACCTCGCAGAGGGCGCGGTTCTTGCGGAGCCGCAAGGCTGCGGGGACGGGCTCCTGGCAGAGCGGGCAGCGGGCAGCCCCGCCCGCCCCCCCGCTGCCGTCGGGGGGGGCCGTCCGTTGGCGGAGAGCCCCCAGGCAGCCCTGGCAGAAGTTATGGCCGCAGGGTACCGTCACCGGGTCCTTCAGGAGGTCGAGGCAGATGGGGCAACCGAAAGGGCCGTCGGGGAGTCCCGGAGCCGCCAGCGCCAACCGTAACGCTTCGGCGGAGGACGGCGGGGCGCTCCCGGGCGCCGTCTCCATCCCTGAACGCCCCGACCGGCCGGTCCCGGCCCCGGCCCCCCGGTCCCAGCCCCGGCGGGAGGCGGGCGGTCGCCGTGCCCCGCCCGCCCGCTCCGCCTCCCCCCCCCCCCCTTCCCCTCCCCCCCTCCATCTTCCCGGAGCTGCCGCCACCTCGGGGCTCCGCTGCCTCCCGGGGCATCTGCCTCCTTCACAGCCCCTAGCCCCCCTCGGGTGGAAAGGGTCTCACCCCGGGGGTCTGCTCCCCACGCCGGGCATCTGGTCCCCTCCCCGGCACCTGCTGCCTTCTCGAACATTTGTGTCCCTCCCCGGGACGATGTCACCCTGCTGAGGATGTTTGGCATCCCACCCAGGGTCTGCTGCCTCCTAAAGGATCGGCCCCACTGGGATCTGGAGCCATCACGGGGGGCCTGCTGCCCCCAGGGGTAGCTGCTGCCCACCCCCCAAATCTTCTGTCCAGGGAAGCTGTTGCCAGCCCGTTCCCACCCCCCTCCCAGGGGTCTGCTGTTCCCTACGAGCATCCTCTGCCCCCTGGGGATCTGCTGGCACCCCACTACCCCCCAGGAGCTCTTCCCCACCCAGAGACTGCATGGAGGGTCCTGAGCTCGCCCCAGTACGTGGGTGCGAGTTCTTTCCTGCCAGCCCTTGTGCCCATGGACCCACGACAGCCATTCCCAGGGCCAAAAAAGGCCACGGTGCCCAGGTCCTGGCTCAGACCCCGTCCCCTCTTCCTCTGGGCCCCGGCAGGAGGAGGTAGGCACCAGGCAGGAGGGGGGCTGTGGAGACACCAAAGTGCTTTTAGTCTGAGGATGTGCCTGGTCAACACGGGATCTCTGGACACCTCCTGTGGAGGGTACACAGACAATTTTCCAGCTTGGATCCATTCCCAGGTCCATGCCGGTCCAAGGTCCCACCCAAGGACAGGGCTGGGAGGAGAGGGGAGGTGGGGAGTGAAGGAAGAAGCACAGCGAGACAAAAAAGCATCTGTCCCCAAAGAAGGGGGATTGATCCTTTTAAGCCCGTTTCCCCCAAAGGAAACAAGCTGATGCAATTCATTCCCCACAGGTTCATTCCCATGTCTCCACCGCCTTTGAACCAGTGCCCAGTTTCGCCCCGTTAGTCCTCCCCAGTGTCCCAGCGGGGGCGGCAGGAGGTGCCAGACCTGGGGTTTCGCCCTTGGAAAAGCTTCAATCGAAAGCTTGGGATTTGCTTCTGCGCCAGACCGACCTTGGAGCAGAGCCGTTGGAAACCAGGCTTCCTTATCGCGGCGGCTCTGCTGTAAATAAAGCACCTTTCATTTCTGCTGCCCCACGGGTCGCTGCGTGGGGCTGGTCCCTGCTGCCAGCCCCACAAGTGGGGCAGGATGGTGTCCTGAAGGGATGGGTGTAGGAGCACCCAGCTCACCCACCTCACCCCAAGCGCCACTTGGTCCCTCAGGTGAGGTCAAACCAGCAGGAAAATAGAGCTTTATTAGGGAAAGCAGCTTTGTACAGAGCAGCTGCAGCACAGCACCCTAAAATGGGGCTCTGCCACGTCCGACGGGACTGGGAAGGGCTGGGGGAGGAAGACCAGCCTGCATGTGGGGCTGGGGGAGCACAGGGCTTGCTCTGCATCACCCCACAGCACTCCATGGCTGAAGGAGCCCCCTTCCAGGCTCCCTCTCACCCCAAATCTTCTCCTGGCTTGGGAAGTTTTCACTGAATTTCACTGAATTATTAGAGTTGGAAGGGACCATAGAGATCATCCAGTCCCACTCCCCTGCTGAAG
>JAOTQQ010000003.1:29423228-29446398 GCA_026546715.1 Gallinago undulata | reverse complement strand
TCTTTCCAATGAGGGTGGTGGAGCACTGGAAGAGGTTGCCCAGGGAGGTAGTTGAGGCCCCTTCCCTGGAGACATTCGAGGGGAGGCTCGAGGAGGCCCTGGGCAACCTGGTCTAGTTGGGGGTGTCCCTGCTGACTGTGGGGGGGGGTCAGACTAGATGACCTTTGATGGTCTCTTCTGGCCTGGACCATTCTATGATTCTACATGTATTTCCGTGTAGCGCCTTCACACGCGCACACATATGACGTATAAGCTGATTTCGCTCCTTTTTTGCCCTTTGAAGAAACTCCCTGGCATCCTCACCTCCGCCAGGGCCGGGTCCCCGAGCAGAGCGTGGCAGTGTCCCCCCCCCCCTCCCCCAGCAGAGAGACCTCAGTACGGTGCTGCCAGCCTGGGAACCAGCAGAGAGGGGCACCCACCGCTGCCCCAGCCACTTGTCACCTCCCTCTGCAGCGATAAGGGCCGTGACACATGCCAGCAGCCGGCCAGGGCCACATCCTGCCCTCTTTATCTTTCCATTTTAAACTACAGCTCCTGCTGATCGCATGGCCCCAGGCACACTCCACCACTCTTTTTCCTGCTAGAGTTCATTGTGGACACCTTGTGCTAAAAAACACAGTAAGGGCACTATCTGGGCAATCACTCCCTGCTCAGGTGGCAGGTGGAGGCTTCTGCCCCGAGGCGATTGTGGTGCCACCTTCACCTTGCCTTCATACGGTTCAGTTTCAGGAGAAAAAGCTCCCACCCTTCCAGTCCAAACTTTATCTCCTTGCCCGTGCAGACGTGCTATCGCTTGGGCACAGGCTCCCAGCCTCAGTTTATGGTTCCACAGCCTCCCCACACCCACGGCTCTGCTTCCACCTGCGAGGGCGAGCAGGGATCAGGTCCGTGCTGCAGCTGGGAGCTTGCCAGTGGGCTGCTGGGAGATGTCAGAGCACTTTCTGTATCACAGGTGTCCTCGGAGCCACCCCCCACTGTCTCTGGGACCCAGGAGGTGACTTAGGATCTATCACAACTCCCCTCGTGGCCTGGTATAGCTTCAGTCCCTAAAATGTTTCTTTGGGCTGAATCTGCAAATTCTGCCCAAATATTCAGAGCTCAGAGAGGGGCACAACACAACCTGCGTCTGCCTGGAACCACAGGACACCTGCACTCCCACTGTGGCCACCTCACCAGCTAATTCATAGAGTCACAGAATGGTTTGGATTGGAAGGGACCTTAAACATCATCCAGTCCCACCCCCTGCCCTGGGCAGGGTCACCTCCCACCAGACCAGGTTGCTCCAAGCCCCATCCAGCCTGGCCTTGAACCCCTCCAGGGATGGGGCAACTACAGCTTCTCTGGGCAACCTGGGCCAGGCTTAAACCAGACCCCAGAGCCCTTCGGGGTGGGAGGAGAGTTCAAGGAGCTCAGGCGTAGCTGGTAACATTTCAGCATTTCATTTCAGCGTTGGCATTTCAGCACAACCTCCATTGTTTGCTGGAGGCTCTTATTTCCTGAGGAAGGGGGGAACCTCAGATAAAAAGTTACTGGGAGCCAGAGCTGAGAACAGGCAGCTGCCACAGCAGGAAGAGGTTGGTATTTGGCGGTTTAAACAGGAATGGGGATACACAAAGTGCCCTGCAGACCCAGCAGAAAGTGGAGCCTCTCTCTGGTTACCAGGACACCACTGTGCATCTGCCCCAACCCCAGATCTACTTTTGCTCCAACCATCCACTCCAGTTACGTGCTCTCCGGGGAGTGAGGGGAAGGAGAGTGAGGTCCACGTGCTTGGATAGCTGTTCAGAGAAGCCAGCTTTACCACCTGTGTAGCTGCACTCTTCCTGCCCTACAACATCTAAGGTAGGAAAGAGACCTCAGCCAGGGGAAGGGCTGCCCTTCTCCCCTGCTCAAGCTCCCCAGTTGTGTGCCAGCTGGCTGGGATACCGAGCTCTTCCCAATAAAGACAAGGCAGTGCCAACAACATCGCTCAGAGTGTGTTTAATCAGACCCATCTCTTTAAGAGGACTGTACAAATGAAAGCCAACGCAGCCCTGAATCACAGCGCTGTAAGGGGAGGAAATCCAGGCTGGCCTGGCTCTGTTTGTTCCATAAACAGGCAAAACCAGAACAAGACCCTTTGAAAGAAACAAGGCAGGGCATCTCTGCAGGACTCTGCCCTAACACCATGACTGACCAGCTCTGCTACACAATCAGTAGCAAGATTTCAGCCTGGCCAGAGATTTGCTTTCATCTACAAACCTCCTTTTTAAGTACCCTTTGACCACACAGCTGCCAGCACCATGAAATCCCTGCTACCCCCAGCAGCGCGTTTCCTCGCACGGGGGAAACTGGGAGCTGAGGGGCTGAGACTTTGTGAATGTGGGGAAGCCAGCAGCCCCATCTGCCTGCCTGGCACCCCAGAGCACCTCGAGAGGAGGCCAGGCCCCTAATAAATGCCATAGGTGGGCTCCTGGGTGTCTCGGTATCTGTCCAGGTACCTCAGGGGTTGGTGGCGCGGGAACTTTAACTGTGGAGGATGGTAAACGGGCGGCCGCACGAATTCAAACACAGGCTCTCTCATATCTGTAAAGGGGTGACAGAGATTGTTAGCAATACTGCTCAGATCCAAGGCCCAGGCCCCCTCCTTTGCCAGCAAGCCCTGTCCCCCCACCCTGCACACAGGTGGTGAAGGCTCTCTTGGTGATATTTTAAAATGTTCATTCAAAATGGCCTTTTTTGGAGGTTGTTTCCTCAGACTGCTGTTAGTTTGGTGGAGGATGGCTTCCTTAGTACCCACTCTCTGTGCTGTAAAAGATCCTGGACAAGAGCCAGGACCAAGCTTGCCCCCTGACCCTCTGTGTGTTACCCGCAGGGCCACGTCCCACCCCACAGACAGGCCCCTTCCAGCACCTCACACGCTGCATTTCTTACTGAGAAGCTGATGGAAGACCGAGGTAACAGAGCTGTCCCACTGACACTGGAAGAATGCCAGCCCGGCCGGGGTCATTGCATCCTCGTGCTTTCTGTAGAAGTCAAACGTGCTGAAGGTTCGCATCTTGAGGCTGTGGCTGGAAATGAGACACAAGCACGAGAGCTGAGGTGATTCTCTTTTCCTGCAGCACCCTGTTAGGCAACTACTTCCCCACATCATCTCAGAGTCTATAAAACAGAGGTGGAAAAGGAAGTCGCTAAAAAAGACCTTCCAGCTTCTCCAGCTCCACGCACATTTCTGCCCCAGGCAGGAAAAAACACTTTCTTAACAACCTTCATTAAAGCAATAGGACTCCACGTTGCTTGCAGGGCCGGGATTTTGGTTTCAGGTGACACACAAACTCCAGACAGCCCTGCAGATTAAAAGGAACTGCCCTCCTACAGCAGTAATAAGCACATCATCATAACTAGCAATAACAGCCTCAACGAGAGAGTATGAAACTGCCATGTGAAAGCCTGAATTACCATGGCGTTGGCCGAACATCCTCGCTGAAATCTATGGGGCAGTCTTGCTTGAAGAGGAGGAAGATGAAGCGATGGTAGCCAGTTCCCATGGCAGGGAAGGGGGGCAAGTAGTGGCAGATCTCCTTACCCGACTTGATCTTGTTGCCTGGGATGTTTGTCCTGAACACAAAGAAGTTTACTTCATTATATATCCGCTCACTTCCCTCCAACGGGACCGGCAGATTCACCCTGGGTTGCAAGTCATGCTGTGCTACGTTTCCATGTGATTATACCCTGTTTGACTAGAGGCTGTTTCCACTGGAAGAAAAATCACCCCCAGCCATGTGAATGCCCAACAGCAGCAACACCTGGAACTACTGCATCTTTAGCAGGGCCCAGAACACAGGGGTAACGCAGCAGGAGCACCAGAGAAAGCCACAGAACTGTCTCAGCAAATGCTTATTCCTGAGCTCTGTTGGAGTTTCTGCCCTCTCCACCCGGGCTCTCCCTGTGCTGAGCAGCACTGATGTGCGGTACTCACACCAGCCAGTGGAGGTACTCCGAGTCCGTGTCTCTTAAATGTCCATCTGCAAATGCACAAAAGGGAGAAAGTCGACTTAGTGACAACCTGGTGTGCACATCGACCCCAAAGTGAGGACAACCAGCCCCCTGCTGAACAGAGGGGGCAGCTCCAGACCTTCCAGCATGCCCCTCCTAGCAGAAAACTAACTCTATCTTATAGGATTGAGCAGAGAACTCTACAGACCTAATTCCAAAATTAAAAGGATTTCTTGGTCAGCTGCTTCACTGTGCCTTGGCTTCTCAGGGTGAACAATGTCAGCTAACCTACCTCCCTGGCAGATTGTTGAGGGAGAGAAGAGTTTGGGAGCAAACAAAAGATGGGAGTCAGGGAATTGCTTCCCCTACACTGTGACATAGGTCCCGTTGCATCACTGTCCCATCTCTCAGCTGCTAGAAATTCGGGGAGGCTACAATCTCTCCTGTGTATGTAACACATCTCTAATTAGAAGATAACATGCAGTCAAAAGAAACAGGAGCTAACCAAAAGCAGAGTGAAACAACCCAGTTTAAACATGCTCTTTCTAAAGAACCTGCTACTCACCTGGATTTGTCAGCAACAAAGTCCAGAGGGAGCCTTTATCTGCCTCATATGACACTGCAGGGGGACTGGAAGCCTAAAAGAGGAACGTAAAGAGAATAAATAAAGAGAATAAATCAGTCCAACAAAAGGTTCCATAAATCCAGTCAGACAAAAATCCATGTCATGATTTCCAAGGAAAAAATATAAACTTGTCATGATCACAGCCATGCCACTGAGTAATCCAGCTCCACCTGGAGAGCACCCCAGGAGCATTAATAAACATCAGCCCGTCAGCAGACAACAATCCTGTTTCAAAGCTCTGTTCTTAGCACACCCAAGAAACATGCTTCCTTCATCACAGGGGAAATATCCCTGGAAAAGAAACCCCCCATAACAGACAATGCCCAACAGAAGCATCTGACAAAAACACACAGGCTTTCCATGGGGTTGAAGGTGTTCCCAGCTCCCTTCACACACCTCGGATGGAGTCACAATGTTCCCATAATAGACTGGCACGAAGTGCTCGTCTTCTTGGTTGTACTCCACCCTCAAGGTAACCCAGGGGGTGAACGTGGCCCCCTTGAACAAATCACGAAATATCCCGCAACGCTCTGCCACACGCTGCTTGTGGAACGGGCCGCTGGTCTTCTCCCACTCAGCTCGGACTTCATCGAGGGGGATCAGCACTGCAAGGAGAGAGAAACGCTGCAGGAGGCAGCTGGGGACCGAGTGGCCAAAGCAGGGAGGGAGGTGGCAAAGTACACACCAGTCCGGAGCCGCGCTGCTCTTTCCATCTCAGCATTCTGGTGGTTTTCCCTCAGGATCTTTTTTCTTTCCTTGATTTCCTTTGCCCGCAGCCGTTTATCACGCGGCAGGCTGATGTCTGTCTTTGGCTCTTCAGAGAGAGGTGAGAAAGTCATCAATGTAAAAAACGTGAATGCCCAAGATACCCAAACACAAAACTGCAGCAAAACGTTAGAGACTGTGTGAAAGAGATGCAAACCTCAACCTCACTTGGTTCTACCACTTCTGCCTTCCCTCTCCACTTCCATACTTCTGCTCCCTCCTCCGCTCCCAATTCAGCACAGCCCCAAACCCAGAGGTTTGCCATCTGGTAATAAGGCCTGGTCTCTGCAGCTGCTCAGCAGAGCTGCCAAACTCTATTTATTGCTGCTGGCTTAAAGCTCTGTTTCCTGGTCTGCTTTCTCTGATGCTGTTGGGGTGTCTAGGAATCACTTCTTTAACCTGCTCCATATCTTTTGGCAGGTCCTGGCCTCCCTCCTTCCAGAAAACTGCTATTCCCTTGAAGACATTTGTGCTCTGCAAGCTTCTATAGGAGAGAAGGGCCAACCTTCAGCTCTCTACAGGGTGGGTTCTGGGGCAAACCCATGGCCCCAACAACAGCTCCCCTGGCCTTTAGCAGCAAACCCGTGCTGTACAGCTCCTTCCGCGAGTACCTGGCTGGGGGTTGGTGTGCTGCCAGTACGTCTTCCACCAGCGGGGCTTCCTGCTCTCCTTTTCCGCCAGCTTGAAATAGCGAGTGAAGCTGCGGTATTTTTCTAGCGTTTCCAAGTTGCTGACGTCGATATCCTCGTTGGGCATCGGCCCCAGCGGGGCTGCCCGCCTGCAGAGCGCAGCTGGAAGCGGAGAGAGTTCCCGTTTTACGCAGAGAGCAAGAAACGAGGCCGAGAGAGCCCGGGAAGAGCGGGGAGCGCCTTCCCGGGCCACAACCACCCCGCCTCCCCGAGCCGGCCCCGCCAGGCACGCTTGGGGAACGCAGGCGTCCGACAGCTCCCTCCTCCGTCCCCCTCCCCGACTCCAAACGGCTCCCACTCATGGCGAACCAGGGTTCCCCGGTCCGTGTCTCACCAGCAGTGCCGAAGGCCCGCCCGCTCCGGACGCCGCACAGCGCCGCGCTCAGCAAGGGCGCCGCCATGATGCGCGCCGGCCTCTGTGGAAGGCCCCCGTTACCATAGCGACAGGGGGGCTGCGCCGCGCAGGGCCTGGCGTGGAAAGCCCCCGCTGCCATAGCAACGGGGCTGCCCCTAAAGGGCCTGATAGAAATGAGCCCACTGCCCTAGAGCGAAGGGCTCTCCCCCGCGCTACTTCTCCGCCATTGCTCCTCTGTCCCCAGAGCAGGTCCCGCTGAAGGGACTGAAGGGTGGCCCTGCTGTCACTCCGGGGCAGCAAGGAGGGGAGGTGAAGCCTGGCACAACAGCCAGATTTCTTCACAAAGAGGCTCAAAAAGGAAGAGCCCGTGAGCTGTGGAACATCCTCAGGGTGCTGGTGAACTTCAGCACAGCCCCAGGGCACAGCCGTGACAGCTTCACTTTGCCCTGCCTTGCACCTCAGCCAGACCTCTGCGACCTCCCCTAACACATTTGGTTGCCACAGCCAGGCAGCTGCTGGTCCAAGAGCCAGCGGCATGGCGAAGAGAATCCACACGCACCAAGAGGGCACCCGCATCCCAGTAGCCCCCACCAGGTGTCCAGTGGCACTTGCCGAGGGATGGAGGCCAGATAAAATGGGGCTTCGGAGTCCACGGGAATAGATTTCACAATCCAACCTCTTTGAGCCTGTTTCTTTTTATAAAAAGAATGGTTCCTTTATTGTTTTCCTCCCCCCTGTGGAGGGCCCAGCAGCTTCCTGGGAAGACAGACACAGCCCTCCTTTGGGTTGTGCGTGAGGATGCCACCTCCTCACTCTGACAGAGATGAAGTGTTGTAGGATGCTTTTTTGAGGGTCTCGAGGAAGTACTGCTCATCCTCTAAGAAATCGCGGTCCTGAGAAGAGAGGAAGGATGGAAGGGATGGATATCGGAGAGCGCCACAGAAATGGGTTCACAGTCCTGGGTGTCTCTCATGAGTGAGGGAAGGATCCCAAACCCTCCTTCGTGCAGTGGGCAGGTACCCATCCGTGGTACCCCCTGGGGTGTAAGGGCTCCCCCAAAGAGCCTATAACCTCACATTCTGAGTGACACCCACAGAGGAAGCCTCCAAGAGCACCCCTGCCTGGGGAAGGACCCAGCAGGGAGCCGATGGGAGAGGATGGGGACATCATGAAACCAGAGTCCAGCAGAGCTGGCTTCTCCCACCCAGGGAGGGGGTGAGGAGAGGGTCAACCCCATCGAGCCAAGGATGTTATGGATGAACGTGAAACAAAGTGTGAGGATCTACTCATCCTTGCTTCTGATATCACCCCTCTAGGTGCCCATGGCTTCTGCAAGCCCACCAGCTCGGTAATGATCTTAGGAGACTCCCCACCCTGTGCCTGTCAGGCTCAAGTCAGACCCTGCTCCCACCCAGCTGCTTTGAAGCCCCTTCCAGCCCCGCTCTCCCACCACCTCACCTGCTGGGCCCTGTGCTTCAGCAGCAGGAGTTTGGCGTAGAGTTCAGTGGGGCCGGCCACGGCCAGGGTTTCCCTGCTCTCTCCCAGGCTGTGCCGAGGGAGCACCCTGACAGGAGGTGGAAAGCCTGGAACGAGAGCCCAACTGTGCGGTGCTGCTGCTGTTAGAGGAACTGCGGACGGAGACAACAGAACATTCCTGTTTGTTTTTTTTTTGCTGCCTGCAAATCCCTGCAGTGGGGTCCATCCCAACCTCCCAGCGCAAATGGGCTTTAACTCACCTGGATCTCCCTTTTCCTGCCCCCTCCACCCCCCCAGCTCAAGGAGCTCAGCAGAACTCTCTGAGAGAATGAGTAGCCCAACTCACACCTGACGTTTATGTACAGGGGAACTTAAAAAGCCCTCAGGAACACCCTCAAGCCTCCCGAGAAGTGGAATACAAGTGCAGCTGCCCCAACCCAGCACGTCCTTTCCCACCAGCAGGATGCAAGAAGCCTTACACAACGTGCTGGAGAGGCCTTTTGTAGGAACACTGAGGTCCTGCCCTGCAGTTGGCAGCATCACAGGGTTGCTGGGCAGCTCCTCGCGTAGCTGTTCCAGCTGTCTCCTCTGCTGAGCCATGCTCAGCCGCTCCTGCCCCATCCCCAGGAGAAAGGGAGAGAGAGAAGCTGTTGGTAAAGATTCAGGCCCTTGGCATGGCGGCCCCAGGCCAGAAAGGGAAGGGGAGAGGGGTATTTGCCTGCTGCAGA
The DNA here is from genome assembly GCA_026546715.1 of Gallinago undulata. Classification (NCBI taxonomy): domain Eukaryota; kingdom Metazoa; phylum Chordata; class Aves; order Charadriiformes; family Scolopacidae; genus Gallinago; species Gallinago undulata. The sequence goes on along the minus strand of JAOTQQ010000003.1, from coordinate 29,437,785 downwards.
TGCTGCTCCTGCTGCTTCAGCTGCTCCAGGTGCTGCTGCATGACCCGCAGCCTGCTCTGGTGCTCAGACTCTATCCTGCACGCCTCCCGCAGGGCTCGCTCCCCTTCCTCGTACTTCTGGGATGAGAGCTGCAAGGCAGAGCGGCTGGGGAGGTTGGGGACAGGGACCCTCGCTGCCACGGGGCAGGGCTCCTTTGTGCATCCCCTTATTCCCCCTCCTGGGACAGTCGGATTAGGATTCACAACTTTGGAAGGTAGCTGTGCTGCTGGCCTGTGTACACCTGAGAATTGCAGCTCAGATGCTCCACTTACCTTGGTCATGTTTTTAATCTCCTCCTCCCGCTGCCGGGTGCGCAACGCAGCTCCGTTCACCTTCTCCTTCTCCAGCCTCAGCTCCTGCCAGGCCTCCTCCAGCAGCTCCCTGTCCCTCGCCAGCTGCTCCTCCTTGGCTTTCAGCTCATGGCCCCGGATCTTCAACTCTGCCTGCTCCTACGATGGACACAGGGGAAAACAATGCATTACCTGCCCTGTCCCGGGCACCATCTCATGTTTTTCCAGGTGATGGGAGAGATATGCCCCTGTTGAGCTTCTCGTGTGTGACAGTTTGGGGTACAGAGCAAGACCACCAGGTACTCGAGCAATACCCTCATCCACCGGTCACCCTTGGGGACCAGGGTTGGCAGAGCTGGGATTGTACAGCCACACACATGCTCCTTCCCCAGAAAGGACAGAGCCCCTCACCCTGTTGCACACCCTAAAACACTCAAGGCACAGCAATTTGTCAGCAGTGGAAATACCCAGCCTGAATAGTTATTTTCCACCTTGGTAGCCCTTCAAAATGCAGCTCTTCCACAGTTTCTGTGCCACATATCCCCTCTGGACAGCCCCGGGGGGGAGCAGAACTGGCTCTGGATGTCCCCACAGCACAGGGGAGTTTTGCTTTACCCGCCATGGGGGTTTCCTCTCACCAGACTTACACCAGAGGCAGCTGTGCCTGGTCTGGCTGCCCAAATTCATCACAGGCAAAGGGGACAGACAGAGGCAACCGATGCTTCAGCCAACATCTAAAACAGGCTGGTGGAGGCTGTTCCTGGAACATCCTGATTCTCACCACCCCAAGTGACATCTCCGTTTTAAACACCTGAAGGCAACGGTGAGCATCACCCCTGTAGGTAGGACCGAGCCATGAGCCCACCAGGCAGTGCTGGAGGCCACAGGAAGGGGCTCTGCTGTGGTACCTTGGCCAGGTTCATGATGGTGCCCTCTCTCTGGGAGTCCATCTGTAGGGCTCGGTCCATGTCACGCTCCATCCGCTCCTTGCTCAGCTGCTGCTGGGTATGAAACTCAGCCCACTCAGCCGCCAGCTTCCGTCGCTCCTCCGAGCACTTCTGCATCACCGACTTCTGTTCCTCCAGCAAAGCGCTCTGGAGAGCATCACGAGAGAGGGAGAGAGAAAGCACTAAGCTCTTTCCCCACCACACACGGCGGTGCAGCCCCACTCATCAGACTCACGTGAAAAGCACCTGGAGATTTTGGCCAACCTCACCTTCGCCCTCTCCAGCTCCGCTCGCTCCATGGAGAGCTGCTGGGTCATGATTCGCCGCTGCTCCTCCAGCGAGTGCTGCAGTGATTCCACTTTGGATTGCTCTGCCGTCGCCCTCCATCGCTCCTGGGTCGGGACACAGAGGAGACAGATGCCATTCGCTTGTTCCACCTCCAGTGGGCAAGACATATGCCCCATACCCAGAAAGGAGGGCTGACCCAGGCAGAGGACACAGCGTGGGCTCACCTGCTCCAGCAGCCGAGTCTGCTCACCCAGCCTCGCCTCCATTTTGGCAATCACCTCCTGGAGACGGCTCCGCTCCTCCTCCATGTCCCTCTGCTGTTGAGATAGCCTGTCCTGGAGCACTGGGGAGAGACAGCAGCAGGGCCATGAGCAGCATGAGGTAGAAACCCTGCTCTGTCCACATCATATTCACAGAAAAGCGGCACCCATTTGTGCTCATCACAAATCTGCACATCCCCAGGACATCAATTTGTAAGAGGAAGACCCTGAGATGTCCAGTGACCAAGGCAGGCAAGGCTTTGCCAGCCTGGGCCCCAAGCCTCTGGATGACTCAGAGCCCAACTTCTTCCCTGTTTTTGGGTGTCCCCAGCCCCAGCAGGGACCCTACAGCCATTCTTGCACAGGGGAATAGCAGACATACCTCTGAGCTGCTGGTCCCGCTGCCGTGCCCCTATGGCCAGCTCCTGGGAGGTGCTGTGGTGCGTGGCCTCCACCTTGTGCGAGAGGTCATGGAGGTCACTGGAGAACTTCTCCATCTGCTCAATGACACCATTCAGAGACCTGCAGAGGGAAGAGAGGGGCAGGTGACCCCCGTGGGACACGCTTCGTCTCACCACGATGGAGAGGGGACTGTGTGGCGGGTCCTGCCCAAACCTCTCTGAGTCATAGCAGAGCAGTAGGAAGACATAGCTGCTGCTTTGGGGAGAACTGATTGATATTAAACAGCTCGGCATCCCTGGAGGCAACGGGTGGGAGAGGGGATGGCCCCTGTTCCCCTTGTGGTCCCACTGGTGCCCTGTGGGACAGGGAATACCGTGACCAGGGACGAGTATGGGGATATGATGTCAGCCATTGGTACCTGGTGTGTGAAGTGGCACTGGTCACCGCATCGATCTCCTGGTCTTTCAGCCGCTTCAGTCGCTGGAGCTGCTCTTCGTGGTCTTTGCGCATCTCCTGGACAGACACCCTGCAGGACACGGGGGGAGGAGCCCACCAGGGGCTGTTACCAACTGGTGCTGAGAATGGAGCTGGCCATGGAGCTGAGAACCAGACCCCAGAAGCTTGAGCTGGCATAGTGGTCTGTCACAGGACATCCCACTGACAGGCATCCACATTTGGGATGGACCACATTTGGGGGTTACAGGCTTCTCTACCAAAAGCTGATTCCTCACTGACCCAAACTCTGTGGACATCAGTGACTCACTGACCTGAATAAAAGGGATTTGGGGCAATGAGACACTGGATTCAGCATATTTCATACTACAATGCATTTGCTCTGCAATGATGTCTTCAGCCAGATCTCCCTGTGTCTACAAAGCAAATCCCCATTCCAAAAGCCACCCACCTGGCCACGACCCAGTGCTTCTGGAGCCTGATTTCTCCTCTCGTCGTGTCCCCGCTCCCTGGTCCTTTGCCAAAGAAGGGGAACGAGCCCCACGTGCGTGCCGCTCGCGCCACTCTCACCTCTGCAGCTCTCGCAGCCGCTCCAGCTCCAGGGTGCTCTGCTGCTCCAGCGCTGCCAGGCGCTGCTGGTGCTGTGCCAGCAGCTCTGCCCGCGCCTGCTCCGCGTCCTGGCTCTGCGACAGCAGCTGAGCCACCAACTGCTCCTTCTCCTGCCGCAGCCGCTCCTCCCGCTGCCCGTAGGTCTCCTCCACCACCTTCACCCGGCTCCTGCCCGCGGAGGTCACGGCATGGAAAAAGCATTGCTTTCATGGCAATACCCGGCACTCTCCACCCAAAGTGCACATGGGGATTTAAGAGCAGATCCACGTCGCTTTGTGCATGGGGAAACCGAGGCACAGGGTGCTTTGCTCTCCACAGTCTGAGCCCTGAACCCTCCTGCTACTGCCCAGTGCGGTGCCCTGGTTGGGGACATGCTGGCAACTGGACTGGCCCCTTCGTCATCCATGGGATAGCGCTGGTGAGAGTGGAACCCCACCTTGGCTCACCTGTGGGGCTCCTCTTTGCCCCCACCAGGTCTCTACTGACATGGCTCTGTGCCTGTCCGCCCCAGGGGTGGATTTGGGAAGCACCCCAGCACTCCCATCCCAGGGGTGATGGAGTAGGCAAAGATATGACACAGGAGGGGAGGGGTACCTGTGGGCGTTCTCGAGGAGATCCAGATCCTCCCGGTGCCGCTGCTGGAGACTCTCCAGCAACAGTTTGTGCTGTGTCCGCTCCAGCTCCAGCATCCGGACCTGTCAGGCATCCAGAGAGAAGGTCCTTGTGCCACCCCAGGAACAGAGCTCCCACAGCAGCACTTGGTGACAGTAGGCATCTCTGGACAGGGAGGTTTCTCTTGTCCCTAATCACTCTGGTGGTATTTGGAGCAGACGTGGCCCATTCTCCTCCCCCTGGGTCACCTGTGGACCCCCATCAGCAGGCAATGGGGCTCACCTGGCTCTCCAGCTCTGCCACACGGGCCTGGGCACTGAGCAGTGCTGCCCGACAGCCTGTTGCATCCTCGTGGAGCTGGGCTGTGGGAGTCCCCAGTTTCCTCTCGTGCAGTGAGCCCAGGGCTGGGGACTCTGCCTATGGGGATGGAGAGAGATGATCAAGGCCCTTCAAGACAAGTAGATTTCTGGTGTGGCCATCAGTCCCCAAAGGAAGGCACATGCCTCACCTGCAGCTGTGGGGCAGCCTGGAGATGTGCCCTGGGTGAGGTAACCTGTGGAGACACAGGGATGCTCTCAGAGAAGTAAAGCCCTGGGGAGAACATCTCCTAACTTGGGAAGAGCGATCCATGCCCACCCTACTGTGGTCCCTCCTCTACCTGTCTCCAGCCCAGCCCCATTGCTGGCCTGGGGACCTTCTCCCCAGGTGATGCTCAGCAGCCCCCACCCCAGATACAAACATGTTGGGCTCTTACTTCTCTGGGAATGGACTTAAAAGATAAGACCATAAGTCCTCTGAGAGACAGCACGCGTCCTGCCATGAAGGCAGGGGGAAGAGGCCCAGCTAGATGAGAAATCGAGGCTTCAAAGACCAAGCAACCTCCCCTCTCTGTCAGAGGCTCTGATTCCCCTTCAGTTGTCTAGAAACAAATCTCAGAGCATCTTCACCACCATACTGGGGAAAGCCAGCTGAAGAAAAAGTCCTTTATCAGCTGGAGTCTCTGTTGTCTAATTAATATAATATATATATGCCTGGGGAACTATGTAAACGCTGCTCAGGCACTGCAGGGTTGTAAATGCACAAGATTTACAAAGCATCCATAGCACACGTGCTTTGACCTGATAAATAGAACTTGTGGCATCTCGGGGCCCTCCAAACACTTTGCCTCCAGGAACATGGGGATGCAAAGCAGGGCACATCCTTCCCCCAGGGAACACGGACAGCATTGGATGCCAGTAAGTCAGCAGGGGAGGGCTTACAATCATCACCCCAACCCCACATCTCCTGGGGACATGGGACCAGCAGACCTACCTGAGCGAGCGGGGCAGGACCCTGTGTCTCCTGCTCTCCTGGGATCAAAGCTGTGGGGACTGAAAATTGAACAAGTCCATGATTTAGATGTGGCAGTGGGAACCATCCTCTCCCAGAAGGATGAGGGCCTGTGTCTCCTGGGCAGGGGGAGAAGGGTCCTGCTCTGCTCCAGTAGGGCAGGGAGAACCTCTCCACATACTCCTGCCCAAATTGTGCAACCACACAAAACCCACCCAGGGCACTGGTGTCTCTGGAGGGATCTCCCTTCGCAGCCTCTGATGGGTGAGCTGAGGCTTGTTTCGTGGTGTTGAGCCAGGGCACCGGTTGCCTGTGCGGGCACAGAGACACGAGTGACACCCAGCAGTGTCACAGCTCAGGGAGAGACACACAGACGTCATCCTGCTTGGCATTTCTTTAAGTTTAAAGCTTGGCTGTTCCACTGTGATCAAACAGGCAAGAGCCTGATGATCCTTCAGAGCTCCCTTCCCTCCCAGCTTAGAGAGATCCTGTATCAAAGTGATTGCTGCTGGCTACCAGCTCTCCCCATTCCCCAGTCTCACCCCCGGAGCTGCTTTCTGCAGGAAATCTCACCCACGGAGCACAACTGAAACACAAAGTCCTTACCTGGAGCCATCCGTGCTCGCTGCCTTGTCCTGCAGGGCAGCTGTCTGCTGCGGTGCTCCTGTGGAGGCGGCTGCCTGGCTGCAAGCAGAAAACATCCTATGTGAAGAGCCAAGAAGGCATTGAAAGACAACATCCTTTCCCCCAACACCAGTTCCTGCCTCACAGGTGAAAGCCTCTGTCCCGCTCAGCTGTGGCAGGATTCAGCCTTTTGGCTGCAGAGGCACCCCAAAACCTCCATCACGGGTGTTCCTCCCTGCTGCATCCACCTCCTTCCCCTGGGCAGCAGCCGCCCCAGCACAACTCTGAATCCATGTCTGTGTAAACTCAACTGGAGGAGGTGGTTCTCCTGGAACTAGGAGGAATGAAGGGGCATGAAGGCAGGAATGAGGAGCATAAGGAGAGCTGATCCAGGACAGCTGTGTGCAATCTTGGCCACACCTGGGAGGAGAGCCCAGAGGTGTAACGGGACTGTGGGCTGGATCAGTGGGAGAAAGCATTGTGTTATTATCCCGCCCTGAGACAAGGCAGTGCTCAAAATTAACTCCTTAAATCTGAGCTGAGGGTTTTGGGGAAGTCCTGCTGGAGCAACTACACGTGGAGCAGCTGGGAACGTTGCGGCCATCAACCATGCCTTTTACCTGGCAGGAGAGCAGGGATCCAGCCCTTTGCCTGGGATCTCCAAGGGCTCAGCCTTCGCCTGGGCTTGGGTTTTCTTGCGAGACAAGGCAGCGCTCAGCCAGTTCTCCTCCTCCACCGAGCCAGGTTTAGCTGCTGCCTCTTCTACAGCTGGGACCTGGCTGGTGAGGCCAGGCTCCCCAGCTGCGGCAGAACTGGGGTAGTTCACGGCCGGACTGGCCTTTGCTGGAGACGGTGGCTCTGAATCATCCATAAAATCCTCATCCTTCAAACCCAGCCAGTCGCCCCCAGCCCTGCTGCCTCGCACGGGGCTCCTGTTTGCTGCAGGTGGAGGTTTGGAACATGGTTGTGGTTTTGGTTCACTGATGCTCTCGGCTGAAAACCTGTCGGAAGGAGAGGCAGTCGCATACCTGCCTGCAAGGGGGACCCCAGGGAGTCAGCCTGCTCCACCACAGGGCCAGTGTGGCCAGATCAAGAGACACACAGAGCACGCCATACCTCACAGACTGCCTTCTCGCCGGACGGACCTCAGGTGTGGAGGCCACCGTGGGCTTGTATGCTCCAAAGACAAAATCCTCCTCATCCCAACCCTCTTCCTTCTCTGTTCAGACAAGCAGCCTTGAGTCAGCACCCAGAGGAGCAGCCGGCTACAAAGACACACCAGCCCTCCTCCTCCTCTTCCCCTGCAATTCCCACTGGGACTGCTGCCTCTCAGAAAACACAGCTGGAAACAACTTCCCTGGAAACCCGTGAACAATGTGCCTCCTCAGTATGGCTGGGAACATCAGCTTTGCTGGGAATCAGCTCACGTCTGAAGGAACTGAGTTATGGCTACTGCACGAATGCTCCCAGGCTGCCCCGAGGGCACACTATGCCACTTTTGCATTAGCCACCTTCCCCCCTGCACTGACTGAGTGACCAGCCCCACTCACCACTACAGAAAGGGTATTTCCCCTGTGAGGGCATTAGAAATCAATCTTGCTCTCCCAAGCGAATGCTGCCACCTCTGCACACCTTCCCGGCGTCCCTGGCTGTGCTCACCTGGCTGCTTTTGGTACTTCTTATCCAGCTGGAACTCCCTGCGCTCTCCCATGCTCGGCTGTTCCAGGATTTTGGCCACAGAGCCTCGTCCCAGCAACTCGTCCAGCTTGGAGCGGGCCGGCCGGAGCTCTCTGTTGGGGACACAGTGGCATATGGGGTTCTTCAAGAGGCAGGACTGTTCCCCATCACCTAGCCCTGCCAGGGTGCTCTGGCTCTTCCCTGCAAGATGAGGCTTCTCTTGCCGCTTTCTGGCACCCACAGGCAGAAGCTCCAGCATCCTGCACCCAGCACAGTGGCACTATCTGAATGCACAAGCCACCCACTCCTTTTCTCCACTGCCCTTACTCTTCTGCCTTCTTTCCCTGCTTCCCATCTCCTTTTGGGCTGTTTCCAAATCCCAGTGCATCCATCAGGTCGTCACCATCATCCTCAAACGTAAGCTCCTCTCTCTTCCGAGCTGGGGCCACAGCGTGCAGGGGCATCTGGGGTGGGGGTGGCTCTGTGGATGGAATCACACGTGGCAGGAGGTTTGATCAGGGCTTTTCTTATTTTTCTTAAAGAAGAGATCAAAGCAGGCCCACTAGCTCTTATCTCTCAGGCCCATTTACAAAGTCACTTTTAAATAACTCTTTTTGGTGACCAAATCTCACAGCAAATGACAAAGTGACAACGCACTACTGCCTGGTTTGTGGCCATGCATCCACTGATGGGACATTGCTGAGTGTCACTAACACGGGGTTTTCCAGCTCTGGGTGCTCTGGCTTTTTTTTAGCTTTCCAAGTTCCCAATCAGCTAATTCCTGCTCCCCTTCATCCAAAGTCTTTGCTCTACCAATGCACCTTAGTTCTTGCCCTAATCCACTATCTGCTACTTGTGTCCAGAGTGGATTTACTGGGGTGCAAGGAGATTTTAGGGTACTATCAGACCCACTAGCATCCCTGCTGCAGGAACAAGAGGGATAAGTGCCTGTAATGCAGCCACAGTGCAGCTGGATCCCACCCACAGGTGCCTCAACTGTGGTTTGGCATGGACCAGTGACACTCTCAGCCACCCCAGTCCTGACACAGAAAACCTGTTCTCCTTTGGCAACGTGCAGAACAGGCTGGCTGAGGTGAAAGGTAAGATCTGAGCCCCAGTTCCCAGAAAAGAAAGGTCAGTTCTGTAATGTGTGGGACACTGGAAATATCAAGCAGTTGGTGAACTGTGTCACAATTAACCCTGTTACTGAGTTGCTCTATAAATGACCGTACTGGTTAACAAGAGATGGAACCAGGTAGCTTTCAATTTAATCAGTCTGACCTCACACAAACACACCTCCAGGCTGCTGATACATTTAACACAAAGAGGACACGCCGAACAACCCTGGTTACCTTTCTCTTTGCTCCCTTCTGTTTTGTTCTCAGAGCTGCTTTTAGCATCTGTCAGAGCTGGCTTCTTGGGAGAATCCTGCTCCTCATCAGATAAAAGCTCTGCCAAAGGATCATCTAAATCTGGGAATTACCCCGTAGGGGCAGGAAAGGAGAATAATAGAAATAAAGAAACCCAACGTTACTTAGAAGAACAGTTCTGCACTAAGCCAAGCTCTATCTCCACCACGTGGCACATGGGGACAGGAGACAGTATCTGCCCATGAATGCAGGTTCTGCAGGGACCTGGGATACCCCAAGTCTCCCCCCAAAACTTTAAACACTCAAGAGTTACATTTCTGTTCAGTTTTTCCACAATTTCTTTCTTCTAGAAGAAAATAACTCAAAATGTGGGTGCTTTAATGCTTGAACACTGTTTAGGCAAAATCACCTAAATGACCTAAAGTGCCTTAGTGATTTTAACAGATGCTGGTCTTGGTTAAAGCAGAGACATCAACAACCAGGTCTCAGCTGTGCCAGAAAACTGCCCCCATTTGGAAGAGGGACAGATTTTCCATCTGACACAAGGGCTCCCAAGTGTTGCAAACAGTTATTAAAAAACAAAAGCACATGTCAAAGTGCAAATGCCCCCAGGAATCATCTCCCAGCCTCTCTGCCTCAAACACACAGCTGTAATTTTTTTTTTTTCCTTTGGTCATCTCTACAGGATTAGATTTGCACCAGCATCCTTGGGGTGAAGGATTCTGTATCTCATTAACCAGCCAAGCCTTCAGTTAACAGAAGGGCCAAGCTATGAGCAAAGAGCAAGGGCAAAGTCCTCAGCTGCCCCCATGCAACTACGGGCTGAAGTGAAGCTACATCCTACCTTCAAAGTTAAATTTCTTGTACTGTCGGGCAGCCGGAGGGGATGCAAGTGGCTTCTTCTCCATCAGAGGTGCAGACTCTCCTGGAAAGAAATGCCACAGCTCTCAGGGACAAGGTGCCACAGAGATGCTCCTCTCCCACTCTGGCTGAAGGTCACTTTTCTAGTGGCAGCTCCCTAAAGGCACAGATTGGGGGACACAGTCGCCTCCACAGTCCTGCAGGGTGGGAATCCCTCTGGAGGGGTCTCCATGCAGGGAGAGGAGGAGAAAAGGGCCTGGGGAAGAGCAGAGCAATTTGGAGACTGGCATGTCTTTAATAGAACCCCTCTGCCTCTTCTTCCACGCAGATCCCTGGACTTTGACCTGCACTAGGAAGTGGCCAAATGGTCTTTGGGCCATGGGAGTCATGGGGTCAATGGGAGGCAGCAGCGTGGCCGTGGCTGCTGGTGACATTAGTGATGTTACCACACCATGATGAGAGACCAGGCTAGCAATCTCCCAAAGGAGAACATACGGTCAAAATAACACTCTGTGTCTGGGACAACCCCAGAAAGGACCAGAAAAAGGAATTTAGAGAACAAATCCACTTTTTGTTCCCTATCCTGGAAGAAAATACCCCCTGCCCATTTGGAATCAGTCTAGGAAAAGAACAGCAGAATCTCTTTACCTTTCTCAGGAGTTAACAGCTTCTCTGCAGTTTTCACTGCTCCTCCAGTGGAATCACATTTTCCAGGACCTTTCACAGTCGTCTTCCCTGGCCCAGAACTGGGTTTTGATATTCCCAGGAGATCAGCTTCCATATCGTCCATGTCCTGGAAAGCAACAGGCTGAGGACGGGAGCAGGGTGAGCGCTGCGAATGCCTCAGCGCCGCTTCTCCCTCTGGAGGCTGGTGCTGGAGGCCATGGCTGTGGCACTCGTGGGGCTGAGATGGAGGATATTTATGCACTTACCTTCAGGGTCTGCAGCAAAGCTTGTGGGTCTGAGTCGGAGGCACTGGATTCCTGCATGCCAAGGAGGGCAAAGATCAGAGATGAGCAGACTTTTGGAAACTCCTCACCATGCTTTCATGCGCCAGCCCCTGGTTTTCCTCATTTTCCATTCCATGCCCAATTCCTCCTGGTGTGCCCTTCACTGGAAGCCCCCCCCGTGCCTTGATTCCTTTCCTGGGATCCTGTTCCCTCTGTGAGAAGCGTCAGGAATACCGAGGGCATTGCTTTGGGTAAAGGTCCCTTCTCACAACACTTTATCCAAAGAACATCCAGGATGTCTGGGATGCAGCACAACGTGCCCCCCTGACTTTGCTCCACCTCATCCAGGACACCTGGGAAACCTTCTCCAACCACCCACCCACCCCCATATCCCATTTTTCCCACCCCACAGCAATGCCAGAGAGGGGTTACCCCTTCAGCCAAACTTCACAGCTCATCCCCAATATCCCACCGCTGACTTGGATGGGATGACACCAGAGGCAAGCTTGGCTCAGCCCCAGCCTTCAAGACACCCAGGCTCTCTCCCAAAATTTGGGCTCACCTCTGTTGCTTTGATGTCCTCTGCAGGGAGTTTGCTGAAGAAATCATCCTCTAGAAAGGACCTGCGATACAAGCCTGGGGGTTAGCAGCACCACAGGCGAGCTCGGCAAAGGGTGCAGGGAGATGCAGCGATGGGAGGAAGGGAGCTCTATATGGGAACACCACAGCAGCCATATCACACGACACAGAAAATGAGGCTAAAATAGCACTGGGATAAAAGAAGGCAGTGCTGGGACTGCTATGTTTAAGGAAGCAGCTGTTCTAAGGGAGATTTACAGAAGATGTACAGGGCTGGGAGCACCCAACTCTTGCTAGAAAGCTTCAGGCTCTGGGTTCACAGTTCCCAAAGGCATCAAGGTAATGCCTTCCCAGGAGGTTGCTATCGGGTCAGGGAGAGAGGTGGAGAAGCCAAGGATGGGGCAGGTCAGAAGGACTTGGGGAGCACAGAGAGGCTGTGTCTGAAAGGCACTCACTTCTTGCTGGCCTGCAAGCTGGCGCCCCGGGTTCTCCCACCACTGCTCCCGGCCGACTGGGAAGCTCTGGCAGATTTAACAGATTTAACAGGGGTTTCATCTGGAAACAAGACAGGGAGAGATTAGGATGATGAACATGGTCATATTCCTGGCTTAGACACTCTAAACAGGAATCTGCTGTCTTCTCATGGAACACAGAGGCTTTTAATCAGAGAAGAACTTCACTTCTTCTCCCCAAACCAACGTCCAGCCTATTCAGTGGCCTATGACTCTGGGAAACCCTGCTCTTCTTCTGCTCCCTTCATCCCCTCTCACAACTGGAGCGCCTTGGACACCAATGGCTGTGGCACCAGCACCTCCTGCTCCCAGGAAGGGAGGAAGACTACCAGGATGCTGCCCTTTCAGCTGCCAAGAAGGTTTATTTTACCGTCATATCCCAGGAGGTCACCAAGCACATCATCAATAGAACCTGAAACGAGACAAATTAAAGGTGTTGAGGCAGGTGAGGTCACCAAGCAGGTGTAGAAAAGCTCCCAATTTCAACACAGCTTGCTCTTTTGAAATCCTCCAGTATTTTATGGATTAAATATCTGGCTTCACTTAGTCAGAAATGGGCTGTCTTCATCGAGTGAACCAGCTGCTTCTATTCCAACAGTCACTGGCCACAAGCAGCACTTAATCTGTGAGCTCTCACCCCGCAGTATCTCAGAGCCCCTGAGCACCCCCAAAAGCACTGCATCAGGGGCTGCAGGGGGCCTCTAAACAAGCATTTAGGAAGTAATTGAGGGGAAGAACCTAAATAAATGCATATATTCTCCCCTGGATTTGGGAAAGCTCACAAGAAGGGAGTACAGAACCCCAACAAGCAAATCCATTTGATGTGAGAGACAGGTGAGTATCTGTGGTTCGGGAACAACACGATGCACTCAATTGCCTCTTTCAGACAAGGACCATGAAATATTTCAGTAGCCATGACTGCCACCTGATCCCAGTGTCCCCTCTCCTTTGTCCCACATGTTCCCAGAAGATCAAAGCACCTACAGATGGCAAAAAGCAAGCACGGGAGCATATATACCTCTTAAACTTTTCTTGGTTTTTGTAGCCTGTGGAGAAAGACAAATTCTCTTGTTAGAAAACAAAGCAAGTCTGACCTGAACTTTCTCAAAAGATAAAAGGCAGAGGTGGGTTTCTCCAGAGAATCCCACAAGCAACAGCAAAGGCCTCCTCCCACCCACACCATTTCGGAAAGGGCATGAGAAACACAGTGAAACCACAGAGATACGTACAACTTGAGACACCAGTGAGCGCAGCTCCCCTGACTACCAACTGGGCAGGAGCCTCCAGCCCTTTGGATCACTTCTGCCTCCAAACAGAGGTGCCAGAACATAAAATTTGGATTCCCCAGGCCTGTCTTCCTACTGTATCACACTCACCATCGCAGGATCCCAGCCTTCCCCTGCTCCAGCATGTCCGTTTATAGGTTCATCCAATCTCCACTTCTGCATTGCGGGGGATCTAACACCATTAGTCACATCCACACCAACCTCCTACCTGAAGGAGAGAGGAAGGTTTCCCAGTTTGCCCAAGGGGTGGTTCCTGCTCTGCCCAAAGCCTGGAAAACACCCAGGGGAGCTGGAGATGGGGAGGGAAGAGGAGAGGGAGGGAAGGCAACCTCATCTGTTTGGGTTGGGACCACCCAAGGGATCTTGAAAGGGTGGGATGGCTGTGGGGGCCATGCAGAAAACCAAGCGGTGCCAGAGCCATGGGGTGCATGTGCCTCTTGGGGTGCGAGCAGGACAGAAGCACTGAATCATTTAAGTTGGAAGGGACCTTTAAGATCACAAAGTCCAACCATCAGTCCAATACTGCCAAGTCCACCGCTAAACCATGTCCCTCAGCACCGCATCTGCATGTGTTTTAAATACCTCCAGGGATGGTGATTCCACCGCTTCCCTGGGCAGCCTGTTCCAACGTTCGATAATCCTTTCAGTGAAGAAATTTTTCTTAATATCTGTCCTAAACCTCCCCTGGTGCAGCTCGAGGCCATTTCCTCTTGTCCCATGGTCTGTTCCTTGGGAGAAGAGACCGACCGACCCCCCTTGGCTACACCTTCCTTTCAGGGAGTTGGAGAGACCGAGAAGGTCTCCCCTCAGCCTCCTCTTCTCCAGACTGAACACCCCCAGCTCCCTCAGCCTCTCCTCACAAGACTTGTGCTCCAGACCCCTCACCAGCTCCGCTGCCCTTCTCTGGACCCGCTCCAGCCCCTCAGTGTCTTTTTCGGGGTGAGGGGCCCAAAACTGGACACAGCCCTCGAGGTGGAGCCTCACCAGCGCCCAGTACAGGGGGACAATCCCTTCCTAGGATGAAAGGAGCGCCCCACCACCACCCCAAGGCCCCCAAGGTTTCTCACCACCGAGGTCCTCCCGACTCCACCTCTTTGCATCCCGTTGCCATAGCACCCGGTGGCCCGCAGCCTCCCGGGACCGCGGTGCCCCGCTCCCCCTGCTCACGGCATCCCAGCCCCTCGCCCGCAGCAGCCCCCCGGCCCCACCATCCCCTCACCCGTTCCCCCGCACCCCGGGGAGGCCGCCAGGCCCCGGGTTCCCCCGGAAGTCCCGCCCCTTCCCTTCGGGGGATGATGGGAAATGTAGTCCCCGCCGGGCTCGGGGGGAGGACGGGAACTACAGCCCCAACGGCTCCGCTCCCCCCGTTGCGAGGTGAAATACCCCAGTGCCACCCCCCTGCCCTGGGCAGGGACACCTCCCACCACAACAGGTTGCTCCAAGCCCCATCCAGCCTGGCCTTGAACCCC
>JAOTQQ010000003.1:29399467-29420097 GCA_026546715.1 Gallinago undulata | reverse complement strand
AATAATAATAAATCAAGACATTGATGCTATTTGAAGGGAGGACAAAACTGCTCATTAGAATCTATTGCCTGAGGGCTGTTAACTACTTAGTAGTAAAATCCTGTTACCTTTCCAGTTGACAGTAACTTTTCTCTAGTTAGCAGCCTCACAAAAGCAATCCTTGTATGAATCCATAAAGCTTTCCCAGATTTTTAAAAGGTTAATTTTACCATTATAATTGCACTTTAAAAAAACAGGCATCAATTCCTATGCACTCTCCTCAAACACCTCCTCGATTTACAAAAGTGGAAAGAAAGGCTACAATTATTCACTGTCCTACAGCTACCAGAATTTGAAAGGTTTGATTTAGGTGCCTGATGAAAGGATGCAAACACCCAGTTTTCAGGTCAGGAAAAGTGTGCATTTTTACAAAAACCCAGGAGGCTTCACAGCTTGGCTTGCATCGGCTTCAGGTGCTTGCGGAAAGACTCATGAACCTGTAAAAGGACAAGACAGTGGTTACAACAAGGTCAGGCCTGAGTTTTAAAACAGTTTTAGCTCTTCACATCTTGCAGTGTGGTTTTATACTAAGGAAATTTGAAATCAGAGGCACTTTGGGGATTTAGAAACAGCCAGCTAAGTCCTGTATTTGAGTGTCTATATGACACAAAGAACTAGAATTTAAGCCAAAACGATTTGGCTTTCCGCTACCTGTCTTGTAAGAAAAAAGAATGCAAGACTTCTTACATCCATACAGACAATTCTTCAGCATTTTAATTCAAAGAAAACTGCCAACAGTCTCCTAAGGAGACTGTCATAATGCTCCTAAGCCCCACTGACTTCAGAAGCATGAAAAAATTGAGAGCAAGTTCTGGTGGGATATAACTACAAACCCAGTCACTGGCAGCTCATCACAGGAGATGGTCTGCACAAATCCAATACAAGCAGTAAAGGCCACTGAGACAGGATTTAGAGTTCTGTTTTGGCTGATAGAAGAGGAACGGTGACTCTTCTCAGCCCAGTTTCTTTAATTAGCTCAGCTGTAGCTACAGAGCTTTAGGGCAGATACGCAACACCTGACACTTCAATGCTACATGACAGCAATTTATTTTCTTCTCCACTCACTGCTAATGCCTGAAGGCACCAAAAGATTTGGAAGAAAACAGGTAAGGCTTTCACAGCTGTTGTCACTAAGCAGAATTAACAGGAACTTATAATTTCTTTTAAATTCAATGAGGCTTTTCAGTTGTTTCTCTAATGAGAGTATGATTTCCTTCCTCAACTGGGGAACTCAAAAGCATCCCACAGGGATGCATGTGACACATGGCAGAGTAACTGAGGAAAGTATACCAAGAGCATAAGTACATTGCTAGTTTTGGTCAATTACCCTACATGACTTTTCTCCCCCCTTCATTGATTACACGCCGAGATCACTGGATCAAAATTAAAAAGCCCTAAACTTTTAGGTTAGAGGGTTACTTCTCTGGACACGTGAAATATATGAAAAAATAGCTTCTTTACCTCTGTTTTGTTCAGGGGGGATTTCTTTGCCCACTCAAACATGTTCTCATAGACATTGCCATCGTATCGGCCAAGCACAGATCCAAGATGAACATCATGAAAGTCAAAGGAATCTACCAGCGCTACTGCGTTGCGACGAATTATAGCCAAGAGCTCTTTCACATGCTGGTTCACTTGAGTAATTTGGGCATCGGTCAGAATACCAGCCTTGGGAAAAAGAGATCATCAGAAGAGTGTGCGAGTCACCAGAACCTTCCCTTCCCCTATGGTCTAACAGAAGTCAGCCTCCCCCCACTCAGAAATGCAGCACAGAGGGGTTTTTTAAGTAATCAGTTTGGTAATTTGGTACAAGCAGAAGCAGACACCTAGCATATCCCACTATCCTGCTTAGCTATTTAACCTTTGATGGGAGACTCGTTCTTTGGAGTGCCTGTATGTTAACTTCAACAGCAAGTTTTCTTGAAGAATGTGCATTCATGTATATTAAATTCTTCCTGCTTTCAGGGAATTTTTTGGTAAGTAGAAAGAAGAAAATGGGAAGGCAAAACATACCACATCTGCCCGAAGACAAAGTAAAAGACTGCTGCACAAATATATTCTCAAACTGAAAGAATGAAAAGAAGAATAGGAATGCCTGACAATTTAAACCCCTTCACTGAAGGATGGGTTAAGATTGGGCGTACAATATGCCCTTTCATGCACTCATTTACAAAGGCCCACAGCTCTCAGACCATCTCTAACAATCTCCTTTGTTAGCTCCTTGTTTTTTAACATACCACCTGCTTATCAACTGGAAAATATTTAAGCTAATCTAGACAGATTCCATGTTCCTATTTATCATCCAACTCTGCTTCTGGCAGATCACAAGGAAAATTTGACAAGAGCCCTCCACCAGACCTGTGATGCTAATGGCCTTCTGGAAATCAACTGTCAAGACCTTATGCCTAAGCGTCAGTGCAACTTTGCATTTTAAGCATCTTTGCAAATAATAACTCTGGTTTTAGAGACTTAGAAGTGTTGGAGAAAGACACCAACCTGCAAGAAATCCCCCGTGTTCTTGCTGATCCCATACAGTGCATACAGGAGACACAGCTCAGTCAGGACAGCACGAACTGCTGCGTTACTGACCTCGGCCAGCTTGGCTGTGAAAAGCTTCACTATCACATAGTGACAGTGTGCCTACGAGAAATGAAAGAAAGGTGGATCAGGTTCATGAAAAGATGAGAAGCTCTTACAGCATATTTCTTTCATCAGGCACGTTGCTGACCTCAGATGCTCGCACAAGATCAACAGAAGTTCTGTTCCAGGCATCCTCCTTGCTCTTTCTGTGGTTCAGTTCAGCTTGCAAATTCTTTGCTGCAGCTTCTACAAGTCTATCTCATAAAAGAAAGAGAAAAGTTATGCACGTTAACAAGATTATGTACACTGAATTCATATGAGAAGAACTCAGAGGTTGTGTGCTACAACTAAATACATTGCCTAGAGTGAACAGTTGTAGCTCTAAACCTCCCTATCCTCACCGCTGCAGCCACAGCACAGTTACAGAGGGGCAAGCTGACATCTCACAGCACGTATTGGTGCTTGAATACTTACTCATATATAGGTATCTGTTCCACTCTCACACTTCCTTCACATAATATCAGGGTTGTTTCTCTCCACAGAATGATATAGGGTTGGAAGGGAGCTCTAGAGATCATTTAGTCCAACCCCCTCTCCAGATAGATCTCTGAGCAGTTTGAACAATGTTGGTATTTTTACACTCAAATATACTTTACATTTAAACAAGAAAAAGATTTTGAAATGGAACAGAGCAAAGTAACTAGGCAATTTGTAGGCTGTGTGCAGCCTCTTGTAACCTCAAAGTGCTTAACACTGACCCAACCTCGTAAAGGGTGTCACTTCTTGAAAGCAACACGTGGAGCAAAGCTTTGCAAAACACATCTTGAGAATCTAACATTAACAGGGCAGCACAGCTCTTCCAAGACACACAACTGTACTGGTGCTGGGCTCAGTCTTCTGAGTGTGAACTCACCGGGCGGCACGTGCTTTGTAGGCCTCCACCAAGCTGACCGGATCATTGATCCGCACAGTCACAGCTCTGGCAGCCACGTGCTGTGGCTGAATGCGTTGCCTGGAGAGATCGTTAAGGTAGGACACCATGCCAGTAACCCGCTGCCCAGAACTCACTTGGGTGTAGCTTTTGACAAGGAACCTGAAAACAGAGACAAAAATAGCAGCTCTTACTCATAAGTTGTTTGAATGGAGAGAAGTCACCTTTACCTAGGGTTGGACTGGCAAAGAACGGTTGCAGGCATATTCCTTTCTGTCAAAAACAGGGCAAGGAATAGAAACGTGAGACCAGCTTCATGGTAATACAGGATTATTTTGCTCATCACTTCAGCTACAGAGATCGTAACGCCAAGGCAAGAATGTCTGTGGACAGAAGCTACCATACCTAGCCGTCTGCAGCATCATGACTGTGTTTTCTCCCTCGTAGGTGCAGGATGGGGTGAACGTGACATAGATGTCAGGAATGCCACTGCAGCGGGAGTAGCCATGTCCACCGCAAGCCATCCGACATTCCTCAATACCAGCATTGGCAGTCCAGGATGTGAATGCCTTCAGCCCTGCTGTCAGTGCGTGGAGCTGGTGGACAAAAGCAAAGCCAGTTTAGTTTTTTTATTTTCCATTCCTAGCTTGCACACACACATGCCAAGTACTGCAGCTCCCAGAAAAAAAAAACAAAACAGTAGAGTCAACACCATCCTTCCAGTGTCCCACAGAATCTTGTTTTTCTTGAAAGGACTCTTTCCTGAGCCAAACTATTTACATGAAAGCATCTATATGTGTAAAGATTTCTTTTGAGTCCCCTATCCTTTCTGTTTCTACACATCATATCCAAGACCATTTTTCAATTGCCTATTGTCACATTGGGTTATCAGACAGAACCCCTAACTGAAAACTGACATTTTACACCCCTGACCCCTGAGTATAGTACCGATACCTTTGATCAACATACCAGTTCTACCCTAGTGACCTGGAAGAACAATCAAGAAGCTACAGTACAAGCGTAAGACCAGTCTTAACTCCCTACTCCCAAGCGGTATGCCATTATTCCTGTAAAGTCACCTTTTAAAAACATATGTTCACAGAGGCTTTCTTAATGTGCATTACTCCTATTTTTATTTTATTTTTTTTGGTAAAGGGATGCTAAATGAACAGTGCAAATAAAGAAAAGTCACCAGCACATACTGGGCTTGGGATCTCTGAATCTAAAGAATTACAAGACGTCTCATGAGTGAAAGCCTTTTTTGCCATGCTGTAAAGAAACCTTACATAAAATCAAAACAGGACACAGTACCTCTGGCAGCTCACTCAGATCCCCTTCATTGATGTCTCCGCTAATACGACGATAGGTGTCTTTTATGTAGGCTCCCACAAAGTGAAAAGCATATGCTGTTGCCAGAAGAGGGAAGAGTTTGTATTGTTGGGTCTGATAATCCAAGATCTGAGGTTCTGGTTCCCTGGAACAAAATACACATGAGTTAGCATGACAGTGGCTAGCAAATAATAGCAAAACGGCAAACAGCATCACAGTCCCTCTTTAGTATTTGTGAATTTTCCCTCAGCACTTAGGCTGCTCTTTTATTTCACTGCACTTACCCTGGCTTTAGCTCAGACTGGTGTCTCACTGCACTATAGCGGATGGCAATGGTACAAGCCCGGGACAAGGAGCGAGCTGAGTCGCCCACAATGAGAGATCGGATGAAGACCATGGTGCCATAGGTTAGTTTGTCACTAAGTGGTTTCACATAGGTGCCACCTGGTTCAACCTACAAAAAGAAAAAATAAATACAGCCTGTTGGTTGTCTTAGTTTCCTCCCTTTTACACGTTCACTTCTCTAAACTCATCAAGTAGCACTTACAGGCAACCTACAATCTTGTCAGTACGATATTCAATCACTGAAGTGCACTGAAGTACAACATTCAACAGCATTTGAAGTGTCCATTCTAACAGCATATGCTGAAATTCACTGCTTTACCTGGGCATATTTCATGAGCATGTTCTCCCGAGGAATTCTGAAGTTGTCCATTTTCAGGTAGCCGTTATCCATTTCATCATAACCAAATTTTGGCCCAATGTCACCCACTGTAATACCTGCCACAAGACAAAGTCACTTGCATTAAGAAACAGGAACTAAACTTCACATAAGAGGTTCAAGCCTTCTCCAATAAAGAGACTGTTCAGTTTTCTAGCAATTCCTGGCATTGTTATGAGTAACAGCTAATGAGGACCTTAATCTCCTTGATAGGAAAAGTGGACATCAAAACATGGGGATCTTCAAAATTTACATGCATTCCTACTATCCAGTCGCTGGGGAACTGCCTCTAAGGATCATGTAGCTCACTTCTAGCTAGAGGAGGATGAAAGGTATTCTTTCCCTTTCAGAAAGCAGAAGGACATGGTGCCTCACAGAGTGCACAGCTGGGAAACACTGGGACAGAATCAAATCCTGAAATAACCTTCACATTGAAAGCGCGACAAGCAAGATGATTTAGTGGCAATTCAGTCATAAGAGATTCATTTAAGCCCTGTGACCTTCTCTCAACTCACTGACACCAGCTAGTAAAATAAGCCACATACATTAATAAGTCACATGCAGCTGTTTATAGCTGGAGAGAAACAGATCTAATGTATTCCATGAGCGCTAAAATTTTAACATCAATTTTTTACCTGGCAAAGGTTCATGGGTGCCCAGCTGCCGTATGGGAACAATGAAGGCATGAAGCCCTTTGCACTGGCCCTGAGTGTAGAGCTGAGCCAGGACGATGGCATGGTTTGATGTCTTCCCAACTGCAAAAGAAGGGGGAGCCAGAAGAAAAACAAAACAGTCATCTTACTTATATTGACAGTCTCTTTCCTTCAAAGCAGGATCCGAGATTACCTTAGCCACACCATGCATTAGAAAACCAGATTTACAACACTGGTTATCATCTGAACTCTACAGCTAGACAATGTTGCTTAAGTCAATCAAAGTTGCACAATACGATTCTCTTGACCCCACAATACCAAGTCCTCAGCAAACCTGCCACTGGAGCTGAAGGAGTTATAAAGATTTTAATACAACTGATCAAAAAATTACACCAAATCCATACAGTGTGAACGATTCTGAGAAACAATTCAGAGTACACTGATAATCCAAAGTTACAGTAGGCTCTGATAACTTTGCTACTTGTTGTGCAAGAATAACTGCCTTTCTGCCAACTCTTGGGATCAACTTTCAATCACCATTCTGTAGATACAACACACATGACATCACCTGCCTAATTTTTTTCCACACATCTTCCAGATTTAGACACAGTGATGCACTTACGTCCACCTGGCCACCACTTAATGGAGGTCACAGTGGGGCTGTTGAGGATGAATTCCTGGGTGGAGGGGTCGTAAGTGGCTGTAGTTTCCAGACCCCGAAGATGAGTCCCTGAAAGTAAGCAAACACATTGTTTTCACAGAAAGTCAGTCACAAAACAGAGACAAGTACAGAACTGGACAATGGAAAGTTGAACTCCAGTAGTAATGTACAAATTTTAATTTTGCTTTTAGGCTATAGCCTAAAAGATTAACCAATAGGGGAAGAACAAGTGAGAGTCAGACCATATTCTGGGACCTGAAGCCAATTCTCAGAAAACATATTGGATTTTTTTCCCAGCGGTCTAAGCCTAGTTTTCCAAGCACCTCCAATCTGACACCTTTTTGCTATTACACACCAGAAGCCCCTTTTCAGTCAAAAAGGTCCACAAAAACACGCTCACCTGGATTTCACTAAAACTGCAATCTGATTATATTGCAAACTAAAAATCATATACTTTTCAGCCACAAGATGAAATAAGTAGTTCCCCATCATCTCTTCGTTCCCTTATCAGGCCTACAGTCTCCTCAGTTGATGGAACAGTTTCTCCCAAACAAGATCATCCATAGCTCTAAACCAGCAAGTAACAGCATGTATATACTAGAGTACTGATGCAGGTAGATGAAGAGACTGCAAAAAGATGAAGGTAACAATTCCAAGAACAGTCATTGTCTTATGCCCCCAACTCTTTACTTCACACACACCTGTCTCAGCAGTGGCATAGTCCCTGCATACATAAAAAAAAAAAAATCATTGGGCCTACTTCCTTAAGCTAGAGAAGCTGTGAACACTCCTGATAGTGACTCTACACAAGAGCTTCAGCATGAAAAAGGATATCACCTTGATGCAAGCGCATTTCCAAAGCGGGGAGTTCACAGTAGACTTCCACAGGCAGCTTAACACAGACTGACTGTGCTGGTAAAGGATCTTCAGACCTCACTAGTTGCAAGAAATTCTCCACAGACTTGCAGTTACTTTGTGCTTCATACAGTCTCTAAATTTCACTTCAGCACACAGGTGAATCCTGCTCATTTTTTAGAAAATAATTCTTATCTGTGACTCTCAGATGTCAGAACTAAAGTTTCCCAAGGCATAATATCCTCCCTTTGAAACTTGGATTAAAAGCATTGCAATCACAATACTGCTGGAGTTATCAAAATCCATTTCAAGGCTTGAAAGCAAAGGAACAACAACAAAGAACAAAGTCTGCTTGAGACACAGAATTAAAAAAAGATATTTCATGGTTCAATTAAAAAGAACACACAGGAGTGAACTAAAGAACTGGGGGAATAAAGCTTGCACAAAACATGAGCATTGGAAGCAAGTCATCCACACGTTTTCTGATCCAAAGTCAGGCCCAAGGTGACAAACAAATCATGGCATGTCTTTAGGACTTTAAAGCTCTGTCCTTTTGTCTTCACACTGAACGTTAAGTAGAGCAAAGCAGAAATCACACTGGAAAGAATGGTAAGTGCAGAAACTAACAGATATCATCAAATCAACATCACCATAGCCACATGCAATAATCTATACTGGTTTGAATGGCACAAAAGGAGCACTTACTGTTGCTCATATATAAAACTACAAAGATCAAACTCTCCCATAAGAGAAAAAAAGCAGCATGTGGCATAATGATTTATTAAAAATTTCAGAGGCAGTCCACTTTTCCCTATAGCCGCAACTGCACACGTAAAGGCTGTGGGATAAACACACACCATTTTTCCCAGGCAGAGGAATCCTTCGTACAAAAAACCATTCTTAGAAATAGCATTTAGTGAATGTACTGTACCATGGCCCATTTCAGTCTGGGCATAAGTGCCAATGATCTCCAGGTTCCAGGCAGGCATGAAGAAGCGATCCTGCTGCTCTGGGGTTGCCTGGGTGAGAAGGGTGGGGAGGAACATGCCCAGATGAAGGTCCAGAGGCTCAGGCCGTCCACGATGAACAAAGCTGTGAAGAAGTGTCATGGGATGGGAGTGTGAAGGGAATGTTATGGGTGGGAAGCAAGCATGAGGATTCATGGTGGAGATTCAGGAAGAGACAAAAAGAAAAAAAATTAAATGATTCATGTGTAAGTCCGAATTCAGCAAGTGTATTTTAGAAAGCCAGAGCACTGTCCTTTTCTCAGGCCTGAATAATAAGAAGTTACACTGACTCTGAAACAAACATGCTGCAATGCGTTGCTTTATAATCATACATAAAATGCATTTGCAACGTTCCTGTATTTTTCATGCACCATAATTGATAAAAAAAATGATTAATCCAAATCAAGAGAAAGACCAGATTTGCTGTGGTTTGGAAACCACAGCATTCCTGAGTTAAACGGGCTGAGTCAGAATGTCAGGTTGTTGAAAATATGATGTGACTGAAGCGAGCCTTTACCCAAAGATATAGAAAGTCCTTCCCCCACACGTACCATGGTGTGAGGGCAGAACCTCCTAGAAGTCCTGGTTTGTCCAGCTGAATAAGCTATGTTTTCACAAAACTCTATTCTTTTAAAAAAAGTCCTAACTGTCTGTACTACCTACTTCACTTTTTTTAATTAAAGAACAGACACAACTAGCATATATATTACTATTACATTCCAACTCATTCTATTACATTCCACTTTTGCTATTTTTAAAAGCTCTCTTAAAAGGACAGTGCTCTGCATGTGTAAGTCAAAGTTGTGAACATAACTTGGCAAAAAAGCTAACATTTTTCAACTTGTAAATCACCAACACAAAGTCTCTCCAATTAAACATGTTTCATTAGAACTGCTCTTCCTCTGAGTTCTGTCAAACACCACTGTTAGGCAGTCAAGTGGTCCATTAAGTATTTTGATATCAAGATTTAAATGCCGGTTAAATCTTTAACTATTGTTAGGCTTGAGAATTAAAATAGTGGAGATACAGACTGAGGATCAGCACCTTCTGTACAAAGGTTGTTCATCTGGCACATTTATGTATGAAATAACATAACTGGTCTTTAACAGGAATAAATATATTTAAATGAAATATGCATTATGGAAAGAGCACTGATCTGAGCTTAGCTCAAACTCAGTTTGCCTTCTTATCGAAGTGGGAAGAACGCATTGTTGTGTTACCTCTAAACACACATTAATATGAACTAGCTCTATCCCTAGAGCTTCCAAAGAACTCCAGTTCTTTGATATTCTAAGACACTTACAAATAAATTCAACCACCTAATAAACCCAGTAGCAATGTTTTCTAAGCTTTTTGGCTGAACAGTGACCATGCTCAACAATAGACTAACAGATTATCAAGAACACTAGATTAAGTGAGTCCAGTACTAATGAGAAGTACACAGCTGAAAGCCAAAGACTGAAAGAAAATCCTTACTTACTATAGCTATAAACCAGGTAGAAACAATACGGTATTTTCATTACTCCTTTTCGTTTCCTTTTCAGCCCTGTGCTACTTGTGCTTTTTCTTGCTTTTATTTTTGAGAGACTTACTCACTATGGAATAGGTTAAAAATCAACGCAGGCTATCAAGTAGGTACTCACTAAGATAAAACTGAGTAAGTACCCAGCCAGGCTAGGATTCAATTCAATAATCCATTGCCAGTTTCTAAACATCAGGATTAAATTAAGCAGAGCTCAGCAACAATTACTGCAGAAGCTTTACTAACGAAGTAGTTAGATACTCAATATTCACAGCAGGAATGCCAAATGATTGCATTTTAATTACTCAGCACTGAATGTATATTTGCTTTGCCATAAGACCACCATACTATCAGCAAATTAGTTCTATTAAGTGTAAAAATACTCATTTTAACATCAAAGAATGTGAGAACTATAAGCAAACCAGACAATCACCAGGCAAGAAAGTGCAACAATCTGATGTGAAATAGCAAGGAAAATAAATCACTTTGGTGTGGATGTGTGCCTGATTTAAAGAAGTCGGTGTGATAAAGCAAGTAAGGTCAGCAGGCATTTGTTGTTGCCATCCGGTTGTCTCAGCTTCTGGTGTTGAGCTTGGTTTGCTCTCTCCATCTCTCCCAAGCAGAACGGATACAGGATGTCCTCTGTTGCATCTTCTACTAAGGTTTTCAGCTACCAGAAGTAGCTGTAACTGTACAGCCAGGCAACTGGCATTTCCATCTAACACTTGTGATTGTCCAGACTTGTACATATCCTGCTTTCCAAGTTTAGATGCCAACACAAGCACCAGAGTCTTTGGTTTGTTAACTATTCTTGTTGGTGTTAGACACAATTCTGGGTCAAAAGACTGTTTTGTGATCCATTAATATTCTTCCATTTGAAGAAATGAAAGTTGTTTTCCAACAACAGGAGGAATAAGATTATTTTCTTTTTTGAAACGGAGATCTTTTCCATGAAGTTGTACAGCTGCAATGGAGTAGCATCTGGAAGAAAAGTGCTTGGGGCAAAGCATACCTTGCTTTCAAAAACAAAAATGCACAATCTCATCATGCTACGTCGCATCAAAAGGTACACTTCTGACATGTTTACACAGGCCAGTCATGCTCCAAGAACTCTGAGATACACATGCCCCAAATTCAGGCAAAAATAAAAACCATGGTATTGTTGACTGACATGTTCCAACCAGTTCAAGTGAAATTCAAGACAAGACTCCCAGGGCTTAGAACAACCTCCTCACCTTAAAACAAAGGTGAAGAACTACAAATTCAGTGATCAGCTAAGAGGTGCATTCTGGAAAAGGCCAAAACTAACTCCATGATCGTTAGGATGGGAAATGAGGCAGCTGCCTGGCTATAGGGCAGGAAATATCAACGCTTAACCAAACCATTTTACCTTTCCCCTTTTAGGTTTACCTGGGGAGCATCATCAATTTACAAACTGGAGTTACAGAAAAGAGGTTACCCATCAATCCCTGAAGGGAACTAACCATGTCCCATTTCGGTTTGGGCGTAGGTGCCAATTATCTTGACTCCACGGACCAGAGGCAGCCATTTCTCCTTCTGAGCATCAGTCGTTTGGGTCTCTAAGGTTTTTTGAAACATGCTGAAGTGAAGACCGAGAGGTTCAGGAAAACTGCCCAAGCATGTTCTACAGGAGAGAAATAGAGGGATCTGGATCTCAGTCTTACTGTTCCTGTGATCCTGAAAGGCTTTCCTCCATCCATTGCATAAAATAAATAATCTCTTTGTCTATTTCAACCCTTATTATTCCACAAGCAACCTCCAAATACAGAGGCGTAGGAAGCAATGCTAATGGGGAAATAAATGTTTCTTTGAGGCATTTTGTTCACCCCATGAATCCCACTGTTGCTATGTAACTGGAAAAAATAGTATCCTATAAAGATTTATAGGGAACTTAAAACTGAGGATACGAAAACCAAATTATTTTCTCCTCCACCTCTCAGGCTTGATGGGAATAAATCCCACTGCTGCTGGTAGCCTAGAACTAGGCCACTATTAGCTAGAAGCACTACGTATTGAAAAGGAAAAGGTGACCAAGTGCTTTTCAGAAAAGCTCTGTATTACCTGTAGCTGCTTCTATCAGTTGTGAGATCAGGAACTCACCCTCAATTAAAAATTACTGTTACAGGCTACTGCTGGAGGGAATGGAAGGAAAATCAGACATTTTAGGAGTGCTTCAGCAAAACAAAGGTTATTTCATGAGAGAAAACTCTATTAATTTAAAAACTCTATTTAATTTACAAAGATAACACAAACATGTAAGAAAGTTTCACTGTGTGAAAGCTACATGGTAAATGAGAGCATCTTGCCTTCAACATTCTGAAGTCTGAAGAGTTTCTTCATCTTCAATCTACTGTATACAACTGCTCATTCCACTGAAACTCTAAGCTGGAGGAGGAAAAAGTGAGCTCTCTGTATGAATACCCATATCCAAGATCTCTCCCACCTGCCCAAGATGCCTACAAGGAAAATATACCCTTCTATCTCGAGGTATTAATACCGCCCAGGGAGCACACTGAAGAGTTTGTTGCCAACACAGATCCGCACTGCGTAGGGGATGCTATGTGTGTAGTTTGTCACATTACAGCAGTGTTTGAGACTGGCATTTTACACCATGCCTGGAATGAGTGCTTGGGAGCAGAGAATAAATAATTGATAATGCAAACCCAGATCCATATACAAATGGTGAAAGTCAGCCTTAGGGCGAGAGAAAGCAGGACAAAGCCTCTTCAGCACCACTGCACTCCATGCTGAAAACACTTATTTTAAATGGAACTGTTTTTAAATGGACAAGACTGAATGAGCCATGGATTTTTCCAGGAGCAAAACTATTGTAATCAAGTAATTTAACACTGGTGATTAATGTGCTAACTGTGCTTTAAGTTGGTGTGAGCGCAGCTACAGTGCCCAGAGGCAGGCAATTCTCTCACCAGAATATATTCTATTGCCTACAGCAGCACAAGCTTAACACAGTTATCAGGGTGACCAAGGGCCTAAAAATGCTACAAGGACAGCGAGACAGAATGTTTTCCAGCATTCTTGTGGTTTCCTGCGTGGGCTATTCTTTTAGTCCAGGACCCGTGTGGCAATAGCAGTACCCTTTACTTTCTCACTGCCTACAGCACAATTACCATATATCTGTTCCTTGGGCCCAAAAAGGACAAACCTAGAGGGAGAAAACGATTGCTGACTTTGAAATACACTGTTTCAGGGCTGCTTGGGAAGAGCTTGAACAGTTCTTTATGTATTTTCAAAAGCAACTGAAAGAACTCGTGAAAAAGGTGCAGCACGTGCTTTGCTGTCAGAGAAATCAGGTCAAACACTGCTCCTTTGAAGGGAATGCTCCAGGAAAAAAGAAATCTTAAAGGTCACACCAGCAACTTTTACTGCTTATCAGTAAGTTTAATTGCAAGTGCCAGATATTTCATGCTTAACTAGCACCTTCTCTGATAGGAGTGAAGAATGACATTTTGTAAGCAGATACTTTAACATCCCTGTGTCAGAAGGTCATTTGATTTCACCGACTAAACACACAGCATTTTGGCAGTTTCTTGCATTAACAAAGCTGAAAGCAGAACTAAAGCTGATTTCCAGCAGGAACTTTTCACCTCTGCATACTCCACACTGAATGTCTAGGATTTTCTTAACATGCCTTTTAACAACTTGAATAACAATGCAAGAGAATACTGTCTTCCTCACGACACTGGGCAAACTGAAGTGGGACCCGCTGCGAAGGGAAGAACAACAGGTTTTCTTTCTCCAAACTCTTATTCCTTCCCCTCCCAGTTTCCACATTCCCACGTGGCATTTCCCACCCTATACGGCTTGTACACCACAGGCTGCATTGTGTAACTGTTCAAGCACTTTGCAACACCAAGACTGAAGGTGGCCACCTACATCTAACACTAGCCATTTGATCAATAACCAACAATCGCCTTGCGGGTCTGAAGTCAAACTTGCTCCAACAATCAACCAGTCAGGAGGAGGGCTGCAGTTCCAAATCCACTTACAGGAGAAAGATGTGTAGTAATACACTACTTTGGCAATATAGATCTTTCCAGATTTCGCAGCAACCAATGCCACCCACACAATAAAAGGCACTTGCATTTAACAGATGAGTTTGATGACACATCTGTCAGTGCAACTGAGTACAACAGAAGCAAAGCCTACGTTTTCCAAGACAGCTAAATGAACAATTGCAGAGACAATCTCAGGCTGCAGAACTGGGTCAAAGAACAGGGTCATTTTGGGTAGTTTTTGAGGGAACTCTCTCAAGGAAGAACATGAAGGATTACCCCAGTGGAGGAGGAGCTGGAGGTATGTCTGACCTGTGCTTACTAGGCTTCAGAGATAACAGAAGCTATGGTGATAAACTCCTTTTTCTAGATGTATCAAAAAACCCAAGTCAGGCTCATCCACTACAAATCAATTTAGCCGTGGCTTGTAGGGCCTCTACTACAGTTTTTCTGCTTTGATTTGCTGAAAGCTATTCCAGGTCCTAACTTCAGTGTCAAAAATGAGAAGGATGGACAAATTCTCACAGGGAAAGTGCACATTCATGCAACGCTTATGAACACAGGAATCATCTGTTGCAGCTCTCAGGTCTTCTCTTCTTCCATGCCCCAGTTTCTCTCAATTGTTTTTTACTTCTTCATTTAATCCTATTTTCCTCAGCAAAGGTTATTTAAACTTGAAGGTGAATCAAAACTGACCAGATTGCTCTCTTCAAAGAGCTGTGTAGCATTATACATCAGAACAATTTCCCATTTTTCACGCTGACTTATGTTTTGCTGCAATTACGCTGTAAAAGACATGTTAAATATTGGCACTTTGAGGCTGCTGGCCTTCAAAAGCTGCACTCACAGCAGCAACTGCAGCGTCGACACATGTTAAGACACAGGAAGAATTGACTAGATATATTTAATAAATCCTGTTTAAGTTTTGGAGTCCAACAAAGCCTTTGTGGAAACAGGAAGGAGCACCATTCAGTTCCACGTCAAAGCAGCAACAACTGTTTAAGCGTATCGCCATGGCAGCTGAAGGAAGACTCATTTCTCCTCGTCTATTCATAAATTGAGCTATAAAGTCCATCATTCATGATAGAAAACTACCTAGCGAGGCTCTGGCAGTATACAAAGCTACAGAAAAACTACTAGCTCAAAATCCTCAAAAGCTGCAGATGTAAATAAATCTCTCCCTGCTGTTTGGGGATAATCACGAGGCATGAGGGATTATTGGCGAAATATCTTAAGTTTCCATATGTAAAAGTCTGATGGTCAATCACAATAAATACAATTGACATCTGAATCAAGGACTTCAGTCTATTTCATAAACTTCATTCAAGGTATATCACAACACCATATCCATTCAATTTTCCAGTTTGGAGAAACAAATAAACCCAGATACAGTTTCCTCAGGTCAGCTGTTACACAACTGAAGTCCCTTTTAGTTAGCAACCACTAGCATGTTTGGATATGCAATAGAAATAAACTTAATTTTGCAAGTTGGGTGGAGTTTGTTTGACACTCAGCAGGTGTGAAAGTGGGAATAGATGTTAAAATGCAAATAAAACCAAAGTATAAAAAAATAACCCTTTCATTTCTTCCATTTGTTAAGTAGCAGTAAGTCAATATCCTCCACTGCAAGCACCAGACTTGGTGCTAAAGAACAGAAATCAAGAATATCACCTGTATACAGTTCTTAGAGCAAACACTTGCAGGTAAGTATATGTACTGCTCTTCATCCTTCTACAGGCTATTACAGAAGACACTGGAAAATACAGTCCGTCTACAGTAATTGCAATCACACTTTCAAATCCTGAATGTCTGCAATTAGAATTGACTCTGGAAAAAAGAGTAACCCTTCCTCAGTGTTTCAGTTGATTTTGCATCATGAATTCTGACTACTCGCACCTGGCTATTCATATCACATACGATATGTTGTTATCATTTTTCACTGTACCTATATGATATACTAAGCTTTCATACATTAGAAGTTAAGATTTGCTGACTCCCAAGTAAGTTTGCGGAAAGACAAAACTAGAGTATATCATTTGACTACTTCAAAAAAAGCCCTATTTTCATAAAATATTGTCAGTAATGTTACCAAAAGACAGCATTTACAAGGCAAGCTTCATTGAAATTTGCCAGCTGGGACAATGGATAGTATTCTCCGAATTTTCTCCATAAAGATATTTGAGGAAACTTTCCTATCACCTCCAATAACCCTTGTGTAGAAAAAAATTAATCATTAACTTTTGTCATGCAGTACCTGAATAATCTAATACAGTCACTGAACTTTTTTCTTGTTATCACCGTCCACCAATGCCAATTTTCAGAAGGACATTTACAGTATTTCCACTACAACTTTCATGACACAAGTCAGTGTAGACCTTTTTTTTTAAAAAAAAATTAAAACTACAGCAAACAAGATGACTTCAACTAACTAGTCCCAATATTCATGCCCTGAGGCCAATGACAGCTTTTCTACAAATGCAGTCAGAGGGGGCTCATGATTCTACCAGAGCATTAAATGAACACTGCATATTAAATTATGTGCCAGAGAATATATTCATGGTACTACATCCAGATTTGTTGAGCTATGTAATGTAAATTAAACAGTTTGTTTGATTATATCAGAATAAGTTTAATATAACTAAGGGAAGAAAAACATTCCAAGGCAGGAACTAAGCTTCCTGCAAGCTGGAAGGAATGACACTCAGATGTAAAGACAGTTTTATTTTTATTAACTTAACCCAAGGGTAATACTATGAGAGAAACAAAAGGTCAAATCCAACAGAAAACCTTCAGATCAAAG
The DNA here is from genome assembly GCA_026546715.1 of Gallinago undulata. Classification (NCBI taxonomy): domain Eukaryota; kingdom Metazoa; phylum Chordata; class Aves; order Charadriiformes; family Scolopacidae; genus Gallinago; species Gallinago undulata. The sequence continues at coordinate 29,402,965 of JAOTQQ010000003.1, read as the reverse complement.
GGAACCACTATAGCACCAGGAGCTTGGAAGAGGGAGAGAGGACAGATAGTTACAAACAAGAACTTATAAGCTATCTTGGAACACTTTCAAGTATGCCTGTAATGCAACTTTATTAGGTCTAAGTGCAAAGTGAAGTAATCAGCTTTAGCAGATTTCATTAGAAGCTGAAACCTCATCAGATCTATTCAGATTCAAAGTACTTTGGTATATTTTTTTTATCCCTTTGGGGGTAAAAAAAAATAATCAGACTACAAGTCCCATTTTTTTTTTACTTTCTGCACCATATATAATTAAAAGGCTATAATTATATGTTTGAATAGAAATGCACCATTCATAAGAAAACACAATATTCACAAAATCAGGATTTCATCTGAAATTCACGGAAGCCAAGTCTTCCTACTCATTCTTAGCTTCCCTTAGACAGCAAGCACAAGTCTAATATCCCTGGTGGTGATACAAGAACATACAAGAAGCAAACTCTATAACTAGGTACCTTTTGAACCAGTAGATCTCCTCTGGATCTGCAATGCCATATTCTCTTAACTTCATCACCATCAGAGCGCTCTTCCTGATGGCTTGCTCATAGCGTTGGCTACGGGACAGGAAGTTCAAATCCTCATGCTGGAAGTCAGGGTCATTAAGAACTAAGGCCTCTGGGGACAGTACAGAAGAGGAAAACAAAGTCAGCTTCCACAAACCTCATCAGACAGTGGCTGAGAAACGATTCTGCATTTCACTTGCTGTACTTAAAGGTAGATATACCAGAAAATTAAAAACAAAATAAAAAGTTAATGAAGTCAGAAAGAAGTCAAAGCTCTCAGAGAGAGACTCTAGCAACAGGGCACTCTCCCATTCTACACATAAACCACAAGTTTGGAGCACTCTGGACTTGGCAGGCGGTTAATTCACTGACGCAAGATCTGCAGGTCCCTCAATAACAATCTCAAATCCTCAAATAGCCATCGTTACTGCTGGATCACACTGTGCCATGAACTTTGATCCCCATACAACTCCTTGCAGAAGGGTACAGCTATTATTCCCACTATGCTGACTGGGAACCAAGGTACCCAGAGGCCCACTGACTTCCCACATCCCCTTTGGCACACAAGTTACACAACTCTGACAGTCCCACTCCAGTACAGGCTGGGAAAAGAAAGATGACAGATGTATTTCATTAATCTCACATTGCATGACAATGGTGGGTGAGAAATAGGTCATATTTGTACTGTTGGGCAAAAGCATACTGGAAAAGAAAACAGAGCAAACAGGGACCAAGAGGAAAGCCCATGGGATGCTGCCTCTCACCCTCTGTAGGAAGGAGAAAGAGAGGTAAAAAGCACATCACTCTACCTGGGCCACCCCTAATCCTTTCTGGGAAGGGCAGTAGAGGAGGATCAGGGACATAACACTGCTCCTGCTTCCCTCTAACACATTAAACAAAAATCCCTTCCTTCAGCAGGCCTGTCCACCTGCAAGCCCTCTCCTCACAGCTCTCCCCACCTGCAAGCCCTCTCCTCACAAGCTCTTCCCTCTCCCTGGAGTCTCTTCCCCACACCTTCCCTCTTCTACAGCCTGCAAACCCTCTCTCCACAGCCTCCCTCTCCACGACCTCCTCCCTTCCCCGGGTCTCCCTCTCCCCTTGCCTCCCCCGGGGCTGCCCCCCGCTACCACCCCGGTCTCCCCCACCCCAGAGGTCCCCTCTTGGGTGTCCCCCTCTGCCCACAGACCCTCCTTTCCCTACACACCCCCACTTCCCAATTCCAAAACTTCCTCCTCCCTCAGAGCCCTCCCACCCCATTCTCTCTCCCTCTCCCCGCAGTCCCCCAACCCGGGACAGACCCCCCCAACACTTTCCTCAGCGGCGGACCCGGGCCGAGGCGGGGGAGGCGGCGGCCCGCCCGGGCCTTTCCTCACCGATCTCCTTGCGGCGGCGGGTGCGTTCGGCGCCGCCATCCAGGATGTGCGTGAGGAGCTCGGTCTGGAAGGTGGCGGCGGCCCGCTCCCTCCGCAGGTCGGCGTTCATCATCGTGATCCTCCTCCTTACCGCCGGCGGCGGCTCCTCCACCGCCCGTCACCGACCTCCGCTCCGTCACGCCCACCCCCGGCGCAACGTCACGCCGCCGACGCCGCCACGCACGGCGTCCACGTGACCGCCGCTTCCACGGGGAGGGCGGTGAGGAGCGGGGCTGTGGTGAAATGGCGCTTTAAATTGTGCGGGCAGCGGGCGGTGGCTGCGGGAGGGCGAGTGGACAGGCGGGATGGATATATGTTGTGCTTTAAAGTGGTGCGTTGGGCCGTGCCGGCAAGTGGTGCTTTGAACCCCGCGCTAAAGGCCTAGAGCCTGCCCCGTCCGGCACTGCCCTGTGAGTGGGATCCCCTAGATAGACACCCAGGGTGTCGCTTGTCGCTGCTGGGGCTGGGCTTGCGTTAAGGTAACGGGTTACCTTTGGGGCTAGGAAGGTATTAAGTACCACACTGAGAGTGCACGTGTGACATGTTGCGTCGGCAGCCAGGCATTTAATAGTTGGGTCACCACAACCTCTGCTGCTACGACAGTACAACCTCTACAACAGCACAACTTCTCTCTACTCAGTACAACTCCCTGAAAGGGTGTAGCCAGGGGGGGTCGGTCTCTTCTCCCAAGTCACAGGTGACAGGAGTAGAGGAAATGGCCTCAACTCGCATCAGGGGAGGTTCAGGTTGGATATTAGGAAAAAATTTTTACACTGAAAGGGTGATCGAGCATTGGAATGGGCTGCCCAGGGAAGTGGTTGAGGCACCATCCCTGGAGGTATTCAAAAGGCGGGTTGACATGGTGCTGGGGGACATGGTTTATTTCTCTTATTTTTTTGGTCAGTTAGGTTGATGGTTGGACTAGATGATCTTGAAGGTCCCATCCAATCTAGATGATTCTATGATTCTAACCCCAGGCAGTGCTACAGGCTCAGGGAAGAGTGGCTGGAGCTGCCCAGCAGAAAAGGACCTGGGGGTGTTGGTGGACAGCCGGCTGAACATGAGCCAGCAGCATGCCCAGGTGGCCAAGAAAGCCACCAGCATCCTGGCCTGTATCAGGAATAGGGAAGTGATGGTGCCTCTGTGCTTGGCACTGGTGAGGACTCAGCAGTGAATACTGCATTCGGTTCTGGGCCCCTCACTACTAGAAGGGCATTGAAGTGCTGGAGCGTGTCCAGAGGAGAGCCACCAAGCTGGTGAGGGGTCTAGAGAACAAGTCATATGAGAAGAGGCTGAGGGAACTGGGCATGTTTCATTTGGAGAAGAGGAGGCTGAGGGGAGACCTCATTGCCCTCTACAACTACCTACAAGGAGGTTGTAGAGAAGTGGGTGTTGACCTCTCCTTCCAAGGGAATAATGACAGGACCAGAGGAAATGGTCTGAAGTTGCAGCAGGGGAGGTTTAGATCAGATATTGGGAAGAATTACTTTACTGAAAGAGTGGTCAGGCACTGGAACAGCCTGCCCAGGGAGGTGGTGGAGTCAC
>JAOTQQ010000003.1:29350045-29385400 GCA_026546715.1 Gallinago undulata | reverse complement strand
GGTAGACCCACTCCGGTGGGGGGATTGGACTAGATGATCTCCAGAGGTCCCTTCCAACCCCATATGATTCTATGATTTCAGCAAGGGCTGAGCAGTGGAAGTTACACAGAGGAGGGAAAGCTCACCTAAAGAAATAGCAAGTGCAGATTTCCCAGTACTGCTGGGTGGCTCCCGCAGCCAAGGCCAAGGGCTGTAGGGCAACCAAGTCCCTCTTTCAGAGGTGTCCAAATAACCAGGGAGCAAAGTCCCCTTGGTTTTCAGTTTTAGAGTCATTGAATCATCCAGGTTGGAATAGACCTTTAAGATCATTGAGTCCAACCATTAACCCAACACTGTCAAAACCACCACTAAACCATGTCCCTCAGCACCACATCTACCTGTCTTTTAAATACCTCCAGGGATGGTGATTCAACAAAATCTGCAAAAATATGGACTCATGCAGAAAGAAATTTAGGGGCGTTCAGTGTTGTGAGATTGGGGGGAGCAAGAGCCCGCCAACGTTTTGTAGATTGGGGTGCAGGGCACAGGACTGCATGGGGGGAGGACGAGTCTTGGCTTTGGCCACTTTGGAGCCTGCAGAGATGACACAGCCACAGTGACACGCTTTCTAGTTTATTGCATGCAGAAGAACGACCCAACACTCTGGCTCTCCCCCCTTGTCTGGGCATAACCGTGTTTAACCAACTACTAGCAGAGTTCTTGCAATCCATCCCCCCTTGGTTGTCACAGCAGCACCCAGGGGACCGCGGGGACCCCGGTGTGTGTCAAGCCCTTCCATGATCACGCTTTCCTCCCTCACACGGCCAAGCTGCGTTGGGAAGCAGATAGCTAAGACAGAAGAGGATGTAGCCCTAAATGCTAGACGCTCCGTTCCTGTGATCGCTGCTGCCTCCACGGGGAGAGATGTTTCGAAGGGATGAACTCCTGAAGGAACCAGATCCAGTACGTGCCTGAATCCACTCAGTGCCTGAACCGCGAGAGCCTGGGGGAACGGCTCGCCTGGTGGTACCGCTGATAGCCCTCCGAAGCAGCTGGGAGCAGCAGGAGGCTGCTCAGCGAATCCTTCTGGCAGAGGGCCATGGCCTCCTTGTAATTTATCTTCTCTTTAGTGACAGGGTCAATGAGATCCTTTTCATAGTTGGACTCATCCTGGAGCCTGTTGGCCAGGTCGCCTGTTATCAACCCTGTCTGGGCAGCTTCCAGCACGGGGATGCGACCAGTTTTCTTGGGGTCAATGAGCCCTCCGGTGAGATGTTGGACCTCCAGGTAGGGGAAAGCGCTGTCTCTGGTCATCCATCCCTTCTGAAGTGCTTCCCCCACAGACAACCTTCTCTTGGTCACCGGGTCCTCAATCCCCGTGAAAGCTTTCTGGGCATTGAGCAGTCTCTGCATGTAGGTCCTGTCAATCAGCCCCCTCTCGATCGCCTTGTGGACTGAGAAACGGTCCCGAGAAATGAGGTCTATGATGCCCCCCGTGGCAGCCTGGGCTTCCAGGAGCTTCTGAGCCGTCATAGGATCCAGCAGCTTCTTCGCAACAGCAGTCTTGATGTTGTACTTGGTGTCAGTGGTGGTGTCATACACACCGGCGATGGGGGATGTGTCATCACAGAAGCCTTTCTGCGAGGCTGGGGGGAAGAAGCTTTGGGTTTGGGGGGTGGTGGGTGATGAAAGGGGAGATTTGGAGATGATAGAGCCAATAGAGAGGGATGGGGGAGGCTTGGATTCCCCAGCCACCAGCAAGGCAAATTCGGAGATGGGAATCTTGCCATCCCGGTACAGCTGATACTCCTCCTTTGTGATCCTCCTCAGCCTTAGCGCATCATCAATGGAGTACTGCTTCCCACTCTTCTTGTCAAGGAGAAGGGAGACTTCCCCGTTTGGGCCCAGGGTGGTGACTTCCTCCCAGTCACACTCCAGCTCTTGCAGCTGGATGTACTGGCCTCTGTCTATGATACCTCTCTTATAGGCCTCGTAAGGGGACATATCCTTCCCCGTGTCAGGGTCCAAAATAGAGATCTTGGTGGAGAGGTTTGTCTCTCTCATCTGGGTCTCATGATTGATTTCTTCCCGGTTGACCCTTGACTGGAGATCTCGAATGAACCTCTCCTTGTTGTAGATCTGGTCCTTCTCTCTAAGGATGTCTGCCTCCAGCAGGGAAAACTCATGTTCCAGCTGCTTCTTCTTCTGCCTGTCATTCTCAGTCCGTTGGTTGAGCAGTTTGGATTCCTCCCGAAGGAAGAGGACTTTCTGCTGCTTCTGCCTCTCCAGCTCCCGCAGTTCACTCTCCAAGTTGGCTCTCTCCTGGATGGCCAGGTTCCTGGCTTTCTGCAGCTCTGTCTCTTCGCGAGCCCATGTCCTCTTCATGCCTTCAGCTCTCTCAATCTTCTCCCTCAGCCGCCGTACCTCCTCCTCTGCCTTTTGCTTGGCTCCTCTCTCCCTGTTCAGCAGCTCCCAGATGCGTGCACGTTCACTCTCCAGTGCTCTGTCCTTTTCCACTCGAATCACCTCCTTGTAGATGGTCTTCTCCTGGGATTTTGTTTTCTGCAGGACATCAACTTGCATCTGCAGGCTCTTACATTCTCTCTGCAGGTTCAGCACCTCCATCTTCTCACGGTCCAGTTCCAAGCGCAGGTTGCTGGCAGACTGTTCGAGGACTGGATCCTTCTCCAACTTGACCACTTCTTCCATAATGATCTTTTCTTGCACTGGGGCTGGGCTCTCCTCTAGCTCCTTTATTCGCAACGTGATTTGTCTCATCTCTTTCTCCAGTGCAAGCCTCTTGCTTCGATCCTCCTGAAAGTTGAGCAACTTCTCTTGCTCTTCCACCAGTGCACGAACCTGTTGCACGTCACGTTCCAGACGCCGCCGGTTGCTCACCTCCTCATCCAGGCTGCGGCTCAGCCTGTTGTGCTCATCTCGGAGCTTTGGGTCCTTTTGAGTCAGTATCACCTCTTGAACAACTACCTTTTCCTCTGGCTTTCGTCTCTCCAGTAGCATGTATTTATTCTGTAAGTCATAGATTGCATCCTCTGCAGCTCTCCTCTTTTGAGACATGCTACGCACCTCTTGACGGAGGCGATCAGCTTCTTTTTCCAAGAGTGGGTCATTCTCATACCGGATGACTTCCTTGTTGACCAGCTTGGTTTCCACCTTGGATCTCTCCCTCTTCCATTCATCCCTCTCACCCTGCAGCCTAATGAGCTGCTCTTGGGTCCTGCCGTTGGTGTTCACTAGTTCGTTGAGCTGTTGTTTCAGCCTGTCAATTTCTCTAAGAATCTCTGGATTCTTCTCATGTTTCACCACCTCCTCTATAACCTCCTTCAGCTCCACCACTGGTTTCTGTGACCTGAGGACATTGAGCTCTGCTAAGGCCTCTTCCACTTCACTGTCAATCTTTGTCCTTTTCAGAGTAACTTCCTGCAGTTCCCTTTTCAGGTGTGCAATTTGCCGCTCCGTTTCAGGTTCCACCAGGAAAATCTCATTGACCCTCTCTTTAACCTCTACCCTTGGCTTTTGCTTCTCTGCAATACTGTACTGGCTCTGCAGCTCTCCCAGCTCACCCGTGAGTATCAAGTTCTTGCTCCTCTCTTCTTCAATCAGACTTTTAAGCTTGGAAAACTCTCGCAATAACTCTGGGTCCTGCTCTACCTGCTTCACCTCCTTAACAATAATTTTGGGTTCTGCTGTTTCAATTAGTCTTTCCACCTCTTCAATCTTGTTCTTCACCTTCACTATTGCTTCTTCTGCAGACTTCCTCTTGAAGGATTCCTCATCAATTTGTAGCTGCAGGGTCCTAACGGACTTCAGCATTTCTGGGTTTTTCTCCAGTTTGATCAGTTCCTTCACCACCACTTTCTCTCGGATGTTGGGCTGCTTTCGCTCCAGCATGTGCAGCTCCCTCTTACGCTGCTCAAGTTCGGAAGCAGCAGTCAAGCTTTCCTCCTGGAGACGTTTGATCTCCTGACGAAGACTAGCTGCTTGGCTATCCAGGCTTGGATCTTTCTCAATTTTTGTGATCTCTTTGGTGAGGAGTTGGGCAGGAATGGCCTTCTTCTCGCTCTCCATCTGGGCAAGCTTCTGGCTCATCATTTCAATGTTTTCTTGCAGGCTCTGCCTCTTTTTGCCTTCCTCTTCAATCTGCTGTGCCATCTTAGACAGGTTGCTCTCCACCTGTGGGTCTCTGTAATATTCTATCACCTCCTTTTCTTCCACTCTTTCAATCGGCTTCTGAGTCTTCAATATTAGCAGCTTGTTTCTGTGTTCCTCCAGGTCCTCTTCAATTTTGGCCACTTTCCTCCTTTCCTCCTCCAGCTGAGATTTCAACCCCTCAGATTCCTTGCTTCTTGTGGCTTTGTTTTCAGAATGCTGGGTTTGCTTGTGTACAGCTTCAATGTCCTCATGCACTTCCTTCTGCAAGGGAAAACCAAAGAGGAATTAAAAAAAAAAAAAGTCAGGGAAATCAATTCACTCTCTGAACCTGGCACAGAGCCCTTTTCCATGACAAAGCATGGTAGGAGACAGAACTGGTACAGAATCCCCAGGGAGACTGTTTGCAAATGGCAAATGAGGACCCATTCCCACCACCTCAAACAGCTGGTTCATGGTAGCATCACAGAGCGCCCCAGTTTAGTCTCTTGTCCTTCCTGAGCACACTGGAAATCATCCAGACCAGAGACTTTTCCTACAGGTGAATCAAGCCCTAGAAAGGCATAAAAGTCTTATGGCTTTGAAGTGTTTCCAGAAGGTTGTGAGCACTAAACTCCAGCCACATCCAGAGATGAAGCTGATATTCTCAGTCTGTGAACACTGATTAGACACAGCTGAGAACAGGACTTAAGAGCCCTAGTCTTTTTTTTTTTTTTTCCTAGCATAAACTTCAGCTTCAGTAAAGAGTTGAGGGCACATAGAGGTGATGAAAGTCACAACCTAAGATCAGTGTCAGTGAAATTGTGGTTATTCGTTGTCTTTTTCTCACAGGGGTTTCCATTCCTGTCCTTCCTTACACCTGGATGTGGAGAATCCGGGAGGGGTGAGGGGATGCCAGGCTGAGCTTATTGCTAACAGCTTTGGAAAGAGCATTTCAACCCCCAAACTCGAGTACCCATATCTCGCCATGAGCTGTTATAGCCGGTACCTTCTCAACAATCTTCTTGGCAAACTCCAGCCGGCTGAGCTGCTGTTTATTTTCTGCTGCCAGCTCCATGTAGAGTTTGGTTACATCATTTTCCTGAAAAAAGAAACAGCGTTGAGAGCCTTGTCCCCCTCACCTTGACACACTTCTGTTGGATGGCACCCTCTCTCACCCTTCCTTTCACCCAAATGCACATGGTGAACTGCACTATTCCAGGGATTAGTGTCTTCACATCTGACTTTCTAGAGAGACACAGCCTAAGGACTCACGTAGGAGATCCTGTCCCCTTTTCTTGAATGCCTGTTGATGCCTGCTAGCCTACACAGGATCTGGGCTTCCAAATTCACCTTGGGCCACGCAGGGATGGCAGGTAGCAAACAGCCCAAGGTGACGCAGGAGAACTGGGGTGTAACTGGGAAGAACACTCGGGACCTCTGGTTCGATCCTGCCCCCAGGATCTGTTCACCTCTTCTGCCCAGGTAGATGGAAATCAGTCTTCAAGGCACTAATAAAACAGGTCCCCAAATACGGACAAAATGTGACACAAAACCACCATTCAACAGTAATACTCTGCCCTGATGAGGCCCCATCTGGAGCACTGTGTCCAGTTCTGGGCTCCCCAGTGCAAGAAGGACAGGGAACTGCTGGAGAGGGTACAACAAAGGGCCACAAAGATGATTAAGTGCCTGGAGCATCTCTCCGATGAGGAAAGGCTGAGGGACTTGGGTCTTTTTAGTCTTGAGAAGACTGAGGGAGGATCTGATCAATGCTTACAAAACTTGAGTATAAGAAGTTCCACCTAAACATGAGGAGGAACTTCTTTCCTGTGAGAATGGTGGAGCCCTGGAAGAAGCTGCCCAGATAGGTGGTGGAGTCTCCTTCTCTGGCGACATTCAAAACCCACCTGGACAAGTTCCTGTGCAACATGCTCTAGGTAGACCTGCTCTGGCGGGGGGGTTGGACTAAATGATCTCCAGAGGTCCCTTCCAACCCCATATGATTCTATGAAAGGTGGAAAATGACCTGCTGTTTGCCATGCTTCTGCAGGGCTGAGACAGAAGTTTCTAAACCCACTCCTAGAAAAAACACTGGATTCTTCTGGAAATAGAGCTGTTTCTACACAGAGACCTGTTTTATATTTAAATACCAAGTCACACCCAAATCTCAAGGGAGATCTGGCAAAACGGCAACAATCTACAACAAACTTGTTGATCCCAAATGGAGAAAAAATGTAAATAATAAAAAAAAAAGGGCTTGGAGGAGAACATCAAATTCACCTACATAAGGGGAGACTATGCAGGCCCACACACCTGCCCTGGAAGTCTTATCTTCACACACAACATGGTAAGGAGGCATCACCAGCAATCTCAACCAAAGGTATCAGACACAGCCCTAGTTCTGGATCTCACATGCTGCTTTGCCCCATGGCCAAAGAGATCCCTGATGGTATTTGTCCTTGGGATGAGGACCATGATCAGCTGTGGCTGTAAGAGTGGATTAACGCCTTGCAGAGCACATGGGGCTTGGGTAAGGAGCTAGATGATGGTTTCCACACCTTCACCTTAACACTTTACCTGGGCCTGGATGCTTTCTTGTAGAGGAGTCACACGCAGCCTCTTTGTAGCAAAGTCAGTCAGGGAAGGGTCCAGAGAAGAGCTGTATTTTCCTGCTTGGAGTTCATAGTCCTGTTCAGAGCAGAAACAGAAGAATCATTAGGGGATCTCTCAAGTGACACACAAGGGAATGCTACATGGCAAAACTCAGCCATACATTGAGGGTGGACTGCACGTTCCGGGATAGTCTGACCACCGCGTTCTTCTCCGGCTCCTTGCTTTCGATCTCCTCCACCAGCCTCTGCAGGAGAGACACATGATGTTAAGGACAGATTGAGATACAGGAATCCAGTAATACTCTTGCAGGCAAGAGCAGTAACTCAGCCTGGTACCAAAGGAAAGGTGAGAAGAGGAGGACATTTAGGAAAGCCTTCTGGGCTTTAGAGGACCTCTAAATCCAGGCCAGGACCTACCTCACTGGTTTATCATGAGACAAATACCAGTCAACACAGAGACATTCACATCTTGTCATCTGAGCTAGTCATCTTAGGAGAGAAAGATGCAGGGCCCAGATGCACCATCTCAGCACAAGGTGCAGTCTTTCAGGATCTGGTTGTGTCCTCTCCATGGAGAGGATATCACCCTAGGGGTGACCAGCATAGATGAGGACAACGGCGCTGTAGGTGAACGCAGCAGGTCAAGATACGTTATCTGTGGACGGTAATCCATCATTTTCCTTGTTCTAGCTCATTCAGTGTGATGGGTGAAGCTCACAACCAGGAGCTGGTTGGTACTATTTTGCATAGTGTTCACAAGCAAATTCCCCCATGCCTGTATCTTTACGTGTCACAAGGCTTGCCCTGGAACTCACCTTCTGCGCCTGCAGCTTGTAATTGATCTGGCTTGGCCCATCAGTGGTCCTCACTTGGTGCTTCGGCAGGTTGTTCATCCAGAACATCAGGTTCTCATTGGAGTTTTGGAACTGCTGGTAGGTGAGACTGATATTTCTGAGGGTCTTCTCTCTGCACAGCACAAAGGTGAACAGGAACATTAAGGGGAAGGGCAAAAATTCATGTGCATGTTCTCAAAAAGACACTGTGGTGAGAATGTCACCACAACAAACACTGAGATAACAAAAACAAGAGGGTCCCTGAGTGGGGAGCACAACTCTCTGCACATCAGGTTTCCTACTGCAGCATGAACACAGCCTGGGAGATGAGAGAAGGAAAAAGGCAGGCAACCAGCAGCAATGCCTGTGAGAAGTGTTAAACACCTGGGTCTCTCTGGGTAGGGTCACTGGGTCGGGCAGAGGCCGATGTCAGCTACTTAAGACCACTTTTTCCAAGCGATCTGAAAGCTCAAAGCCTCTGCTGTGCATCAGAAGGTGGCAACTGCACAGCAGGGCAGACCTGGTCCCCAGACCAGCAGAGTGGTCAGGATCAGGGTCCTGCAATGAAGAAGATACTCTTGGGACTCTGACTAACGGCTGGTCCATGTTAGCTAAGAGGAGCAGAGATGATGCCATAGCTCCTCACCGCTGATCCAGCTGGTCCGCAACGGCGTGGTAGCGATCATTGAGGAGCTGCACCTCCCGCTTCTGCCGGGGCAGGTCAGGGCAGTACTCCTGGAAGTTGTTCTGCACAGCGCTGCAGCTGTGCTCGGCATCCTTGAGCGCCCGGTTCAGCTTCAGCACACAGTCCTCTTGGGCCACCAGGTCCCGCTTCATCTTCTGCAGGGTTAAAAAGACACCTCCAGGTTTGCACCAGTGGGTGCACCAGCCAGAAATACCCTCCTTACCGCTGTTAGTAACTGCCCAGTGCCTGGGGGCTACAGGAAAGGTGGAGAGGGACATTTTCCAAAGGCATGTACTGACAGGATGAGGGGTAATGGCTTCAGACTGGAAGAGGGAGATTTAGATGAGATATTAAAAAGAAATTCTTTACTGTGAGGGTGGTGAGACTCTGGCCCAGGTTGCCCAGAGAAGCTGTGGCTGCCCCATCCCTGGAGGGGTTCAAGGCCAGGCTGGATGGGGCTTGGAGCAACCTGGTCTGGTGGGAGGTGTCCCTGCCCACGGCAGGGGGGTTGGAACTAGATGATTTTTAAGGTCCCTTCCAACCCAAACCGTTCTATGATTCTGTGTTTCTATATTTGAGGGACTCAAAAGGTAGCCTGGGAGGGACAGAGCTTTTTGCTAGCTAGCTTTTTGCTAGTTTTTGGTTGCAACACCAACATAAAGCCTTCAAGGAACAAGTCCTTGGAAAGGCTCCACTGCTGATGCCTTGGAGTACTCCAGGAAGCAAAGACCCTACCTCCCCACCGTTGCTACCTGAGCTCAGAGATCTCCTTTCCCTACCAAAAAGCCTGATGTTCTCCTACCAGCAGATCATTGGCCCGATCCTGCAGGGCATTGGGGGATGCAGGAATGATGCTGTCCTGAGCCAGCTTGGCCTCAAACGTGCTGACAATCTTGTCTGTGTTCTCAATCTGAGTCTCCAGGTTCAGGGCAGCCTTAGCCCTGAGGAAAGGAAAAACAACAAGACAAGGTTAGCTACAGAAAACCCCATTCTTCTCCTTTTCTCTCTGAATTTGCATGTCTAAGCTTATTTAATATCAGAGCTTCTACAGTGTGGCAGAGAACAAGCCATACTCACTCACAACCCTGTCATGCTGCCCAGATGTGCTGCATTTCAGTGCATGCAGCACAGCTGGGACACACGCCCATTGCGGTGGACTTTCCACAATGGGGGGCATCTGACCACAGGAACTCCTTCAGAGGTGCCTTCAATGATGGATGGAAGGTTTCCAACCTGCCCTGGGCCAGGTGGACCTCAGCTCACATAGACCAAACATATCTTTTCTCATGCTTTTGTGTTGACACCTCTGTGCAAGATCTTCCTCCCCTCCTCCCCATCAGGCTCTCCCATCATCACTCACTTCTCGTTGTAGAGGCTGGAGAGCATGTTGACATCATTGTATTTGCTCCGGAGGGCATTCAACGTGACAGGGAGCTGGGAAGCCGAGGTGCTGGTGGGTTTCTTGGAAAGGTAGGTCTCACATTCCTTCTGCAAGGCATCCTTGGCTGCCCCCAGGTTCTCAAGCTTCTTTGTTGTCTCCTGGCAGGGCAGATGGGAGCGGAATCACCCAACAGAGTCATAACAGTGCTGTTGCGAAAACGTGTCTCCCCCAGGGGCGGATTTTGCTGTGGGGCTAAGGGTGAGGCTGCCCTCTCATAAGGAGCTGGCCCTTGGGGCACAGCCCCATCCAGACTGTGGCTGTCTGGGGATGGCAGGGTGTGGGAAAGAGATCAAAACAGACAAGGATGGGAGAAACCAACCTGCCCGAGTCCATCCTTCTGCCAGGGATGGGTAAATACCCACAGATGAAGGTGTAACAAGCTGACCAGACCTTATCCCAGAGAAAAGGAGGGGGATGCCAGGGTGCTGCCTTTTTTTTTCCTGTCCCCCTCGCATCTACCAGTGTCTACTCCCCGTCAGGTGAGCCAAAGCTGCTCCTTGGGTTAATTCCCTCTGCCCTTTCATTTTATGCTACAGACTTGAGTGTGAAGGGTGACAGCATCCACAAGACAAGGCTGAGGACTCCCCAGGATGGTCCACAGCTCTGAAAGGAACAGACCATCTTGCTACAGGAGCTGAGCCAAGGGAAGAACCCACATTTCTCTGGGATTTGGCCTAAGCAGTCCCATTTCAGGGGCTCAAGCTGGCCCGAAACCCTGGCAACTGCAGCATGGGTTTCTCCCTTGAAGCACCATCTGTCATCTGTGTGTTGAGAGATAGTTTTTTAGCTTAAATAAGTAAGCATTAATTGGAATAAATTAGGGCTGTAATATGGTGTGATTTATGGTGTCTGCCTAGCTTTACTGGGCACAAGGAACTCGATTTGCTGAAGCCTTTAGGCCACAATAGAGTTAATTTTCTTAGTAATCTTCCCAGCAGCTGGCACAGCGCTGTGTTTAGTCCTTTAGTATGAGGAAGATGTTGATAAAACACTGATATTTCGGGGGTGTTTTTTCCTGAGTCTGGGACTTTTCGGTTCTCATGCTCTGCCAGTGAGTGCAGGTGCACAAGAAACATAAACCAGAAGATCAGGAGGTGACAACCACCAGCAGAGACTGCAAATCAACAGGGTAAGGGCAGTCAACGGCTGGCCCCGACACAGAAAATAATTCAAGGTGGTGTTGGAAGACCCCAGACCAAAAATCACCACTGGACTGAAAGATGCGTGAAGAACACGTGAGGGGTGGGTGTACAGATCACAAGGGCATCACTGCCCAGGGATTTCTTTGTTCAACGCCCCTCTCTGGAGGCGCCCAGCACCAGCTGACCCCACCGCTGGACCTTTCCATTCAGTTATTTATTTTTATAAAATCTGACACCTGAGACTCTGCTGTGGGAAACCTAAGGTTGAGCCTGAAGAAGGAGGGAGTGTGGAGTCAGTGTGTGTGTGTGAGAAGTTGGAAGGGGCACCCATGGGCTCCCTGGGGTCACCCACTGTGAAGGGACCCTGGTCCCTTGGACCCTGGTACCCAGACTCGGGTACCACGTGTGCAACTCCTTGGATGGGGTGTGAATGCTCAGGCAACAGCTTCTCCTTTAAGAAGTGTAATTCCTATATCAGTTCTGGTGTGGACCAAGGACATGGTGCTATGAAACATCCTGCTCCAACCCTCCTGCAGCAGCACCCAACACCCACCTGCTGGTGTTTGATCCTCCGGGCAAGGTCATCTGTGGGATCACTGTAGTTCACTGGAGACCTCACTCGGTTCAACACCTCCTTCTCTACCTGGACCAGGTCCTTGCCAACACGATCCAGGCTGCTGAGAAGCTGGTCAGCTTGGGGATCATCCTGGGCTACAGGGGGGCTCCTGGACAGAGCTGCAGCGAGACACAGCGGAGGTTAAGCCCCGTTTCTCAGTTGCCATCCCAGTCTTGGTGCACAGCCCTTTCCCCCAGCCCTCCCAGACATGGTCCCTAAAGCTCCAACTCCCTTCATGACAGCCCTTCTGCAAAGCTCTGCCCTGTGTGTCCTGCAGCTCTGAAGCACACAGCCTTCTCCTGAGCATGGGGCTTTGATGCAACCATAAAAAATTCAGTTAGCATTTCTAATCTGCAGAACATCATGCACATGTGGGTGTCTACCCATAGCAAAGGCTTAGGAAAATGTTTTCAGCTCTGTCCTGCCCAGCCAAAGCTCAAGTCCAAAGGAAGGACAAAGGCAGCCACGTGCTGCCATGCAGACACATCCCTGCTCAGCTTTGCTGGGAACTTCTGAACTACAACTGTGGGGGTAACACAGCAGCCAGGGGTCAGGATTTAGCCGTAGCTGCCAGTTTATCCACAGCCCCAGCTAGGGAAGAGAACTGGAAGGGACCCAGATTCCAAAAAAGGTTTAATTAGGGCATTAATTAGGGCACATCCCCCTGCAACCCTAAATACTCTGCAACTGTTGATGGAGCTGAATATCAACCTCAGAGGTTTGACAAGGGCAAAACGAAGTTTAAGTGAATTGCCTGAGATCAGGTGGTGACTTGTTGGCAGAACCACAAATCAGACTTGGAAGGGACCTCAAAGATCACCCAGTTCCACCCACAGCCCTGGGCAGGGACACCTCCCACCAGAGCAGGTTGCTCAAAGCCCCATCCAGCCTGGTCTTGAACCCTTCCAGGGATGGGGCAGCCACAGCTTCTCTGGGCAACCTATTCCAGTGTCTCCAGCTCTACCCATTCTATGATCATCCCATCGGCTGCTCTTTCCCCCAGAGCAGAAGACACCCTCACACTGACCCGCAGGTACCTCTGCCTGCCCGAGTGGGTGCTCTGCTTCCAGCCAAGTCTGGGAGCTCTGCTGAGGAGGTGCATGGGCTTGCTTTGGAGGGGGTTTGGCTAACCAGCTGACATACCCTGCTGGCTGGGCTGAATCTGCTCCTTGTGGCTGCGTCTCAGGGTGCTCTGAACCGCCGCTCGCTTCTGCTTCACCATGTTCAGGTCCCCTTCCAGCCTGTGAGCAGAGAGGAGCATCGTCAGCAAGAAGGATGGAAAACTGCTGTGCTGAGAGAGCCTCCACACAGCCTAGCCCAGCAGCAGCTTCCTACCTCTGCTGGGGAAAGTGACCCCAAAGGCAGGGGAAAGTGTCCCCAAAGGCAGGGGCAGGATGGGAGCCTCCAGCTAGTTGCAGCTCAGAGATGTCCCTTAGGAAAGGGCAGAGCAGCAAGAGCACAGGGGTTGGTTCAAGCAGCTGGTTTCTCCCAACGGAGCCAGTGTTTCCCAGCTCTCGGCCAGATGCTAAGAAAGCTGGAAATTTATTTCCCAGCAGTGCAGCCCTTCATGGGAAGTGAGTATAAGTGGCTGCTTCTGTGGCTGCAGCCCTGGATACACCAAGTCTCATTTATAAGGATGGTTTCCTTCTAATGAAACTAGAGCTTGGATCAGCAGGAGCTGGAAGGACCAAAGAAAAAAAAAAATCTCTGTGTGAGAAAAGACTGATGGAACCAGGAGAAGGGGCCTTTGAAGGACCAGGCTCATTTATATCCCCACTGCAGGTTGCTCCAGGTAAGCACCTGGGCTAAAACCAGCACGTCCCAGCTTGCCTGGATGTTCTCAAACCAGGGCTGTCCCTCCGCAGAGGGACTGCGTGGTGGAAAAGACTGAGAAATAAAACAAAGACAAGTATTTTGTGTGTAGGAAGGGAAACAAACAGTGGGAAATGAAACAAGCTCTCAGGCGTGGCCTGAAAAGAGCGAGAGTTTTTCCAGGCAACACCTGCAGAGCTGTTAGCCAGGAGAACGTTGCAAACTTTTTCGTTTCTGCTTTAAAACACACCCGAAACCCACAAATCCAAAGGATTCAGTAATCTGGGATGCGTGAAGAGGGATACGCACTGAAGAGCAACACAGTGAAGTAATCACGGTGGGGGAACCAAGCTCCCATCGTGGACATGTCCAAGTAACTCTGGCTGTGGGCTGTGGGCCTCTCCCCAGCGCTCCAGCGGCACTGATTTATCCAAGCACCCGGGGACAGGATTAAAAAAGTAATGCCACAGCTCCCTGCACCCCCGCCCCGTCCTGTGGGAACCACAGAAGCTGAATGAGCAACCAGGCAGTAGTAGACTACATGGTGGTTCAAGGAACATTTCCCAGTCTCCAGCTGGGGCTGGCTGAGAGGAGATAGCACAGATAACTCCGTCCTGTTTGGCAAGTCCCAAGCTCCAGACTGATTCTGCAATTAATTTAGTCAAACCTATGCGAGTCACATGTTTGGGTGAGGAAATCAAGCCCGACTGCCAGAAAACTCTTTGACAGCAATGCCCGTACAGTGCGCAGGGCTGTCGAGGAACAGCAGGAACCTGGACAAGATACTTGGGTGCAGGGAACAATCCCTCTCCAGGGACAACTTCTCTCTGGGTCAGGCTTTCCACTGCAGACTCACCTATTGACCTTGTCTATGGCCTCAGGGTCTGGTGGAGAGATGGAGAAGCAAGCAGAAGGTGCCTCCTGGACCACGCCAGTGCTGCTCTGCACCACCCACATCTCCGGGTTGCTGTTGTCCTTCAGAGTGTACTTGTCACCTCTGGTCAGCTGCACCTGGGACAAAGACACAAAACCCAGTGAAAGGCTTAGCTTCCTGGCACTGGCTGGTTCCTCCCAGCATGGAGCCAAGACCTGGAGCAACCAAAGAAGAACCCAGTTGCCTGTCTCTTCTGAGGGTACTGCTAGTCAAGCCCTCACCTCCCCAGCATCCCAGTCACAGAGGGTGTCCAAGGTGAGGGTCTGAGAGGGACGCGTCCTGCGCAGTTTCAGTGGGCTGATCTCTTTGCTCCTTTTCTTCAGGTCAGCGATGCTCTTCTCTGCCTGCTTCACTGCCTTCTCTTCATTCTAGACACAACAGGGAGGACAGTGGTTGTGACCAGACTTGGATGAGAAGGAAGGCGGGGAGGGTGTCACACTACAGTGGGTACACTGGGGCCAATTGTCCATCCTTGTGTGGTCGCTGCTAGGATGGAGTCAGAAGTATCTCCATTCTTGATCTCTCCATGTCCCTTCCTCCCCTTTTCATTATCAACGCTCTCCTCAGTTTCCTTCGCTCACAGCAGATGTGCCCTTGAAGGCACAGCCTGAGTTATCATTAGGTGATCCCACACTGTCATATTAAACCTCCTGGAGAAGTTCTAATTCTCAGAAGAGGAACATACACCTGCCAAGAGGTGGCCACATTCCAGTGTCAGAAGGTACCGAGATCCCAGCACCTCTTGGAATAAAAATGTGTTGCATGTGTGGGAAGATACCACGTTGAGTGTGTCCCCTCCCTCTCTCCTGGGCAAACGTTCCTTCCTGCATCTCGCCCCTGAGGTCAGATTTATTTATTCCCTCCCTCGCCCTTGGCTCATGAGAGCGCTGAGGAGATGGGAGGACCTTTCCCCGCTGCTCGGATGTCAGCAGCTCACACTCTCTGATCCAAGTGTCTCACGTTTAGGACAAAGTGTCTCCTTTACTCTGATAGTGACCTGGGCCTGGCTGTGTGTCACTGATGGGGACCAGTGCCTTCCCAGTGATTGCCACCCTGCAGCGTGGACCTTCTGGGGCTACAGGGACTCAGCATCCGGAGCACAGTATTGCCATGAGCTTCACCCTCCCTTGCACAGAGCTGGGATGAGCTCTCCTGGTCAGGCTATTTACCCACCTCTTCCCTTTATTTATTTATTATTATCATTATCATTATTATTATTCCCTGTTATTTACAGGGGAGTAGTAACATTTGGTCTGCCCCTTAGGTCTGGCAGTGCCACCAGCCCTGAAGACCTCACCTCCAGCTGAAGCAGGAGATCTGACACCACCCCAGGGCTGTCTTTGTTAAACTTGCTGTATTTGGTGTCCAGGTCGGAGTTCATCTTCTTCAGGGAGCGGCTCACGGCCTCAGCGTCATCCTGGAACTGGAGATGTGGGTAGAAAAACAGTCAGGGATGGGAAGACATTACTCTTTCCAGGTTCAGTGAGGTCTCTTGGGTCCCGGTGTCTCTCCCACAACCTGTTGGGGGCTCACAAAACTCTACAGCCCACCCTCAGAGCATATGCTTGGACAAGGACCTTCCACCCTCCTGAGCCACAGGCAAGTAATCCCAATCAAGAGACAAGCAGCAGGTAATGACAGCAAGCAAACCCTCCCCTGCCCTTCTTCTCCCAGCTGGCCCTCTGATCAACTGGTCCCAGCAATGGGGCTGACCAGATGAGCTGAAAGCCAGTCCTTCCCTGCAGCACTAAAGAGCTGTGTTTTGAGATGTCCTTCCCCCAAATACCCAAAATCTCCCATCCCCAACCCTTTGCTGCCTCTGTTTCCAGAACCCAGCCTGCCCACTCCAGCCTGACTCCAGCAGCCCCGTGGCCCATGCTCTCCTTGTTGCTTTTTACCTTCTTATAGGTCTCCACATTTTTCAGTTGACTCTCCTGGCAAATGCAGAGATTGAGGAAATTCTGCCACTCGTTCTTCAGTGCTTCCTGGTGAGCCTGTGGTGGGACAGAGCACACGACTCAGTGGGCTCCCGCTATTCCTACCTCCCCCACCACTACTCCCCTTTCCCCAGAAGTTCTAGAGATGAGAGGAAGGGCGAAGACCACTGTTGAGCAGAGGCAAAGCTATGTCCAGGCATCGCCTGATGCTGAGCCCGAGCAAACTCATTCTGCTCCACAAGGACCTGGCTCATTCAGAGCAGCCACAATTTCTCAAGGGGTCTCAGCTCTGGTGGCATGGGTGGCTGTGAGCCCACCTTGGCTTGCCACTGCATCTGCAGGCTTGGAAATACAACCTTGGAGTTGGTTTCAGCTGGGAGAGGTCATGTTGTGTCATAGCTAGAGTTTCACAGCAGTATGGACATGGCTGCATTGACCTCACGTCTGAGCACCAGACCAGGGGCTGGTCCCAGCACACAGATCTTAGCCACTATCTTCTGAAGGGGTGAAGATCCTGGGCTGCTCTAGAGCAGGCAGAAAGATGCTGCAGTACAGCTGGGGCAGTGTGTGAGGAAAGAGAACACAGCAGCTCTGCAGAAGGCGTGAAGAGGTCTCTTCCGACCTGTCTCCTGGCATTATTTGATCCACAAATCATTCTCCTTCTCTTATAGGGTGTGGGAGGAGACCCTCTTTCCCTACCTGGATAGGTTTGACAGCTGGGTGCTTTAGCTCAATCATTCTATCCCCGTCGTCCTGAAGATTGTTCACTAACTCCTCCTGGCTGAGCAGCTCATTGGACTTGAAGTCCTAAAAGGGGAAGGAGAAACTTCATGACAGTAGGAGCAGAGAGTGGTCTCCTGGGTCACCAAACCCAACGTAGCAGAGAAAAGGCTCCCAAAGCATGGACATCCTTGATTATTTGTTTGTTTTTTAAAAAGGAAGGGGCTAGGCAAAGCTTGGGCCTCAGAAAGCATTGGGGCATTCGTTCAAAGAGCATTTTTCTAAGCAATTATCCCTCTCTTCTCCCTGGTCCCAGCACACAGCAGTCACTGGGTGTTGTGCTTCGGATGTTGAGGCTGACACAACGCTGAGCCCTTCCCTCCCCTCTGAGGGCTGAGCCTCACCGACAGCTCTGGAGGACAGGAGGGGACACACAGAGCGCTCATCCTTAACTCCAGCGTGGACCCAGAGCATCTCTTCCACCTCTCTTTCTGTGCCCAGCACTTCTGGGCTGCCCTGGGAAAGCACCAGGCTCAGGGCTGGTGGATGAAGTGTAGGAAGCTGGGATCTGCCTTGCAAATCTCCTACCCCAATGGCCGGAGATGCCACCGTCCCCAAGAGCTCACCTCGTACTCCCGACGCACGCTCTGGACGTCCATCATTTGGTCACTCCAGTCCTGCTTCAGGATCCTGGTCTGCTGGTCTGTCAGGTAGCCCAGCTCCTTGGTGCAGCCCTGGAGGTGGTGGTAGAGGCTGCCCAGGCTCTGTCCTCGCCAGATGGAGGCTTTCTGCCCACACACATAGGAGAGAGACAGCATTAGTGCTCAGGTTGAGGAGCCCTTTACCCCTCTCCTCCTCCCCAGGATGCCATTTGTGTGGCACATAGAATCATAGTTTGGGTTGGAAGGGACCTTTAAAGGCCATCTAGTCTGACTGCTCTTTGCCACGAGCAGGGACATCTTCAACTAGATCAGGTTGCTCAGAGCCCTGTCCAACCTGGCCTGGAATGTTTCCAGAGATGGGGCACCACATTTCTGGGCAACCTGGGCCAGTGTCTCACCACTCTCAGCATAAAACACTTCCTTATATCTAGTCTAAATCCACCCTCTTTTAGCTTAGAACCATACCTCTTGGCCTATCTCAACAAGCCCTGCTAAAAAGTTTTTCTTGACAGTCCCCTTTAGGTACTGGAAGGATGCAATGAGGTCTCCCAGGAGCCTTCTCCAGGCTGAACAACCCCAACTCTCTCAGCCTGTCCTCATGGGAAAGGCACTCCAGCCCCCTGAGCATCCTCCAGGAGATTCCCAGAGACCTTGGGAAGACATCTACTGCCGTTTGCCCTTATCTGATGGGGCTGCCGTTCTCTTTCCCTCCTTCACAGACAGGCTGTGTTTGTCTAACCAGAATCTCAGGTGTGGGCTGATGCCTCGGGCAGCCTGAGAGCTGGCCCAGCTCTGCTATATTTCTCACAAATCCCATTCTTTGGCATTAATCTTTACGGGCTCATCTGGCTAAACCCAGGACCTTCCTCCTGGCCTCCTCCTTTGCTCCAGCTGCTCGTTTCCTCTCTGGAGCTCTTTTTAGGGCTCAGTGCAAGCCTCAACATTTGCAATCCTGATTTGGAACAGCCCTTGGGCTGGGACTGGGCTTCCTGCTGTCACATCCATAACCCCGCGCTCACGGACACACGTGCTACTCCAGATCAATGATCCATGAAGAGGAGAGTCATGGATCTCACCCACAGCATTCCCCCGAGAGCAGAGAGCGTGCTCTCAATTAGCACCTATTCTAAGGTGGGAAGGAAATAGGGTAAGAAAACGAGGGACCAGAAGCAGCTCCTGCCCTGAGCTGGCCATTCCCTGTCCATCAGGGAAGGTGTTACTCTGCTGTCTGACCCCATCTGCCCAGAAAACCACCAAGAAGCTTACCAGCAAGTCCTTGTACTGACTCTTTAAATCTGTCACATCCTGGGTTGCAACATGGACAAGACCAAGGGGAGAAAAAAAGAGAGAGAGAAAAAAAAAGCCGTTACCAAAACATGTGGTAGATGCTGATGAGTGATTTATGGAAGGTGCTTTTGAAACCTCGCAGAAACCACCTCCCTGGACCCTGTAAGGCTCTCTCTCTCCAAGGTCAGGTCTCGCCATGCCCTCTGCAGAACGAGGGCGGATATTTACCATGTGGAGGAGAGGATGGGACACAGGGATGGACAGCGAGCAGAGCCCACAGGGTCCTGAGCAGAGCAGATGGGAACAAGGAGGGGATGGAGGGTGCCTTACCCCGGAACGGAGGTTCTTGATCTGGAGGCCGTAGGCTTCGATCTCCTTCTGGAGGATGTTGTGCTCAGCTATTTGCTTTTCCAGCTCTGACATGCCGGGGCCATACTGTCCTGCGTTGACTTGTTTCTGTGCAAGAGGAGTTAGGCAGAGACTAAAGAAAATACTTCATTTCAGGGAAAAACCCCAATGAGTGCTGTCAGGGCATGAAAAGAACTGGTATCTGACACCAGTCTGGGAGGAAGGGAAGGGATCTTGTTGTTGTTTACCATGATTTACCGGCCATATACAGAGGCAAAGATAACCAGGCTGTAAAACCTTGGCATACCACCCTTATCTGAACCAGCCACCCTTCCCACGGTGCCATGCAGTGGATGGGTGTAGTTACCATCCAACCTTCAAGGGAATCCAAGTTGACTCCAAACTGGGCACTGCACATACCCAAGACTCTGCATGGGGATGCCCAGGTATGTAGGGCTGTTATGTCCTTGAAGGCATCACCTTCTCCATTCCTCCATCCCACAGCATGGCATCTCTACTTATCACCCTCCCGTAGCTGTTAATCTGAAGGGGTCAATCAAGAGGGTCTTCCAGAGGGTTTTAAAGGGTGGGAGGAGAGTTCTTCTCCTGCTCAGAGCAATGGAGTTACTTCCACCACCCCCAATGTCCCTGCGTGATGCTGACCACACGATGGCCAGCAGAGTGGACAGACAATAATGGACATTATCTGGCCTTGTAGGAGTCAGGAGATAAAACTAAAACCGGCTGCTGTTACCATCTTTTGGTCCAAGATCCTGGCCCAGTCTACCCTGGGCCCCACATCAGGGATGTTCAGTTGTTCATAGAGGGCCCGGTACTCTGCACACAGCTGTGTCACACGGTCATGGAGCTGCTGGATGCTGCCAAGGAGAAAAGGCACACATCTCTGTGTCAGTTTGCAAGGGGGAAGAACCATGGAGGGGTTTGTAGAGCCTAGATTTCACCCATAAGACCCAGGCTACTTTGTTGTCCCTTTGTGACATGGCCACCTTCAGCAGTGGAGGCACTTGTCCTGGTTTTCCAGGGATGTCTAAGGAATTAGAACCCAAAAGGAAGCTGCGGGGAGATCAGGACTATCCCTTCCCAGCTAGAAAACAACTCTTCCCTCCTGATTTCCACCTACAAAGGCTGGAGTGCAAAGGGCAGCAAAAGACCAGAGGCCAACTGAAGCTCTTCTACCATCTGAACACCCAATTGCTTGCCTGAACGGAAGGCATTTACTTTAGGAAAGGCAGAGGAAAGGGGGATTTTCTCTGGGAGTGAGGCCACAATTTAGCTCTGTGCTTTTCTGGTACCTTTTACAAGAGCTCCCAAATAAGGCTGGGGACTCTTGGGTGGTCACTCTGGCAGCCACCCTGCACACCAATAGGTTTACAAGATATTGGCAGAAATCCTGATGCTAAAGTTTATGGGAAGAAGGGTGAAACTCTACCTCCCGTCAACGACTGCAGCCCAGCCTAGATCCTAGGCGGTTTCCCAATTGCTCGGTGTCCCCATCACACCAGTTCCCCCAGCTGTACTCACTCTTTCTCTATCTCAGGAGCCTGAGGGTGTTTCAGCCTCTTGGCACGGTCCACGTCCAGAAAGAGGTCCTTCAGCAGGGTCTCTGCTTCCTTCAGGTTCCTGGCATTCTCCTGCTGGAACTCAAAGGCCTTGTTCTTCTGGTGATTGCTGGCATCCTGGAGACCAGGGAAGACAGAGAAATCAGCCTGGTTGGACCACACAGCCCTCACAACGTTCTTCTTGGCCAACGCAAGAGGGTCTTGATACTCAACACACTGACCACGGAGGAACCTTGGTGCCAGGGTGCAGCTGGGAAGTGTATACCCAGCCAAGCCACCTGCTTCAGCATCTCTCCTGCCCACAGGACCAGCGTGGGTCAGGCTGGCTGCCCACCTCTGGGGTTGCTGGGAGGCACAGGGCTGCGATGCTGGAGGTAAGACAGCCTTGGCTGTGGGAAGCAATGAGGCACTGAGAAGAAGGCACGGAGGCTAGAATTTGGGAGGCCCCAGTATGCTGCCCCAGGGGCTGGGAGGCTCTGCAGGGTGCTCTGTTCCTCCCCAGCCTCCAGTCAGCCCCCAGACCTGCACCAGCAGGATGTGCAGAGCAGACACCTGACCTGTTATCCTAGACACCGCGTTTCCAGGCAGAGCCGTTCATCTTCCCACCCACCTGCGTTTCTAGGCAAAGCTTTCACCTTTCCCACCACCCTCCGCCACAACTCACCTGCTTGAGCCTGGACTGTGTCTCCAGGATGTCCTTCTCTACCTGGTCGGCATTTGTCTGCATGCGGGAGATGAGTATAGCCAGCTCATTTGTTGAGGACCTGAGAGAGATGGGGTGAACACAGGCAATTCTCACTCCCTTCATCACCACCCAGGACCTGACACAGATGTGCTTCTTCAGGCCTTTCCCTCATGACCTACTGGTATCCAAAGGACGTCTAAGCTGTGGCCAAGGGCACAGACGCACACAAGTGGTTGGTGTCTGGTCGTCGCCTTCAGCCGAGTGAAAGTCAGAGGTGGTGTGTTCAGAGCGAGCATGCGGTGGCTTTTTGCACACCCTGCAGCTCATCTGCACGCTGCAGATGCTCAAAAGTTCATGTGGATTCAAAAAACAGTGGAGGACCCTCCTCCAACTTCAACCCTCAAAAAATACCAACCAAAAAACCCCAAACAAAACAAAACAAAACAAAACAATAAAAAAACTGCTGTAGGGCTCACAAAGGCACTGACACCACATCTGGGTTGGGAAGACTCAAAGCCACAGACAGCTGGAGGCCAGGAGAGCACCCTGCAGAGGCAGTACGACATGCTTGCCACGTTTGGAGGTGCTTCCCTGGGTGTCTGCCCTTGGTTGCTGGTAGAGATGGGTGAGATGGCCCCTCAGCTTGGCCCAGAACTGCCACCCTGTGGTCCTGTTTCATGCAAAGTGCTCCGCAGGTCAGCCCATTGAGATGTTGGGGAGCCCAGTGCCACCCCAGACCCAGGCTGCAGCGAACAAGTGCCCTCTGGGCACTGCGTAGGCTGTTGCAGCCATGCTGCTTTCAGGTCTTGGGGACAAATTTGTCAAGGCCATAACACAACTACGAGCGCTCCTGGCCACAGTGAAGATTCACTGAAGGTCCCCAGCAGGCCATTCCCTGTCATCTCTCACCTCGGTGCCATCACAAAACCAGTGGTACCATCATGGCCCTTATTCTATCACCGCTATTGGGAATGAGTGGTGAGAACCCTGCTGGAACAGCTGGATCCAGAGCCCACAGCAAGGCACAGGATGGTTCCCAAAGCTCCCTGCGGACAAGAAAGCACAAGCCTTGGTGCCACCTTTGTCCTCATGTCCTGTTGTTTCTAAATAGCATCTGATAAATAGGATGGTGCCGGCCCTACCCTCCAGGCAGGGAGAGCGCAGTGCTATCAGGATGTGGGCAAGCAGAGGCAGGAGTGTGTAGATCAATAGCACCATCCAGGGAGTCAAGCCCTTGGATGATGTGCTGGTGGGACAAAGTTCAGAAGAAGCTCAGCTTGGCTTCGTGCTGCCTCTGAGGTCTGAGAGCAGAAGGAAAGAGTTTGAGCAGTGACAATGGGACATTGGGTGGGGGCCAGCTGGTACAACCTGCCCTGTGCCTTTGGTGGAGGAAGGAAGGAGAAAGGTGATGTTCTGCAGCAGAGCCATCCACATCTGCCCTCCAGCTATGTGGTTTCCTTCCTAATCCCTGAATCCAGCAAAGGACAGGGGAAATGGCTCCCCTGATGGCTCTGTCATTGCCTCAGCTCCTCATCATGGCTCCAGCTATTCCATGGTTCATACCAAAGGCTAGAGCAGATGCTGGAATGTTCATTTATTACAGCCCCAAGTGACTGTTAAGTGCCAGTGAGCGTTACTTGGGTCACCCCAAGCCAGGCTCTTGGATGACACAGACAGAGGCCACGTTTCAAGCCAGCTCAGGCCACATCGACCACGGCTGAGCCCGTGTAGCTCCAGAGGCACAGCCCCAGTGCTCCTGCCCACAGCATCCTCCTGTCCCCTTTCTCTGACTCCTCCCTTGCTTTTGATTTCCCAAGAGGGCGGCGTGGGCCTGTGATGCAGCAGCTCCCATCTCCCTCGGGAGCTTTGGGTTGGCAGAGTCTCCTGGCCATGCCTCATCTTCCCTGCCTGCAAAAAATGCACGTCGGTGAAGTCAACTGGGGATTGCTGCGCTCTGGCAGTGCCCTCTTCTGCAGGGGATCATCATTCCAGGATCAGCCATCATCGTTCCAGGGATCATGGAGCCAAAGAGCCCAAGCAGGGCATTCATCATCACCATCATCATCGTCAAAGTGTCACCATCTGCTATAACCTGTCTCTTGTACCCCACTAAACATCCCTCCTATCCCTTCTGTGCCCCATGGATGCTTTTCCTGGGGTAAACTGCAGAGCTCAGGGAGATGGAGGGTGGCCCCAGGTCCCAGCACAACAGGGTGGGTGGGAGCAATGCAGAGCCAGGACTCGGTCCCATGAACCTGAGCATGCAGCAGGCTGGAAGCCCTAGGAGGCCTCCCCCTCCCCAGGAGGTTACACAATCTCCCACTCAT
The DNA here is from genome assembly GCA_026546715.1 of Gallinago undulata. Lineage (NCBI taxonomy): Eukaryota > Metazoa > Chordata > Aves > Charadriiformes > Scolopacidae > Gallinago > Gallinago undulata. Next base: position 29,361,651 of record JAOTQQ010000003.1, on the reverse strand, counting down.
CCCCGACACGCCTGGAATGAGGTGGTGTCCCATGAGCAAATACTTGAGCACCACCCAAATTTCCTGCCCATGCTCTCTGCGCAGGGAGGAGAGAGTGAGTCACGGGCTGGCTGCTGTCCCAGGGGATGGACACCTCTCCCCACGCACCAAGGGGGACCCGTTTGCCCCGAGAGATGTGGTTGAATTCAGCTCCCACCTGGGAAGATCATGAACTGGGTGTCCAGTTTAAGCCCCGTTGTGATGTGACCACAGAGACACCTGTGCAGCTCCAAGAGGATGGAAGTGAGGATCCGTCCTTCCCAGGGAGGGTAGATCACCAATAAAATCCTGCTTATTCCTGGTGGCACTCCCTTCCTGGCTGAAGGAAAGAGGGGGACACCCCATCTCTTGGTGCACAAGGCTGGAGACATGAATTAGCTCTGTTTAGGCCAAGCCAAAACAAAACTATGGACCTCAACATGAAGACCTCAACAACCTCCCAGTGACAGGGGCTCAGCCTTTCCCACCCACAGCCTGCACTGCATCTGCACTGCACGGGGCAACTGAGGTTAGAAATGAGGATGCTGTTACAAACAACCTGATATTCGGGGAAGAAGTGAAGCTTCCTGGAGAACATCGTCTGAGGAGCAGAGGGGATGTTCCCTGCGTGTCCTGCAGTGGAGAGCCAGGAGGTGTCTGTGGCCAAGGGAGGAAGCCTGGCAGAGAAGGAGACTGCTGCCAGGCTGGAAGTGGCTCTCCAGCCACTCTGAAAGCAGAAGAACCATTTTGGAGTCTGCAAAAGACCAGCCTGGATGCCCAAGGAGCACTAAAGCCAAATAGGGGATGTCCTGGGAGGAGAGGGGTGGCTGTACACTGTCTCGGGGGACAGAGTGATGCCTGATGCACAATGGAGAAGCCATGTGTCCTCAGCTGAGTCTCCCACCCTCACCATGCTCCTCGGGTGAGGTGGGAGTGATGCTGAGGAACCCACTTGGTCCTTGAACACTTAGAGAAGTGCCCAAACCACCACAGATCCTCCTATCCCAACCATAGACCATGCCAAGAGGAGTGCAAGGTTCTCCTGTCCATGACAACACCCGTCTGCACAGCCTGCAATGAGAGGGCTGCATCGATGTCCTTCCTGGGGGTTGTCCCTCCTGCCCCATCCCTGTTGCCCCCAGAAGAAGCACAGCCAGGCCCCATGTTTCAGGGTGAAGATGAATGGCACTTGGGCTGCAGAGAGGCAGCCTGGCATGGGACGGGGTGCAAGGAGCCATGGGCTCACCCGTGCTCACGTTGGGCATCCCTCGGCCTCCCGGGGCTTGGGTCCGACCCCGCTCACGGTGCATGTGTTACAGCTGCAGCGCCAAGGTGGCAGAGCTCCTCCTGCTCCTCCTCCTCAAGAGTCAGGGCAGGCCTCCTCCCTAGGGCTATCTCATGCCTAGAAGAGGCAGAGCACTGCTATTATCATTATTAATTGGTTCATTTCTCATACCACTTTCTGCCTCCTAGACAATCCAACTTCACACAAGGGACGGTGTCTCTTTGCAGGAGCAGGACTGTCCCCTGCTCCCGGTCACTCCTGCACGAGCACGTTTGGGGAGCACCCCAGCACCCACCTTTCACACCCCGACCTCCTCCGTCCCTTCCTTCCAGGGCAATTTGCTTTTTGGCCACAAGGGAGACCTCAACGCTGGGCCTGTTCTCCCCAACACACACAAGTCCTTGCACGTTGGGATCTGCTGGCCTGAGCCAGTCCCAGCGTGACACCAACAATCCCCCACCAGTGCTGGGTTAGTCCCCTCAGCCCGTGCCTGTCTCCCCTGGGGACCACACTGCTCTAGACTGACCGGGGAGAAGCAGAGGGAGGTGGTGGCAGCAGCAGCAATCCCCAGAGACAATTAAGCCAGGAGATGACTTGCCATCTACCTCCAAAACCACCCACGGCCTTTGTCAAGATCGCAGCCGGGGCAGCCAGTCCAGCCAGATCTGATTCAATTCCACCTTCTCATGAGTTCTCCCTTTCAGCCCTGCGTTGTGCCTCCTCCTAGAGCAGGGCACAGCCAGGATGTTCCTCTGGGACAAACCTGCGCTTATTATCACCTCCTCAGGATGCATCCAGTGAGCTCGGACCTGGGAGACGAGATGCTCAATACCATGGTCCCAAGGACCAAGAGGAGGTACCTCTCTAGGGGTCTGTGCCAGGAGTGACACCAACTTATCAGGGAACCCCGGAGACAGGGAACCTCTACTGCTGCTGATGTTCTGGCCTCGGGATCACCAGGAACAGCTATGGGCCACCAACATTTTCTTGGGGCCAGCCTTCATTTTCTCAGCTAATATGGGTACTGACCGAGCCCCAGGGCCATGGCCAAACCAATTAGCCTTTGTCTGCTGGTTGGTGCCTCTTAAAACAAGCACAACTAGCTTGGTAATTGCCCTGCTTCTGGCTTCAGCCTCCATCCTGCAGGGAAGAAGAGTGAGGTCTTGCTGGGATGTGACCCCAGTTATCCCAAGAGGCTGACGGTGGAGGAGAACCTGGCCCAAAACCTCCTGCAGAGCCATGGGGGGTGCAGGGAGGTGTTCCAGGAAGCTCCATGTGAAATCCCCAGTTGGGTTTGGAATGCAGCAGAGGCTGGGGAGGTGGAAAGATTTCCATTAGCAGGACTAAAAACAGAGGCTGACACAGCTCCAGGGCTTCTGGGGAGGTGTCTCACTACGGTCAGGCCCTGACAAGGACTTGGTGCTCAGAGAAGCCCCAAATCTGTCTCTGAGATGAGTTTGTTCTCAGCTCCACCCAGGCAGAAGCTTCCTATGGTGGGGCAGGAGACCAGCTCCTGACATCTACACAGGGAAGCCTCAGCCTTTCCTGGGAGCCCCCCTTCTCCCCAGGTCCTGCTGTCCTGCCCAGCAGCACGGGGCCACCACCCTCCTCGGAGGCTGTGTGCTAACGTTGGGTTTGGCCTCCCATAAACGGCGTGGTTGGGAGCCAGCACCGAGCTGTGTCCACACCACCCCGGGCTGCTGCCTCTTGGTGGTCCTGAGTGATGGGACCCCCTTCTCCCTTGTCCCCAGGGACAGGGAATCCTGCAGAATCAACCCACTAGCACTAGGAAACGCAAAATTGCTGAGGAAGGTGGGAAATAACCCTGAGTCAGCAACTCAGAAGGGAGGGATGAGCACCCTCTCTGGAGGAGCACCCCCGTCCCAAGGGACACCCTGCTCCCAGGGAAACATCCTGGTCCCATCACACATCTCGCTCCCCAAAACTCAGGGAATCTCTTCAGAGGGGACACGGCTGCCAGATCCTTTTGGTGCTGCCTCAGCTTTCTGACCTGCGGAGACCCAGCCTGTGGCCAGGATGGAATAGAGCAGCCACCAGGAAACCCCTTCCTCACCCACCTCCACCAAACTGAGCATCCCCTCTCCAGGGATCCCAGTTCCCAGGGCAGCATCACACCAACCCCACACAACCGGCGAGTCCGGGGCTCTCGGATCCGGGCTGGTACCTGCTTCACCATCCAGCAGAGCCTGCTCCACCCGAGCAAAGAGGCTGCCTCTATTCTCCCTACTCCCCAAAAGGGGCTTTGCACCCCCCAGATCGATTAACACAGCTCGGAGCACATCTTCAGGCATCGTGGGCTGCACGGATACTCCTGGGCTGGAGCACAAAGCCCACCAAAGACAGGGAGAATTGCTGGGGCGGCAGGTTTTGGCATCATCTCCCAGCAAGCCCCACCTTTCCGGCTGCTCCCCAAAGAGGTTCTTAGGAGACATCGGGCTCTCCTTCCTCATCTTCCCCCAGGGTCTGCAGGACGGCGTAGAGAGAGGAGAGGAGTCACACTTACTTGCTAGGCTTGACAGGAGAACCTCTGTTGGGGGAACTTCTGCTTGGGGAGCCTTTGCTCACCCCCTTGAACATTGTTGGCGAGGTCCTAGCTGCTCTCCTGGAGTCTGCGAAGTGGTGGCGGGTGGTGGCTCTCCGCTCCGGTCTGCGGGGCTGGATGGGATGACAAGACTCAGCGGGGGAAGGACGGCGGCGCGCTAAAGAGCAGTTTCTGGGAGGCTCCTCCCCAAAGGCAGGTGAGCAGCAGCAGCAGCAGCAGGAGCAGGAGAGATGGAGGCACATATGAAAAAAAAAAAAAAATTACTCGAAAAACCAGTTTAGGGTGGAAGGAGCAGAGCCCCAGAGGGAGAACGGGAGACCTCGCCCCGGCTTGGAGAGTGTTTTGGCACACACAGCAGCAGTTTCCCAGCGGAGGGGCAGGGAGCATGGCTTTTGCAAGGGAGGAAAAAGTCTCCAAAGGTGACTTCGAGGGAGTGTGCTGCCACGGCTGAAACACATTTCAAAGCATCTTCTGGCACAAGCTGCTTAAAACGCTAGAGAAGTAGCAGAAGCCCTCTGGATGAAGCCAACCAAGAGGTTTCCAAGGCAGCAGTGGCAGTTTGGGAACCAACAGTTCGCAGAACACGATGTTATTTTGCAGGTCAGTAAACTTTTGGCCCAGGGTCAGCACCAGGTGGGCCTGGCTCATGGCAAAACCCGGAGAACCAAGGTCAGTGGCTCCAGCACAGCATCCCAGGAGCATCAACCAGACTCTGGAACAAACCTGGGTACCAAAGCCCTGCCTCTGAGGTTCTACTTAGACACTCTGTCTACACAAGACCTTAGAGCAAGCTTTGCCTCTGGGCATTCTTTCCCCTGCAGAGCAAAGGTTCGGAATCCCAGCTGGTTTCCAGTACAACTGGTTTCCAGTGCAGCCCAACAACACCCTGGCATCTCCATGGCTCCTGGGGGATGCCCGTCCAGGCTCGGTGGGGCTGCCCAGCCCCACAGCTCTCCTAAACCACAGCGAGGGCTGGCCGCTGTCTACATCCTCTTGGTTGCAGATAAAGCAAAGTTCAAAGTTTCCCACAAACCAGGAACCCTGCGTTTCAGGCTGATCCAGGATGGATCCCGCAGCCGCATGGGATCCTTATCCAGCGCAGGAGCGGGGAGGGAGGGCAGAGGATGGAGGAGGAAGTGGACAGGAGAGGATGGGGACCACAGCCCCCACGTAAGCACCAGCCACCCGTGATGTCAACACAGGTTTGTGGCTGTTCTTCCCCATTTCATGTGGCTCAAGAACAACCCAGACAAAGGCTTAGGGTCTATCGTCACTTCCCGGGTGACCTCTTTGGTCTCTTTAAATTGACACAAACCAAATCATGCTTGTCTCAGGAGAGAGGGAAAGACACATGTGGGACAAGGCTCCTTTGCGAGGGACTCGCTTTCTGCTCTGGTTTAGATCTTTCACAAGTTGCAAAGCCCTACCTTTTCATGGTGATGTCATAGCTTGGGCCCTGCTTCTCACACCAAGATCTTAGAAGCACGAAGAGAGGAGGTTGTCCCAGCTCAAAGCACTGGGAGGCAGCTGGTGTGGACCTTAGGAGGGGGGGTGTGTGACCTCTCCTCCAAGGGGGACGGAGTTAACAGAGACCTGCTTCAGGGCCTGTCTTTGCTGCATGGAGTTCTACAGACAGGATGGGAAGCTGTGGCTGAGAGATCATGCCTTTGCCATTAACATCCAGCTGCCCAACAGCAGCCATGATGCTCTTTGAGATGCTCTTTGGCCAGAGCTGCTGGAAGGCCCCAGGGAGGAGGAACCTGTAGCCCACAGGACCAGACTCTGCTGCATTTGCATTCAAAGGCTTAAATCAAGCTGAAACCTTGCCAGGGACAAGAGCTGAGAGTGTTTTAGGCCAAGTAGCCCTCAGTTTGTACCCACGCAAAGCAGGAGCGACACAGGAGCCCGTGGCTGCACGGGACGAGCCGTTCCCTGCCGGGCTGTTGGCAGGAGCCAGGAGGGGATCGGGCCCCTGCAAATTCAGAGGAAACTGAACTGAACAAGATCAACTGCCTGTAATCCCTGGGAAGACAGCAGAGTTCTAAGAATTAGCACAAAAAGCAAACCAGGCACATAGCAACACACACCACCACCACCCCCTGGACAAACCGCTTCCCCAGCCACCCATCACCTGCAGCCCAGGGCTGGAGCTCCTCACCTGGAAAGCTTCAAAACAGCACCTTCCTCTCCCCTGTTTAACAAGGCAGAGGTGTGATCCTTCCCCCGGCCAAGCCCCCAGCTGGCAAGGATCCCTTGGAAAGACAGAGCACTTCCCAAAGCTGACGCTCTTTGATCTCAGTCCCGTGCAAACACATGAGGAGAAGCAGCAGCGTGTTTGGCAGAGGAGCACCCGTCGCTCACAGACACCAGCTGCAGAGCTGGGCCAGACCCTGGTCCAGGAGACATGCTGAGCATCCAGCCTGACGTCTTCCTCTTTGCTGCCTCCTCACCTGGCAGAGCAAAGCCCCGAGGGCTCTGTCTCCATTCCAGCCCCAGGAAACAAGAGTGGCCTGGGGAAGCCATAGGCAGAACCAAGGATGGCTCTGGGGTGCAGGTGTCCCCAGCCCAGTGCCCCTGCCACCACAATCCAGCCCAGAACCAGTTCGTGCTGCAGCCCGGTGGCTGCTGCGAGGGGAGGGATGCTCTCTGCCACGGCCACCCCGAGCTGTGCAGGGGAAGGGGATGTCACTGCAAGAATCCTCGGGGTGGGGGGGGAACACTTGGGGTGGGCACCGCTTGCTTCAGCCCAGCTCACTTCCAGATCCTCAGCGGGTTGTGTTCAGACCAGCCCCAGTCGTGCCAGGGCAGAGTACGAGGGTTAACCCAGGCCCTGCAAGAAGCAACAGGCAAGGGCACCAGTTCGACCAGTTCTCCACCACAGCCACCCACACAGCTGTGCCTGGCAAGCCCCAGAACCCCCGGCAGGACTGCCCCACCACGGACTCACTCCTCTGCAGCTGGAAGCCCAAGCACAGGTCTCCAAGAAGACCCATCCAAAACGGCATTACGCCAAGGGCCTCCCACCTCCTGGCAACCCTCCCACCTCCCAGCCATATTCCCAGCGGGATCTCTTTGCACTGCACCAGGGACGAAGCTCCCCGCTGCCAGAGCTGCCTCACCCGGGCGAGATCATCCACAGGAAGACGGGTCAGGGCTGGGAAGCCTTCCTTTCATTCCAGGTGGACCAGCCTTGAAACAGCTCCTGTTGATCTACAGAAAAAAAGCCAAGCCAAGAGGAGGTTGTGACTTGCCCAGGCAGGTCCCCAGCTCCGGCTACAGCTCACTTTGGGGGCTGAGACGTATCTCCGGGGGGTATAGACCTGGGGCTGGCGGCTCTGGCAGGGCTCCAGACACAACAGGAGATGGCCTGGGAAGTCACATCGTTAATCATTGCATTCCCTTTCCAGAGCGGGATCTGGAGCCGTGCCAGGACGCAGATGCCCGGTTTCCCAGAGCAGTCACAGAACCAGATGCTGCTCACAGGGGTGAGTTGGTCGCCTGCAGGGACAGATAGCAGGCACAGCTGCGTAGAGGACCTCGGTGAGCAGGTAACACTTCAGGGAAGGCTGAAGACTTCAGGAACAATCCTGGACTAACCTGGCAGAGGAGGAGTCTAGAGGATGGCGTGCCTTTTCGTTATCAGGCGTGCCTTCGTTATCAGGCAGGCATCTTCCAAGTTTTTACAGAAGAGATGACAACTTAACATAGACCCATAAATGATTTACTACTACCCGTTAAGACCCTTTGCCCTTCCGGATGCCAACATACTTGCCCCCCCGTGCCTCTCCTCGCCACCCCCTGCACACCAACCCTCTGGCTGAGCGTTCTCCCCGCTTCACCTCCTCGCTTTTCAACTTCTTAATTCTTGAAATCATTCTCCCGGGGAGCGAGGGGCTGAAATCAAAGCAGCGAGCAGAGCCCGTACGCTGCCAAGCCTCCCACGTCACACCCCCAAGGGCTGCTGCTGGCAGGCACCGCGGGGAAAACGCCACAGTTCAGGGCTTAAATGACCCTGTAGAAGTGGTGTGTGCCCGCATCGGGGAAATAGAAGGGCCTTTACGACAAATTAAACAGCTGGAAGGTGAGAGAGAAAAGCAGGAGCCATCAGTGAGCACAGATGCAGGAGGGTGGTTGGGGTTTAGTCTTCAATACACCTGGAAACCGCCTTGATTTGTTCATCATTGAATTCATAGAATTGTCTAGGTTGGAAGGGACCTTTCAGGTCATCTAGTCCAGCCATAATAAAACACCACCCGTGGAAGAGCAGTTAATGCATCTCCTCACCCCTGTAAAGACCCTCTTAATGATCACCCACATTTACACCAAGTAAAAGCAAGGGTCCCTCTCCAGCAGGACCCACCACCGTGTCCCTACAGACAAAGCTGGGAAGAGTTTCTGGGCTGTGTGGTCCAACGGGCAGTGCCCAGCAGCTGGAGGAAGGTTCCTTGCTCACTCACCTTCACTCCCACAAAACAGCAGAGGCTCCTGCCTGCACTCAGCATCTGATTTTCGTTTCTAATAGTGTTGTTTCAAAGCTTGAAGTACATCAACAGTTTGAGAGAGACGCACGAGGCTCCACAGAGGCAGGAGCCCTCTGTGACAGCGACAGAAGCTTTGCTATGCAGAGATGCTGCTTGGTTGGCAACAGGACTGGCATCTACAGCCAGCCTGGACCCAGACTTCTTGGAATGGCCTTTGCAAAAAGGAGGGGAAACCCTGCTAAGAGTCTCCAAAGCTACAGAGAACATCAGGGCATGAGGAGCAGCTGTGGGAGTCAGGAGCCACGGGCCCCCGCACGCTCGTCACAGAGGGAGGTGTCAGAGCCCATTCCCACCGTGCACAAGTCAGTCTGCTCTTTCCCCTCACAGACACCAGGGGTGGCATCTTTTTGTATAATTTTTGTCCCAGCCCTTTCCTCCTCCTCATGGAGCAGTCTCCATCCAAGCTGAAGTGAAACTCCAGAGCCTCAGAATAGCCTGCTGATTTTAAAAAATTGCCACCCCACTGGGAAAAATAGAACACTTGATTTTCTGAAGTTTAAAATTACTCAGTCCTCAACCCTTGGTTTGCTTTGCTTTACCTTTATCAGTTGCTGAGCAGAGGGAAAGTGCAAAGACCCCCATGCTTCTCCCTGCGGGTCTGATTAGTGCCCATTTAGAAGCTTCCCGGGCCAGGGCTGGGCTCAGCACCCTGCCAGAGTCAGCAAAGTGGGATCTGGCTTTGGAGCCTGCTCAGCACCAGGGGACCTTCTCCAGATGATCAGAGGAGGCCAAATCCAGCACGGCTTCCCCAGCACAAATGGGAAATCCCAGTCCTGCTCCTTTGTGTCTCTCTAAACACAGAGGATGTTTAGCAGGCTCAGAGGATGTTAGAGGCTCAGTCCCAAGGCTTTTATGGACTACTCATCCCTAGACCCTTCAGACATCAAAAGGACCTGCCCGCTTCCCACCCCATTGCCTCTCCTGGCTCATTACAGCATCCCTGCACCTTCTTCTGAGTTTAAGCCCCAGAGCTAAGGAGCAGGACATCACGGCAAATCCCTACAGCAGGTAATGCGTTAGCCTAATTTTCCTCTCCCCAGAGGATTAGCGAGGCTGTCATAGCACTAAATAAATTCACTAATGGCAGATTCTCAAGACACCTCGTCTGGAAAACTTGTTTACAACTTACAGGATGCAGCCTGCAAATTTGGCTTTATTACCCATTGACACGGCTGAAGGGAGCTGCTCCCCAAACACCCCGATTGGATCTGAACGAGACGTGTCCTAGATCATTAACCAGGCAATGAGAGGTAATTAAACACCTGCCTGGAAGAGCAACCTTTGCACACACAGCACACCGTGGAGAAGCACCCCGTGAAATCAGAGTGGGAGATCAGAGCTTTTGGGGGAGATTTCTTTCATATCTGTCCCCGCCCCCCCAAAAAAAAAGATGCTTTGCTCCAACAGCATCGCCCTGGAGAAGGGACCATCCCGTCCCCTACAAACACTGGGCTGAAGCACCAGGCACTCGGCCCACGGCAGGGTGATGGAAAGTTAAATGTGAGGACAGGTTTGCTCTCTCCCCTCTGCCTCCACGCTCAAGTGCGTCGCAAAGGCCCTGTAATGTGCAAAAACACCTGCAGGATGTTATTTTGTAGGTGGTGGCCAGCTGAAACCTGGAACAGCTCAAAGGCACACCTGCTCCAGAGGAAAAAACTCCCAGCCCTGATACAGACAGCAAAATAAAGGAGAAGGATACGTGGAAGAGAGGAGTCCAGGCTGGAGCACCTCATCTGGTGAGACCTGGGGGGCATTAGGAGAGGATGCTCACATCAAGTCCATGGAAGGGTTCTGCCTGCAGCACAGGGCTAGTGGGGAGAGGAGATAAACCCCTCCTGGGCCACCAAGGCAGGGAGCAGAGTCGTGACACCCCCTCAGGCGGGAGGGCAGTGCTGGTGCCCAGCCCATCTTGGGGGACAGAGGGTGCCACAGCCAGGATCTTCGCTGAGCCGGGGTGCCTCATGCACCCAGTGCAACCTGCCAGCCCAGACCCCCCCAGGGCTTTTCAAATCAGACATGCATCTCCTGCAAAGCTCCATTTTTTGAGCTGCTATTGCCCAATTCAGCAGCCAGCGCTTCCCTGCCATTGGAAGGGACCAGAAGGGGATGAATGTGTCTAATTCCGCACAGCCAGGCTTCGCCTTCCCCAACTTAATTTGGTGCTCTGAGAAAATTAGACGTTCTCCCGCTTCGGTGGAAAAAAGGCAAGCACTGGAGGTAATTTAGAGGCTTTGATGCTGCTCTTTAGTCATTCGGGCACCACAGCCAAGGCATCGCTCCCCAGACTGACCACGGGCTGGGGATGAGAGTCACTAATCCTCCTGCACAGCGTGTGAGCCCGGGGCAAACTGCCCTGTCTGTGCAGGGACACCACCGGCCCCCAGCTCGGCAGGGGAGAGGCAAGAAGACTATTTTCCAGAGTGAGAATTTTGACTTTAATAACAACCCCAACACCGGGGGTGCCCAGCAGTGGAGGAGTTTGCCAAAGATCACAGTAGGGCAGCGCCTGGAAATGCTAAGTACGCTCCAGGACCTGGGTCTGGATTTGAATTTGATGGCACTGGAGCACATGAAAGCTGCGCCCAAGGCCACGTGCACCCAACAGACATGCAAAACGCACCCTTTGAAAGTGGATTTTAACCTCCCCCTCTGAGACATCACTGCTTTTTAGGCCGGAGGTGGGAAGGTTTTTACCCCAGGTTACTCGCAGCAGCCCAGAGAAGGGCTGGGGACGTGGTGGGGAGGACAGACATAGCCACCTCCCCCCCACGCAGGAATTTGCACCGGGGCTTAGCTCTAACCCAAACACCGTGATCCGGTGCTCGGCGCGGAGCAAGGCGCTCATCAATCACTTCTCTGTGCCAAACGTAAATCCCCAACATAAACAAAAACAAAGAACGAGGCCAGAGGAGGCCACGGAGATGCTGGGAGAGCTGGAGCCCCTCTGCTGGGAGGACAGGCTGAGAGAGTTGGGGGGGTTCAGCTTGGTGAAGAGAAGGCTCCAGGGAGAGCTTCCAGCCCCTTCCAGTCCCTAAAGGGGCTCCAGGAGAGATGGGGAGGGACTCTTGATGAGGGAGGGGAGCCATGGGGCAAAAGGGGATGGTTTTAAATTGAAAGAGGGAAGATTGAGATGAGATCTCAGGAAGAACTTCTTTGCTGTGAGGGTGGTGAGAGCCTGGCCCAGGTTGCCCAGAGAAGC
>JAOTQQ010000003.1:29332000-29350038 GCA_026546715.1 Gallinago undulata | reverse complement strand
CCTGGAGGGGTTCAAGGCCAGGCTGGATGGGGCTTGGAGCAACCTGGTCTGGTAGGAGGTGTCCCTGCCCAGGGCAGAGGGGTGGCACTGGATGGTCTTTAAGGTCCCTTCCAATTCAAACCACTCCGATTCTTATGACACTCCAGGTGTTTGGGACGGATGTTCTGGAGCAAAGACCCCCGAGCTCTGTCCCCACCCAAACCCCACCACAATCCACTTCCACAAGAGACAAGATTTCTGCAGCCAGAGCAGCAGTTACCCGATGGGGCAGCCACAGTGGCTTTGCAGCGGGACAGCACGTGACGGAGCCTCTCTTCCTCAGACACAAACCAGCACATCAGGGCGAGGAGACCTCACCCAAGGGGAGAGGGTCAGGGAGGGGCTGCGTTTCACAAACGTGTTCACCCTCGGCGCGGTCTGGGTGAGCCCAAGCGGCGAGAGCCCAGCACGAAGCTTTGTGTAGGTGTGTCCCACGGAACCGCTGTGAGACCAGCTCCCAGAGCACGGCGTCGCTCCACACCAAACCCTCCCGCTGCCAGGGCCAAGGAAGAAGAGGGACATGAGAAGTGACCCAGGTTCCTGCAGCGTTGCCCGGCACTTCCTCTGTCCAGAGCAGGGGAGGGAGGAGAAGGCAACGTGGGCACCCAGAGCTGCCTCTGCTCCTGCCCCAGGAAAGCTCAGAGCCCACAGGCTGCTGTGAGCCCACCACTGCCGAGCAGTTTTCAGGATCATCACCTGCTTCCTATTCTGCTCTATCCTTCCTCTTGCAGCTCCCTATTATACACCAGGGGCACCCACCACGCACTCCTCCCCCCTGCATCAAAGGGCTCCTTTTTGGCAGGCAAACCGACCTCCAAGCTCTTACGCTGGAAAATAGCAACCCAGTCCTGAGGAAGAAGAGGAGCAGCCATATATATAACACATATTTCCCAGTTTGGGAACTGGGAGCCAAGCACCGTGGGGTATTTGTGTTTGTAGCTCTAACGGGGCAGGTGATAAGAGCTATGTGGGAGGACAGGCATCTCTCGGCAGATGAACCTTAAGAACCAGTTCTACTCACTCCCACTGCAGGTGGACAAGGACTTCCCACACCCTTTAGCCCATGACTGCCAGGTGCATCCGACACCAGCAGAACCTGCAACCAGAGCAGCTGGATAACACAGGCACCGAGGCCCCAAACTCCCTGCAGGTGCTCACCCAGGATGCCTTCTACCCGAAACACCTCAGATGAGACAGCAGGGACTTTCTCCAGTAACACTTTCAGTTAAAATTACCCCCAGCTCTTTGTTTTAAAGGAGGCAGAGACTGTTATTTAGGAGCTCTCAGGTCAGGCTAATACCCTCCCAGGTGTCACCTCTCATTTCTCTTTAAACTGCCTGGTTGGTCTCATGCTAATCATTTCTCATACATCCCCTAAGTCCCTCAAGACCTATCCATTGTCACTAAACCCCCCCCGGAGCGCCCGACCAGAAGTGAACACTGCCCAAGACACAAGTGTACCTCTGATGGTGGGGCCAAGGGCCACGACGTACATCTCACTCCTGTTCTAATTGATGCAATGGTACCAGACATGGGTAGCTCAGCCTGTAATTAAAATTCCAGCACTAAGCCCACAGATACTCCATAGGAAAAGCTGATTGAAGGCAATAATCTTGACCATTCTGCTGGAGGTTCCTGTTTGAGGGCAATCACATGGCCTACTTGCCAATTAATTAATGGAAAGAGAGCAAACACTTTTAACATCGCAGCCTAATGAAAGACCAGAGCAATAAGGAAGCAGGTTTCCAAGCACCATAAACCTGTGCTCTGCATCACTCCGCCTGTTTCAGGCACAACCAACACTCGCTGGTTCCAGGGCAATGGGTTTGTTCTGTCCCATCAGACACTTCCCATTCCGAACTGCTGCCTAAGCCTCACCTCTCCCATTCCGAGGCCAAGAGCCTCAATAAACTTTGTGAGCTTTTCATCATACAGGTGACTTGAATAACAGTATTACTTTCTCCCTCCACTATTATTATTTTTTAAACATTTTTTCCTAGTGCCTCATCAGTGCCTTCCACATTATTTAAGTTACAACTGGGCTTAGAAACTCCACTCTACTCACTGCTAACATTACATCAAAACAAATATGCCAAGTTGCCTCTGAGAACTGTGCGTGTCCTTATCTGAGCCCTCGGGCAGAGGATCCTCCTCCAGAACTAAGCGGCCATTCCAAGGGTTCAGTAGCCCCAAGGTGATGGCGTGACCTCGATCCTCTGAATGCTTGGGAAGCAAAGAGCGCTCGGTGTTCTCAAAGCTCAACATAAACTACACGCCTCAGAGGTCAGGAATAAAACTTTATTGTTTTCAGATTTCTTATCTGCGTTCAGCTAATCAGTTATCTGTCAGAAAGATGTTTAACACAAAAAGGCCAATTGCTCTTAGCTCTTTCAAACAGTAACTGATTAAAAAGCGGCAGCAGCACAAGTTTCACTGGAATCAATCCAGGCCCCACGTAGATTTGTGGTAGGAAAGCAGAAAGGAGTTTGGTTTGCAAACCAAACAGGAGAACAGTTTTCAAAGTGATTTAATATAAAAGCCAAAAAGGGGAGAGAAGCTCAGATTAACGTACACAGAAAGAGGTACCACAAGGCAGATCAACCAGCTGACGCCCGTGCCAGTCACTGCATGACCTTCCCTTGTCTGAACTGTTAACTCCCCCCATCCGACATGCACCGTGCACGGAAAATTCCCCACGACAACAATCTGACCATTTTAACCAATTCTTCTGTTTCCACCCCTATTAACCCTGATCCCTAAAAAAATGGTGAAACAACGTCAAGTCAACCAACCAGTGCAGAAGAGGTAAGGCAGCAAGAACAAACTGCTGTGTCACCTTCCAGCTACAAACTGAGTGAAAACCCAAACGTTGCTGGTAGAAACTTCCAAATACTTTATTTGGAACAGTTTTGCCCATGTGCTGTGTGTTGGGTTGTTTTTTTTCCTGTTTGAATGATGACGATTATGAAATCACCTGCATTTTGCAAGTGCCTACCACCATAGCACCTGGGCACTTTATAAAAAAGCTGGCATGACAGAGAAGATCTATCAATCGAGAACCTGCCAGGCTCCCGTTACTTATTCCTCATTTCAGGCCTATCTAATGTCCGAGGACGAAGAAAAAGCAGCAGATGAACTCCAGAAAAAGATCATCTTGTTTTCAGGCAAGGTTTAGATCAGAGACAATATGAACACCGAGAGACCCAACTTTCCCATGAAGAGCAAGTAGCTATTTCTAAAGCCACCCGTGAAGCAAGTTTCCCAGAAAAGCCTTGTAGGAATGGGTTCTATACTGCATTTAGATACTTAACAAAACATATATCAATAAAGAAGAATCAATTGGCCCAGAGCACAAACTCACATTATACTCCACCACAACTGGGGTAACCATTAACACTTGTGGAAAGGTGTTTGCCATCCTTATCGATAAGGAAAGAGGCTCGATTTTGTCATTTCTGAATATCACGTTTTTCAAAAATACAGAGACTTCTCTTTACATAACTATGTATAACGTTTCTCAGTGGGGACTGGGAGTGGAAAGGGAAGTTAGCCCCCTTGGCTAGTGTTTCATAGCCTTCGGGTAAGCAGCCTCACCTTGCTGGTTTAGTTCTGCATTTACTTTTGCCTCTGGTTCCCCATCACACTCAGATTTCTAGACCAATACACCAAATTACAGTGTCAAATAATGGGGCAAAGGGAGGATTCTAATTATACCTGTGCCCTGGTCCATGCTAAGGAGGTGTGCACTGGCCCTGAACAGGCCACTGGTCACAAAGCAAACTCCAACTTCCCCAAACAGAATGGGATTTTTCTGCGGTCCAGGTTATTTTCAGCTACTTATAGTGTATGTGTGTTTCCAAATAGATTGTTTCGTCTTTAATATACTGGGAGAGAATGTAAGTGCACAGACATATACAAAGAACACAGGGAAGAAGGTGGTAAAACCTCCCTCTGTCGGTTTCAGGTGCAGATATTTGTGTTCTAGAACCTCTTGGACCTTTCCCTTCAATACAGGATAAAACCTCTGTTCCTCTGGGGGTCCTGGTTAACTTTTGAATCCAAAAATGCCCTTTATATATCCCGTGAGGCCACTCTTGGCTTTCTGCTCCACCTTGTCCTCCAAAGGTGGGAAAGCAACATGATTAAGGGCCAGGTCAAAAAACAAGGGTTTGCACGGAATGGGCTGGAAGCCCGGAGGGAAGTGCACGAGGCTGACTTGTTTGCTGACCAGAGAAGGATCCAGACAGAAAGTCTCAAACCGTTCTGAGAGAGGCTGAAAGAAACCAATACAGAAACACAAATTAAACACACATCACATCAAAGCTGACAAAGGTCAAACAAAGAGGATTAAGCATCAACTAAGACAATGGAAGCTGAAGTTCCCTCGAGGAATGTCTTGGGCCCTTGAAAATGATTCAAACCCCTGTCAAAGTATCGCTGCAGGACCTCTGGGAAACCTTCCCATGTGCAGGGAGTAAGCTAAATTTAAAAAAATTAAGATGCCCCACTAGAAGCTGCAACCAGGCTGCTTAGCCCCTACCCAAGGAACCCCAGCCAGTCAGCCACCTTCAGGACTTGCAGATGGAAAAAAACCCTAATAAAAGTCTCTTAAATACACTAGTCACAACTGAACTCCAATCAGCGTGACATTTCTGGAGTTGTAAGAGACACTCAGGTAACAGGCTAAAAGTAATATTCATTAAAAACATTACTGGAATTTGCCTGAGCTCTCTGTTCTTACCTTGCCATCCTTGACCTGAGATGGAGACTCAGTCTCATGAGTATCATTTGCATCTGCAAAATAGAAGAAAAAGTGGTAAGAAAAACAGGCTATATCTTGGCATAAAGCAAGATTGTCTCAGGAGTCAGCTGCTCTCAACTCTGAGCTATGAACCTCGCTTTCTGGGATACGTAAGGCAATATTTTCAGCAGAAGAGGCTGCTTTATAGACTAAAAGGATCACATATATTTATTTACAGCCATCACAGCTTTCCAGTGGGAAAAAAACGCACATTTTCCAGAGCCTATATAGATCAGAGTGAAGCGGAAAAACAACTGGAACTTCAGAAATTAAATAAAAGGAATGAAATAACTGCAGGGGCATTATTCAAGTGACTTAGAGCTCTAGTACCATTGTGCAACTCACCTAATATAGCTGCTGCTTGCAAGGAGTATTTCTCCGCATTGACTTGAGTGATCAGATCTTGAACATCAGGCAGCTCCTAGGTCATTAAAGAAAATTATTTGATAGCCTGAAACATGCCAGAGTTTAAGAGTTAGGGCAAAGGTAAGACCTTGCAATGTAAGAACTAAGAACTTAAGTCCCAGTGCTGCTGCTAAGTCTTCCCAGAAGAGGAAAAGCTACAGCCCAGTCCTTCAGGCACTAGAGTAGTAGTATGACAGAAAGTGCAGATGTGAGGAAGTGAATTGTTATGGAGTTGTTACAGCAAGTTACAACTGGCAAGCAAAAGGCCAGCTGAAGCATTTTCACACCACTAGAAAGTCTCTGCTACTATGTGTCAAGCAGTCCCACTCCCTGCTTAAAGAGAGATCTTGAATTGTAATGGCCTGGTATCTAATTGACAATAAATACCGGGACAGAGCTTTATTGTAAAGTTAAATTCCCTTTTACACAGGGGATTGGGTTCCTACCTTCAAGCTGTTCTTATAAGCTCCAGCTCCTGACTGAACTTCACGGGCGTATTTCAGCACTCTTTCATATAAAACAAGAGCTTCACTCCATTTCTTTACCAGGACATAGGACTGGGCAATGAAGAAACACCTGCAATGGTGAAAAGTGGCTCATTGACACGTACATCATCATACCTTTTCCCAATTCAAATGATGGATAAGGGTAGATATTATTAAGAACTGGCCAGTTTCCTCTTAGCATCCAGTCTTCATTTCACAAAAGGGCAGAGGAAACTGCACCAAAGCCCTGTACAGCACATAGAGACAGATTTTCTTTAGTGGGTGTTACATCTTTTAGAGGCCATTATTCCAAAGCTCTCTCTCAGTCACCTGTAAGCTTTGTACACAAGTGTCTTCAACCCGATCTCTTTCTGGAAGTTCTTGTCCTCTTCTAGGCCAGGAAGCTGTGTCAGTTCCACCAGGTTCTGTGCAAAACAGTGTCAGAGGAACAAATTCAGGCGTTGTTTTCGTCTGGAATCTGCTAGAGTAAGAGAAAGCTGCCCCTTTTAACAAGTCAACAGTACACTCCCATGGAAATAGTTTCCAGTTTTCTAATTATTAGCATGCTAACCTTGTGAAGGCCACTCATTGAAACTTGTGCAAGTTTGCCTTGGGGACAGATTTCCTGACACAAACAGGAATTAGGACAAAGACTCCTCAGATTTCACATGAAGTAATTCTTTCATAAGGCATTTCCCTTTCCCATTTACAACTGCTTCAGCCACAGGCTCCCACAGTTAATTGAAAATTTATGTGAGAAATTGAGAAACTGCTTATGAAGAACAAGTACATTTGAAGTATTTTTAGCTGCTACTTTCTCTGGCCAGCAGAAACTAAGGCAGCTACCAGGGCACTGTATAAAACACTCAGGAAACCTGTTTTAGAACTGCATTAGTGTGTAAAACCAAGAACATCTATCTCCTCTTCACAACTAGAAGGGTTTTTTGTGTTTCATGTAGATGTTGAACACCTTCAACAAGCTTATTGTGGGTACTCAGTTGCTCTTCAGACTTCACGGGCAGTTCACTTGCACTGTTACATTTTCTACAATAACTTTTTGTACAGAAGTTCTCCAGTGAGTATAATTAGTTTTGTTTTCCCAGCATTACCTGCAAAATGATATCGTACAGACGGATCAGGTCCTGAGGCCGTGGCGTGCGCTTGCCATCCTCTTCCGACCGCTGCTGCTGCAGCAGTGCCTTCTGCAGAGACTTTGCCATGCTCTCGTTGCGCTTGATGGCTGTTGACAGCTTGATGTAAGTCAAGTAACTAGGATATAAAAGATAAAATACCATTAGCAGGCTGTCAGAACTACTCAGACATTACTCTTTGTTCTGAAAAAACTCCTCCCCCCAGTCTAAGATGATACCAGTAGGGGAAAAAACATCAGAAAGGTCAACACGAGAGTCTTAAGTAAAATGTTTTCAAAGCTGTGTGAATCAGATCCTTTTCCATACAGTCATCCTTCAAGATCTGAGAGGCCCAGCACCCCCATAAACCAAAAACAAACAAAAAATAAAAATCTTGACATGAGAGCATGATTTCTTCACACTAGTACAGGTAGGAATGTTTGCCTATTACCTGTGTAAGTACTGAATGTTGGACACCTTCCCAGAGTCATTTTCCAGAGAGTGTTCCCGCTGCTTCTGCAGAAAGTGGGAACAAAATACTGCATGATTTAACTTACTAAAAACTAGCAGCCGAGGGAAGAAAACATCAGAAACAACTGAAAGTTTGCATAAACCAGGGAAGTTATAACAGACTTCCAGGCAAAAGAATGAAGGCTTCTACAATGCTATTCACCCTCTCCAGTTCTGAAAAGAATAAAATCAAAGGTGACAGCAACTTCTGCAGCTTTTTATTAAAGAAATCCCAGCCACTTTTACTGTTAAGCAAGATTAACAATAACAAATCAGTCCCAAAGAAAAACACTATGTGGTATCAAGTGGAAACACTGATGCTTGCTGCTTACCTGGTCTGGTTTCAGATCTTCCCGAACAGCCTGAATGGCATCTCTACACTCACTGAGTAAAGATTCAAACAAACGTTCCTTCGTCTCCTCATTTTCTGCCTAAGAGCAAAGGGAAGTTAAGACAGATATCTCTTAGAAATTCTTGTATTCTGCATCCCATGGTGCAAGAATTAGCTGAGAAGATTAAAGAAAGCTTCTCCCCAATTATGGGTGGCTAAAAATCTGATCTGTACTCCCTCTGTAATATGTTTTAGGGGACAAACTGTTGGAAATAGTGGGGAACATGGTCAAGAGCTGAAAACTGAGCAGACTGAAGGCCTAACACACACAGGGCTGATCGCCTCATCCCTGCACCAGCAGCCTTCCCAGCAACTCCCTTCCCTTCCAGGATGGCACCCACATTGCTCTGGGAACAGCTGAGGTTGGACTGCACTGTGGGAAAGGCCCAGGAAGAGAAGAAGAACTGAGCATTAGTGAACTGGCAAACTACCAACACAGACTGCTCTTGTTATGCTGATTTAACTTTTCTCATGTGGTAAGAACACATAGATGATTATCTCTTCTACACTCCCACTCTAGTAATGCTCACAGTGGCAATAATTTGCTTGTTCAGAGCACTTTTTTTTTATAGTAACCCTGTATTTTAGCAGCAGGATTGACCGAGTGCTTTTCTGCTGTCACCACAAGTTTGGTCAAAAAAATGAAGTGGTTTTGGCCTTCTGCCACAAAAACAAAATCTGAAAACAACTTTTAAAAAACAAGTTGAAGCCTGATCTCCGCCTAATGGACTGGCATATCGTGTACCCAATTAAACAATGCACCCAAAACCAAACTCAACTTCCATTCAGGTGACTGAGGAGGTAACTAGATGGGGATCGCAAGATCCTTACTGATTCCCTAAGAAAACACTCTCCAGAAACAAACCTCATCCTTAGCAATCAAAGGAGGGATTAAGGTGTATCAGCACTGTGTTACACCACTTCCATACCATGTTAACAGCAGAAGATGAACTTTGCTGCAACAAATTCACAATTGTGCAAATGAATAAAAAGCTAAAACCATGCTTATTTGTTTCTCTTCAGCAGAGCTCTGCAGCCTCTGCCTCTCCTCTTTTCAGCTTCACAAACCCATTAAAGAATGTTATTTTTACTCCCTCACAAAACCTCAGGTATCTTGACCCAAGATAGAGGTGTTTTGTTGGGGTTGGGTTTTTTTTCTTCAGATTTGCTGCAAGAATTTTTAAGGTGGGACTAGCTACTGAGAATAACCAGAGACGAGTCTGACAGCATTCTCAACCTCGCCCAGAGGAGCGCAGCAATTTCACTGTATGCACAAAAATGAAAACAGACATAGCTAGATCATCAGTCAAGCACAAACAGGGAGAGGGCTGGGCCGTGCAGTGAAACAAAGGCTTTCCCTTCTAAGCAAAAACTCCTAAGTTTGAACCAATTCTATGTGTAAATATACCTATGTTCCGATTTGAGAGATAGCAGATCATAAAACTGAGATACAAGTGCTACAGCTGGTGATCCAAGTGCCCTGATAGAACAGCACAGGTTCATCTTAAAGGCATCCAGGGAACTGAACCCATTTCTGAAAGTCTGGAAGTGCTCACTTCTGATTTTTCCTCTGTTCTAAAACTCAGTGTATCATCTCTGAAAGTTATTACCAGATAGAAAAACACTTTGTTGCTCTTCCTTTTAGCCTTCTCACTTCTAACTGGTTAGAGTCAATGGGCCCTTGAAGTCATGTGTTCATGCCTACAAAAGGGCTGACATCAGTAATTTAAGTTTGGATTCGCATTTCAGTTTGGCTTATTTGTTCTGTTTCTCCCGTTACCAATAAGACACTGAAGGCAACAATATAACTATGGTGAGAATCTCCATTTTTACACAAAACATACATTTGTACTTGCCTCGAATCAAATTCTGAAGAGCACTACTCATGTTAGGGTTTCGACTTAGTGAAGACAAGCAGAAAGGTGCCAAAGATGCCAGGAATCACAATGCATTTAGCTGAAGCTGGACTGCCCATCACAGCTGACACAGCAACTGCAGAATTGCTTTCAAAAGGCCAAGT
The DNA here is from genome assembly GCA_026546715.1 of Gallinago undulata. Classification (NCBI taxonomy): domain Eukaryota; kingdom Metazoa; phylum Chordata; class Aves; order Charadriiformes; family Scolopacidae; genus Gallinago; species Gallinago undulata. The sequence goes on along the minus strand of JAOTQQ010000003.1, from coordinate 29,340,257 downwards.
TTTAGCCCTCTGGGAATGTAAATACTGCTGCTGCACACTCTGCTCTCACCAGGACTAGCTGTAATCACCAGAACAAAACTCCTCTGTTTAGACAAGAGCTTCCAAGGAACACAGAGTGAGATGAAAACAACTTCAGACCACTGTTCTACCAGAGCTTTATGGCGGGGCGACCAAACCGAAAAGGTCCTACTGCTAGCTTGGCAGGATGGAAATTAAATGAGGGAACACTGAACTCTAAGCTGCACTTCCACCTGCTGGCCATACTCCTGTACTACCTACAAAAAAATGCATTTGGCAACATACAATTCCTAACATTCTGACAAGACTAGTTAACATTAACATTTCCTATCCAGCCACATCCTGTTTATCCTACTCACAGTTATCTCCCTAACACTATCTCCTGCTCCTGCTGCTTGCCTTATACCTTTGCAAGGTTCTAATTTTGTCATTTGAATTGCTTGTTATATTCATTCTTCTCCTGGTGATGTTTTCTGATGATGCAAAAAGCACATCTTTAGTGGCAACAACTGTTAATAAAGGTTCTTTCCCTGCCTTTTCAAACAGCAAGAATGATGCATGCAGCCACTAGGAAGCAAAATACAACATGTGGGCACCATTTCCAAGGAAAAAACTCCATGTGGGAAACCTGGCTGCAATGCTAAAGACATGCAGAGTGTGTGCCACAAGTGTTTCAGGACTATTACACTTGAAATTGATTTACATCCTGTAATCATTTCAGTAATCCTCTCCCGCTTTTGAGGATTTGCATAAGTCAAGAAGAGAATACTATAAAACTCATAGCGCTTGCTTCACCTAGAAAATTGCTTTTTGTTGCTGAAAAAAACAGCTGATCGATGCACACCTTTTTTCTTTTGGTTGCTCTGAAGTTAGATCATTTGAGCAAGATACTTAAAGAAATGAGTACAGTAATTCCAAACCAATTACTCTTAAAATTGTAACCTTCACTTCCAAGTGACTTACAAATAATAATGGTCATCACCCTGCCCCGAGAGGTAGCACTTCTGGCAGAACAGTGTTCAAAAGAGCAGTAATAGTCAGAGCAGATCTGCCAAAATACCACTTAGGAGACTGTGGGAACTATCCCCAACTGACACTTAGCTTTGCATTATGGTCAATATTCCTACTTTTACTTTTAGCCTTCCAACCCCAAGTTTAAGAAAAAGTATTATTCAAAAGCTTTTAGTCTAGGTACCATGTATTATCTTGCACTTCGATGGAAAGGGAACAGTTAGAACATCAGCACTGGAGATGGCTCCTGGGTTACCTGAGCAATCGCTGCTTCGTTGTCGGCCAGCCCCAGCAAGAAGATCCTCACTTTGTCTATCTTCACCGGAACGGTTCTTCCTCTCCACTCCACCTCGCTCATCGTGGCCGCCTGCTTTGCTCGAGTCTGGGTAATCAGCGCCTGCAGAGAACAGACCGAACTTACGAGCTTGAACTTTCCAAAGCTCGGTATCCAAAACCGAACCTTTCAAATTCACATTAGACTTGACTATTTTGAAACCAAAGGGATTTTTAGGGAAGCGTGGTTTCCCACAGAGCCCAGGATTGCTTATTCTCTTCTAACATGGTTAAGTTTTTCAATGCTATGCTGCAGCAACATTTATGCTCAACAGAGTGATAATGAATGTTTCAACGTGAAGCATTCAAATAAGTTACCTCCAGTTTTTCTGCAAGAAGACCTTCAGTGCCACCAGACCTCAGTCTCATCTGCATCAACTCATTCATGGCAGACTGGTCACCTGAGAGAATTAACAAACCAAGATCACATTTCCATCCCAGTTCACAAGTTATTGTAATATAGAAAGGGCAATCAATATATTTTATACTGGCAATTTAGGGACAAAGAGGATAAATTTTCAATTTCATTTGACTTCATAAGCAAACTAATGCAAACTGGTACTTTGTCTTTTTACACAAAACCACATGCACTGCTGCAAAATAAGTCTATTTCTCCACTGTTAAACTGCCCCAGAACATGTGGAGAATTTGCCCAAAAAACATTATGGACTCCCTCCAGTGTCACTTATACCAGTATTTAACCACCAAGTCAGTGTTCCTTTCCTGTGAACAAGCCTTGCTCTTTGTTGGAGATGAGGTACCCCCCCTTCCTTACCAATATTATAGGCACAGTAGCGAATGTTGGGCGAGATCTCTTCCACGCGCTGGTTATACAGTACAGCTTGTTCTTCTGTGAAAGCATTGGCCAGTTTCTCATATATGGTCCTACAGTAAAGAATATATATTAACACTGCAGTATGTGCTGGTTTGTAAGATGCTATCTTAAGGGAAGAGTTTGTCTCTTTACTCTGGAGGATGCTGTTTCTTCAGTAGTACCTCCCAGTTAAGTGCACACTTAACTAAACAATCCACAGAGTTTTTGTATGTAGAGAATATAAACTTACTAGACTGATCCAATGCTATTTACTAAATGAAGCTGGGGAAGTGGGGAAACTCACTTGCATTTGTTGAAAGCCTCCATCGCTGCCTTCCACTCCTGGTGTTCGAAACGAAGCATCCCTGTGAGGTAAGCCATGTACGCCTGCGGACAGCGGAACGGCAAGATAACTTCCTCAAGGCCACCAGCCAGTTTGCACAAACTTTGGAACAAAGGCTGTTGTAATGCCTGCAATAACTAAGCCTTGACCTTTTCATTTGGTCTTCCCACAGAAGACAACTAATTTGAATTATGAGTTACCAGCTACCTACCTTTTTATCATTTTAACTGATACTGCTACGTTTTGAATCAGACAAAAGCAAAGATGTTTCTTGCTTGTCACACAACCAAGGTGGCCCACTGATGTCACAAAACCTTTTTTTTTTCCCCTCAGCAATAAACTACAAAATGGCAGTTTTAATTAACTGAGTACCACTGCAGCCCCTTGTGCAAAGAGGCTGAGGCGTCACCACACAACTGCTTTCTGTGCTCCAGGGACTGGACCCACAGGCTTGTGTTCTAGGTGGCTATTTTAGGACATTAAAAAAAAAAAAAAAAAGCTAACTCAACAGATAGGCATAGTTTCTTAGGCTGTGTTGCACCATCTTAGTCTCTCTCAATTCTTTTTACTTTTATTAACATACTGCCCTTTAAAGCAAGGACAATCTCTTGATACACCTATAAAACTTCAATATGCCAGGTCCTTGTCTTGGCTGGTGCCACCAGTTACTTCTGCAATCCCACCAGTTGCATTAACAGCGAGCCCAAGTTATTCAATAGGAGACATCATCCAATTTGAGAATTGCTCAGTTTTGATTACCTACTGCTAGATGAGATTAATCTCTTCACCCAAAACGCAAAGGTTCCTTGTCCAGCTTTTGCTGTAAAACAGGATCAAAGAATCAGTGTTTACCTGAGCTTCCAGCTTTGTTTTAGCATCCACTCTGTTACTTTCACACAGCCTCTCCAGCTCCTCAGCGTGTTTCACAGCTTTGCGCAGGCGAGACAGCAAGTGGAATCGTTTGCGAGGCTCCGTGTTTGCCTCCTGCTTCAGCTGCATGGCGTAACTCCAGGCTCTCTCTGCATCCATCAGAATCAACAGCAAATACCTATGGGGCAAAGGAAGACTGATGAAAAAATAATGACATTCCAACAAGTATTACCACGTCACCACTAGTTCTCTTCCACGCAAGCTGTAAAGTTTTGTAACAAAAGTTTAGCTTGGTTAAGAAGGGGGAGATGCTTTTATTTCTTCACATTCTAAGCACACACATGCATATTATTCCTAACTCTTTTCTACTGTACTTCTCACTACAGAAACATGTAGGCAACATGAGGCAGAGAATTTGGTATCATTCTGGAGCCCCACAGACATTGCAAAGACAAAGGGATTTATGATTTTAGGTCTTTGAACTGGTTCAATATGGGTACATGTGTCCATTTTCCCACCAGCTAATGCTATGATAATTAATGCTAGATAGAAGACAGTATCATGTTTTCTTTTCCCCACAAGAAAAGAGAGCAGACATTTCAAGTATTTCTAAAAGATGGGAAACAAGCCCAAGATCCTGGCTGTTCTCCACATATTCTCTCAGTCAAGCATCCTGCCGAAGTTTGAAAATCTAAAGTAAAACTTGCAATCCAGTATTTCTCTTCAAAGGGAAGGGGTTATGTCTCAAATCACAACCTTGCTGGCTACACCATTTATGTTATTCAACGTTCACATCCTACAGTGCAACTGATCTGAATAAGCATTTCCTCTTTAATATCAAAGTAATTTACTGATTATTTAAATAAGCCATTTTAGCAACTATGAGAGAAGAGAAGGAACTGGCTGCTGTTGCTCCTTCTTCTCCCACTTGTCCACATGATGAAGCAGGATCTGAGCAGCACCTCCTCCCCTTGCACTACAGCCTCAACTTTCATCTTTTATTAGTATCAATAACACACATCTCTGAAAAGAAACATTTCTGAACATATTATACAGAACAGCTTTCCACCATGTCCACATGAAAATAAATTACTGAAATGAAAGAAATTATTCACTAATACACTGAACGCTCAATTCCATCCAGTGACTGCACCTGTTGTCTGAGAGAATCTCTTCAGTTACTTTCTTCCCCGTGAACTTGTGCCTGTTTCCCATCTTGAAGTTGAGTGTTTTTCGGAGCCGCCTTAGCCTGCGGGAGCAATAACCCCTAAGGAAAAGACAACCACAGTCAGTTTGGCCAAACAACTTTCTTTGTTTGCTGCTCTCTCACACCAGAAAAAAAAAAGGACTAAAGACTGTGACAGGCAACATTTTAATAACTAAGAACTCCATACGTGACCCTCAGTAAGAGCTAGTTCAGAAACTACCTGTAAACCAGTAGTTAATAGAATAAAAGAAAGGTAAGAAGACTTGTAATAATTCCTGACCTTGGAAAATCAGAATGATGTTCTCCTTACTGTTTAATTGTTTTATGTATGTTTATTGATCACTCAGTTCTGGAAGAGTATAGTGATTATCAGTGAGATGTTAACAAACAAGCTCTCAAAGTGCAACAGAGAAATAAGAGCCTGTCTGTATCCTCCTAAATGGAACAGTCACAGCACACTGTAGCTAATGAATAAAAAAAAAATGTGTACATCACTTTATTTGAAGCAATCTGTCAATGGATATTTACTTGGCAGAATATTTTTGTTGCCTGCTACAGTGGGTTAAATAAAGTAAGCCAAGCCCCAGTAGTAACTCAGGAGATCCACAGTTTACTAACCTGTACCTCTGGAAGTCTCCATGTCGCAAACCATGCTGCTGCTGAGACTCCTTCACGATCTGAAGGACTGTGATTGGTGTTAAGGCAGATTGACAGTACAGTCTGTTACCAGTTCTTTATTCTACCCCAAAATAATGGAACTCTATAGGCTGCAGTAAGCAAATGTGCTTTGAACAGAAGGCGCCCAAAAACCTCCTAAAGATGCACAACTGAGAGAACTGATGACCCTAAAAGACCTCATGACTCCACTGCTTACCTTCAGAGCTTTACAACTGTCATCGAGGCCAGGACTAAGATGTACCACAAGCACCTCCTCTTACAGACAACCACGAGAGGTCATTTCAGGATAATAAGCTATGCCAACAGACACATCTAGGCTAACCTAACTGACTATCCTTGCTACGCTACACCACCCCCTCCAGTCACACTTGTGACAGTTTTGTTGGCAAAACTGAAATAGAGAGAAGCTTTCCTGCTCTTAAACATCCCATCTCTGGGGGAAAGGACAGAAGTGCCACAGAGCAGAATCACTGCTATCTTTCTGACACAGCTTCTACAAACAAACTGGTTTCTGTATACAGAGAACCTCACAAAAAGAGCTTTTGGGAAGAATTCAGTGGGCTTATTTTCTCCTCAATTTTTTCTACTCTAGCCTTACTGTATATTACTGTAACAAGTACTCCATGACAACGTACTGGCTTATGACTTATGATAGCATTTCTCCATGATTCCCTATTTGCATCCTATGTACTCTGTGCATCCTGTGCTTACTTTATTCACTTAAGTTATGCTACCCAATAAAATCATGCCATATTCTGGTAAATTTGCCAGTGTTATTTATTCAGTTTACATGGCAGATTATTTTGTGAAATAAAATCTCTGTCATAAACAAGAAATCTCTGTGCTGCATGTATTTATATCCCAAAAATTCCCTTTTAAGCTTTACCAAGAAGCCTTAAAATTGTAGAAACAAAGCCTGATTATACAATGGCCCCATCAAAAGCAACACTGTTACTACCGCCAGAGAAAAAGAAACTACCAGACTTTTAAAGTAAAAAATGGCAGATCTCTATCAAAGTGTTTTCTTATAATTACACCTTAAAAAAGTCTCTTTAGTTTAAGTATTAAAATTAATAGTTATTACACTGAATTAGTTTTCATCTGTGCAACAAACAAGTCAACTCTAACGCTTCAACAGAGTTCAGGGTACACACTCATCTTCGCTGTCTACCTAAGGCTTTTTTCAGACTTTCAGCCTGAGCAGTTACTCCCTGAATTCATATCCTCCATTTCACTTACCTTTCCACTGACTTCGATATTCCTAATGTTACCAGGGTGACTACTGTGTCACCATCCTACTCTACAACTTTACAACACCTGCCATATGCTAAATGTAAACCTGCAACCTTATTTCAGTTGGGTTTTCCTCTCACCCAGAAGATAAAACTTGGCTCTCTCACAGCTGTGCACCTGGACTGGTTTCACATGAAAGTTTCACATAGAAAAATGCCATGACCTTTACATGCCACATCAGATTTCAGAATGCTAAATCTAGAAGAGCCAGTCTGCCACCTATGCATACCTGTTAGATTTATTCTACCCGCTATTGCCCGCTTAAAGCATTAATATTACCGCCAGATTACTGACAGCCTGCATGCAGCCTGGCACAAAGTTCTGCTTTGAAGGCTGACGACAGCTGTCACATGGTTTGGAAGGAGAAACTGCAAAGGTAAAGAACAAATCCACGATTCAGAGATGCAAAGCTGGTGCCCCGATTTCATCCCAATGAAACTCTCGCTGCCAGGGATGGTGCAAGTGCCACTGAGTTAGCCCAGGCTATCACATCGATACTCTCTCAGGCCAGCATCACCTGAGGCACCCGGGGCCCTGACCCCAGGGTACACAACCTGCTCTCTGATCAGCATCGCCCAGGACCCCCAGGGCTCCGAACCCAGGGCTCACAGTCCAGCTATCTTCTCAGGCATGGGTCAGTGCGGCCTGGATGGGCCCGCCGCCCTCAGCACCGCCTCTGCACAAGGAGAGGGGAGCCTCCACTGGTCCTCTCCCGCGAGGAAGCAGAAGCGGCCGTGTCCGCCCGGGGCCTGCCAGCCCCCGCGCTCCCCACAGCGACCGCCACGTCCCCCTGCCGCCCACGGGGCTGGGCCTGCCACGTCCCGTCCCCCCCGCCGCCGCCGCCACGGCGCAGGATGCTCTCCAGGCCCAAGCTGTCGCCGAGGCCGCCGGGCTGCGGTCCCGCCGGCCTCTCGTTCTCCTTATTCTCCTCCGCGCCGCCACCTCCTCCTCCTCCTCCTGCTGCTGCTGCTGCACGGCCGCCGCCTGAGCCCTGCCGCTCCGCCGCCATCTTGCGCCTAGGCCGCCCCCGCCGCGGTGCATCATGGGCCGGGGGAGGAGAAGCACGCGCCAAGGCCACGGAGAGCGCCGCCGCGGGGGCAGATGGGATAGGGGAGGACCCGTGGGGGGACGGGGGAGGGAGGGGGTGAGGTGGACCCCAGGAGTGGTGACCTGCTGGTGTGAGCAATACGTGTACAATTAACAGTGAACGTTATTCACACTGAGTGTTACAAGCTGCCCCGATAGCTGCTCCTGTGGGGCTGAGCCCCCCCCAGCCCTCTCCCGGCCAGCCCAGGGCTTGGCCAGCCTTTAGGGCCAGCGGGGCTGGTGTGGGTTTTGCTGCCGCCCTGCTACAACCAGCAGCAGTAATTTTTGCTCCTCTTCCCTTTCAGAGGATGCTCAGCAATGAGCCTCTCATTTCCGACTTCAGACCTCTCTTTCACAGAATCACAGAATGATCATGGGGTTGGAAGGGACCTCTGGAGGTCATCCAGTCCAACCTCCCTGCCAAAGCAGGTCCACCCAGAGCAGGTCGTACAGGAACATCTCCAGGTGGGGTTTGAATGTCTCCAGAGATGGAGACTCCACCACCTCTCTGGGCAGCCTCTTCTAGGGCTCTGCCACCCTCAAAGTAAAGAAGTTCCTCCTCATGTTTAGGTGGAACTTCTTATGTTCAAGTTTGTGCCCATTT
>JAOTQQ010000003.1:29287916-29298705 GCA_026546715.1 Gallinago undulata | reverse complement strand
CCCTCCTATTTTCTTCAAAAACTCCTTCCCCTGCAGTGTTCATCCCAGCCCTCCCACCGCACACATTAAGTCTGTGCGCCAAAAACACATCAGTTGTGCAACTGATGGGAGACATTTGTGCAAGACATTGTCCATTCAAGTGCTCAGTTTCTGGCAAGAGAGACTTTACAGACTCCTCAGGATTCAGAGCACACAGGAACTAAATGTTCATCATTAAAGAACAAAATACAAACTGACTAGTGAAATATGCTATATATGCTTGAGTCGCCTTTGATCATAGAAAAATTCTTAAGAAGCTTTTAAAGATATTTGTCATAGTTGGTAAGCACAGTAATCCCCACTTAGAAATAAATTGTTGAGGTGGGGGCTGATTCTACTTGCTACATGAATGTAAAAGTATACATTTCCTCTAACAGGTCCCCAGAGTCATTCACTCCCGAATGAAAAGTTAATAAAAGAGTATAAAGCTGTAGGCAGAGGCAAATTAAGTGAATTTCTGCCATAGGACAGACTACGCATTAAGATAACTTGCTTTATTCACATAACTCTTTCTCTCTTCATATCTAACAGGAGATCATGGTGTTCAACTGATAAATCACACTTTAGTCTCACTACAAACACTGTAAAAAACACAGGATCTTAAGAAGGTGATTAAAAGGAAACTGAACTACTCACCTAAAAGGTACCACTAAGGCAGCCACTAGTCTTGGTAGCCCTGCTAGCCACCACTAGCAGTGTGACCCACAGTTTCTTAGCCACAGCAACACCTAAGCAGAGGCTTCATGGCTGAAGGTGTGTCAACACCCTCCTGCTCTCAACCACACGTGGTAAGTGGTTGGAAAGCATTCACCAGGTATAGAGCTACAAGGGAACAACAGGCAGCACCACCAACCTTGGTTCCTGCCGTTTTCCACCAGCCAGCCAGAAATACGGATGATATCATGCAGGACACTCTCCGGGAGGTGCTCCAGAGACATCTCCTCCTGCGTCTCCATTTCATCGTCCCCACTGATCAGGTCCAGGATGAGGATGGGCAGGACCGGCTTGGTATGTCGTGTCATCAAGCTGCGAAACTCTGATTCCAGGGATTCCTTGCCCCTCTCAAACAGGGATTTCTGGCACAAAACAGCAAGAGAGAAGCAGCACAGGGCCTCTGTAATTGGGCACTCACAAGTATTTCTGCATGAGAATGTACTTTCTGCAGCATTTGTAACCACTGCTAAGTACCACATTCTTCAAACTCCAACAACGCCTGTAACTAAGAGACTTTTAAAGAGAGTTAAAAAAAAAAATGCTTGGGAGTTGCTTAGTCTTCAAGTGGGATTTAAACAGATCTCCCATCCTGCTCAAGCAGTTGAAGGGCTGACAAGAGCGTCTCGGGAGGAGGTTGAATCAACTCTACCACACGTGCAGAGAGACAGCAAAACACCACAAGCAGAAATGCTGCTGAGTTGAACAGAAGCCAAGTTCTGCCCGACCAGCAGGCAGCAAGCCCATCAGCCTCTCTCAGCAAGAGGGCGAGCAGCGGGGCTACGTCTGTCCCTCTCTCACCCATGCCAGGTTCCAGACCCATAACCTACCACACGGTTCAGCTCCGGGCTGTCCGGGTTGTTGTCCTGGAAGTATTCCACTGCCTTCTGGATTTTGTCCATGCAATTCAAGTATTCCTCCAGCCTCCCAGTGGGGCTGAAAATAAAACAAAAAATAAAAAGCAGTGAATGCCCAAGAAGTAAAGAAAGAAGATACCAAGAAAGCACCAGACCAAACTCAGGATAAAAAAAAACAAAAAAAACCCACAAAAACAAGGAAAATTTCATTTCCGTTTTCTTCTACTAGGAGAAAATTATGGGATTCCCTTTTGCCTCCACTCAATGCCACAGTAGAATACCCAATCCACACAGCAAGTGCAGAAGTGCTAATGATGGAGCAGCACACAGCTTTCAGCCTTGCCTTTCTTTCCCAATCAGGCCCTGATGGGTACATAGAGGAAGCCGCACATCCCACCCAAGAGAAGGGCCATCACAACACCCTCCTGGAGACTGAAAACAGGCTCCAGGACTATTCTGATTCATCCTGGATGCAGCAAAAACATCAAGGGGGCAGAAGAACCCATAGGAAAATGGAAGTGGAAAGAAGAGCCACCACCAACACTTATGAGATTCATATGGCAGCATATCTGCAAAACCCGGAAGAGACACCTGTGCAGCCTCTTAGCAGGCTCTCTGGGGATTGCTGAAGGTCAAGTCAAGCAGCTTTACTGTGGACTGATGGTGGGGAAAGAGTGTGGGAAGGGCACAAGTATGATGAGTTGGTGGAGTCAGTTACCCTACTTTTATCCCAGAAGTTCAATAGGATGAAGCTCCCCAGCATGATCTAGTTGCTCAACTCACCCTTCCTTTATGATCTTCTCTGTGTCCTTAGCCACATGGTAGTAACTGATGACGTGATCCAAGCAGGACAGGGTCTTCTCCACATTCTCCTGCAAGCGCTGCAGGTTCTCTGTCTGTTTATGGACAGGGATGATCGAGTTCTCCAGCTTCATCAAACGACTTTCAAATGAGGACAGAATAGAAACCTACATGCCAAGAGAAAAACAGAGAGCTGAGGACATCCTTCCACATGGATCCACACAGTGGGGTAGTAGGTACAACAGGGCAATCAAGAACCTTTGGCTTCTCTTTGTGGGCTCTGCTACTAATTTGCCGTGACTCCTTAGGTGGGCTGTTTAATACCTCTATGCCCTAATTTCAATCGGGAATCACAAAACAGATCACCTGCCCTACAAAGGTGGGCCCATCATGAATTAAACATTTTTAAAGCATGAAAATAATGTTTCAAGACAGTACTAAGGAGGAGTAAAATTTTATTTGATAGCAGAAAACAAATGCAGAGGAACTGCCTGGAGGTGCCCTAGGTAAAATGAACAACAAAAGCATAAACCACCAGCCACTTTGCTCTATACCACTAAAACCCAAACACGAGATACACAACATGAAGGCACAGTACCAGTACAGTGTGAACATTCTTTTCCACAGACCTTTGTTTTTTCAAAAAGGACTGTAATATTGCTTCTGAAAGGTGGAAAACCTTAGTAACTTCATAAAGGGTGCCTTACTCTCATGTCTTCTATGCCAAAAACATAATCATTTCAAGATTCACTCCCTTGTTATGTTTTCCATGCTCCTCTGGTGGTGCCTCAATGACTTTCTTAAAGCACTAAGCCCAAAACGGGACGTAACATCCTAGCTGAGGGCTTAAGAGCAATTAGAGCACAATAACTACTTTCCACCTCTTAAACAGAACACTCCCAAAATAAAACTCAAAATGAGACCTGACTTTATGAAGCAACAACATGATGCTGCTGCACAAACTAGTCTGGGGTCTATTATTACCTCTTCCCGAGAAGACAGGCTATAAAGAGACGAGGCCAACAGCTCATTTGAGCCCTCATCTCCCCAGGAAAGAAAGAAGCTTAGGATTGAAACATTCATCCCTTCTCCCCTTTGCCCAGCCACTGAAACGTAAAACACAAATGCAGAGCAAACGGTCCATTATTCTGCATTCCTCAGACGGCCACAATGACAACCTTGAAAACAGATTCTCCTCAGAAAAAGTAAATCCAGGTCCAACATTAGGGATGAACTTCAAAGACCTCCTTACCATGTTCTTCGTAAGCTGGTCACTCTTCTCAAGGCTCTCTTTGATAAAGGACAGAGTTTCTTCTTCCTACCAGCCAGATGAAAAAATAGTCTTTAATTCTGAACATTAAGCATTTATGTCACTAAACTTTACATGTAGGTTTTTACAAGTCCTGGCAGACACCACAGCAAACAGTATTTGTTCTGATGCTGAGGCCACGTTTTAATATGCCACCTCTTAACAGAAATCAGGGCAACTGACCCAACATGAGCAACACATAACATAATGAGTGAGGTTTTTATGGATTACTTGTTTCTCTTCAATACCATTAGCTTCAGCACAGTAAAGTCACTACATGATATAAAATTAACAGCTTTATCACAGAGGCACACAGACTCAGACCACACATTTCCCTGCCACATCAAAACACAGGTGTTGCTTAGGGACCATTCAAAACCCTCACAGAGCTGTGAACTAAAGTAGCTAACCAAGGGCTGTTTTCAAGTCACTGAAGCACGGACAGAGAGGGAGGAATAGCAGCCTGCAAGGGCTGCCCTCTAAGGCTGGACCTCAGGACCTGAAGGGAGAGCCCTCAGAAGCTACCAGAAAAGGACACATATACCCCTTGACCCTGAAAACAAGGGCCCTAAACTCTGAAGGGGACCTGAGGATTCTGCCAAGTCCGGAGCGGGGTGACCAGTTCCTTAGAAGGTCCCGGGACGCCCTCAGGCCCGGTGGGGACCTCCAGGACGGCTCCCAGCCCCGTCTCCTAGGCAACGCGCTGGGACCGCGGGCGGCGGCCCAGGCCCAGGCTCCGACCAGGCCCGCAGCAAGTCCCTTTGCCCAGTCTCACCTGCTTAAGCTTGTCCTCGATCTCCCTCCTGCGGGCCGACACCTCCTCGGTGGGAATCATCCTGCCGCGGGGCGCCAGGGCCGCACTCTACCGCTCAGTCCCACCGTAAACACCCGCTTCCGCTCCGCGGTCACCACCGCGGCGCCATCTTGGGAGCGACAGGACACAGCGCGCATGCGCAACCAAACCAGACGCCATCTGCGGAGTGGCCGCCACTTAAGTAGGGGCCGGGAAGGCAGCCGCCGCTAAGCGCATGCGCAGTTGTACTCAAGGCGGTTGAGGCGCATGCGCAGTGCCCCACTAACGGCCATGTTGGGAGTGGCAGCCCGGCCGCGTCGCCATATTGGGAGTAGTGTATAGGGTCCCGGAGTGACCTCCCCACACTTTCTGTAAGAGCAAGCCTAGCTCCCCAAGCACGCCATTCCCAATGCTCCAACCGCAACGTCAGCATCGTCCCCACAGGACACGGGCACGCCATCCCCAATGCTGCAATCGCAATGCCAGCATTATCCCTACAGGACACAGGGTCCTGAGGGGAGTCCAGAGCCACCCTGCTCCCTCCCTGCCGAGCTGTTAGGGTAGCAAGGCCCAGGTCTGCTTTGCCACACACCTAGGGGAGAACCAAGGTGTGGAGGAATATTGGAGAAGTTTGGGCCAGGGAAATGAAGTGATAGAAAGTTAAATATGAATTATGGGAACGTAGGCGCTTGCAGGAGTGCAGGTTACTCTGCCTCAGCCCTGCATCCATTTTCCAGAGAGCCTGCTGCCACGGGGTCGCTGCCATCTCCCTCCTGCAGCACAGGTGGGGATGGCTGCGTTTATCACCCGCTGGGGCAGTTATGGGGCTCTGCATCCTCATAAACCATGTCCATCCTGGAGCAGGGAGCTGGTTTTATCAGTACAGACACTCCTGGCCTCCCGCCGCCTCGTGCTGCTCTGAGGCAAGGCTGTGCCACGCGAAGGGACTGGCCTGTTCCCATCCATCTTCCCTTTGTCAAACCATTCCAGGCTCTGGAAAGGAGCTGAAACAGCCCAAAGGACCTCTTTTGTTCGACAACTTCATCACGTTTCATATCCCCCCTTATCACACTGCAACCAGCTGTGCCTGGGCTCTGGCTGCTGCGAGGGGCAAAGGACGGCCAGGGTGCTGTGTCTTCTGTGTCTGACATTGCCTGGCCACGATTGCCAGGTTTATGGGGACACCTGCTAGAGGGAATCTTGTCCTATGCACATAAGAGAGAAGATTTTTGTCCAGGGGCGGTGCCCAGGGCCCCTTGTGCTTTTCCCCACTGGGCAGCTCTAATTGGGAAGGTTTTTCCAACCTGTTCTGCAGATCCATCTCTATTTTTATAGCAATCCATTCTGTTTTAGCTAACACTCACCACCCCCCCTCATTCAAAAGGCAGCCAGAGCCAAAAGGAGAACTCCCCTCATTGAGCCTGGGGAACAACTGTGTGTTCCCCCTGAATAATGCTATATATCTCCTGAAAAGCCAGCAAAAAGGGTCCCCCAGTCCCTCGTGGGGTGACTGAGCCCGCAGAGCAGAGGGGGAGCTGGGACGGAGGATCCCCAGCCCACATCCCAGCTGCCAGGTGGAGTGGAAAAGAGGGAATAAATGTCCAGAAAGTCAGTCTGCTAATAAATTGTGTAAAAAATGCCAGGGTCCGTGCAAACATGAGGTGCATTGCCACATCCAAGGTGAGGCAGCAGGAAAAAAAAATAAATAAAAACCAGCTTGCTGGTCAAATGCAAAGAATCAAAGCAGCAGGGGTTATTTCTGGTAAAATTAAGAAGAAAGGGTGGAAACCCTGCAGTCTGAACGCATGTTAAAGTACAGTGCAAAAGGGCACAAGGCACACCTGGGATCTTCAGGATGTGAACACACACTCACACACTGACACACACCCCACAGCTCATTGCTGCCTGTTTCTCCAGCGGTGGGTGCAGCCGGAGGAACGGCTGCTCCGAGACAATCCCGGTCCCGCCGCCTTCCCGCCGGAGCGCCGCGGCCGCGCCACTCTTCCCGCCCTGCCAACCCCAGGAATCGCTCTCCCCCCGTGGATGAAAGGAGGACGCGGTGACTCAGCAGCAACCGTTGGAGGAATGCTGAGTCGCCCTTTGCTTCCCTCTCCGTGAGACGGAACAAGGAGAAAAAGACCCTTTTTCTCTCCCCCCCTGCCCCAGAGAAGGGATTTTCACCCAGGTGGATGCGCTCACTTATCAGCATAGATGGGAAACGCAGAAGGTGGAAAACGCAGCCGACATGGCTGAACGAGGGTTGCATCCTCAGTGCAACATTCATTTGGGTCTTCAGAGCACTAACGAAAGAGCTAATGAGTCCCTTTTGCAGCATTTTGCCAAGCAAAGCTGGATCCAGGGCTCTGAAACCCAAGATCAGAGCCCGGCACCTTTGGGGGGTGGAGGACCACATCATGGCCCCATTGTTCAGCAACGGCAGGTTTTGCTGCCACAGGCATGAGGAAGTGGCTCCTGCTCGTGGGGACGTGACAGTTGCTTCTCCCTGCGGACGAGGTGTTCAGGGCGTTGGTCACCCAAAAGCGCTGCAGAAAAGAGAATTGCCCTGATTTGCAGGTGGGGAAACCGAGGCAGAGAGGGGCTTAGCTTTGCCTGCCCGGGGCTTGGCTCCAACTCACTGGAAAGACCCAGATATCCCCCAAATCCACATTTCTTCTGGCTGCCTTTATGGTGGCAAAGGCCATCACACAAGAGGTGTAATCTGGACAAGATTCAGATAAATTCAATTAATAGTAACTCTCAAAGCAGGCACCCCTGCGTTGTGGCTTGGAACTGCTCACCCCAGGACCAGTTCCTGCTTCAAAAAAAAAAAAATCGTCATTTTATTGCAAAAAATGAATTATGCCTGCCCTTGCTTCCCACTGGCAGGGTTAATCCCGCTCCTGCATGGAGGGGACAGTGGGGACGGGACAAGGTGGTGGCGCTTCCCGAGCCGCCCGCGAGGCACACAGCGTGCGGCAGCAAGGGCAGAACAAGATTAATACAGGCAGGAGCCTCCAAAAGGGCTTTGCATTTGATGTGGGAGAGGAGAGAGATCAGAGTACGGAGGAGCCGGGATTAACATAAAATTACAAAACTTTCATTATGGGCTGAAGGGCCGTCCTGGGCTGTGTGCCCCCGTGGTGTGACCCGCCGGTGCCCCAGGCTGCGAGAACGCGTGGGAACACCGTCACCGGTGGCACTGCCCCTCGCTTCTTCCCCAGATGCAGCCTATTCTGTCTCCCCTTGGGTCAGCCGGATAGAAAAGGCGATTAATCTTTAGCCAGATCAATCTTCGGGCAGAAAAAACAGGAGCTCTGAGCTGGAGAAGTTCCCCAACTTTCCCTTCCAGGTGGGGTTAAAGGGGGAGAGCCCTGAAAGAGGGAGTCAGCGAGCACAGACAGGGCACGGGATGCAACAGGGAACACACCCTGGCTGTTATCGTGCCCATGATCTTGAAGGGATGAGACGGGAACCAAATCCACCTCCCTGGTAACATCTCCAAGCCCCACCAGCTTCACTTTGATCCTGACCTGCGTCCAGAGCATCGCAATGTGCCACAGGGATGCACAGTGCTCCCGGAAAATCAGGTCCACGTCAGGTAAGGGTTGGATTTTGAGGTTCTGGCAGCTTCCTGGTCCTTCCGGGCTCCAGGGAAAGAATGTGGCATTCAAACAGCACCCAAGCAGTCACCTAACGGGGAATCCCTCAATGACCCTCAGCTCCTTGCAGGAAGGGGGTTCATGGGGATCAGCCCCTTGAAGGCTGGCCCCAAAAGTCCCCCCCAAGCCCTCATCCATTGCAGACACAAGCTGTGCTCTCCCTCCCTCCGGCTTTATTTGCAGAGGGAATTAAGGTCCTGCTGGGAAAACCTCCCCTGTGCTCTGATAACTGCCTGCATAGCCAACTCTAAATGGCTTTTTGTAAATGAATGACCAGGATTAACGAGGTTCCCCTCGTCACTGTTTACTTAGCATTCCGCCAGAGTGGGGGGAACAGGGCAGAGACACCCCTTCCTCCTCCAGCCAAGCCCTTTGGGCCACCAAGGAGCTGCCACATCCTGGGGACCAACATGGTGCCACCCAGCACATGGCCGAGCCCTTCCTGTGCTCCCTAGAGCAGGAGCTGAGGTTCCCAGCTGGGTTTTGGGTGGGTGGGAGGTGTGTGCCTGCACTGGGAGTGTCGGTCACGGGGACGGAGGAACTACAGGGCACCGTATTTTGCGAGCTGGGGGCCGGGCTGGGGACGATGCTCATTTTCTCTCTATGCTGCGTTGCTGGGGAAGGAGGAAGGGGGTTGTTTGCCATGAGGGTCGGTGTCGGGTGTGCGTCCCCCCCACGTGACGGGGATGGGGAGGCCGTGCAGGGCTGCAGCTGGCCCCGTCCCCCCAGCAGGAATGCACTCGGTGACGCCAGGGTGGGCAAGGAGCCACTCGGCGGCGAGGCCACGGAGCCCACCGAGGGGTGCAGGTCCAATGAGCCCCATGCAGAGGGGACCCTCCTCCGCCGTCCTTCTCTGCCCACAGCGGGGCACGGGGGTCCTGCCTTCGCCTGCTGCACTCCTGGGGGCTGGAGCTGCTATAGCCGCCTTGCCGCTGCGCAGCTCCGACCTTTGGATGTTTGCACATTCCTGACTGTTAATGTGTCTCGTAAGGAAAAACCACTGGGATGGAGCATTACTCCCCCCAGCACCTGCAGGTCTGCTCTTCCCGTTTCCCGGATGGGAATCGTCCCTGACTCCCTGGATGAGCCAAACCAACTCTCCTGCTCCCATTCAGCAGGCAGTGCTGCTGCTGCTGTGCGCGATGGGCACCCCATCCCTCCGCACCAGGGAGCCCAAAAAGCTCACAGACTCCCCCGGGGCAGATGGCAGTCACCTCTCCCAGCCGGGCACAGGGAAAAGGAGCGCCGTTCGGGAGCGGAGCCGCGTTTCCCTCGGCTGCCAGGCTGGCTCGCTGCCCGCCAGCGCGACGCCAGGCCAAATTCTTTGCCATTTCTAGGTCAACACCCGCCACTCGTAATGCCCCCAATCCCTCCTGCTGCCCGTGCCAGCCTCCAACCCCACACGCAGGATGGGGGCATCCCGGGGGATCCATGCCCAATGTCCCCACGCCGCCACAGCCTGGCCAGCCCCATCCATAATTCCCAGATATTTGGGGCTTATGCCCACGTTGCCCCAGGTTGGGCCATTCCCCACATCCACCTGCTGGTCCTGGTGATGCCTTTACTTCCCAGCTCTGCCCACACCAGCACCCACAGGTGGGTTGTTCCCTGCAGGGTGCAGAGCCCACAGCCTGCCCCTGTTTGCACCTTTTTTTGAGAGGGTTTAAGACCCATCCCCTGGAGTTGGACACCAAAGGAGGGGATTTGCTTTGGGTTTCTAAAGTGAGTTTCTCACTGTCCTGACGGCGGTGAAAAAAAAAAAAAAATTCAAAAAAATCTCAGGAGGTGGGATGGCCCTAATGCTCCAAACCTGGAAATAAATCACCCGAAAAATAACAGCCTTTGTAAAGAAATCCCCGTGGCCCCGGTGCTTGTTTGCACATGGGCCAAGTTTCGACCTCGGCGTGACGCGGTTTCCCAAAGAAGGAGGTGTTGTTGGCCCTGCTCCGGCGGCTCAGCCCCTCCACAGTGGGGCCTGGATTCATCCCCCCCCTGCCCATGGGGGCTGCTTCCCAGGGCATGGGCTGGGCTGGAGGAGCAGGAGCCCTACGGGGCTGCAACCCCCCACCTAGGCATGCATGGGGGGGATGGTGGAGAGGAGGAAGAGGAGGAGGAGGAAGGGGCATTATGCTGAGCATCTCCTCGTGACGGCATTTACGCAGGGTCCATTGCATTATAGCTCGGGCAAGCGGCCACCGGCGCTCCCCCTGCAGCAGGGCAAGCCCTGGCCTGCCGGTGCATTGTGCTGGCCACGCTGCCAGGAACGGCCGTTGGCAGTGGCCCACTGACCCGTCCCGGGGCTCCCTGGGGCACGGAGAGAGGCAAGGAGCTTTGCTGGATGGGCTCCCCGGTGCCAAAGAGTGCCCCCCACCACCACCACCACACACAGCCAAAAAACACACCCAAAAACATGAGGGTGCAGGAAGTGCTGCCTGGATTATTAGGTTCTGGTCCACATCAGACCACCGCCTTGCCCTGCCTCAGTTTCCCCATCAGGACAGAATTACAGAATGGTTTGAGATGGAAGGGACCTTAAAGATCAGCCAGTTCCAAGCCCCCTGCCCTGGGCAGGGACACCTCCCACCAGACCAGGTTGCTCAAAGCCCCATCCAGCCTGGCC
>JAOTQQ010000003.1:29276510-29287816 GCA_026546715.1 Gallinago undulata | reverse complement strand
TCAAAGCCCCATCCAGCCTGGCCTTGAACCCCTCCAGGGATGGGGCAGCCACAGCTTCTCTGGGCAACCTGGGCCAACGTTTCAGCACCCCCAGAGTGAAAAATTTCTTCCTTAGATCTAATCTAAATGTCCCGTCTTCCAGTTTAAAGCCATTACTCCTTGTCCTATGGCTCTACTCCCTGATCAAGAACCTCTCCCCAGCTTTCCTGTAGCCCCTTTAGGCATCTCAGATGCCATAAGCCATCCAGGCTGTGTGAATGCCACAGGTCCCATGGGCTCTGCCAGCAGTGCAAGGCTGGTGCTGGAAAAGCAGAAAAGGATCTTATCCCCCCCTCTGTTTTCAAAGCCACCTTTTCCTGCAACCTTGGAGAAAGGTGTTTATATCCAGCCTGATCTCTCCAGGCAAAGACATTGGGGTCCAGCCTTGGGGCCTGTAGTAGCCTGTCTTGGGTTTGCTATGGCACCTCCACCCCCACAGACACAAAACCCTCTAAAAATCAGTGCTGCAGGGACAGGGAGTCCCTGAGCTTCCCCAAGCTTTGCCCCTCATCACAGGGCTGGGGACCAGGCTGCCCAGATGCCATCCCCGTTCCTACCAGGGATCTGCTGTACCTGGGGTGGAGATCCCTGCCCAAGTGCAGTTCCCAAAAGATTCCATCCCATCCATGTGAACTCCTGGATGCACATTTGGGAACCTGATATTTTTCCAAACTTTGGAGGTTCATTCATTGCTATGCAAGGCGAGTCCATTCCCTACCCTCCTCCATCCTGTCTCCTCCTTCTGCCCCCGACCACTCCGGCCATCCCAGCCTGGGATGTTAAAATGGGCTGAATTTTTCACCATGGGAGGGGGGGAAATTTAAAAAAAAAAAAAAAAACAAAAACCCCAAAAATAGAAATCTGGGGGTGGAAGGAGAACCCATGAGCTGTGACCTCCTCCAAAACGCACAGCACCAAATCCGCACAAGGAAAACAAAAGGCAGCGAGATTAGCATTTCCAAACAGAGCAGAGATGGCCCCAATCTTTGAGCTGTTTATTCTAGGCGTTGATTTTCAATATTTAGGATGATTAGCAAGTGAAAGCCGGCTGTTGCCAGAATGGCTTCGTGCCAGCCCCGCACTCAATGGAGGGGAAAGAAAGACACGGCAAGAAAAGGAGAGAAAAGAAGGGTTTATGTGTATATTCTCCCCCCCCCCCTCTGTGAACGGGAGATTGGTTTGAGGTGTCAATGTTTGCCCATCAGGGAGGGATGATGGATGAGGGGAGGGCTGGGGAAATAGCAGAAATAAATAATAAAGGAATAATTGCCATGTGCCTTAATAACTGGCAGGGCAAGGACTCGGCTGGGGCTGCGAGGGCTGAGTTTGCAGGGAGTTTTTGGAGCTGGGCTCTTCCCCAACCCCAACTGACAACGGTGGGATGCCCCAAAAAACGCAGGTGGCTCTGGACCATCGTGGTCCGGGGTTTTCATCACGTGATGGCATCATGTAGAGCAGAGGGACCACCACCAGCTCGAGGGTCCCCAACCCATCACCGTCCCCGTGCTGGGTTAGCCAGAGGAGCCCGTAGAGCGGGACCAGCCCCAGCCATGGGCTGGAAGCCACCCCGCTGCCACCGGCAAGCCCGGGCAGGCCCGGTGCTGCCAGGTCCCGACCTCCCTCCTGGCACTGGGCTTGTCCCCAAGCACACAGGGGCTTTGTGCGGGCAGCAGCGCGGTGTCCTGCCCGTCTCCACACCCGCGGGAAGCCATGCTCCCACCCCAGACCACCGCGCACCTCCTCCTGGCTGCCGCTTAAAAATATACCCCCACCCCCTCCCTCTGCCAAACCATCTTATTGAAAGAAAAAAAAAAAAAAAAAAAAATCACGTCCAAGTTTGGTTTTGTTGCTTTCAGACGCTGAACAAAACGAGGTTGTTCCAGGCCTCGCCTGGTGCCTCCTTTATATTCACCCTTTCTCACTTTAAAACCCTCGACTGGCTCCGGCAGGCTGGAATATTTTTCCCTGGAATTTTTTTTCAGTCCTCTGGCAGGGTAGGGGGGTGCCGGGGGCTCCTCTCTTTCCAGGGGGTTTAAAAACACAAACTACACTGTGGTGCCTGGCAAAACAAAGTAAAGCAGCGAGGCGAGGGGGCTGCCAGCTCTTGGCAGCCCTGCCAGTGTCACCGCTACCGGGGGGAAGCGGAGAGAAGCCAGGACGGGGATCCCTGTTACTTTTGGGGGGTTCATGATCCCCAAACTGAAAGGGGAGCCCAGGTCTGCCTCCAAAAGCCTCCCCAGACACATCAAAGCTGTCCCCCACGGGGATAACCCTACGTCATCCAAGGGCCACATCCTGCCCTCCCGGCACAAGGCACACACACAAGCCAAGACCAGCCCTTATTTTGGGCTGACATTGGTCAGATTGGGAGCAGCTGTGACCACTGCAAAGCAAAAAGGGGCAGCTCTGGGGCTGACTGCTTCGGTTCTTGGTGCTGATGGGATCCAGTAGATCACTGGGGAGGTGATAGGGTGCTTCTCATGTGCTGGGGAGATGAGAAGGGCTACGTCCCCAGTGCAAGAGGGATAGGAGACATCCTGGAGCGGGTCCACCTGAAGTACCAAACTGGATGAGCCCCAGGGAGGGTCTGGAGGGGGATCTCTATCCCTGGAGATGCCCAGACACGCCAAGGAGGCTGGGCAGCCACCGAACAGGGGCCAGACCGCCATGTTCCAGCATCCGCTTCCCAAGTGGCAGCTGTGGGCACAGGGACATCCCCACAGCCTGGCCCCAGACCCTCGCATCCCTGAGCCGACCTGCCCTCTCCATGAGGCTCCCCAAACCCTGTGTCCCCAGACCCACCGCCCCCCACCCTCCCTGCGCCAGCAGCTGAGCATATGCTGCTTTTCTTCCCCACCTTGGCAGAGCCCAAACGCTCCTCGGCGTAATTGGCCTCGTGAGGGATCAGCTTCTGAGCAGCTCCTCTCGCCGCCCTGCACCCAGGAGGGCTCCGAAGCCACTTGTGTTTCTACAGGGACAGGCTGGGGGGTGGAAATGGCATAAGCAGAGGGATAGTCCCAGGCATTACCCGCAGGAGCTCCCCGTTGGGGCAGGGAAGGATGCTCCAGGGTTTGGGAGCAGCTTCCAGGACTTGGGTCAGCAGGCACGGTCACCCTTGCGCTGCAGAGGTGATGTGTGACTATTGCCATACAGGTGGTGGTTTGTGCCTCAGTTTTCCCATGGGAATTGGAATGCCACTGCAGAGGGAGGGCAATAGTACCCATGTACCCAGGGCTGTGCTGGTGAGATGTCCCCTCCCCTCCAGGGGTGAGGGTCAGAGCGAGCCAGGTAGTGCTGGAGGGAAACAAGGAGGCAAAAGGGTTTTTAATTCTCCATTTTTCTTTCTTTTTTTTTTTTTTTTAATTTGTAAATAACTTTCCATGAAAAAGGTTAAATTGCACACATGTATCTGCAGTTCGTCAGCATCAGTATCAAGCCCCCAAAACAGGAAAATGTAACAAAACCAAGAAATAATAAGAAGAATTGCCAATACAGATATAAACATCTACGCTGCCCCCCAAAGCTGCCCAGAGACGTGGTCCTTGCTCTTCAGCCCCGGGACACTGGCCCCAGCTGTGTGGTGGCATCTCAGAGGTCTTCAGACGCTGGCACCTGGACCAAGCAGCAGCCCCAGCCCCAGCTCTGCTGCTCGCATGAGCTGAAGATGCTTTACTGGAAGGGATGCAGGACTTGAGCTCCCACCCTCTCCCCAAATTTGGGTTCAAATTACTCCAAGGGTAATTTTTTTTTTTTAAAGGCTTGTTTATTGATTCTTACACTACAACTATACTCTCGCTAAATTATATTGCTCACATTAAAGGTCCTAAGTGCTCTTGTAACCAACAAAGAAACTCATTACAATCTTCCATTTTTCGGCAAGTCTAAGACATATCACTAAAAAAACAGCTTCTACTTACTCCTACCTAATGGCTCCTCTATCTCTAATAACCTACAGCGAAGGAGAGGTGAAGAATCCAGAGTTCTTGAGAGCTTCAAGTCAAGTTTGGGCAGAGGTCGGCTCCGCTCCTCAAGTGTTTCTCAGCTACTTTGCAGAGACCCTGCCACGCTCTTGCTACGTACTGAGCCAAAGGACCAAAGTTTGTGTCCATCCCGGTGGCTCTCCTGGCTCACGAGCTGCTCCCGGCTGGGATGGGACTTCATCTCCGCTGCCATCCCTCCAGCCCGTTGTGTGCATAGTCTTTGGCCTGAGCTCCTGGATGAAGCCTGAATTGTGGATTTCTTTCCTCCTCGGTCCCACCTGGGAGCACTCGATGTGGAGTGACCCCGTTGCTCATGGCCACGCCGTGGTGGTTTTCTCCCCAAAAAGCACATCTTTAAATCGGGGTCCTGCGTTGCCCTGGCAGCCACTGGGAACCTGATGGATGAGCAAAAGAAGTGAGAACAACAGTCTCGGACCAAAAAAAAAAGAAAAAACGAACCAGAGAGGGACTATGTCAGCTAGTAAAAACCAGAGGGTTTATGGTGGTCTAGACCCTTCAGTAACCGCAGCGAGGATTTTGGGTACAAAAAATATAAAAGCCAGTTCTGGGAGTGCCCCAGTGCCTGCTGCTCCTCTCCTGCCGGGGCCAATTCCTGGATCCAACAAAACCTGTTGCTGCTGCTGCAGGAATCCTCCTTCGCGTGGTCTTGGTTTACAGAACAACAAACACAAGCCTTTAAACAGTGAAAAATATAAAACGACTGCCAAACTGCATTTCTCCTATCCCCCCACTATTAAGAAATTCTAGTGCTAAAAATATAGGTTTCTTTGAATATATAATATATAATAGATTATATAAAAACATCTAAAGAGGCAGATGCTGAATTTATAAACCTTTTCTTCTTCCCTAGGCACAAGTCAGGAGGGAGGTTGAACTCAGAGAATCCAGAAGGGACCTCTCTTTTCTTGCTAGCTAATTATCACACTATGCTTACCAACTATCCTAGAGAGAAAAAGGAAAGAGAGAAAGAGAAACGGAGAGACAAAGGGGTGAGGAAATTGCACTTAAGTCTATCAAGTCCTAAACCACCAGGAATCTGATGTCTTGGATGGAATTTAGCAGGTGCTCTCCTTTAGCCCTGAAGGAATATATGCCGTGTCCATTTCCACAGAAAAAAAAATAATATGGTAATTCACATTTCTTCCTTTAAAAGTAAAAAAATAAGTAGTGTTACATTTCTTCTCTTAAGGAAACTCTGGGTGGACTTCTGATGCATCCCTTAACGATATATCCAGCAGTGTCTGTGGTGAAGTTTTTTTCTCCCCCCGGTGTTTCTGTGAATAATCTTACAATGAAGCAGGTGAAAGTCACTGTGGATGTCTCTGTCTCTAGGAGAATCTTGTCCCTGGCAAGTCCCAGCAGCATGGTGGGGGGGAGCATCCTACTAAAGTCTGTGTGGCCTTTGAATGGTGACTGGCATCTTACAAGAGGGACGCCAAACTGCCCCAGTCGCTCACATCTTCTGGCAAAGAGGCGTCGTTGAGTTCAAACAACTGGTCCATGTTGATGGAGTCGGAGAGGTAATCGCTTGTCCCTTCGTCCCAGGCATTTTGCAGGAAAGAAGTGGCCATGAAGGTTTCGTCAAAGTCCAGGTTGTTCTGGCTGGATTCGGTGAGGACCTGGTCCTGCTCCTGCTCCTGGGGACAGTCGTTGTGATGCCCTTGAATTGTCAAGTCCAGGTCGTTTGTTACGGGGCTGATTGGAGGCGTGAGCTCCAAATCCCCAAAAGTGGAGAAGTCTCCGTTCAGGTTGGTGTTGAAGATGGCCTCCCAGTCAAAGTCACCTTTCAGGGATCCCAGCTCGGTCTGCTCTTCCTGGGTCAGCAAGGCAGAGTTGGAAAGTCGAGGCACCTTGGCTGTTCGGTTGGGCGAGGGCTGCTTGCGCTTCTGCCCTGCTCTACCATCCACTGGATTCCAGTTCTGGTTGCTGGTGACTTCTTCAAACTCTTTCAGCAGCTGCTGTGACTCCGTGCTGACGTTGAGGATGTTACTGGAGGTGCAAGCCAAAGTGGATGGGCTGGTGACAGACTGTGCTTCTTGCTGGGTTGTTTTGGTGAAGGCTGGGTGGATCTGCACTGGGGGCATCTTCCGCTTTTTGAAGGCACTGTTCTTGAGACGGTCAGCATATTGGGGGTCAAGCTTCCAAAATCCTCCTTTCCCTGGCTCACCCTTCTCCCGGGGCACCTTGATGAAGCACTTGTTCAAGGAGAGGTTGTGCCGGATGGAGTTCTAGATGCAAAAGAGAAAAAAAAAAAAAGACCAAGGCTGAATGCATATCTGCTGCCACAGCACCTACCTGTGCGAGGAGGCTGGTGGAAAAGCACATTCTCAACAAGGACCTTTGGGAAAAAGAAAGCAGAAATAGCAACGTCAAGACATCCTGGGCTACGTGCCCAGCAGAAACTCCCCTGCCCCGAGTCACCAGTAGAGTTTTCTTGCCTCCTGTCTAATCCAGCCAGAGGTGGCAGGAGCCAAAGGTTCAAGCTGGGACCTGCCAACCAGCAGGAATCTTTTGGGCAACTCTCCTTGGCTCTCAACTGGGGCCACGGTGCCTTGGATCATGCAGAGCACTGGGAGAAACCAGCCAGACTTGCTCTCAACATGGAGCTAAGCTGGAGGAGATCGAGTCCTCCTTCCTTCGTGGCTAAGGAGGAAGAGGAGGGTCTTTACACCAGTGTGGCCACAGCCCCATTACAAGCGGCAACACATGACAGCACCATGGAGGAGGGCATCATCAGGGCTCTCCTTGCATCCCCCAGTCCATCTGTGCCCATTGCTAGTGGTGAGGGGAAAATATTTGGCTGAAAAATAGGCACCAGCAGCCAGGCTGACACAAACCAGGCAGGCAAAGCCAGAGAGGCACGTGGGCTGCCCCACCGCAGCCCTGTGTGTCCTTAGAGGTGCCTCCTGGCCCTGGGGAAGCTTGGTGTGAAATCACTGCATCTTCATCAGCCACCACTCAATTGAGCTGAGGGGGGAAAAAAAAAAAGGGGGGGGGGAAGAAAAAGGGGAGTTTCTGCTCCTCTTGAGCCGTTCTGAAACCCTGAATGTGCCTGGAGTGACGTGAATAATCAGAAAGGAAACTCAGTTATTGGGTAAATAACCTGACGTTGGACTCCACAAAGCCAAGACTGTATTAAGAGATTGGATATGGTAGAGGGTTGGTTTTTTTTTATAATGTTGCCTGGATATCTTTATGCTTATTCATCCATAATCCGTAGTGCCGAATAGGAAAAACAAGGCTTGAATGCTTAGAGCTGTTGAAAAACACACACACACACAACAAAACCCTCCTCTGGGCTGAAGCTCCTTGGGTGTGTTGGCTCCTCTCCAAAGCACTCAGCTCCCACAGGAATATATCCATCTCCCCCCGGAGTACGGGTGGCATGACCTTTCCAGGCTGTCTTCACGTACGGGAATCGGGATAGGGGATGAGAACACAACCTCAAAAAGAAAGAAAAGGGGAAAAAAAAAAAAAAGAAAAGAAAGGAAAAAGAAAGAAAAAAGAAAAGAAAGAAACAGAAGAAGAAAAAAGGAAGGAAAAAAAAAGAAAGAAAACAAGAAAGAAGCAGCAGGAACACAGATATCCCTGCAAACAATCCAGGCTGTGGTAGCTCCAAATTTACAGTTTAGTGAAATTTTACAAGGGTCAGAGTCTTGCAAGCTGAATTCTCTGCTCCCCATCTCCCCTCCCCATCCCAAACTTCATTCAGCCTGGGCTGCCCTCCGTTATTATCCGGCCGGTTAACATATTTATCATTCCTGCCTGCAACAATCCCGTGAACCCCCTGCATCTCTGCACAGAGGGATTGAAAACCTGCTTTCTTTTTTTAATAAACACATTTAATTAAAAACACGGTGATTATCCAGCCGTGAGTTTGCAGGAGAAAGTCAACACGCTGGCACACAGCTCCTCCTCCCGAATCACTCCCGGAGGTCCCCCCCAGCCCAGGGGAGACTGGGGGACCCAGATGACCCTGGAGGGAGAACTGGGGGTGTTCCCTTCCCCATAGTAGTCTTCAAGAATTGCTGGAGACCCACCTGCCTGGGGGGAAGGTGGGCAATGCCTGGGCAGGGGGTTGCCCAGTCCCATCTGGGAGAAGACTGCCACCAGGATTGCTGGCATACTGTGGATTTGGGCTGGGAATAACCCAAGCCACCCAATAACCTCCTGCCCTGCCACATCGTAGAAAGCCTCATGTGTTGGAGGTCCACTCGCATGACGGAGGAGGGCAGTGAGCCAAGGCAGCTGGGAAAAGCCCCTGTGCTTCAGGCTGTCCCCTACCTCCCAGGAACACACTCATGCCAGCTGGGGACCTCTCTTGGGCTTCCCTCTGAGGCCTCACCAGCTCGTCACTGTGATGGAGCCTCCTTTGCCTGTCCAAGGGGACAGGAGACCTGCCTTCTGGCTTGGAAAGCAGCAGCATTTCTGCTCTGAACCACCCCAACGAGGGATTTGCCCAACAAGCAGCATCTCCCTGGAGGTCCTCTTCATCCCTGTCCTACACCTGGTCCTCAGCACCCAGAAATACTCAACCTGGCTGTTTCATGTGTGCTCAGCTCCAAGGGACTCAGGACTCCACCAGAGCTCCAGAAAGGTGAAGCTGGCGACAGAGACACCTTGGCCCTGGAGCCAAGAGGAGCTGCGGGGACCAGTAGCCCAACAGGTACCTCCCTGCTCCCAAAATGGCCCTGTGGTCTCCTTCCCTCTGCCGCCCTCAAGGCCGTAGCATTTCTGCACGCCCAAGCTCATTCCCGTTACAGCCCTTCCCCACCGGCTGCCGGTGTTGCTCTCCTCCCAGTAGGCTCCACCATCCTTGCAGGACCTTGCCTTGCAGGGTGGAGGCTGTGAAAAGCCCTCCTGAGTCCTGTGGGGAGAGGGGACAAGACGAGTCCAAATCTCCTACCTGCCAGGTGGGGTCGGCGTGTCGGAAGTAGCAGAAGTTGTCGGTAATCCACTTGTAGATGGCGGCGAGGGTGATTTTGGGCTTCTTGCTGGCTTCCATGGCCATGCAGATGAGGGTGGCGTAGGAGTAGGGCGGCTTGACGTGCGGGTTGGTCTTGTAGTCGATGTCCTCGGCGAGCTGAGGGTGCATGGCCACGGCGTGGTGCGCCGTCCTCGAGGTGGAAGAAGAGATGGGCTTGCAGGGAGTGTGGGGCATGCCCATGCACGCCGGGTCGGCGGCCAGGGGTGAGCACGGGGCCGCAAAGCTGGGGATCCTGTGACAGTCGTGGGGGTCCGGGCCGCTGGGGCAGTAGGAGGACTTGCCCATGCTGGCGTTGATGATGGAGAAGTCCTGCAGCCACATGAGGCTGGTCAGGCTGTCGTCCAGTTCCGTGTACCTCATGACCGTACCCGTCTGCTTTTTGTCCTTCCCTGCCTGCAGGCAGCTCGGCCACCCCTCAGCCATGCCTGAGGCTCAGCGACAGCACTCGGGGTGCGCGTCCAGGAGAAGGAGGGGACGGGGTAGGTCCTGCAATAACAACAGGGAGATACTTGAGGCTCCTCAAGACGCAGCCACTCTCTGGCACCTCAGCAGAGCTGGGTCTGGGTGCTCCTGGTGCCACCAGGCAATAGGCATCCCAGGGGGGGCTGCACACCGGAGCCCCAGCACCTCCCCCAGGGTGCTTCAGCAGCCCTGAACCTCGGGGAAATTCCCCCAAACCCCCACTGCCCAGTGTCACCCAAACCCCAGAGGACCAGTGCCACCCAGCAAGCCTTGTGCGGAAGAAAGAATTAAAAAATTACAATAAAAACCCTCAAAACCCCAAAATTCATCCCACAAAGCGAGGATGTTTCTCCCACCGGCTGCAAGCTGGACCAAATCTCAGAATCCAACACCACCTCGATAAAATATCTTAAAGTTCCACCCCCCCTGCCCGCCCCACTACCAACTTGCCAGGGTTTCATGCTCTTTTCTGCTCCTCCCTTCACCCAGCACCCCTAAAAAAAACGGGGGGGGGGGGGGGAGGGGGGGGAAGGGAGGGGGGCGTGGACCCCCCCACATCCTCACTCAGAGCCAAACCGGTGGATTCAGGCTTCGGTTATTCCCAGGATTGGGGATTCAGCATCCGGCTTCGCTGCTGGGGCTGTAAACCCGAAATCCCGTGGTTTTTTAGGCGAGGAGAGCCCCCCCGGGACCGAGGAGCCCTGCTCCGGTTGCCCCAAGCCCCGCACCGGCTGCGCGGCGGCGGCTGGACCGAGGGTTCCACCGTTTAAATGACGCCGGGGCTCAACAGTCGCGGGGGGGGGAGTAACGGGGGGAGGGCGGAAGCACCTGTCCCGCTCCCAAAAAAAGGCTTTTTCCCCCCCAAAAAAAGTCTCAGAGCAGCGACAGCTTGTCCGGATGCCTGGTCCCCAGTGTCTCCACCCATCCCCTTGTGCCCGCAGTGAGGGGCATCCCAGAAACGCTCGACGGGGCGGCGGAGGGGGGGCTTGAGGAGGGTGGGGGGTGACAAGGGGAATGGAAAAGAATAAAAATAACGATAAAAATAACAATAAACACCACCCCCGTGCAAACCCACCGCCCCTGACAGCCCAAGCAGGCCGAGCCCATGGCGGTGCTGTGTCCCACCGCCCCCCCCACCCCCGGCCACCCTCCTCCGCCACCGTCCCTTACCCCCGTCCCGGCGACGTGCCCCCACGACTCCCAAAGTTCACGAGAGAGCAAGAAGCTTCTGGAAAAAAAAAAAATACAACACAGGAAGGGGGGGAAGAAAAAAAAAAATGGCAGGGAGAAAAAAAAAAAAAAGCGGAAAAAAAAAAGCCAAAAAGGCCGAGCTCTGGGGATAGCGGGGGGGGGGATTCGTGCTCTCCCCCCTCCTCCGGGCGAGGGATGGCCCCGGTGCCAGGCCCTGCCCGCCGAGCCGCCGTGATTTGCCGGCCGCCCGGGGGCCGCTATTAAAGGAGCTGCTCCGAGAGGCTTCACGCGTTGCCACGGCAACGCCCCGCCCCGTAAACAGCTTCCGGCCCTGCCATTGGTCCGCGCGTTGCCATGGGGAGGGGGCGGGTACCTGCCGGTTTGGGCTGAGACATGGACCCCGGGATGGGGATGTTATGGGGGGGGGGGGGTGTCAGTTAAAGGTGTGGGATGGGGCAGGGTTGTGGTACCCGGGGATGCTGCCGGGGGGGCTGGGGACATGCGGGACCCACCCCGCCACCCCACGCCCGGGGACAAATCCAGCACCACCAGCAAAACCAAAATTTATGTCCTCCCCCCCCCCACCTCCCCCCCCTCCCGGGGGTGGCATAGGGGCAACCCCAGCC
>JAOTQQ010000003.1:29263644-29276410 GCA_026546715.1 Gallinago undulata | reverse complement strand
GGCAACCCCAGCCCTTTCCTCCTACCTGTGCCCCCCCCCCCCCCGCCCCCCCCACTCCACTTTGGACCCTCGAAGGAGCCCACAGCAATTCAGGCAAAGCCTCAAGGGGAAGGAAGTGGGGTGGCAGCCCCCCATATTAGAAAAGAGTGGGGTCTGCCTGTATGTCATTAAAAGCATTACAGCCCCACGCCCCTGTAAGAAATCCCTGACCCCCCCCCGACTGCCTTTAACAGAGACCAGTGAGGGATTCCCCCCCCGCTCCCCAACCAAGGGGGCTGAGAGCAACCAAAGGAGACCTGTTTGCTTTCACCCCACAGCACAAGGCCAGCCCTCGATGGGGGAGCTCTGGGGTGTCTCAGGGAGGTTTAATGGGCAGGATTTCCTCCTGGGCCTGCCCCACGGGGGGAGGGCATTAGAGATCAAGGGGCAGGTGAGTGGCTGGACCTGCTCTGGAGGGTCACCACTGCCTGAAGTGGTGGGTACACCGAGGGATTTTCCTGCCAGGATCTCCAGGGATTTGAGTGAGACATGTTTGGGGGGACGGGGGGGGCTAGACCCTCTCTCCAGCACAAGGGCAGGTGCCCCTTTGCCCGTGCCCGTCCCCAGAGGCCACAGGCCAGGAGGTGATGGGTGCCGGGACTGGGTGTGGAGGAAGGAGGAGGCAGCTCCCAGGGGAGTGGAAATTTCTATTTTGCTTTTCAGCAGACCGATACCCACAAAGAAACCCCAAACCTCAGTTTTCTGCCTTCTAACAAGTCCGCTCCCTCAGGAATAGGACCTGCCCCTGCAAAAATGCACCCCGAGGCAGTGAGAGCTCCAGGTCTTCTCTCCAGCACAGCCCTGGGTTCTCCCAAGCCTGGGGCAAAGAACTTCAGGCCTCAGTTTTCCCACCCTCCCCTTTTGGAGTACCCAGCCACCCACAATCCCCCTCCATCCACACCTGGAAGGTGCTGCCCCCCACCATGCATCATGAAAACCTCCGTGAAAACCAAATTACAAGCCCCCCCCTTACAGCCCTCCTCACCTTGAAGGCATCAGCTCTCAGCACGAGTTTTCTTCCCCGGCATTGGAGGAATTTCTCCTGCATGAGCACCCAGCTCCTCAGTGCTCCTCCTCCAGGAAAGGTCCCCTTCTGGGTGTCCTCATCTGTCCCAGCACTGCCAATGACTGCTAAGCTTGTGCCATCTGCCTGGCCATGCTGGGGAGATGCCACTACCCCAGGCCATGTTCTTCCTGCACTTGCACCTTCTCCATCCCAGTAGGGCTGGGAGGAGGCTGATTTAGGGTGGTTGGGTAGTATGGGTTAGAAGGACCTTGGGAAGCGTTTAGAAGATCTGCAGCAGCTGAACTGGTTTCTGGGGAGGTGCCTGGGTGATGGGGGGGGGGGGGGATGCTCCCACGTTCCCACCCACCAAGCCCCCAAGACCCCAGACTGCCCTCGCCGTGAAACCACAAAACGACTCCGGACGCTTTGTCGACGTAAGATACCCTTTATTAAACATACTCTTAAAATCCAAAACATGCTTAAAGCAGAGTCATAAGCAGCAATCTGGTTTCCTTCCTTAAATCCCTGATGGGGGATTGCTGGAACAAGGGGCTGCCCCATGAAAGAGGGGGCCATTCACCCCATGCTGCCAGCACTGGCAGCTCCCGTCCGCCCCTCGTCCCTCCTGGGTGGCTGAGGACAGCGCTGGTGTAACCCACACCAAAATTCCATCTTTTCTGTGCCATGGTGGAGGAGGCTTATTTCTTTGCTTGCTCTACAGCAGCGTCTTCCCCATTCCTCTCTATTGCCTCCTGCTCCCCAGCAGCCACCTTGGGAGCTCGCCAGGCTGCTCCTCCAGCCTCGGGGACACCACAGAGCAGCTGGAAAACCCTCCCGGTCACCTCTCGGGACCTTCCTGAGCAAGGACCTGCCTGTTCTGCCCTTACCTGCCAGTAGCCACAAGCACCATCACAGCCCCTACGCCGTGAGGCTTGAAGAGCTCTTGTTGTCCCCTTTGAAACTGCGAGGAAGGGTGGTGGGCTTTGACCAACAAGCCACCCTTGGAGCATCAGCCTGATTTTTCCCCTCTCCTGCCCATGCCCAAGGGTTCGGGAGCAGCCGGTCTCCTGCTGCCCCCCCTGGTTTTCTCAGCTCAGCATGATGGTGAGCCCCCCAAGGCTCTTCCATCATGGTGCTGGTTCTCCTTGCAGCCAGGACACTCAAATCTGTGGGTAGCCCCCCCATGGCAGTGTGTCCCCAAGCAGGGCACGAGGCTTGTCCCCTGCTGCTCCAGCCCTTTCTGCTGTTGGCAGCTCCTACCCCACGGGACGGCAGTTTGGAGATGTCACCCCACCCCCCCCAATAAAGCACCCAGTCCCAGGGAGAAATTTGGGAGCTATTGAGCCAAAGGGAGATACATCAGAGGGGAGGAAACCTGGAGGAGGGAGCAGTATGGTGGCCAACACTGAGCCCCCTGGAGCAAGAAGCTACCATGGCCCCAGCCATGAGCCAGGTGGAAAAAACCATCCTCTGGCCCCATAAAGGTCTTTACCCCCCCTTTAGGAGCCATGGCCATTGGCAGAGCCCATGCTCCACCATGGGGACAGGTGGTGGGGACCCTGGAGCCACTGTGGGATGTTGCTTTCACTGTATGAATAGCTCTGCTCCAAGGTAGCACCAAAACATGTTTTTCTCCTGCGAGGTGGTGGCCTTTTCTTTTGACATCCCCCTTGGGGGCTCTCCCCTGGCTGGTGCTGCTGAGAAAACCAGGTGGGGGCAAAGAAAGGGCTCCGTGTTTCCTCCTCGGGCTGGTCCAAACAGCTCCAGGGCTCGATAGAATGGGAAGCTGGGTCTGATGCTCCTCAAAACGCCTTCTGGCTCTCCCTGATGCTCTCTGTAGCCTCCACCAGTGGCCCCAGCAGGTCCCCGAGGTCTGTGGCTGCGTCCCTACCCCGTCGGTGTCCCTGCGTCCTGTCCCCTCGAGCAAAACCTGGTTATGCTGTCAGCCCAGTGCTGGCCGGAGGGGTGGGGATGGAGGGATGGGGACGGCGGGGTGGGGGGGCAGCTCCCCCACCCTCATCCACCCCCTGCTACAAAGTGCGATGAGAGGGGACAGGATGGGCAGGACGGTGGGGGTGACACTTTTGGCACTTGTTCCAGAGAGAGGGCACAGCCCCGAGCCCCGAGCTCACAGCAGGGCGGAAGACAGTGAGGTTAACCTAGCGATGCCCTGGGGGCTGGTGATGGAAGGGGGACAACCAGGTCCCCTGCCCACCCCTGCCACCCCACTGCATCCCTGGGAAAAAGCAACCTCGCGGGCCTGGCCCAAGAGCCCACGCGCTGCCCAGGAGGAGAGCAGAGGGAGGGGGAGCTGGGGGGGGCACCATCACCACCAGTGCAGTTATGGGGACAGTCCACAGCACGGCATGGGGACACCCCATGGCATGGCAGGGGCACGGGCCGGTAAACCTTGGGGGGGAACCAGCCCCTCAATGATGAAGGTCACCAGCTCATGCACCAAGGATGCCAATGCCACCCTCACCCCATTGTTCCCCTTCGGCCACATCCCAGGACCCCCTTTTGTGGGGTGACCCCATCCCATCCCATCCCACGGGGCGCTGCTCTGCACGCTGGAGGAGAGGAGCCCGGGAGTGTGAGGTGGGTGGGGGGCAGGAGGGGACCCCAAACTGTCCCTGTCAGAGTCAGAGGATGGGAAGGTGCTGACGAAGGGTCTCCAAGGTGACGTGGCTCTTGCCCCCCCCACACACACAGGGGGGACAGGGAGGACAAGTGGAGGTTACCACCTTTTCGTTTGAAGAATCAGTCGTGCTACAGCCCAGGGATGGAGGTGGTGATGCCCGGACGCTGGGGTCCCTCCAGGCGGGGGTTGGGGGGGGGTGGTTTGTGTGCCCCCACCGAGGCTGAGCCCTCACACGGGCAGGGGGGCCGCTGCCTGCTCCGGGTCTCGGGTACCGGGGGGGTGGCGGGGCCAGGGTCCCTGCCCCGGGAGCCGCACGTTGTTGTTGGCTGCCTCTGGGCCTGGGGAGGGAGAAAAGGGGGGGGAAAGGGGGGGTTAGGGGCTCCCAAAGCCCACCAGCATGGTTGGGGGATGCAATTCAGTTTCCCTAAATAACACCCGCCTCCCCAGCCCCCCCCCCCACCCCCTTTTAGGGTTTTGGCTGCAGTGAGGGCTGGTGAGCACCTGCACTTACCTCTCTGGGCTGGGGGAGCCCCTTAAACCCCCAATTTCTCGGGAACACCAAGGGGAAAATGGGAAGAATGGTGGCCAGGTTGTGACAACCCACAGAGAAGGGGGGTGCCTCTGCCCCCCCACCCCCCATGCCCAGCGAGAAGGCACAGGCGGATGCCTTGGGCAGGGGGGCTGCAGGTTGGGCACTAAGTGATGTCACCCCAGCCAGGAGAGCAAGGGGACCACCAGCAATGTCGGGATGAGGGGTGCCAACCCCCCACACTCCCCCCCCCCACTCCCCAGGGGTGATGGGGCACGAGGTGGGCGCAGGCTCTGGGGGTCTCATACCTATTCCTCAATGTTAATGGGGCAGGAGTCCGGCGCGGCGGCTGCGTGGCAGGAGAGACCAGAAGGCACATGGTGAAGGCAGGAGCGGAGGCGGCACCGGAGGAGGGGGGGGGGGACATACACACACATGCACACGTGCGAGCAAACGGGGGCGACCATGGGGGGGCTCACCACCTGCAAACAGATCTGGGACAAGAATGGGGAGCCACCACCACCAGGCATGGTGCGAGGGGGTCGTCATGCATGGTGCCCTCCCCCCCCCGCCCCGGGGTTTCGTGCCAAGGGGAACGGAGGGGTGGACATGCTTGTGGCATGGGGGGCGGGGGGGAGGGGGGGACACAGGTCCCTGTACACCTCCTCTCCGGCTCCAGCACCCTGCAGGCTCGGGACCTGCTTGCATCCCACCACCCAGACAATCAGCTGCTACGTGGTGCCCTTAGGAAGGGGGGTGCACCCCAAAAGCAAGGCGGCTTCTCCCACCAGTGAGGTTAAACCCTGTGGGCAGGGGTGGGGGGGCAGCCCTGAGCCCCGGAGGCGGGGGGGGGCCATGCAAGAGGACCCCCTCCAAGGCCAAAGGCAAGCGCTGAGTCTTTCCCAGAGAGGGAGCAACAAAACCCCGCTGCCTGCTGATTTATGGGAGGCGACAGCTGCCTTTTCGACCGGCTTTTTATGGGGAGCTGAGGCTGGAGAGCGAGGCACTTTAAGTCTGCAGATCCCGGAGGGAACGGGGAATTAAAGAGGACCACACACACACACACTCACCTATGCACACACACACACCAAAATCCCATTAAGAGCTTGACATCGCATTCAGTCACCGCAGGGCACGGGTGCAGAGACCCAGCTCAGCTCAGCGCACCCTCGGGAGGCTGCCGAGGAGCAGGGTTTGGGGCAGAAGGACACAGTCCAGCCCCACAGGAGGGACCCAGCCCTGCGCCCACCCGTCTCTTCTCCCCTTGGGCTGCAGGAGGAGGAGGTGATGGGGTGGGTGACCCCCCCCCACCCCCGCCATTAGCAGCCCTCAGACCTGCCCTGAGCAAACCGGCTCCCGAAGAGCATCGCGGCGAAACCCAACCGGCTCTGCCGTATCGCTTACACCTCCCACCAGCCACGGGCTTAAACCAGCAGAAGCCCTCGGGAGATTTCTGGTCTTCTGCCACCTCCGAAGCTCCCCAGCCCTCCCCCCCCTCCTCGCTGCCAGCCTTTTCAGCAGCTGCCTTCCCCCAGTTTCTTTTCCCAGTGCCACCCTGTCCCTGGCAGAGGATGCTCAGAGCCCCAAGGACAGCACCCCGGATGCTGCACACCCCGGGGCTCAGTGGGATCTCCTTGAGGACACAGGTTGGCGTGTTTTATTTAAACCTTGTGTCCTAAAATCCCCGGGATGCAGCCTTTCAACTCCTCCCAAAGTCCATTCCCACCAGATGGAAACCTGCAGAGCTTTCACAACAGCGCCGGGGAGGAGCAAACCTTTCCACTGTGAGGAACCACGTCCCACATTGTCACCCATTACAGAGAGGGCAAGACCCAACCAACCCACCGGTCTGATCATGGCAAAACCTCCCCGCGAGAGAAACTGGGGGAGGAATCATCATCATCATCAATCTCTAGTCAAGGTGATTTTCTTTTAAGTTTTCAAGAAAACAACACCTGGCCCCAAAATAAAAGTCCCCCCTGCTCTTGCCGGCCCTGTGGATGCGGTTACATCCAGATCCGCAAGAAATCTCTTACAGAGCCATAAAGGACTTTTTCAGTGCATGCAAACCAGCCCTCCGGTGGCAGCCCAGCAC
Source organism: Gallinago undulata (assembly GCA_026546715.1). Classification (NCBI taxonomy): domain Eukaryota; kingdom Metazoa; phylum Chordata; class Aves; order Charadriiformes; family Scolopacidae; genus Gallinago; species Gallinago undulata. Next base: position 29,270,100 of record JAOTQQ010000003.1, on the reverse strand, counting down.
CACCAGTATCAAATCCCGCCTCCCATCAGCTCCATCGCAAAGCGGCTGAGTCCCGATGGCGGGCAGCTGCTGATGGGGAGGGGATGGAGCTGGGGAAGGAAGGAGCTGCCCTGAGTCCAACGACCAAAACCAACGTTGCAAAACACCAAATTGCAACCAGGAAACGACCGAGGGGCTGTTACAGCCCTGTGGGCTTCACCACTTCAGCCCCCCACCGAGCTCTTCCCGGCATCTCCCAGGACGATCCTCCTCCAACTCCTTTAAGGCAGAGCTTCGCACCCCTGGGGTTGTTCCCTCCAGCCCCAGGGGAGCGCGGGGCAGCTCCGAAGCCCCCACTCTGCACCTCCTCTGCCCCCAGCCCCGGTGCGAGCGGCAGCCCCCCCAGTTTTTTCCCAGCAGATGCCGAGGCCGGATCACCTCTCTGTCCCTGCCGGGGCTCCAAGCAGGACAGCCGCTGGACACACGGACAGAGGCGGTGGCCAAAGGATGGAGAGAGCATCCTTGGCTGGGCTCTCGGGCCAGGGGCTGGATTCTGTCCCCTGGAGCAGGCGGGGGGACGGGGCCAGCGCAGTCCTGGCAGCAGAGCAAGAGTTTGACCCCCTGTGTCAAATGTGCTGGGGCCCTTTGGGCTGCAAAGCTCCCCCTTCCTCATCCTCCCCCCGGCACAACCAAGGGGGGATGCGGTCAGGTATGGCTTCGGCCAGTGCCACCGCCAGGGAATGCATCGTTGGGACCCCTCAGCAAAGGAAGGGGCACTGCTGAGACCACCCCCCCAGGTCCCTCCCCAGCCCCCCATGGCTGGTAGGGTTCAGCCAGCTGCTGCCAGAGGGTGATGGAGGGGACAGGGGGCATTTGTGGCAGGCACCTGTTCCTCCCCAAGAGCCTCAGCTGAGTTTCTCCAGAGCAGAAACCGCCAGGAACAGGTACAGCAGCAGGAGAGAAAGCTTTCCCAAAGGAGAAGGGTCGGAGAAAGGACTTTCTCCCCATGGGAAGAGGGGGACCAAGTTGGTTTCACCCACCCTCTTGGCTCTCCAACACCCGCTGCGGGTCTGGGTCCTGCCACAAATTTAGCCAAAGGAGCAAGGCAGGGGCAGAGTTGCTTTCAGCTTGTCCACAAATGTATTGATGGAGACCTGGACCCTCAGAGGGCTTCATATCGGCTTCTTTCCTTGTTTCCCCCGCCCCCCAGGCTGACGGAAAGGAGCCTGTAGCGCTGAGCAGGGTCCCCAGCCCGCTCCCACCTTGGCCCGCACAGGGACTGGGGGATCACCAATACATTTGTCACCTTTGGGCAACTCTGGGCAGGGAGGGGACACAAGCGTGGGTTGAGAAAACCGTGTTGGCACAGAGCGAACATGAACTGTCACACGGACGGAGGAGCCTGGGAGGGAGGAAGAAGAGAAAAGAGGGATGGAGAGAGGGCAGGAGGAAACAGAAATGGAAGGAAGGTGGGAGAGAAGGTGGGAATAGATGGGAAAGAGGGATGGAATTTGCGATTCTGCAGAAGGACAACCTGGCCTGACATGCCCCATCTCCCCAGCCCTGGAGGAAGAGGAAGGGGAGTAAGGCTGGACTGGCTGCAGGTCACATCCTGACCCAAAACACTGCTGTGCCCACCATGGGTCCAGATCAGGTGCCACAGAACCACCTTCACAGGTAGGGCTGGTACCCCCTGGGGTGCCAGCAGCCCCCTGGCCAAGGGACAAAACCTCCCAGCAAAGCAAGTTTGCAACCCCCTGGGGACATCCCGATGGGGACAGGTCATCCTGACCTACAGCTGCTGGGTGGTGACGTGCCTGGTGCTCAGCCCCACGGTGGGACGGGTGGCAGGGTGCGGTGAGGACGATGTGGCGGGGATGAGGATGGAGATGAGGATGGGGGGGGGATGTTGGGAAAGGAGGGATGGATGCAAAGGGATGCTGGGGTGAAGCAGGGAAGAGTGGAACCATGGGGTGTCCCCCCCCGCCACCCCAAGTTCATGTTCAGCAGACGGCCACTCACCAGGTAAGCAGGCCTCAGAGCACAGTTTATTGTCCAGCGCTTTCACGTGTGCGATGCCCAAGTCATTGTTATTGTCACACCTCAGACCGAGGAAAGCGCCTGTCCTCGGGCCTGGAAGGGAGTTAAGGCAGTTAACGCCGCGGCTCGGCGCTGGGGCTTGCCGTTGCCTTTTAAGCAGCAGAGTGTGGGCTCTCCGGGTCCTTTCCTCTCCCCTCCCCACCCTCTTTTCCAAAAAAAAAAAAAAAAAATAAAATTAAAAAAAAAATTATTCATCTAGAAGGGTGAAGAGCGGACAATAACGAGGGCACGGTCCGAGCTGCTCCCTTTCCTCGCACCGGAGAGCAGCGAAACAGCGACGATGGGCACCGGCACAAGGAGCGTGGACCTGCTCCCCCACCGCCTGCCTGGGGTTCCACCAAACCTTCCCCCCCGGCATGGCACGGGGGTACCCATCACCTCCCGCCGGAGCCTCTCCGGCACCGTGGGTGCGTGTGCCAGAGCCGCGGAGATGCCGGGAGGAGGCAGGAACTGGATGCGTGGGGCAAAAGAAGCCGTAGCCAAGCTTTGCAGGGGGGGGATGGAGGCTTTCGGGGGCTGAGGGAGGTCACTCTGCTTCTTAGCATCACCCGTCTGAGAGATCAGCCCCCCAGGCTGTTACCTGCATCCATCGGATGCCGGCGACTAAGCCTTGAGAGGGACGTTCCCAAATAAACCAGTAGCCCCGCTGGGAACGGGCAGTGTCCTAAGGAGAAATGCTGTCCTGCTCCCACACTTGTTGGGATGCCCACGGATGTCCACCACGGCCACCAGTTGCTCCCCAGTTGTCACAGTTGAGTCTCTCCGTCTACAAGAACCTCCCCAAAGGGTAGAACCCAGGTTTTGGGGATGGATGTTCCTGCTTTCCAGCTCAACTGAGTGTCCAGGTTGGTCAGGGGAACAGTTTTGGCATATTTTTGCCAACCAGAGACTTGCAAAGGCGGGAGGGGGCACGCTGGGGGCCTCCCTATCACCCAAAAGAAATCCAAGGTGGCTGGTAGCCGATGGCATATGGGTGACCACGTCTTTCCTTGCCTCTTTGAGCCCACGGGGGGAGACAAGAGGAGCCCTCAACACATCTGTTGGCTTGCGAAAGCACGTTGAGGACAGACCCCCCCCCCCCCAAAAAAAAAAAAAAAAATTACGCAAACATCCCAAAGAGAACAGTTTTGCGACCCCTTCCTATGGGAACCAGCCCAGAGAGAGGGATCCCCCAAAGGGGAGACTTTCAGAGAGGTGAGGAGAGACCTTCTTGGCAAGTAGAAAAGCCACGGAGAAGCCCCTGCCCCACTTGGCCCACTGGAAACACTGTTGGATCCTGCACCCCAGCTGTCACCTCCTCCATGTTCCACACTGCTCTCACCGGGGTCCCCATGGCTGGTGGGCTTCCCCTCAAACCCACGGCGTCCAACCCAACTCAACCCAACCCAACTCAACCCAACGACAGATGCTTGCCCGGCCCTGGTGCCCACCCAGGGCTCTCCCCAGTGGCAGCCAGCAGGCAGGGGACCTGGGGACAGCACAGCATCTGCCACCTCGCTCGCCTGCCCACCAGTGACAGGGAGCTGAGAAGAGAGGGGACAAACAACGACCCGGAGCTTTTTACCGTCTTCCTGTGTGGGAGAGGCGTCCTCCTCCTCCTCCAGCACGTCGTTGCCCTGCGGCACAGGCAAGAGGCAGTGAGCATTAGTAGCCCCCACGGGGTCCCAGCACCATGCCTCCCCAGGTCCCTTTGGGGGAATGTCCCCAGTCCCAGGGGTTTCCATGGACCAGGAAGCTGATTCTGGATAGGGGACAGCCCCACTGCCACATCCATCCGCAGGGCAGCCCCTTCCTCAGCCTACCCCCAGGGGAACACGGATGCCCCCCAGCTTCCCCTTCCACGGGCACAACCGGGGTCCCACAAATGGTGCCAGGTGGCCCCGTGGCTCCCAGCCCCTCGGGGAGCAGCGATGGTTACCTCGGCATCGCACTCCTCGGCCGAGATGCTGACGAAGTTTATATCCAGGGACTCCACGGGTGTTGACTGCAGGAGGAAAGTGGGAAAGATGGAAGGGAAAAACCAAAAAAAGCCTGGTGCCGGTGGGTTTGGAGAAGTTACATCCCATGGGGAAACTCTTGAACCTGGGGCCAATGGGCACCATCAGCAACCCCCCCCACCCCACCCCAAGCTCCTACCTCTCCATCGGAGGCTGTGCCACTGGCAGCCGTGGGGGAGGGGAGCGTGTCCCCCTCCTCCTCCTCTTCCTCCTCTGTGCCGGGAGCGATGTAGGAGCCAGACATGGAGGACACGGTGTCGGTGCTGAGCTGGGAGTGCTGGCTCTGGGAGGAGGCCATGGACATGACGGACTGAGCCAAGCTGCTGCTGACGGGCTCTGAGGGAGAGCGGGGACTGAGCTGAGAGGGGCCACTGGACCCCCCCCCCCAGCCCAATGCCACGAATCACAGCACAGCGCCAGCTAAATGAAAATTAGGGCTAACGAGGAGGAGCAGGGCATGGAGCAAGGACCTGCTGCACGACACAGAGGGGTGATGGGTGGCAAGCTGCCAGGAGCAGGTCCCCAGGGCTCGCAGTGCCCATCTTCGGGTCTACAGGGTGATGGAGCAGGGGCAATCGGTGCCCCCATGCCCCCATCTATGGAGTGACAAAGCAGAGGTGACACCCTGGGGCTTAATCATAGAATCATAGAATTGTCTAGGTTGGAAGGGACCTTAAAGATCCTCTAGTCCAACCATCAACCTAACCCTGATAAAAATCACTAAACCATGTTCCTAAGGACTACGTCAACCCGTCTTTTGAACACCTCCAGGGATGGGGCCTCAACCACTTCCCTGGGCAGCCCATTCCAACGCAACGTCCATGGTAGGATAGGAAGGGGCCACGCAAACCTCCTCTGCATCCCCCCCGGCAGCAGGATGGATCCGAGATCGTGATCCCACCCTCCTGCCTTGCCACAACGGGGAGCCCCACCGTGTCATACCTTCTGGGGACGAGATGGTGGAGGAGAGGGGGGTCCCGGTGCAGGAGGACTGGTCGATGGCTCCTGATGATGACAGGGTGAGGTTTTCGCTCTCTGGCGTCGCACCGCATGCCTGGAAGACCCCACGGGGAGGATGGGACAGGGGATATTCGGCAGGGATGGATCCATCTCCCCCAGGCATCCTTATGGATGGAGGAAGAGCCAGGAGGGACAAACCCCAGAAGACCCTCTGGTCCCAAGCCCGTGGCCCCTCTGGCACCTCGGCTCATCACCAGCAAGTTTCGGATACCACCCACCTCCTCACGCCGGGCAGGGGATCTCCTCCTGGAGACCCTCAGCTCCGACTCAGTGCACGACTTCTCCTCCTCCTCTTCGGCCAGGATGGAGGAGTTCTGCGAGATGGACCTGGATGGTGGGGACAAAACAAGAGGGCTTCACCCCTGCCCGCAGCCCCAAAACCCACCCGAGACCCCATGCCCACCCTGGTACTCACTTGGAGAGGCTCTTCTTCAGCTTGAGCCCCGGGGGGGTGCACTCGGGGAGGCGATCGAGGGGCGAGAGGGCTCGCAGGGGGGGCAGGTGGCCATCGCTGCTGTAGGAGGGCAGGGTCCCCGCGCGCGGGGGGTCCCCCAGGGCACGCAGCGGCATGGTGGCCGGTGAGGGCATCAGTGGTCCATTGAGGGCCTCCAGCAGCGACACCACCTCATAGCCCGGGGGAATGTTCTCCGAGGACTGGGGAGAGGGGAGAGATGGGGAGAGGGGGGAGACAGAGTGAGGGTCCCCTCAGGCCATTGCCCACCCCTGCCCCTGCTCCCAGCAGGATCAGGATGCTCCAGGGAGAAGACAAAACCCAGAGAACAGACAAACTCCTTGCACCAATGAAAGCCCCAAATCCATGGTCTTTCCACCTAACCAAAAGCCCGTTTTGTTGTTTGTTTTTTTTTTTCTCAATATCAAACTTGCATTTCTTTGCAAGATCAACTCACGTTAAAAAAATAAACCACAGCCCCACAGGAAGCACACGCATCCCCAAAACTCCCCGGTTTGACCTCAGTGGGGTGGAGGGGGCCGGGCACTGACCGAGTGCTCCTCGGAGTCGGAGGTCTGCGAGGCGATGATGGGGTTGAAGCTGGTGGGCGAGAGGGGACCCAGCTTTTTCCTCATGGCTCGGATTTGAAGCAAGGCTCGGAAAGCTGCGGCAGCGGGGCAGAAGGGTGGGCTGAAAACCAGGCGCTGAAAGGAGACACCCCCCCCCTCCCAAAATGCCACCCCATTTCCCAGGAGGGGCATGACGTCACCGTATGTGGGGATAGAGGGACCCCAAATGATGCCAGTCCCCTCCCAGGAATGCCAGCCATCCCTCCAGGGATGTCAGCCCCCTGCACCAGAGATGCCAACCCCCTCTGGAGATGCTAACTCCCACCCCAGAGACACCAGC
>JAOTQQ010000003.1:29204293-29224920 GCA_026546715.1 Gallinago undulata | reverse complement strand
CCAAGCAAATAGTGCTATATCTTATGCCAATGAATGCAAGACCCAGATTGTAATCTTACTCCTTCCATCATGGCACAACACTTTACAATCAACTGTTGGACGTACAGGACACAACTCCAGCACTCAGCATTTGATTTTGTATTCTAGCAGGAAGTATAAAATTATTTCCCTCCATCAATACAAGAAAACAAAACAAAAAAAAAGCATTTTTTTAATTTATGTTGGAACAAACACCACTTCATGTAGGGTATTTTGAAATAAAACGGGCTTTTAAACAAGCAGCACACATACAGCCAACACAACTTCATCCACTCTGGATTTATTAGGGTGTTTTCAACAATGTAAAGTCAAGTTATTTTTCCTGCCTTAAGAAATACTGCATTTTGGAGCAGTGCAAAGTCCAGAAGCACGACATTGGAGGGGATCAGCATTTCCACACTATCTAGCTTATCTAGAGATGGAAGGAACAGCACAGTAAAGCTAAATGACTGTTTCCTGAAAGAAAAAAAAAAAAAAAAAAAACAACCAAAAAACAAACTAAAAAGCAACACAGGCAGAACATATCTGTGGACCATAGCAAGGAATACACACAAACCCCCATTTTCAGTTTGGTTCACCATGATGACTGGTGTGGCCCAGCAGGATTGCATTAATCTGCATTTTAATTCATTCTGGGAAGGGGAAAAAGAAAAGCCAAGCCCTTTTAGATCCTTAAAGGCAAGACCAAGAGACATTATCTGCATTGTCACAAACTCACTGGAGACCATTTGGGAACTGAAGAACATGCACTTCAGAAAAGCCAGAGGGACAGGCAATGCTGCTACAACGCAGACACTCTCGCTTGGGGGTTTTCAGCAGGGACAGCCTCAAATGACACACCACTTCCACAGACAGGTCCTCAGGAGGGCTCAGTTGTGGAGCCCCTGGTGACAGAGCATGGACTGACCACATCTTTCCACACAGCGGCAGAGGAATAAACAGCACAGAGCAGCTGAAAACTCTGCAGAGCTTTTTGGATGTTACCCAGACATTGCTTGAGGACCCGTTTTCCTCCTGACCACCGGGGACAATTTGCCCAGGAGCTCAGAGATCCCATTTTCTAAGCCTCGTCTGTGTGACCTGTGACAAATCCCTAGCCATTCCCACTTCTCTATCGCTCCCCCTTCCTTCAGAAATTAACCTCCGTTCGTGCCTCGTTGTTTGTGAGTGCTCTGGGTCTCTGTTCTCCCTCTGGCCCCACCAGCCCTCGCACACAATGCCATTTACACACAAGAAAGCTTTGTTAGCTCGGAAGCACCCAGCCAAGAATTACATAAAACATAGCCCCCTGCCACGTAGGACAACGAGCAAACAAAGAACTGTTTCTTCCCTTCGGTGTTCTAGCTGTGCCAGTGGGGCTGTGAGAGGAGAAAAAAAGATGCTACTATCAGTGTTGTGTGAAAACAAAGTGGCCAAGTTTAAGTCTAGTCAAAGTTCCTCCAGGAAATTCAGTATTTCCCACCATTATTTTTCAAATTAAAAAATAATAAATAAAATCTTTAAACTATATATATTAATGTGAAAAGCAGATAGAGAGTAAGACTGGTCCTGAGAGAAAGGGTTACCACCGATATCAAAAAGCACCAGCATTCCTGGTACGGCTGTGGGACACTGGTAGCCATATAGATGGAGAAATTACTTGAGGAGCAGCACCTCTCTCAATATTCAAGCAGGACCCCACACTGGACTCTGGGAAGCTCCTGCAGACCAGTTGGCATAGGCACTAGGCAGAGATGGATGTGTCTGGCCCTCCAACAGGGCCCAGGGTGGGTGGGCTGGGGGCTCATCAAGGCAAGGAGAACCCTCCTGGATGCTTTGTGCTGAGCCAGACGTCACATGAATCTCCAAAGGGCACTGACACAGCTTGGGGTGGGGACTAACTGGGGGGAAATAACATCTTCAGTGGAATCCCAGCCACAGCATCTCCAAAACAGGCACCCAGGAGAGCATCCCTCCTTGCTGCCCTCCTCATCTCCTGCCTAGAAGCCATGCTAATAGTTACTGCTGAAAAGCCTGAGCCAAGACCACACATGGGGACTGTCAGCTCATTACCAGGACATTCAGAGCCAGCTGAGCTGTCCCCAACATCCTATTTACCACCCCTCTCCAGCAGCCTGGACCCTCCCTTGCTGCTCCCCATCCCTGCCTGAGCCATTCCTAGAGATCCCTGTTCTCAGGGCTGAGCAAATGCCTTATGTGAAGCTGACAACTGACTTCACAATAACCAGCACCAACGCTCAGCACTAAAAGACTCCTTTTGCTTTTAACCTACCATTAAACCACCAACTCCTTCATTTTTCTACAGTCTAAGCATGAGCTATATGGTTTTCGCTCATAGGAATGCAAGTCCACACACCAACAGTCTTGGACAATGCCCGCCTTCATAGCTTTTTTAGTTCTGCATTATGCTTTTTTGGACAGGGATCTTGTATCTAATATTCAGGTCTTCTTGTTCTCTCTGTGCATTTAAGATGCAGACTGTGAATCCACACTGCAGCATAACAAGGTTGTTTCCCTCTCCACTCCTTTCCTGCTAAGTTCTAATATTTTGTTTGCTTTTCAAACTGCTACTGAGCGCGGAAGTCCTATTCTCACATTATTCAACACAGTTGCTGTTTTTGCTCTTCTGAAAAGCTCCCTGAAACCCACTGCAAAACTGAGACACCCTTGAACCTGTCCTCTCCAGCAATGCAGCAAGAGACAGCTACAGCTTAAGTATAAAAGATGACTTGGCTGCACAACAGTGACTCCTCACCTGGAGGAACTTGAACATTCTGGCTTAAAAGGATCCATTTCTTGCCCCATAACATTGAATTTAGTTTATGGAACAAAGGGATCAACGAGTTAAAAGCAGGAGAGGTTTCCCCCTCCCAAAACTATTGCTGTCCCTAATGGTCTGAGTTATCTCCTCTGAATACCTTATCTCTCTCATGTTTACACAGCTCTCACAAGTTATTCCAGAGACAGCTCTCATGAGGGACAGGAGAATGGCGCTATTCACCCAAAACATAATCCTGCATCTGTGGATTTTCATCTCGTAGAGCTTTTGTTGCTCGCTGAGGGAGGAAACACTTGGAGTATCTCTCTGGAGAGAGATGAGCTCTAGGAAAATATCTCAGTCTGCAAGAGGAACTCCAGAAGTGAGTACGCTAATCTTGTAGTCCTACTGATTTCTTTAACACCAGGCCAAGACTATAAAAGAGAAAATGAACTTGAATTCTCACTGGGCTCCATTCCTTTGGCAAGCAAGTTAAAATTCTGTTTCAAGGGTATCCTGCTCCCCGCTTGAGCTCTGGTATTTATTAGTTCTTGTGATCTTCAAAATCTGAGCAGAATTCGGTAACTTGGAAAAAGCTGTTAGAGCAGGAATATCCTTTTGCTAACTGTGCAAAAATTGTCCTATCAATACCTCATCTCTGACAACAGCACCTGCCCTACTCATAGTTGGGTCATTTTGCAATTATCATTTGTATGTGGGCTCCCTTCTCACCACACCAGTGCTATCTCGCTACACTCTTCCCCAGCCAGCGAGCAACAAGGCTCCTGGGATCAGCAGCTGGTTTTCCAGCCCCCTGGTTACTTGCAGCTCTTCTTCCTCTTACTCCAAGGCTAGAACAGCCCAAAATAAAAAACAAAACTGCCCGCTAAAAGCTCCAACATCATTAAGATCTATAAAAGTACAGGAGGGAAGCTACCGGCTTCCACCTAGGCTCAGTTTCACATCACTACAGTGAAAGGGGAAGAGTAACCCAGGCTGTAATGAAAGCAATAGGTGCTGTTTGTTGCTGGCTCTGCTGCTTGGTAATTGGAAGGCAGAGGAAATTACACATCCTGAAATGGAAATGCCAGTCAAAAATCACCAAGCAACTGAGCCTGCAAGGGCACCAACACACAGACCAGGGATGTTTCACTTGAAGCCATCAGTCATACTTGCTCTTGCCTCAAGTGACACACGCTATTTGATGGGAAGCCTCTCACTGTGCTGTGCCGCATTCAATCCTCTGGGAATTTTAACAGCTTAACACTATGTGGTGTCTTAAATGTAGAGTCAAAGCAATGACAACACAGGAAACAGACTGGTTATCATGCTGGCTAATGGAGAGCAAACCTATCAAACAATCTGCTGAACCAGAAATTCAAAGCGTATCACAGCTGTAAAAGTGATAGAAGTCTCTTACCTGGGGATTGTCTGTATAATGAAGATATCCTGTCCCCGGACAGATTCTTTTATTTCAACTCTTGTTTCTGAAGAGGATTGAAAACAGTCAGTTTTGTTTCCAAACATCAGATTTATGGATTAGAGATTAACAAGCAAATAAACCAAGGGAATTTTCCAAAGGTTGGCCCCTGGAAGTGAAAAGCTGGCATGACACACCAGTGAGTTAGTTGTATTTACAATGCAAAACCAGGCTGAATAGCTGTTCTCTTACACATAGAAGACAGTTACCTAATTCTCAATGAGAGACCCTTTTCACTTCTCCGTGTTGAGTGCTGAAAGCTGTCAATGCCACATTCACTACTGAACAATGAACCACCAGAACAACCTTTAGTAGTTACCATGAAGGTAACTTGGCTCTTTTGCCGATTACAGAGGGGTCAGGTCCATGCAGGCTGGATAGCCCAAGGCAACACCAGCAGCACTGAGTTCAGAGGGAGAACTCCCCAACTTCACTACCAAGGTCAAGACATTTCAACACTGACAGGAGCTGGAAACCCGGGTCTCTGCTGAACACAATTCCTACAGTTCCAGGCTCAAATGCAAAAGCCGAGCCCCAAAGCAGCTCCGCAAAGGCAAAGCAATGACACCAGGTTTCCCGTGGTGCCTGTCTCAGCCACTCACTTCCCACAGTCATGAACTAGAGGGCAGGGATAAGCAAAAGGAGAGAAATATCTACCCAGCTACCAAATTCAAAGTCTAATTACCTGGGCACTGGCAGTAACCTTAAGAGGCTCCGCTGAAAGCAGACCGATTTGCTGTGCAGTGATGAAGAACGACTTCAGACCTTGTAGCAAGCTCCCTGATTTAAAACTAACTCCAAAGGGCAGCAAGTTCCCACAAGTGTGAACGTTAAGTGCTAACCCAACCATAACCACAGCATCCATCCCTTCCTCTGGCCTGTACCAGCTCTTTGGTTCTAGCCTCTCTGCAAATAAGGTAACTGAGGTCTTGAAATGGTAAATGACCCTTAGCCACCAAACTCTGTTAGCCAATATTCTTGTGTTTTAGCCCAGCATCTGAAAACAGACGCTACATTTAAAGAGGAAGAAGGGGGTAATTAAAAAGTTTACAAGGCAGACACTTAGAAAGCAGGCCATTACTTTTAAATCTGGGAGACATTTTGCTAAGCACAAGAGTGCATAAGCTTTTAGAGCAGCTAACACCTGAGGCAGGGCTCTGCCTTGGAGAAGGGCACAGGCAGACAAAAGAGATAACAGGGAAAATAAGGAACACATTTAATTGCTTCATCCAACGTCAGACACGGAGATTTAGCACTGCCAGGAGCAGCAGCAGCAACATCACGGCTGAATCACTGCACTTTTTAGACAGGTTTGGTTGATGGAGTTCGCTAGTATTTTTTTAATATTACTTCAAAACATTTGCAAATATTTTTCTATTTCTCTTACCTCCATTGGTTTCCTGGTACACCACAGACTTCCCCAGCTCGGCACCAAGACGCCTGGAGAAAAAAAAAAGAAGGAAATTAAAAATGGAGGAAGACAGCAGTTTGTGATGCAAAGCAGAGACTGGGCCAACCACTACACACCAACAAAATGCACAGCACAGCCTGACGGGGCTCAGCGCATCAGCCAGGCTGCAGAACCACTTCCTCAGGGTCTCCTTCCCTCCAGGGTCCTTGGGGAGGGCCCTGAGGCACCCTGCTCTGCAGCAGGTCAACACCATACTTGGAAGAGCCTGGCCTTGTATGATTGACCAGAGGCCGTGTCTCCTGAGTTACGGCAAAGGACATCTTGCCTGGCCTGTGAAACACCACCTTAGGCAGATCTGCAACTAAACATTAATGATTTACTCAATTTGATTAATGGCAACTGAGTCACTTTTTTGACTCCCACATCTTTTTCTTTCTTCCCCCTCCCCCTTTTCCTTCTGAAATAACTCCGTTGATTGAAGAGATCTTAACTTCATTTTCTGATTTTTTTTTCAAATTACTTCTTCCTCTTCTTAAATATCAAACCTACAACACTCATCACAACAAAGATTATAGTTGCTGTTTTGGGTTTTTTTTTCCCAGTTTCATATATAATAAAGATTCACTTTGAAGAGCATTTTAAAAGGCTCCAAAAGGCAGATTTTTTTTTCCCCACAGGTGACAATTCTGTATTTAACTGTACTGAAAAGTAATCCATTAGTAATATTTAGGGGCACGTGTGCTGTAAGGGTGAGCCTCAGCTGAGAGACACTTGGGATGGGGGTGTTGCTGCAACCCAGCTGCCTGGAGCACAGGGCAATCCCTCCTCTCCTCTGGGCTCTGCTCAGGGCCATGCCCACATGCTGGATTAGGAAACAATTTATGCCTGCAAAATACCTTTGTTCAACACTTTGATTATGGTGGTAGCTTCATTTCTACACATATACTGTATTTACGTTTTGCAAATCAGAACTAAGCCTAAATAAAGAGCCCACATCTGTCTCTGGCTCTACCGCCTTCAGCAGTTGGTCTCTCTCCATCTCCACAGACTCAGCCTTGTACTTCAATTGTCACCAAGATTTGTTTTTTCAGAAATCAATGAGTGAGACAGCCCATCAACTGGCCTGATGCTGGCCCACCAGTAACTGCTTCCAGAGGTTGGCCTGGAAAGCGTGCCTGGGACAGCTGTGATAACAGATACTCGAATGCAACATGATCTATTTGCTTAGCTAACTACAAAGCACGTATTTGGCACACACACGTTCCCGATCATGTGTCTGGCAGCACGTTTTGCCATGGCTGGGGGTGGTGAGTAAACTCCCACATCGAGAATCGTACATGTGAGATGGTAACCAGCCCGACTTGGGTACCAACTGCAGCATCGCCCAGGGACGGTGCAGTCCAGAGCAGGCAAACCATCCAAATCTTTAATTTGGCTTCTCTTATCAGCCCCGCTGGGTTAAAACTTGCGCCTGCAATACGAAGGCATCCTCGGTGCCTTCAGTATCTTCAAAAAAGTGCTGGCAGCTGGTCAAGCAAAGGCAAGCCTGGGGGATGCCAGGGATAGACACACAGTAAAGGTGAATTTTGTAGGTGAGATCCATTGAGCTCTTACTGCCCACTGTGATCCCGCTGTCTTTCCGATGACAGTCAGGCATGTGCAACCACTGAGCATAATCGCTGCCAAGGCATCCAAGTCGAAACAAGCTCAAGTATCAGACACACACACAAAACAAACCAGTGTGTGCCTGTGGAAATGCTTAATGACTCACCCTTGTTCCTCCACAACTGCATGGCAAGTCTTGCAAGCTCTGTGTGGAGGCACGTGCACCCTGACTTCACTGCAGACAGCACGTTCCTATCTCACTAATGGAAAAAAAACATCCATTAACAAGACTGTGCAAGTGCCCTTAGTCAACCCTGCATCTCATGGAAGGAGGGAAAGCTTCTAAAACAGTCCAGCTGGACACATCTCAGCAAAACACTCCTTGGAGGGTGACACTTCCAGTACCAAGAGGTGGCAAACAAACACAGCAGAGGTTTGAGATGCTCTGCGAGGATGTAGCTGGCAAGAAGAAACCAGAGGCCAGTGGTCCCCTATTCAGATTGTTCTACAGTTTGTGCTGCTGAAACAATAAATTGGAAAGGGAAATTTATTCCCCAATGGAAAGAGGGACACTAAACAACTCCGCTTGTCAAACCCGGGTGCAGACAGCAGCAGCAGAGACAGTAAGCAGCTGCCAACTCAAAGGAGTGAGCAGCAGTAGATTGCTCTGGTCAGACAATAAATCCCATCTCTGCTCCAACTGTTGACTGCAAGTAAACAAGAGGGGAGGCAATGGGAAGGGTCCGAGATAAAACTGCCCATAAAAGCCATACATCAACCCCCATAAGTGCAGGCATGGCAGAGGGACCGATGGGCAGCTCCACCAAAGCAGCTGAGGTATGTTTACCCAGGGGCACTCCTTCCACCAAACCCCTTTCTGAACGACTTGCGTAAGCCGAGACTTCAGCCAGTGCAGGAGCCTGATAAAACCTCAATTTAGCCAAGGCTATTGAAGAGGTGACTGTTTGCACAGCTCCTGTCATAAAACACCGAATTCCACAGGACTTGAGTCAAAAGGAAGATTTACACAGAAGTCAAGGGCAGAGCATAGCCCAATTCACCACACAGCCTGGGAGCACCCATTGGTAAGAGAGTTCAAAGATAAATTCCCCTTTCCCATCACCTCTCCCTTCTTTCCCTTCCATATCCAACCCTTTTCTCTCCAAATCCTCTCCACACGAACCCATCGGTTGTTACTTTAGGTGACAGAGGGATTAAACTGAGAGCAAGAACTCTGCTTGCATTTGGCTCCAGACTAACAGCATAACCCCATGAAGAGGGGTTATCACAATTACTGGATCACTTGTCTGCAGACACGGGAAAATCTATACCAGGAAAGAGAAGGCTGTCACTACAGGTAACCCAGAGCACACATCCCCACAGAGAGATACAGCTTCTTCTGGAAAAAAAAATAATATTTTAGGTCCTGGAGATATGATTTATCTCCAAGCAAAATGAGCTCCAACGACAAAAGCCCTGCTGTGTGGTGTGGTATTGACCTACAGGGAGGTGGGGGCTTTTAATGACACTGAAGTGTTGAAGTTTGGAGAATGGTAGAGCTGATTTTACAGCATTTGCAGAAATCTCAATTGCTAACCAGCACCAAGCGGACATCAGAGCAGGGGTTCACTTCTGGAAGCTCCCTTCTCCATCCAACAGAGACAGAAACTCAGTTTGGTGTTGTTTTTAAGAACAGTAGTCTTCAGAACTGGGATCTGTTAAAGAAGCCATGTAGATACAGTCCAGTGCCAAGCCAAGTGCCGAGGACAGGGCACAGCAGGATCAAGCTCCCAGTTTTTAAAGTTTTTAACACCATTACAGTGTAAATTTTTCCCATCTGACCACTGATGGGGAAAGCCCTGGTCCTTGCTCTGCTCTGCCATCCTTATACCAGCTCCACATGAAACCAACTCCTCTTGGACCTGGTAGCATCTAAGAAAAAAATTCTCTTTATGGCTTTAAAAAATCCTTCTTAGAGCAACTGGCCAGAAAAAAATTTATATTGATCTAGAAATCTAGAATATCTCTCTCCATAAACATTGCCCAAGAAAGATGATCTAACTTTCTGGAGTCTCAACAAATGCCCAAAGTGTATTAAACTGTGAAATACAAGAGTGTTTATAATAAAAAATAAAAATAAATAAAATAATGTCTCAAATTCACAGCCTAAATGCAACCAGCTCAGAAGCCACCTATAGTTTAATGAAGAAGTGACACACTGCAGTATTTTAGGAAACACTATGCGGTTGTATCAGACTGTATTTTAAAATGCTCCTCTGAAGACTGTCAAAAACCACTGAACCAGGCTCTAGAGACAGAGAACAGTCAGTTAAAAAAGACTTGACGTTTAGCTGAATCAAAATTCCAGAGGCAAGTGCACTTTTTTTTTCTTCATGCCATCAAAGCACATTCCAGTACAAAGCACTCTCAGCCCAGGCTGCGCTTCCTTCTCCCACTTTGTGACAGGCACCTAAAAGATATTTGTAAAGTTACCTCTGAAGAAAGCCTCCAGCCAGCTTGCAGCGCAAACATTCAATTTGAAGAGAAATCTGCACAAAGTCCTTGTCTGTGATATGATTTTATTTTGGCAATATCCTCTTCATTACAAACACTTTCACTGGTCTCAGCTCTGCAAATACCCAATTCCGCTCACACCTGCGGACTCCACACGGCAGGCAGGCAGACAGCAGAGGATCTGCTCCGTGCTTGACTGTGGTCAAAGCAAGCCACAGCCTGACTTGGAATTGCCTTTCAAACTTGGGCAAATCTTTATTTAAAGCTCAGTCATCTGGCCCAGCCAGCACAGTGGCAGCTCTATCGTGTATTTCCTAATCCTCCACTTCACGACCAAGCCAGGGAAGGGAAAGGAAACTGCAGTTTCCTGGATACGAGGCAGTATCTTTGTTCCAATATCCGTATAACTACCTGAGCTTCCATTTACAAAGCACAACTGGGCACTTGAAGGTCAGTCCCTGCTGTTCATCTGCCACTAGTACCCTGGGCCACCCAGCACTTATATCATTTATTCCAGCCACACCAAAGCCGTGCAGCTGAATTACCAGCAAATACCAGGCAGATTTTCCTCTGCTCCCACCAGTCTGCTCCTCGTGAAGGAACGTCCCCAAGCTCCGTCGCTGGCCAGCACAGAGCCACCACGCAAACCCAATCTGTTCAGCCATGTTACATGCTCCATCTAAGCTGCACAGAAAATCTGAAAGCCCAACTGCTCCACGCTCACCCTGCTCCAACACCGTTCCACACCTGTAGCCCTCCCCAACTACACTACTTTTCAGCTGCTTATTCTTTTCCCTTTCCAAAGTTCTTTGATGCAGTTTCACTCTAATACTCATTAGCCTCCTGCCACAACGCTGCATCTTCTGAGATGGAGGAGATTTGGTGCCACCTCCTCTCCTCCCATAGCATCACACAAGAGCTCTTTCCAGAAGGCAAGAACACGGTTTGGAAACCAAGGAAAACAGCATCACAAGATTACTGTGATCTGACTCCCCTGTGCCATCCTCTCACATGCTGGAAAGGTGACTTAATGAGGAAGGCTGATTACTCTTCCTCCATCCCATCCGAAATTCTCCTTCAGCTGAGGGAGGTCACTGCAAGCCCTCTGAACATGCTGTTTCTCCCAAAAGCAGGGCTCACCCCACACTCATTCACAGAAAATACCATCCCGCTTTTAGTGTTGTGTCCCTGGCTCCCTCTGACCAGGGATTAGAACACAAGTCTCCATCTTTTCCTCATTACTCCATGTTGTTTAGGCTCACAGCACTGTATTTATCTTTAGATCATTGGCAAACCAAATGAACATCTGGAATACTCACATCCACAGTCTGCAGTGAGTTTATGACAGTATCACATCCCATGTAACACAGACCCACAGGAGCACTAGGGAGGCATTAGCAAGCTTCTATCAGCATTCCTCCCCAACCCAGACAGACAAGCAGGGAGTGAAATGTATCATTTGTACCCTCTGTGCAGTCAGGGAGATCTAAACACATCTGTTGGACTCCAGAGATTAAAAGGAATTGCTAGACCTCTCTCCCCCCAGCAGCACGCAAGGCCCATTAGGGATCAGCACTGGCCACAGAAATTATCTTTCTCCTCTGCAAATGCAGCTTATAATCAGGTGCCAAGTGTCCTAATTACAGCAGGAGCTTTCTTTCCATCTGGGAAAGAATTAAAAAAAAATAAAAACCATTCCTCTCAATTTATAATATCCAAGTAAACAGATGGCTTTATTTATGTTTCAATGGTCCTGAATCTAAGGTGCATCTTTCTTATTTAAAGATTCACAAGGTATTTTGTTCTCAAAAAACAGCACCATCTCCTCTTTCTGGCAGATGCTAACATAAACAAAAGCTCTGAAAACTCAAAATGAAAGCTAAACTAACCATGTAGTCACTCATCCTATAACCAGACAAGAACACATAATGGGAAACTGTACAGATCGGAAGCGCGCCAGAATGCCACGCTCAAAGCCTGAATCGAAAGCAACTCTGGAAGTTTTGCATTAAGTGACCCAAGGAGATGGAACAGCTTTCAGATGTCTGGTTTATACCACACTGCTCCTCCCCAGGCTTGGGATTTTAGAACAGGATAAGCCAGGGCTCCTCAAGTGTTGATTTTAACATCAATCACACCTACAGGCAAAGAGCAACAGAGCCTGGATGGACAAGTGTCTCAAGGGGCCCTACTCCTAATATTGCGTGTTGTTTTAAAGTTCTTTTACTACTCATACTAAAGGTCATAAAAAAACTTTAAAAAGAACGCACAATATTAGAGGACAGACTCACCCTTATACGACTGCTCCAACTCTATTAAAAGGCGCAACTGACCTCCCCAGCAAAGAACAGGCTGGGATGTGACACAGGGAAAGCCAGCAGTCACACATCTTTTGCAACCTGAAAAAACAAGGGATGTATTACAAACACATCAAAACAGCCCCTCAGCTTCTAAGGGAAGCGAGTGCAAAACCACTGCACAGGATGCTGAAAATACCTTTATTTTTGGGAGACTTTTCACTGCGGGTAAATCCTTACTATTTACAGCTCCAGATTTTGCACCCCCCTCCAACAAAACCTCATCTGCCTATAATGGTACACGCCTTTCCATTTCAGAGGGGTCACCACTCACATTTCACAGATAGCAAAGCTACATGTCCTTAAGTCTCCATTTAAGCAGGAGCTGTGGATCACACTGCTGTGCTCGTACCACCACTGGAGCATCCGACTACCTTGCTGATGTTAGAGCCAAGACAAAAAACCCACATCCCCTCTATTAAAAGTTTACTTCATGAAAGACAACCAGGAGGTCACCCTCTGGATCCCGCTGTCATTCAGCCCTGGAACATCACTGGGAATCCTGCAGAGGGTTACAGCAGCACATCACACAGCCAGCTGTGTGTGCCATGGCCCGGGGAACCCTGCTCCCTGCCTCTTCTCATTACATCTTTTATGAAAAAAAAAAGTGAGTTATTTTTAAGACAACGAGCAGAGAATAAAGCTTGCTCATTTGCTCTTTCAGTCCTGAGAACTCAGAGCCCATCCCCAGGGGACTTCTGTTATGTTCTGTGTTGACGCAACAAGACAAGCCATGTAAAGCCATGTCCCATCTGTTGCAGCAAAACTTACTTTTTTATATACAGAGACTTTATTTTCAGAGTTGTATCCGTGAAAGGAAAGTGATACCAAACTGACCAAATATAGCAAAAATCCATAAACAAAAAAAAAATAATAATCCCTTTCTATTCCCAAACACAAGGCTTTCCCTCTCCATCTCACACCTGAAGTCCATCGCTACTATCCAACATGTCCTATCAACACCACCAATCCCGGCCAAACAGCCAAGTCAGCTTCGTGGAGATAATCTGTGCTAAGGATTGAACACGGTGTTTATTAAGCTTGCTGGGTGAATGGCAAAATGTTCTTGCAGTTTAAAGTGGCAGCACACCTGTATTTAGTTATGTTTCCAATTTAAGAATGCTCTTGAAGACAGCAACGGGTCAGCAGCTGCCTAAGGAGTAGTAAGGATGCTCTCTCTGTAGCAGGCAAACAAGCACTGAGTCCTCTTGATTTTTGAGAGCAGCTTCCTATGAACTGTGGCAGGGAGGAAGCAGAAAGGAAATCCAGATCCTGCCTTAGGACGACAGCTCCCCAGGACACAGATCCCTGTCTCAGAAGAGTCCCTTCAGGTGAGAATGCCCTGATTTGAACCACACAAAACAGAAGACCAAGTGTTGGGGCAAACTCAGTGTTCCTCTGTGCACTGAGAGCCCCATTCTGGAGCCAGCTGTTACATTCCTTCTTCTGCAGGACCCAACACATCCATCCCTGCCAAGTCAAGGTCAAACTCTGCCCAAATTGATGGGCTGAAAAAAAAAAAAAAAAAAAAGGCAAGGGGGGGATCACTTCTGTCCCTAAACTAAACTCCCTCTTGTTTGCATGTGCTGCCCACCTCCCCCTTACCCCACCCAAATCCACTGTGATTATTGCAACTGCAGGTGCTCTATCCATATACAATTAGCTCAGTCCATACACAAAACATTCCCTGAGCAGTGAAGCTGTTGAGCAAACAAGGTCGCCAGTCCATCCCCACAAAAGGCACCAGAGAAAGTTTTAAGCATCTCCCAAACCATTAAAAAAAAAAAAACCAACCAAAAAACTCTCCGAGGTTTGTTCAACCAAGTTTAACCTCCTCCCTCCCCAAAAGAAACAGCCTCTGCTGCGACCTGGCCTTTCCAGCACTGAAATGGATGTCAAAGACGCAAAAGGCAGAAACCATTTTCATCGCTGGGTGAAATTCAGTTATCGGGAGGGATGAGTGAGTGCTGAGGAGGAGGACAGAGCTGCTGAAGACTCTCAGTGTAAAACCTCTACAGCAAAGGTGTTCAAAGCTTTGGCTCGGGAAGGCGGGAGGACGCCCAAAGCCCCTCCAGCCGCTTTGAAGAAAGCCTGCCTGCACTGAGGAGCTCTATGGGGGGAGGAAAGAAACTTGAAAGAGAGGGAACTTACTCCGTGATCCTCTTCGCCAGCTCCGTGCAGGCTGCGGTGGAGTTGGCCGAGAAGACCCGGTAGCCACTTCTGGCTGCGTTCATCGCCAAAGAGTCATGCAACCCCCGTGGAGCTCTAAAGTGAGAAAAAACAGATTTATAAGGCAACAACAGCTTCCGTGGCATCCTTTTCTTCCTCTCCGCCACGATCACCGCCCCTTAAGGGGTGGGGAGAAGGAGGAGAAGAACAGCCCTTCCGCTACCTATGGCCTTAGCTAGTCCGCTCCGGTAGCAAAGTTTAAAAGAGGGAGTGAAAAATATAACTATTAAAATAATATAGAAGTCAACATATTTCGGCCCTGAGGGAGGAAAGGGGTTCTGGGGGGGGGGGGAGAAAACAGGACTGGAGGGGCGGGGGGGGACTGCGAGCTGCCTGCAGAGCAACCCACACACACACTGGGGGCCAGCCCTCGTGTCACCCCAACCCGAACGCGCCCCACGGCCACTCAGAGGCACCTCAGCAACCAGGGGAGGGGACACCCCCAAAAATTGAGGGGCTAACAAGGCAGAAAAGGGGTTCACCCTGGCTGGGGAAGGTGGGGATGAGCTGAGAGGGGACGGGAAGGCTGGAGGGGGAGAGTTCCATGTGAGGCAGCAAGGCTGGAGAAGGGTGGATCCCTGTGGTGGGCTTAGGGGGTCTCCCCACGCTCCCCTCATCCAGCCCAGCGAGCTCCGCCACCCGGCTAGAGCGCCGCTCCCCTCAGCCGCCATCTTCTCAGCGCGGAGAGACCGCCCCTGCTGCCATGTTAAGTGAGGGCACAGCGGCCGCACTCACCCCCTCACAGCAAGAGAAGAGCTACATCACCCACTACCCCAACAGCACCGGTACCTAAGGAGGAAGAAGAGGAGGAGGCGGCGTGAAGAACGGCGTAGAATCCCTTATCCTCGGCGGGGGAGCACAGCGCGGCCACCTCTTCCCCCACCGCCCTTCTGCCCGGCCTCAAGGCGGCGACTTCATTGCCCTCGCCTAAGATGGCGGCTCACCGGAAGTGGCGCGGCGGCGCTCTAGCCTGGCTCTATGGCCGGCGGGGCGGGAGGCCGCAGGCCTCCCGCCCCATAGATCCTAGTTCTGACCTCCGCCCCGAGCCCCACAGTCTTCTAGAGGGGTTCTTCCAGCAGGGCCTCAGGCCTTCCCTCGGTGCCCTGCTGCCATGATGGTGGCCACAAGGGGCTTCACCTGGGCTCGCTGCCCTTTCCCCAAAAGTAAGGTGTGTAAAGATGGCTGTGGTAAGGCCATTAGCTAAGAGGGTGGAGGTGGCGGTGGGCTTCGTTCAGGGCATGGGTAGTGTCTCTTCCCCGCTTGCCGGGCTGCTCTGGTGCCTGCCAGCCGCTCGCTCGGGGTTGGGTATGTGACAGCAGTAGTGCCTCTGGCGACGTCTTCTGTCACAAACACTTCACGTCAGCCCCCTTTCCGCCCAACACTTCATTAAAGGTTGTCTCTTTCCAGCCTTTGTTAAGATGCGGCTTCCGCACTGCAAGCAAGATACGGATGCTCTGTGAGCCGATGCAGGCAGGACGCCGAAACAACCACAAAATCATGGATTAAGGGCAAAGAACAAATTTCATCTCAATACCTAGTGGATCGGGGAACCTCTGAAGCAGCACCCGGGCAGAGGCAGGCAAGCAGGGGATGCAGGCACCATGGAGCGAGAGTCCTTAATAGCACGAGAGTCCTTGTTAGCGAGGGAGTGAAGGAGCGAGAGAGCTCCCACTCACTGGTTGGGCCTGTATTTCAAGGGTTCTGGCAGGGTTTTCTGCTGGGCTTTGATCTCTTCAATAGCGGGGCAAGAATCTCAGGCGTGTTCGATAAGGTGCCCCTGAGTCCATCCCAGGACTATATTATCTAAGGGCAGATGTTCTACTTGTTGAACACAAAAAACTAAGCAACAATTAGTGTGATACATGTGTTTTCCAGCACCCCACATGCAAGTGACTTGAGCGTATTTACAGACCTCCTCGCCAATCTTCCATTACTTTCCCACAAATGCATCCATGTCCCACTCCATATGCCACTGGTGGACCTCCTGAGCACCCAGATGGCAAGTTTTGTCCCCCTTCACCATGCCCAGTGATGTGTATTTGTCCCTGCAGTGTGGATCCATCCCCACATCCCCTTCCACGATCACTCAGGACCAGCCCCGAGGTTATTTACCTGGTGTCCAAGGAAGGAGAGTCCCTCATTAACCTCACCAGCCCGTGGCTTTGCTCCTGCAGCAGGATCAGGGTTCCGCGTGGATCCCCCATCATGGCCACAGCCCTGCAGGGACCAGCCATGAGTGCAGCAAAACAAGCTGTGGGGTTGCATGATGCAGCTAGACAAGGTCAAGATTTACATCTCTGCCTCCACGATACCTTTGCTGATGGGGTGAGGGGACCTGTGGCGTGGCCATCACCCCCTGCGCTTGCTGCGGCAGGCAGATCCAGCACAGCACCAGCCCCCTCTCCCACACACAGCCAGTTTGCAGCCACCACAGCTGCCTGTGGTCCTCACTAGATCTCTGGTGCCTCTCCAGGTCCCCTGCAGGTCCATGCCTTGTGCCAGCAGGGGCTCTTCCAGTTCCATTCCCACATCCCTGCTTGTTCCCTGATGGCAGCTTGTTCCCCTGGCACAGCCAGGCGTGTGATGCTGAACCTGGCTTCAGCCTGTTGATAACCCTGCAGCTTGGGGTGAGCTGGCAACATCCATGCCCAGATCCCCCCAATGGGCACCTCCAGTCAGGGGCTGGGCTCTCCCTTGGCATGTGTTTAGCGATGGCTGCTGCTGCCCCGTGAGGCACGTTGGTTTGCCAGCAGTCACAGCACCCACACGCTGCGGCCATTCACTTGTCACAGGTTGCTGGCTTTGTACTTCCATCCCTGGAGGGGTCCAAGGCCAGGCTGGATGGGGTTTTGAGCAACCTGGTGGGATGTGTCCCTGCCCAGGGAAGGGGCTTGGAACTAGGTGATCTTTCAGGTCCCTTCCAACCTAAACCATTCTATGATTTCAAAAGGAAGAAGCTGAAAAAAAAAAAATAATAGCGGGGGGGCAGAGTATTTTTGGGATGTAGGAATTTGGCTTCTTCCTGAGGCTCCTCCTGCATCCACCAAACAAACAGCAGTTCCTGGGGGGGCAGGGACACCCCAAGGGATGTGGGGACAGCAGGGACAGGCTCCTTTGGGGACACCCCAATGAGGGCAGTAGCAGTTCTAGGGAGAAACCTCAGAGCAGCACTCAGGAAAGGGGGAGCAGGTGGCCACCTGGGGTCAGCTGGCTCCTCGCTTGGCATCCTTGGCACACCAGCCCCAGGGCTGAGGCTGTGGCTGTGCTGAGTGCCCCCAGCCTCTGCTTTGCCCCCCCCAGCACCATCCTCCAGTCCTCATTCCTGCTGCCCTGCAGGGTGCTCAGACCCATGCTGGGCACAGGGGATGGATTCTGCCTGCATTGTCACCTCCCCTCGCTTTCCCAGCTGAGATGCAATGAGTTTGTGTGTTCTGCTGCAGGGCAGCCACCGGCACAGCAGACCCCAGGTGGCACCTCTGCATGCAGTCACCTTGGAGGGGCTTGACAACACGTCCTGCCCCAAAACTGCCCCGCTCTCATCTTTCTGAGATTCCCTCCAGTGTCCACAGCTTCATCCCTGCAGGGAGAAGCCCAGCAGCCTCGCAGGGCCAGCCCCAGGGGTCCCACTGGGGCGGCTGGTGGAGCTGTGGGGTCGGGGTCTGCCCCTGAGGAGCCTGGGGGAGGGCAGCGGGCAGAGATCGTGGCTGTTATCACTGCGATAACCAACCTTTCTCCTGGCAGAGGGAGAGACTGTGATGTCTCTGCTCTGGGGGGTGAGGGTCACACCTGATTTTACAGCCAGGCAAAGAAAGAAGCAATTCTGTTTCCTTAAGGAGTAATTAATATCCCAGCTCCTGGCATGTACGGAGGCAGCAGAAACCTCTCCCACAGTCCATGGAGAGCAAGGCTTTGCAGCCCTTTATTATTTCGCTATCAGCTGGGCGGGATTAGGAGGGTGGGTCGGGGAACAGCGCCGGCTTTAAGCAGGTTTAGCTCCTCTGGAAAGGCTTATCCGGGCTCAGTCTCGCTCGCTGCCTGCGATGCAGTTATTTGCTGAGCATAGGGGTTTGAGTAATGTGGGGGGTGGGTGTGGGGGGTCGTGCATTTTTAAAAGAAATAAAATGGTAAAGCCCAGCAGGGAAAACTTGGGAGGTTCCTTTACTAGAAACTGGCTTTATTCCTTGAATTTCAACGACCAGGGAGGGCTGTTTCTCAGCTCTGCCAAATCCTGCATCGCTCCCTGGAGAAAACCAGAGCTTCGGTGCTGCCATGTGCATGCTGGGGGGGGGGGGGTTGGGGAGGTTTCTTGCATGGGACCAACACGGCACTGGGGTGGGACAGCTGCTGTAGGCAGCTCCCTGCAGAGCTGGATGAAGTTTTGCTCTTTCTCCTTCACCAAGTTTCTCCCTGGAGCCCGGGTGGGGTGGCTGGAGCTTGTTGATCCCAGCCCAGCAAAGAGCCGTGGGAACTGTGGCTCCAAATCCCTCTTCTTCTTCCCGGGCCAGAAACGGGAGGCTGTGGTGGGATGCTGCGTGCCCCATAAGCGATTCCACCCTGGAGATGCTGCCCGCAGGCGCCGAGCATCGTGGTGGGAATCCCACTCCTCCCAGGATGGGGATCATTCCTCCCAGCCCGGCCAGGTGGTTCTCATTGCAGCCTCTGACTCACCTCCCAAAAATGCCTGCTCTCATATCGTGGCAGGAAACCACTACCGGGAAGTGGTGAAAACCCCGCCACGGCCTTTCAATTCGGCTTCCCCCAGCGAAGGGGGAGATCAAACGGCAGCGCTTTGGCCTCGGTCCCTCTGACGCCGGGGCCAGTCATCGGGGTGACTTCTCGGCTCAGCGAGCGGTGTGTGCAGATACTCCAGACTCAGCAGCTTCTCGTGGGGCGTTTGGGAGTGTTTCTGACCTCAGAAATATTTTTGAGTAAAACATCAGCTGGGAGGAATGAGCTCAGCTTGCTGGCCTTGCCCAGGGCTTCCCAGTGAGCCCTGTGGTCCTGGGGCTTTGCTGGTGGTCGCTGAGAGCTCAGCCGAGGCTCTAGCAGCCCACGGTGGGTCGCAGAGCTTGGCTCTGATTTAGGAGCTGCCATAATCCCCAGCTCCCTGGAGGCTGAGAAACCTCCTGGGCCCCGTGTGAAGCTGGGATTGTGGTGGGTACCTGCTGCCCACGGGTCAGGGAGGCAGAGATGGAGGATTCAGCCTCTTGCCAAGTTGGTGGCAGACCCAAACCCTATGTTCCAGCTCGTGCACCCCAGGTTGGATGCGATCCCAATCGCTCTCCTCCAGGAGACACCTCTGTTACTTCTCTCCCTTCTTGCTTCTTGTTGGTCCCCTGCGTCGCATCTCCCCAGGGAGCCGCAGGGTGACCGTTCCCTGCGAGCCCCGGCGGCTGGGGGCCGAGAGGGACCGAGCCGCAGTCCCCAGGCTGGGTCTGTCCCAAAACGGCTCTGTCTCCGCACCAGCTGCTCCCGCAGGCGCTGGGCTGGAAAGTTCCTACTGCTGCAGTCGGTGCCTGTCCCCCTGCCAAACCCTGCAGCCCTGCCAGCCCCAGCGCAGAGCTGCGCTATTTCTGGCTCCACCTTGAGACATGTACCTTCAGCAGCGGGAACGATGCTAAAAGAGACGGATCTGGGATGAGAGCATCCCCTTTCCCGTTCCCGGGCGGCTGCCGGAGGAGGCCGTGGCAGAGCGGGCAGGGATCTGGAGGAGCTGCGTGCCTGGAAGAGAAACGCTGCGGTTCATCCTGCAGCAGAGCCGTGTCCTCTGCTCGCCTCCTCTGGGGCTGCGGGGTGGGCAAGCAGGAGCCTGAAATCCGGGCTTGCCCTGGCACAGAGAGAGCCTTGGGTCCACGCTGAGCTGGGGGGGCATCAGCAGAGGGGGAGAAGGGTTATGGCAGGGCTGGGGAACCCTCCAGTTTCTCTGCTTTCTTCCCCCAGGACAAGCTCCCTGGGGAGGAGCAGCTTCTCTCACAGCTGGGGGTGGGAGGGAGCTGTGGGGGTGTTTAATTGCCATATTTAACCCTTGTCTGGTGCTTCTGCCTCAGTTTCCCCAAACACAGAGCACCCATCGCCTTCTCCAGCGAGCCCAGGACATGGTGCTCTGGACATAGAATCACAGAACGGTTTGGGTTGGAAAGGACCTTAAAGACCATCCAGTCCCACCCCCTGCCCTGGGCAGGGACACCTCCCACCAGAGCAGGTTGCTCCAAGCCCCATCCAGCCTGGCCTTGA
>JAOTQQ010000003.1:29190055-29202403 GCA_026546715.1 Gallinago undulata | reverse complement strand
AAACCCACTTTAAGCGTCCTCGGGGGGGGGGGTCTGAGGATGAGGAGGTGGTGAGGAAGGCCCGGGGGAGGGGGTGGGAGGGACTGGGGCACCTCTCTGCCTGCCTTGCCGTTCTCTGAGTGCTTGTCACCCGCTTCCCCGCCGAGAGGCTCCACTCTGCTGTGGTTCCAGCCTCAAGGGCCAGCTGGAGCCCGCGGAGCAGAGCCACGTCTGTGGGGAATTGGCTGGCAAAAAAATGTCCTTGCCGAGCTGGGCCAGCACCCCCTGAAGCCCAGCAGCCCCTCGGGAGGGTGAGGTCAGCCCTGTCCAAAGCTGCTGGTGGTGACAGCCACCGTGGGGACAGAGAGGCTCCCAGCCGTGCTGGGAAGTCCCCTGGGCTCTATCCCCAGCGCTGCGTGACCTGAGGTGGGGTTCATGGCACAGCCCACCCCCTCTATGGGGCTCCAAACCCTCCGACCCCCACAGATACCTGATGGCAAACCACCCGTGACGAGCTGGACATCATCCCCCTCCATCCTCTCTCCTGGAGGTGTCCCCCGTTGTCCTCCTCATCCCGTGCTGTGCCCCGATTCCTCCAGGCACCCGCTCTGCTCCTCTCGCCCTGTTCCCAGCTGCAGAGACCCAGAAACGCTGCTCAAAGCTCTTCAGCCCAGCGGGGGGGGCTCGATCCCCCTCTCCGGTGCGTTGCTGGACACACGAACTGGGGCTGGTGGAGCTCCCAGAGCTTCGCCACTGCTCTCCTGGAGTGACCGTGCCCCAGGACCGTGGCCACCCCACCCCAGCAGGGCAGAGCCACCCATGGCAAAAACCTCGGCGCCGTGTGTTTGAAGACCCTTGATCCAGCCGGGTGGGCCGGGTACGCCCCCCTCCCCGCTACCCCCCTCCCCTCTCCCGGAGCACGGGGAAACTGAGGCAGGATGGGGAAACTGAGGGAAGTTTGGGAGATTGAGGCAGGTTTGGGAAACTGAGGGAAGTTGGGAAAATGAGGCAGGTTGGGGAAATTGAGGCAGGTTGGGGAAATGAGGCAGGTTGGGGAAACTGAGGCAGGTTTGGGAGACTGAGGCAGGTTTGGGAGATTGAGGCAGGTTGGGGAGATTGAGGCAGGTTTGGGAAACTGAGACAGGCTGCTGGGGGGGGGGGGCGGAGAATCGGGTCAGCCCCGGGATGGCCCCCCCTTCGCCCCCCGCCCCGGGCTGGGAGGGGGGTGTGGGTGGGTTAAATTTTTTATGAATGGGGCCGCCCCGCCTGCCGTTGCCGTTGCCGTTGCCGTTGCCATCGCCGGGCGGCGCGGCGGGTGTCAGCAGCGAGCGGCGGCGGCGGGCGGCGCTCCCCCGGTGCGTCCCGTTCCCCCGTTCCGCCGCCGATGGCCGCCGGTCGCCGAGCTCCCCCGGAGCCCGGTGGGGGCCCGGTATTACTTCAAGGCGTTTTCGGTGCGGGATCCGCCCCGGGGGCCGCCGCTTGTTCTTTGACTCTCACCCCCCGGGAGTTGCAGGTGAGGCGTCCCGGCGGTTCCTCCGGGGGGGGGTCGCCCTCTCCCGACGCCGCTCTCCGCCTGGCCGACTGCGTGGGTTCCGCCGCCTTCCCCGCCGCCGCCGCCGCCGCCTGCTTCTCCCTGGTGTGTTACCCGTTCCGCGGGCCGCGCTGGGGCTCCCCCGCCCGCCAGCGCCTGGAGCGGACCTTCCGCGTCTCCCTGGGACCCGACGCCGAGGGCAACCTCCGCATCGCCCAGGCCTGGAGCCGCAGGATCCGGGAGCTCTCGGTGCCCGCCGTGCCCACGCAGGACGGTGAGTGTGGGTCGTGTGTCTCCCCCTCCCCGCCCCCAGTGCCCCGCAGCTCGGGATACACGCAACCCCGTCCCCGCTCCGCTGAGGGTCCCGTCGGGGCGAGCCCCGGGAGCGGGCGCGGAAGGTGCGTGAGTGTGTGTGTGTTGCGTGTGTGTGTTTGCCACGCGAGGGCGCGGGGTGTGGGGGGACAGCCGGCTCCCCGGTGCTCGCCCCCCACTCCCCCCACCCCGAGGAACGGCGTTGGGGACGCGGCTGGCGACCTGCCGGTGGTCCGCTCCCCGAAGGGACAGGTCGGGGTCGAGGGGGGACGACACGACGGGATGGACGGGGGGGGGGGCCGTCCGCATCCCCGCGGGGTGGTCACCTGGATCCCCCTCCCCTCCCGAGTCTGGGAGGGGGGGACACACGGAGACGGGGACACCCCTGTGCACAGCGCCAGGGGTGGCTTTTCTCCCCTTTCTCCCTCAAATCGAAGGGGCAGCAGGGATATGGTGGCACCGCGGGGGGAGCCCTTTGCACGGCCCCCCCTCCCATCCCCTCCCATCACTTGGGTTCGATTGCAAAGCTCCAAAGGGCAGCATAAACCAAGAACAAAAAAAAAATAAAATAAAGTCATGGTTGCTGACGCAGGCGGGACGGGAGCCAGGCACCGTCCCCGGCAGGTCCCATCCATCACTTGGGAGCGGGCACATCCCTGCGGGACCCCCCAGCGGGGTCTCAGGGTGGCGGGGAAGGATCCGGGTATCCGTTCCCTCTCCCTCCGGGAGCTGCCACCGGCTGGAAGGGGAGATGCTGCCCCGGGGGGCCGTGTCCCCCAGCTCCCGCAGCCCGGGCAGGGCAGGCTGGCAGATATCTGAGCATCCGAGCCGAGATTCAATTAGATATGCACTACTTCATTTATTTAGCTGTCCAGTCGCGCCGATCAGACTTGGAAATTAAGAGGCATGCGGTTAGGGGGATCCTGTCAAATCACATTTAGCCCGGCTCTCCCTCGCCGGATTTTAAAATGCAGCTTTTTTTTTTTTTTTTTTTACATGACCTGCAGCTACAAAACAACTTTCTGCTACTCTTCCTAAAGAATAATAATAATAATAAAAAAATTACAAATCCAGTGGAAAGGGGCGAGGGCGAAACCCCGTTCCCTGGCTGCGTTTCCAGCCTGAACTCTGCAGCTGGGAGCCTCCGAGCAATTAAAAACCTTCGCCCTTTCAGCAGGCGGAGGGAGGGTGCTGGGGCAGGAGCAGCTCCTTGCAGCGGGGGGGGGGGGGGTTCGGGGGAAGGGGTGCTGGGGGAGGCTGGGGAAGGAGGCTGGGAGAAGGCAGTGCGGGATTTTTGCAATTTTTTTTTTTTTTTTCTAGCTGAGGGCCAGCAGGATTTGCAAACCTCCTCTTCCCCCACCCCGAAGTTTGGGATGGAGCTAAAAAAGCTTCTCGCCCCACCCTGGGCTCGCACCCCCCCTCCCTCCCGTGCCACCGCCGCGGTGTGTGCGGGGCAGATAAGGCCCACCCGCCTGCGAGTCCGGGCAGAGCAATCCCATCACCCCAGCCCTGCGGGGAGGGGACCGGGGAGCCACCCCGTCCCGCTGTCATCTCAGCTCCAGCATCCTCTGGGATAAAAGCCCTGGAGACATCTGCAGAGTGTGTGTGTGTGCGTGTAGGGGGGGTGAATTCCCCTCCTTATTTCACCCCAGGGGGAAAAAATAAGCCTCTCGGCGATGGGTGACCCCAAAGCTGGGGCTGCCCACTGCGTGCAGGGACGTGTCCCACCCTGCAGCTGGCAGGGACGGGGTAAAACCACTGCTGGGCTCGTGTCCTGATGGGGAAATCCAGCCCCCGGCACCAGCCGGGGTGTTGTGGTGTGTGGGCAGAGAGCAGGAACCGGCCCTGCCGCCAGCCCCCCGTTTTGGGGGACCTCCTTGCCACGCTCATCCCCTCTCCATCGGGAGGAGGGGACACAGCAAGGACCTCCTGGTCCAACCCAGCCTTGTCCCCCGCCAGCTTGTTCCTCATACCCAGGGAGTTTCCAGAAGGATGCGGGGACACGACGGAGGGGCTGGGGTTGCCGGTGGCGGAGCCGTGGCGGCGTGGTCCCCGCGTGAGGACGGCCGGGACACGTGTCCCCGTGGGGGTAGGAGGGTATGTGGGGGTGGGGGGAGGCGAGTTTGTGCAGTGGCAGCAGCTGGAGCCCCTTCCTCCTGCTGACTCAGTGTCTGGTTGAGGTTGAAAGCAACCGTGTCTGTGCCGGGAAGGGGCCGAGCCTCGCCGAGATGCCAGGGGCCGGCGGGGGTTGCGCAAGGGAGAGGGGGATGCTGCTGAAATCTGTGTGTCCCCCCCTCCAACCCCAAACCCCCCACCTGAGCATCGCTGCTGCTGTGGGCTCCGGCTCTGAACCAGCGCCGTGGGAGCCTGGGATGAGCCCGGCGCTGCTGGTGTCACCGGGATCACGCACCGGGATCACGTCCCCATCCCTCTTCACGCCCCGCTACCAGCAGTCTGTCCCCGGTGATGGAATCAGGGCACCCCTCCGTGCCCTCAGCAGGGTTTGCCTTTCCCCCTCTGGCCAAGGAGGGGGTCCCTGGGGTCCTGGCCGGACCCCACCGCCCAGCGGAGGCTGTGGGGCAGCCGTGGGTCCCGGCAGGAGTTTCAGGCAGGACCTGGCTGGGGCTCAGTGTGTGTGACAGAAGGGACGTGGCTGATAAGGAACTTTAAAAACTGCATTTAGAGGCTGGAAGTGCCTTGTGCTGTGTGCCCTCCAGGGTACAGGGGGAGAGAGAGAAAAGCCCCCCCATCACTTGCCTCCGGTAGCTCCAGTTGAGCCTGAACCCCCCCCTGCTTGGGGGCTGGGCTGTCTTTGTCCTTGGGGGATTTTAGTGATGGGGGAAGGCTCCGGTGGGGAGGGAGCGGGACCAGCCCCAGGGTTACTGCCCTTTATCCCCAGCCTCTGCTGGCCACGTTCCTCCACCGTCCCCAAGGGCAGCTTGTCATCTGGCACCCGCTGATAAGGGGCCGGGGAGGGTGGGGGGCAGCTGGCCACTTCCCCCAGGCCTGAGTGGCAACGAGCCAGCCCAGAGCCAGCACCCAGCCCTGGGCTCAGCCCTGGCTCACGGGCAGACCCGTGCTGGGGACTCAGTGGCAAGTCCCAAGCAGGGGGACAAAGGAGGTGTCCTGGAGGGTGACAGCCTCAGCGGGTGTCATTCCCAGGGGCAGAAAAATCAACCCGATGGTGGCAAAATCAGCAGAGCTTGGTGTGCTCCCAGGGCTGGGACGGGATGCTCCGGGCACGTCTCCCCTCAGGGCAGCTCGTGGAGCTCTGCCAACCCACGGGGCAGCCCTGAGCGGTGTGATGCCGGGTGTCACCCCGGGGAGATGGCATCCTTCGGCTCCTCCGTCACCCCAGGGTCCCCTCTCCTCTCCTCCGTCCCCGGTGTGGGCGGCAGGAGGGGGTTGAGCTGTGGAAACGCTGTCCGTCTGCTCCAACAGCTGGAACCCAAGCGTGCGGACAAGGTGGGGGGCAGGCAGCTGGCCCAGCCCCCCCCTCTCCCCCCCCCCCGGGTTGGAGGGGGGATTCCCAGCCCAGGGCACTGCCGGGAATGGAAGGATTCTTTGGTGACTCAGCTCCTGACGGAGCAACTCGTTCTGCTGAGTCAGCAAACGCAGCCCCCGCGCTGTCCCACAGAGCTCATGTGTCCTGCTCCCTGCCAGGGGCCATATCGTGGCTTAGGGACCCAGAACTGGTGGGGACACCCCCTGCCCCCCCAGAACTGCCTTCACCCTGCAGGGCCCGGGCATTCCAGAGGCCCCGTGGGAGCTTGATGAGGCTCAGTGCCCTGCTCGTTTTGGGGCCGGGGGTCCCCAAGCAGCACCCAGGGGTCCTGTCCTCAAGTGAGGTGCCACCAGCTTCCCTGGGTGCCATCGTGTCACTCCTCCTTCCTGTGCCCCCCTCCCAGGGCAGCTGCAGCCCGGTCTCACCCCATCCCCCTGCGCGGGGACCACGGGGCTGGGGCAGAGGGATGCAGACCCCCCCCCCCCGAGTTTGTAATTACAGCTCAACTGGGGCCCTCACACGTGAAACCCAAACACCTCGGGGAGCAGGGGAAGCAGAAGCGTCCGTCTGTCAGCGCAGGTGTCCGTCCTGGCCCTGCTCCAGCTGGGGTGGACGTGGGGAATGGAGATCTTGAGTCCCCCTTGGCACTTGTCCCCCCCTGTCCTTGGCTCTCTGTGCGTTGGGGGGGGCTGAGCCGTGCCGTGAGCTGGGGGGGGGGGGGCTCAGCAGGGAAAGAAAACTCGTGGCTGGGGGGGGGCTGGGGCCAGATGGCCCTGGGGAGGGTGGGTTTCAAACCTCCCCTTTGCTTCCACCTTTCTTTCCTCGGCGTGTCCTGAAGTGCAGCCGGCAGCGCCCTGCTGGGATGCTGGGGGATGCTGGGGGATGCAGAGCCCCCATCTCTGCTCCAGCATCACTGGGGGGGCTGTAAAACATGGGGGGGTGTGTGTGTAAAACATCTCTGCTGGTTGCAGGAGAGCTCCAGCTGGGTCCCTGCAGCACCCCGTGTGTCCCCAGCTCTGCCACCTCCCCTGCTTTCCCATCAGGGACCCTCCATCCCCCCTGGCCTCCCCATCGGGTGGGTAGGGGGTGCAGCTCATGGGAATCGGGGGCGGGTTCCCTTCCTCCCCACCCTGATCCCAGCTCTCCCCCCTGCCCAGGTGACAGCTATGGGGTGCTGCCCCGGCCCTGCCGAGCGCTGGTGCTGCTGAACCCCCAGAGCGGTGCCGGCCGGGCGCTGGAGGACTTCCAGGGGGTGGTGCAGCCCATGCTGGCCGAGGCCGACATCGCCACCACCGTCTTCATCACCGGTGAGTCCACAAACGGCTCCTTCACCTCCTCTTCCTCCCCCCTTCCCAAGGATCCTACCTGGGTGCTGCCCACCGGGATGGGCTCCTCCAAGGATCTCGTACCCCCCAACATCAGCACGGCTCTGGCTCCTGCGGGGCTGGTTTGGAGAACAGGGTGGGTGGGCTGTCACAGGAGGAGCGGCAAAGGGTCCAAGGGATGTGGTTGCACTCCATAGGGGTGACTGCCTCACCTCCTGCACCCCACCTGGGACCCTCACAGGGACAACGGGGCTGGGGTCACGGCAGCAGGCAGGGCAGAGGGACGGAGGGTTGATGCTCAACTCTGCTTTTCCCTGCAGAGAGACCCCACCATGCTCATGAGAAGGTACGGGATGAGGACCTGTCGCAGTGGGACACGCTGGTGGTCATGGCCGGGGATGGGCTACTGTACGAGGTGAGAGGGGCACCCCCCCGGGATGGGCACAGAGTGGGAGGAGAGGGATGTCTGAGGCACGAGCCAAGCACCGAAACACGAAGGGAATGGCAATGGAGAGCTGACACCCAGCTCGGGGCAAAGTGGGGCAGCCACGGCCTCGGTGCCACCCTGGCTGGGGCCACCATAGGATCCGTTCCCCCCCAACCTGTCCCTCTGTCCCTGCAGGTGGTGAACGGGCTCATGGAGCGGCCGGACTGGGAGGACACCATGAAGAAGCCGCTGTGCATCCTGCCGGGGGGCTCGGGGAACGCCCTGGCCGCCTCCATCAACCACTACGCGGGGTGAGCCCCGGGGGGGCACCCACTGCTGGGGGGACGAGGGAAGGGAAAGGCTGTGAACGGCTCCAGCCCTGGACACGGTGCTGGGATGCCCAGCATGGGGGTGCCCACCCGGGTCCTCACCTCCCCCACAGTACCAGGTTGCATCCCTGTGTCCCCCCCCCAGCCTTTCTATTCTTCATGCTCTGAGTCTGGCAGAGCTTTGCCCCAAAGGACCCACCCCTGCACGATGGGGGACCAGGACTGCCCCGGCCCAGCAGCCCCAGCTCGGGTCCCTCTCTTGGGAACTGGTTTATCCCTCCCGCCCCCAGCAAAACCTCTCCCAGCAGCTGTCCCTGAAGGACACTGTCACCCAACCGTGACACAGGGGGGGAGGGCTGCACGTAGATGGTGGGACAGGAGGAGAGACCCCCGAGCTGGGTCCAGCTCAAACTCCCCCTTCTCCGTCCCTCGCAGCAACGACCACGTCGCCAAGAAGAAGCTGCTGACGAACTGCGCCTTCATCCTCTGCAAGGGGCTGCACACGCAGATGGACCTGGTCTCGCTGAGCACGGCCTCGGGCAAGCGCCTCTTCTCCTTCCTCGGCTTCGGCTGGGGCTTCATCTCGGACGTGGACATCGACAGCGAGAAGTACCGGCGGCTGGGCAATGCCCGCTTCACCCTGGGCACCCTCCAGTGCCTGGCCAAGCTGAGGGTGTACCAGGGCCGCCTCTCCTACCTGCCCGCCGAGCAGGGCACCCCCTCACCCCCCAGGGACCCCCCCGTGCCCGTCACCAACGGCCAGGCTGGCCACCTCCTGCCGCCGGCGGGCACGGGGGCAGCCGGGGCTCTGCCCGCCGACTCCCTGCTGGTGCCGCTGTGCCAGCCGGTGCCGGCCCACTGGACGGTGGTCCCCGAGGAGGAGTTTGTCACCGTCTACGCCATCTACCAGTCCCACCTGGGCACCAACCTGCTGATGGCACCGGCCGCCCGGCTGCACGACGGCTGCATCCATCTCTTCTACCTGAAGGCGGGCATCAGCCGCGTGGCGCTGCTGAAGCTCTTCCTGGCCATGGCCAGGGGCACCCACCTGGACTTGAACTGTCCCCACCTGCGCTACGTCCCCGTCCGGGCTTTCCGCCTGGAGCCGCGGGTGGCCATGGGCATCATGACGGTGGACGGGGAGGCGCTGCCCTGCGAGCCGGTGCAGGGCCAGGTCCACGGCCGCCTCTGCCGCATCCTCAGCGGCTCCTGAGCCACCAGCACGGCCCGGCATCATCTTCCTCCCACTCAGGAACCTCCTCCTCCTCCTCCTCTTCCCATAGCAATAGATCTTGGGGGCCGCGGGTGCTCGCCCCCACACTTAGCTTTACCCCCACACACACCTTGGGATGGCCACCAGGGCTGTCCCAGAAATGAGCCAGGAGTCCCGTGTCCCCCCCCATCAGGTACTCTGTGCCGGCGAAACGCCAGGGTGTTTTATCCCAGTATGAGGTCCCAGTCCCCGGGGGGCTGCGCCGGCACAGCCCCATCCCATCCCATCCCGTCCCATCCCATCCCCAGCTTGGACGCACATGGTGGCACTGCTGAGGTCCCCTCCACGGAGCCAGTGCCACCCCCTCCCCACCCCTCCCCCAGGGATGGTCAGGACCAAGATACCCAAGTACAAAAAAACCAACTTTTTTTTAAGAATATTTCTACCCAAAGCTTCCTGTAGAAGCAGAGTTTATTCTTGTGAGAAATGCAATAAATATCTAGTGTTTGCAAAAAAAAAAATAATCCAATCTCCTCCTCCCCCCCTCCCCCCCCCATTTTTAGGGTGGGCTGGTGCCTCCTCGCCCAGTGCCGCAATCCAAGGGCTCAGCATCGATGTCCCTGATTCTTTGGGACATCTTGGGGAAGGTTCAGTGCCCGTGAGCGAGGGAAGGGAGCACAGAAGAGGTTCAAGGGGGGGTTTTGGCTTTCTACCAGGATTAGGGAGCTCACACGTCCCCTCTCCCAGGCAGCTCGGGGCCAGCTGGAGCCCAGCAACAGGTCCCTGCCCGGGGGGGAGGGGGGGGGACATTGCTCAGGCTGTTTAGCATAAAATTGCAGTAATTAAACCTCATTTACAGCACTGGAGTACAAAGTAGAAGAGCAAACAGTGGGGGCTGTTTGCATTTATTCATCTGCAAACTATGCAATTAGGATCCCAGAGCTGGGAAAGAAGAACACGATTGTTCCGCCCTCCCCACCACCACCACCAGCCCCACTGCCTCACGGGGAGCTGAGATCCTGTTCCCAGGCCAGCAGAGCAGCTGGGAACCACCTCAAAAATAAAGTTAGTCCCCCCCCCTCTACCCTGTGGGCATGGGGCCAGGTGTAAAAAGGGAACCGGGCGATGCTCTGCTGAACTTCTCTAATCCTATGGAACTGCTGCTGGGGGAGGCTGTGGGGAGAGCCCAAAGCAGGGGGGGGGTCAACAGAGCAGAGGTTTTGGGGCTCCCTAGTCTCCCCCAGACCTCTCCCGGGGACACCTGCATTGTTCACCACAAGCAGGTTGGTCGGAATCTTCCTTGCCCTCTCCCAGGGTTTGATTCTGAAATCTGTCAGCCATCAGCTCTCCCAGGGCAACCCCCAGCTCCTCCAGGGGAGCCCCTCGCTCCTGGCACCCTGGGGAGGTGACAGCAGGAGCCACACACCCCTCAAGAGGCAGGTTCTTGTTGGTTTTGAACAAGAAGAACAAACATCAACAGGAGGGGTTAAGGAAGGAGCTGCTCCTGCTCCCTCGCAGCGCCAGCCCCACGCTTTCAGCCACCTCCACAGGGATGACCTCGAGGAATCCAGGCACCATTAACATTACTCTCTTATCTCATTTTTCAAGAGAAGAGTTGAATCATCTCCATTAATCTTGCGCTAAGAAAATACCTGTGCTGAAGTTACCAGTAACTAAAGCAGAGGGTGAAAGGGTGTTGAAGAGAAGCTGGTGTTTGAGCTCCAAAACCAAGAGACCAGCAGGATCCCTGGATACTCAATGTCCTCCCTCCCTTTCCTCACCAGCAGGACCACCCAGGGACACGGTTTAGTGGTGGACATGGTAGGTTTAAGGTTGGACTTGATCTTAAGGGTCTTTTCCAACCTAAATGATTCCATCTCCAGCAAAGCCCATGGGGACAAACATCACAGAATGGAATGACAGAACCATCCAGGTTGGAAAAGACCCTCGGGATCATTGAGCCCAACCCTACTTTACGAAGTTCTCCCCTACACCATATCCCCCAACACCACATCTAAACCACTCTTAACACATCCAAGGATGGTGACTCAACCACCTCCCTGGGTAGACCTCCAGCATCTGACCAATCTTTCTGTGAAAAAGGGTTTAACACACCCACCAGCACCCAGGAGGTGCGGGAATCCCTTGGGAAGGACAGGGATCCCTCCTGAGCAGCCCAGACAGGAGCCTGGTGGGGTCTGTATTTGCAGGACTGACACATCTCAGCACACACTCACCTGCTCCGTGGCCAAGGAGGCAGCAGGAGCCATCCCTGGATGCCATTCCATGCCCTCATCCAGCCGGGCAGCAGCCAGCGGAGCCGTGGCACACGCCGGGCAGGGCAGCCCACGCACACCAGGCAGAATAAAGAGAGCCTGACAGATGTCCATGAATCGGGGTTTATAGGGAGCCCCGGGGGCAGCCCCTCGCTGCCAGATCCTCCTGGCTCTCTCCGGACTAGCAGTGGCCAGCGGGACCCGGTCCAGGCCGGCCCCTGGCACAGGGATGCCCGTCGGGGACCCGGCCAGCGCCAGGGGCGGCAGCAGGAATGGGGGAAAAGAAAAAAAAAAAAAACAACAAACAAAAAAGAAAGAGGCAACAGTCAGAACTACTCACAGAGGCAAAATTTAATGGCAAGTCATCTTCCCTCCTTTATTACACCTTGGTTAGCCAAACAAAACAAAACAAAAAAAGAATTCTGCAGGTAAAAAAAGTTTTAATGGTCACACAGCACTTTATACATATATTGTAAGCAACCAAGCATCCACATCTGCACGTGAACGACACACCTCTAAGCATGGCCTCAATAGTCAGGTCTTTTTTTTATTTTTATTTTTTTTTCCTCTTTTTTTTCTCATTAAATACTGTACAGAATCAAGGCTACAAACTGATTTCGTAATGTTTCTTCCCCAACCCCAGCACTTAAAACAGTTACAGGCTGCTCTCATTTGTACATCACACAGTCGTGTAGCCAGTTTTAAGGCTAACAATATGCATCATGCTTTGGCTTTTTTTTTTTTTGTGTGTTTTTTAATTATTTTTTTTAAGGTTTTAGCCTTTTAAATTGTTACCCTTAAATATTACATACATACACAAAAAAAATTACATAGCTGCAGTGTGCTCACCACCAACCTCGTCACCCAGGAGCTTCACATTATCAAAAGCTTTAGAAAAATCTGTAAACCTCCGTGCACGCTTCGGTTTGGGACAGCCAGCTACGGAGAGCGAGGGATGCCGGAGAGCAGCGTCCCCTTTCCAGAAGGTGGCCCATACACACCTCCTCGGTAGGAAGCCCCAGGAACCTGTGCAAAAGCTCTTGATTAGGATCAGAGGAAATAAAAGAGATTTTTGTTTGGTTTGGGCGAAAGGGGAGGACTCGTGGGGTCCCAGCAGCTTGTCCTCCTCCCCAGCCCCTGCCAACCACCTTCCCCGAGAGATGAGAATAAAGAGAGTAAAGGGTTGGGCAGAGCAGGGAACCCCCAGAGCTCCCCCGTCCCTCTGATGTCCTTTAAAACCCTAAAGGGCTGGGGGGGCTAAGGACACCCGGCACAGGGGACAGAGGAAGTTGGCCTCCGTGCATCACCAACCGCAATTTTGTCTGGTGAGTAAGAAGTTTAATTATTTGTGGAACAAGCCTCTCCGCCTGCCCTTCCCCTGCCCTGCAGCAACAGCCTCGGGGGGGGGGGGGGGGGGGGGGGGGGGGGGGGGGGGGGGGGGGGGGGGGGGG
>JAOTQQ010000003.1:29177103-29190045 GCA_026546715.1 Gallinago undulata | reverse complement strand
CTCCAGCAACAGCCTCACCCCCCCCCCCCTTCTGTTCTGGGGACCCTCCTGGCTCAAAGGGATTCATTCATTTAGCACCAGCCGCAGCCCCAAAGCAGCCCCGAGTTACAGGCTGCCCTGTCTGCGGCTCAAGGCATCTCCCTGCACCCTGACGGGGGTCTGCGACCCTGCCAGACCCACTCCCCCCACCCCCAGCCCAGTGCTCCCAGAGCTCTGCAGGGCCAGGTCTTCCTTCACAGCCGAGCTCTGCTTCCCCCAGAGCACCGGGATGCGCCTTCCGAAATCCCAGCAGCTGGTGGTGACAGGAGAAGGGATTTGGACAGCCAGTCCCCCAGCTCCGGAGCATCCCGGGGGCAGCTGGGAATAGCAGGGGTGGTGGTGGTGGGGAACTGGTGTTTCCAGGAGCAGAAAGCCCTGTGCCAAACACACTGAGATTCACCTGCTCTTCTCCAATTCCGAACCAGAAAGCCAGAGCCTGGCCCGAGGTGGAAGGGAAGGCAGCCATATCGAGGAAGAGCAAAAGGAGAGTTTTGTCTCATTCCTCGCTTCTGGCAGAGCCGTCTGCTCATCCCGGCTCCTCCCGGGAAGCCCGGCACCGCTGGCTCCCCGTGCTGGCTGGAAGGACCTACAGACTCTCCCTGACAGACTCTGCTCCAACGGATGCCAAATGGGTGCTTCTCCAATGCCTAAAACCACCGGGCAAACGCAGTGGTGCTGGAGCATGACCTCCCAGCTCCAGAAGTGAAATTAAGTGCGTGCAGACAGAAGAAGAGGCTGTGGGAAGGTGCCTTGACCAGGAGACTCTGGCCAGTCCCTGCTCCAAAGTGCTCAGCGTCACCGGCTCAGACAGGGCTGCGCTGCTGAGAGGAGGGCTGACCTCGCCAGCCCTTTCCCGGTGCTGCAGTTGGGATTGGGGACAGCACATGCTGTGTCACAACGCCATTGGCCACGGTGGCCACCACGGGAAAGGGCTGGTGAGGGAAGGAACCGATAACAGCCCACACCAGCATCTGCTGCTCTCCCGTGGCTGAGTAACAGCACAGGAACAGCCACAAACTGCTGCTGTGACAATAGGACCTTGTCACGATGTGACAGCTCCTTTCCCTTGGGTGACCCTGGCTCAAACGGCTCCAAAATACCCATCTACGGCCAAGTGATGGGGAAGCAGCAGCCAGGCCAGGTTCACCACCCAGACCGGCTGCAAGATCTACAATACGTTCCCAAGATCTCCTGCTGCCTGCCCAGGGGAAGAGGAGATCAAGGAGTAGGTGTAGTGTTATGTGACAGCCAGGATGGTGGCAACCAAATATGCGGAGACCTAAGTCAGAAGGGCAGAGCCCTGAATCCCATCTATTTCTAGAAGACTGGCATGCATGGTGGGGAAAGGGAAATCCACCTTACTCTGGAGAAAAAGTGTGGATGGCTAGAATTGCTTCCAGAACATCAAGCAGAACTAGATGGAAACCCTGCAGCACCACCAGGGCTGCACAAGTATGAACGCAGAGCTCTGCTTACAAAGTCCTGATCGGAAGAACCTTGTAGCTGTCGGCGAACAACTAAGAACTAGAGCAACTCTGTGTGGTGTAGACAACTTCAACGTGAACACAATCCGATGTCCAAGCACATATAAGCTGGGGTGGACTTCATCAAACCCATGGTAACACAGAGAAAAATGAAAGACTGGGAGGGCGTTGCCCTTCACTTCCAGATTCTACAGCGATCGCTTCTCCTGGCTTGGACCCCCCGCCCAAGAACAAACTGCTGGGGGGAGCGCTGGGTGGGAAGAGTCCTTGGTGGAAAAGGTGCCCCAAGATGAAAGTGCAGAGGGAACGTGGCTGCAAGACTGCTTCTGTGCAGGGCTCAAATCTTACCATTGCAGGGTCAAACTCGCAAGAGGAGCAACGTACAGGGGACAGGGGGAAGGAAGAAGGGCTGGGGGCAAAGAGTTATTCATGCTCAGACAACCTTTCCTCAGAGGCACAATCAGTTCCTACCAACCCTCTTTGGAACAAACCAAGCTGAGGAAGAAAAGCTGCAAGGAGAAGCCAGTTTAATGGTCACAGCGTTTGCCAATTTCCTTTCTGTTGCTTTCCCTTCTCCCCTGCACCTGCCTGTCCCTGACCTCACCGTTTATTTGTCCTCTGTCCACTCCGGGATGTTGGCCCCTGCTAAGGCAGCCCGGTACTGCTGCAAGACACCGCGGATGCTTTTAATGAACCCCTTGGACAAGGGGAAGAGGGGGAACCCAATATCGGGGTAACCGCTCTTCTCCGGAAGGAAACTCCTGTAGCTCTTTCTCCTTTTCTTTGGTTTCACGCTAGGCTGCGAGGCAGAGTCCTGGGCAGCCTTCCCCTCGTCCGTTCGGTCTCTGGCCAGGTCTAACCCCCTGGCTTGGCCCGTGCTCTCCGAGTCCGAGTACTGTTGGAGATCACCGACGTTGGACGTCGAGGTGGTGAACTCCGACTCGTCCAGCTCCTCCTTCCCATCGAGCGCCGAGTCGGAAAGCTCGGCGGCCGCCCCCTGCTCCGAGCTGCTGCCGTACTCCCCCGGGGATCCCGCATTGTCCCCTGGGCTCTCGGCCAGGGCGCCGCAGGCAGAGAGAAGGGAGGCGGAATCCGCTCCGTTGGCTTGTTCGTGGCTCCGCTCCACCAGCTCGTTTGTCTCCAGCCAGGACTCGATGCGGGACACCAGGCGCCAGCCGTTGCAGCGAAAATGCTCCCGGATTTCATGCTCGAAGACTTCCACCGGCCTGCGCAGCAGCTGCATCATGGACTGCACCACCCGGATGAGGGTCATCTCGTTGTAGCAGCGACTGTTCTCATAGCCCTCCTGGAGGCCCCGGTCACTGTCAAAGCCCGCCTCGTTGTAGTAGGGCTCATTGACGAGGATGAGACCTGCCAAGAGAAGGGGAGAGCACGGGGTTAAGGGAGGAACTTTACTGTGAATCACCACCCAAAGCAGACACTGCTGGGCCCTGATTTCTGCTGAGGTGGTTGAGGTTGGAGGGTCACAGCTTGGTTTCGTGAGGCACCACACCAGCTTCACCCCCAGCCACACTGATGCAGGCAGGGAAGGGACAGCAGGAGGACGCATTGCAGGGAAGCCATGCCTTGAGCTCAAGCAGCGTCTCAGCCAGGCTGGACAACCAGGAACCTGCAAGGTGCACTGGACTGGTATCACAAGGGTGGTGAGAATCTCAGACACCACTAAGAATGGCACTCAAGATCCTTTGCTGGCAAGGATAAGTCTTCCCCCAGCGTGATGCGGAAGGCATGCAAGAGCAGAGCAGGTCAAAAGGGCAGAAGGGGAAAGGTTTCACAGCTCCTCTCCCTCCCCCCCACTCCGAGCAAAATGCCCACAAACACACCCAAAGCTTTTTTGTCTTGAATAGCTTGTTTTTTTCCCCTCCTCTTAATCAGAACAAAGGCCAATCTCGAGTAGCAGGCTTTGAGCTGGCTGGGTTCTACCCTAATCCGGCAGAGTCCCAGCAGACAGCACGGTTCTGAGACAGCGCACACGGTGACAAGTCGCCCATACCAAGCTCTCTCCTGCTTGCTTCTGCTCTAATGTAATTACACGTGTGTAGCAACGGCACCAGCACTGCCGGGCTGCTGGCAGCCTGCCACCAACCGCATTACAGCCGGTGGAGGCGAGATCATGAGTCTTTCAAAGCCCCGGCAGCAGGAGGGGGAGAGAGGAGGATTTTTTCTACCAGCCCCAAAGCTGGCTCCGCTTAAACATTTAGTATTTCGTTTTCTAAATTTGGACCCTCGGCTTTGTAAATGAGAAAAGGCTTTTCTCGTGGTGTCGCTCCCCAATCCCCACTCCCCAGGAGGATGCAGGTGGACTGTGAGACTGCAGAGGAGCAGGAGTCGCCTGTGGACTCAAGGCCTTTGCTCTGTGTCGAAGGTTTCTCGAGTCACATGCCCGGGCTCCCCACACAGAAAGTTGGCCTTAAGGAAGAGATTTGATTTAGTCTGTCTGCTCTCAGAGCAGATATAGCAGGGCAAAGCCCCATGGCAGGAAGCCCGAGGGCTGGTCCAGACACACCCCTGATTATTTCTCTGCTTTGGAAGGAGCATAAACACCATCTTCGTCTGCAAAAACATGCCCAGTGTAGGACGGGCGGGTGACTCAGTGGGGATAAAAAAAAAAAAAGAACAAACCACAGTCCTGCAAAGGCAGCCCAGTTTAGCAACTTCAACTAACTTCAGTAACTGGCTGAGGACACAGCACTTCACCTTTGTCAGCCCAGAATAACAAGGGAAACAGCTCTGTGCTTTGCTGCCGCAGCGAGAAGAAGGGAGAGCATTGTCTCAGGGAGCTGGGACGCAGCCAAAAATCAGGGCATGAGGAAAGCCTGCACCTGCTTGGGCTTAGGAACTGGGGAGATAAGGACACTGCTTTGTCCAGCAAGGTGAGAGCAAAAGGCAGCGCTAATCCCACCGGGGTGGGCAGATCCCAGTTGTGAGTGTGTCCCCACCCCCATAAACCTGCATCCCCTCCTCCCCCCTCCTTTTCCTGTCCCACAGGCTCTGCGGGAGCGTTTACCTTGGATGGAGATGAGCACTTGAAGGAGGCTGGATTTACTGGTCCACCTTTCCGTGCCCTGAAATGCACATAGAAACGTGTTAAGGGGCTGAAGCACATGAGCTCTGTGATAACTCTTAGATGAAGCGAGGCCCCAGCTTCTCTGCCTTCCTGTCACTAAGGTCCTGCAGCTCACAGGAGAAACAAGGGACTGACTCCATAAGCTCGTGATGTGCTACTGTCCCGTTGTACCAATCCAGCTCCCCATTACTTTTTGCCAGCATGACCAGGGCAGTTCTGCCTGGACCACCACAATCTTAGACACCAGACACCCCTCCCCCAGCCACCCTGTTTGATCTACCTGCCCAAAACACAGCATTTCCCCTGGCTCTGCTTATTCCCAGTCTCCAGTTGGATCTTGTGCCACGCTACGTGAGTCGCGTTACACTGTGGGAGACAGGGACACAAACCACAGGAGAACGCCTCGTGATGGTGGAGGCATCTCTGCTCTGTGACACAGCCCAGCTGGTCTGACCACAGGCTTCTCCTCAAGGAAGGACAGACAAGAGCCAAATACAGTCCCAGAAGCCACCAAATTACACCAGTTACCTGCTCCAGACACACAAAACAGAGCCCAAAGGCAGAGCTATATCTCCAGCTCAAGCACCATTGGAGACCAGAAGCCACCCAAGGACTTTTGGTAGGAAGCAGCTTGTTCCAAGAGCAGCCTGACACAACCCACCGCTCCCCAGAGACGGGCGGATGAAAGGGTTACCTTGCCTATCCACGTCCCCAGGAGGCTGACACACACTTTGCCATTGTCATACAG
The DNA here is from genome assembly GCA_026546715.1 of Gallinago undulata. NCBI lineage: Eukaryota > Metazoa > Chordata > Aves > Charadriiformes > Scolopacidae > Gallinago > Gallinago undulata. The sequence goes on along the minus strand of JAOTQQ010000003.1, from coordinate 29,184,686 downwards.
GTTGGGATTCAGTCTCCCGCTGCACTGGGAGAGGTAGCGGAAGAGAGGCGGGACAGCGGGGTAGATGTTGGGGAGCTGGATATCGAAGAGAAAGAGGCCATCTTCATAGGGCGTGCGTGTGGGCCCTTTGATAAGTGCTGAGAAGAGATCCTGTGAAGAAAGGCAAGATAAGCCAGGCACTACGGAACATCCTCTTACCTTGGCAGGGCTGTATTTAGAGGTAGAGAGAGGATGCAATTAACTCAGCCCTTGCAGGAGTCAGCTCAAGCAACACATCTCAGGGCACCTTCCTTCTAGAAGATGAACTTCTACCACGGCCTGAGGGCAGCCCAGGGCTTCAGAGCACACCCAGCAACCCCCAAGCTGCTCACTGGTTATATCAGCCCCTCGCTGCCTGCCTGCCCTTCCTGCTCAGTGGGACAGGCAACCCAGTGGGCAAAGCACCCAAAATAGGCTTCCTGCAACGAGGAGATTCCCCCTTGTTTGTCACACTGGCTTTGGGGAACGTGAAAGCAGCCGGTTACGGTAATTACAGCCGCGTTTCACATGCTGCACACATTCCTGCAGCTCTAATGCAAAGGATTAAGGCTACGCAGGGAATTCCAAAGAAAGCAATCCGGATGCTGAGCCCAGCACTAAACACACAGACATTTGAGAGCAGACACTTGCCATTCGATCCTCAAAGGTTTTAACCATGATGCCGTCAGGCAGGGAGGTGGCCAGGAGAGCCATCTCTTTCCGCACTGTGCTGAAGAACTTCTTGGCTTCTGGGGGCTGGAACTCCATTTTCTTGAAGGCATGGCTATCTGTGGGGCAAGGAGGAGAATGGGATTAAAGTCTGCCCTTTGAAACTGCCACAGGTTCCTTGTGAAGGCAAATCTATCCATGCACTATACCTATAATTTGGAAGAGAAGAGTTGAATCGCTTTTTGCTGAGTCAGGAGGCAGCCTAGATATTATTTGATTCCCCTGCTCTGATGGTCCCACACATCATCCCTGTGCCCCACAAGGAGCCCCATCCCACAGCTGAGACAATGACGCACAAAGTGCTGACCCCTTCTCTGCAAAACCCAAGATAGCTCCTCATCTTTATTTATACACACCTGCAGGTTCAGAGGAGTTTGGCCACCTTTCCGCCTCACGTCTGGCCCAGCTGCCTGGCTCACCAAGCACCTTGGGCTCCCCTGTCACCAGTATTTCACACAACCAGATGCTGTTTTTTTATTTTTGGCTGATTAACATTGGCGTAAGTGAACAAGGACACTCACTCAACCAAGGACACCCAGCATAAGAACACCAGCTGTTCCTGCTCTGCTTCTCAACCAATCCATCCCTGCAAAAAAGCCTCAACAAACCCTGCAGCTTTCAAGGAAGTACTTGCAACGGAAAGTGACCCATCTCCACAACTCTCCAAAGTTAGGTACCAACACAGACAACGGGGAAGCCAACTTCTGTGGCTTGAGAAATTACAGTAGCGCCTAGAGATGCCATCTAAAAGCCAGGTTTAGGTCCTAGAACAGACTGTGCTACAGAAGTTGTCTTCATCTCTCCTCCTCAGTTAAATGAGCTGTGAAAAGGACCAGGAAGACTAGAGGATACCCAATCCAGGTGGCCCTGAAGCAAAGGTTTTGGAGAAAAATGCCGCAAGACAGCAGTGAGGGACAGAGCTGGCCATGCTGGCCTGACCCGACTCACTCACCTGGAGCATACTCCAACACAGAGAAGACTTCTCCCTTGGCACTGGTGAAGGTGACTCCAGGCTTGCCTCCACTCTGCTGGCAGAGCACTGGTGTCTCACTGGGCCACTCTGACCTCACTGGTGTCTGTGCCTCTGCTTTTTCTTCTTTTTTCTCCGTCTCCACCATGGCTTCCATTTTTTCCTCTTCTGCAATAGCCACATTATCCAAGGTCTTCTTTAGATTTTCCTGCAGCTTTTTAATATCGTCCAAGAACTTCTTCTCCCGAGTGGGTTTTTCCAGCTCCACAGTTGGGGAGGTAGGAGAGCCAGTCAGCAGCTGCTCCACAGTCATGTTTTTCAGGCTTTCCAAGATCTTGATGGCCTCTTTTAGTTCCCGGAAGCTCTTTGGGGCTCCGTCCTTGCCAGCTTTCTCTGCAGCAAGATCTGCAACTGCCATAGCCACAGCTCCCTGGACTTGTTCCTCTACTTTTTTCACCTCCTCTGCTGGCGGCTCCTCAGGCTCTAGCTCCTCAATTTTTGGGTGGTCGTCTTCCATGAGGCCATTGTCTGTCTCCCAGCTGTCGCTTTCATCTTCCCACTCAGAGGACGCCCCACTGGTGCTGCCGTCAACAGAATCATAGTCTGACTCCTCAATTTCTGATTCAATATTGTATAAGTGCTAAAGGAGAGCAGAGTTACAAGAGACTTAGGTTGAAGCACAGAGTTCTGGTTGTTTTTAAAACACAAGTCAGTTCTCCCCATGAAAAGGGAGCTTCCATCTAGAATTGATTGGGCTGCTTCAACCCTTTCGATCTATGCAGGGTGGACTGTGTTTGATCCAAATAACACGCTCAATGTCTGGCACAGATTAGGAATCAGCATAGCCCCATCCTCCAGTTTGGAAAATAGGGCACTGGGGGGAAACTAGGGCAAGTTCTAGGTGGGCTGCAGTCACCCCAATGGCTGGGATCCAGCCAAGGAGAGCAGGCAGGCGCCGAGCAGCTACCTGGATGCCCCAGGGTTTCTGAAGGCAGAGATAGTTCAGAGGTATTGGGTATCGAGTGCAGAGTTGGTATTTCTGGTCCTGCTTCTGCACCAGCAACCGTGCTGGCACAGAGCCCTGGTTTGGCTGCCTCCGCACTCCATCCTTCCACAGAGACAATGCTGGAACCAGGCAAACATTCCCAACACCAGCTTTCTTCTTCTGTGGCCCCACGGTACTTGCCGTCATAGCTCTGCTACGCTGCTTTAGCTGTTTATGTCACTATTGCTTAAAACTCAGCTGGGACAATGAAGCTGTCCAAAGCTGCTGAATAAGTTCTTACTTAAAACACTGTCTTCCCCTCCATTTCTGGAAGCTGAACCCATCCACACTCCATCTAGCCTCATCTCTTATAACATGTTCCATCTCTCATAAGGTCCCTTGCAGAGGATTATAGACCTACTTCAGCTACCAGCTCCAATATAGAAGCATAGAGCCCTTATAGGGCTGTTAGAAGTTACAAGATGGAGCATTTTATCCACAGGCTTCTGACACTTGAATGACAGCTCAAGAATCCTCTTAATCTTGCAAGATCTGACCCCAGAGGCTGAAGCTCATGGACATTCAGTCATCTTGTCAAAGCCTTGAACTGAACCAGCACTGTTCGGCTCGTCCTGTGCCACTCAGAGACAGGCAGCCAGCAGAGGTTAGCTGGGTTCAACACAAGTGACTGCAGGCAGGAAAAGCCATCAAAAATCACTGCCCTCAAAACTAATCCAAATTTGAGTCGGAAAGTTAATTAGCCAGTTATGCCATCTTTATTTTTAGAACTGAGAAAAAGCATCCAGACAGCTCGTCTCTGGGCACATGGACAGGCATGGATAAATCACGGTTTTACCAACTGATAATTCACGCTCCTGACATTTCCCCAACTGCCATAATTACACAGAGGAGCAGAATGGAAGGGACTGGTGTGACACAGCAGGAGCTGCTGCAGAGCCCCAGCACCGTAGTGAGAGAACAGCCCTTTGTGGAGCGCACATCAGACCTCCGATTGTGCCCGTGATCCAAGCACATGTGACAACAGGGGGAAGGGAGACAGCAGCCCGCTTTGTAACGCTCTAGTCCACTGTCATAGTGCAGGCATTGACTATTCTACTGTAATTAATGCAGAGCTGCTTGGTTTAAAAAGAAATCTTGATCGAGTGCTTTCTACTTGCACATGCATCTCCGCAGGAAGGCAGCGGTGTTCTTTGTCACCGTGATGGAGATGGGACCCTACAGAAGCAGGTCGTCTCTCATCTTTAGGCCGTCTGCCTTAATTTGAGGCAACAAGGAGAAGAGACATGGGATGAAACTGTACGTGCAGTAGCGAATAAGATTACAAGACAGTGCAGCAAAAACCTTAGAGCAACACAGAAGACAAAGGAGTTGAATGGATTAGTGTGGCTGCATCTATATTTTTAAGTTCGCATTCAACTCCATTCCCTCCCCACCCTGGGAGAAGAATTGGGTCTGATCCCTAGGTTAGCTAACGTCACAACTTGTGGCCCCACACCAGCTTCTGGAGGAGCTTCTTCAGCCAAGGAAAACACCATGGTGCCATTTGACAAACAAGACAGAAGAAGCAATCGTCTTTCAGCAGTGCCTCAGTTGGGCAACACAGAGAATCTGGGCTCAAGTCTGATGATCCCCGTGCTCTGCAACCCCCTCTGCAAAGCAGCGGGTGCCGGAGGTTGGGAGCAGGGATGTGGTCAGAGCTGCAAACATGCAGTGCAGCATGTGAAAGAAGCAGTCTGCCCACACTTCCCTATTCTCTATATTCAAGAGCAGCGATGACCAGTTAGTTGCTCAGTCTCCTGACAAAGGAAGGGTTTCCTGTGCTAACAGAATTGGGAAGCCACCCCATCACATGGGAAGGCAGCAATAAATAGAGCAAGATTCCCTTACCCAGTGAATCTCTCCACACCCAGGATTTAAAACCAATATTTGTCACTCAGTTAAGAGTGACAGGGATACCGCGATCTGGAACAGGACCTCACCTGTGGCAGAATGATAGTTTTGGAGTTATCAGCCCACACCACTTCCACTTTACTGCTGACGTCCACGCGAGCCACTTGTCCAACCGAAGGCTGGGAAAACGAGAGCAGTTTGTCAGTCCATTTTATTTCCCAGGCAGACCCAGGAAGGTTTTGAGACACATTTCCCAAGTTGGAGATACACCTAGAGCAATGCTTGCAGCCTGTTGCAGGAGTGACAGGGGTGCTGGGTCCCATGGCAAGGGGGAGAAGGATCCTACAGACAGAGTTTCCATAAGAAACCCCGTAACACTGCCATGGAGGTGGGGAAAACTGCCCCCTTCAAGGAGGAGAGGACCAGGAGGGCTGGTCTGGCAGCAGATCCTTACTTCTGATCAGGACCAGGGCCATTGCAGGGCTGTGGCCTTTTGCAGGCAGCCCGGCTGGGGTTGTGCCAGCAAGGGAACAGGACCTTCCCCTGAATCGGGCTGCCCTCTACTGGGGTGCCAGCGGCCATCCCTCTGCTCCCACAGCCAGCACCAGGGCCCTGCAGCAGCTTCTCCCAGCAGAGAGGGTGCAGGCGAGAACAGACAAGTCACACTTGGCACAGGCTGTGCACAGTAAGTAGCATCTTGCACTGGAAGAAGGTTATTTAGGTCAGCTGAGCAAGCTCGGATGAGTTTCGTGCTGCTGAAACTAGAACCGCAGTAAGAGCTACACCTTTTAACCCTTTTAGGGCAGCAGTCTCAAAAGCTGGAGGTTTTCCCTGCGCAGCAAGGAAGCCTGTTTTTTAGCAAAGAGCGTATCCTTTACAATAGAAATTGTTCCCTCTTTCTCCCCAGGAGATCAATCAGTTCAACAAAATTAAAATGTACATGATAACTCTGATGAAAACCAGAAGCCCAGTCTTCTGTTGCCAAGTGAAACTGGTTTCATGACAAATCCACCTTCACTCTTGCTCAGGAGCCCACTGAATATCATCATATTAGAAGTTACTCTGAAATTCTAAGCAACAGTTTTAACAAAAGCCCTCAGGCATATGTTTTGATTCTTGTCTCACATTTATTCTCGCTCTGCTATGGACTCCATCACCAAGGTCAAAAGATTTCACAGTTATGTTTCCACCTGATTTTGAGATTCAACATCTTACTTATGACAGCAGGGAACACCCACGCAAAACTAGCAAGCTGAGGACTTTAGGATGCCCATGTGGGGCTTAGGGTCCCCCTATTGACTCTTTCAGTATCTCCAATGTCTCTTTCAATGTCTCCATTAATACCTGGTGGCACTCCGGACACATAACTGTGCCCGGAACCTACCTCATCTTCCTTAGCTGTGGCTCCATCCGAGTTGCCGATGCGGATCACAATGTCAGTAGTGCGGAAGCGAAAGTCTGGATGATCAGCAATATCGTAGACACTCACGTCCTCCTCCTCCCCGATCAGCTGCATCGGAGACAGAAGGAGAACACGTCAGCCCCAGGATGCGGCACTGACCTTCAAAGCATGCCTTCAACACACAAAAGTAATTTGTGTTGTATTTTGTCAATTTTCAGTTGCTCCAACAGTCTGCAAGGAGCTGCTAATGTCCCTTCTTGTCACCTCACCCTGTAGCACATCAATCAGGCAAAACAATGAAAGGAAGCAGATATTCTGTGTCATCTGCTCACTCTCACCTTTACTACAGGTTCCACTGTCACTATGATGAGACATACAAGAACATTTTATTCCCTTCTGAACATCCAGATTTCTCAAAGCAGCTCATTGGGGGCCAAAAGGTTAGAACTTTTGAAATGATCTAAGGCAACAGGAAGTGCCTGACAAAAATCTGACAATTAATAGGAAACATCTTTCCTTTGATTTCTCCTGGAGGAACAGAACTAGGAGCCCACAAATAATGAGAAATGGGTAAAGCAGAGCTCACCCATGGATCAGATCTGGGAATTCTGCTTCTGGATGGAAAGGGCCCTGCTCAGTTATGCCAATGTGGACTCCCATCCCAAGGCTGAAAACAGTACACCAGGTGAGTCCTCACCTCCAACTAGTCTGTGGTCTATCAAGACTGCAAAATACAGTGTTCTTACAAGCTTCAAGGAAAAAGCATCAGGCTGACCGTAGGCATTAAGCGCCCAGCAGAGGCAGGCAGGACAACATGCAATAGATTCTTTTTCCATGAACTAGCAAAGACATGGGAAGGAAAAACTCTTATACTGAACTCAAGAAATCAACTGTGACAACTTCAGCAAAAATCTTCATCCATAGCAGAGCTGATGTTGACTATGGAATACAAACCCTCTGCTTGGTCTTCGCTGCCTTGCGGGCATCTACAAATATGAAGCGACATCACCTCAAGCTAAGCTTCCCAGGCCCAAAAGCACGTTGCTGTTCCTGTCCTCAAGCACAAACTCCACCACAACGCTGACTCCCGGCTTATCTGTGAAGCTTGTGATGTTCACTGGCTGCTTTCTCTTAGCTGGTTCCAACAGGCACTGGCTCCTGCACTTACCTCTACATCATCTCCGCTGGATTTCAGCTTGAACCACTTCACCACGCAGGTACGGCCAATGTGGTCACCAGACTGCACAACTCCGTATAACCCGGGGTCTTGGGAGCTCTGAGCTTTTGGTCACAATGGTAGGGAAGAAAATAGACAAGTTAAGTGGAAGGGCACAGATTCTGCACAGGAACTGAGGCTGTGAGCTCCCAAACTCTCATGGCTGAAATCTTCCATTTGTGAATGGCATGAGGAAAACAAGTTCTTCCTAGAGTCAAAATTGTACTCAGCTAACAAGGTGCATTTTAGTGTGAGTGATGACAAAGTATGATTACGTGGCATTGGACTGGGTGAACACAGTCACTTTGGAGCTCTATCACCAAGAGAAAACACGCTGCCACCTTAGTGCTCT
>JAOTQQ010000003.1:29166008-29177003 GCA_026546715.1 Gallinago undulata | reverse complement strand
GTGGCATTGGACTGGGTGAACACAGTCACTTTGGAGCTCTATCACCAAGAGAAAACACGCTGCCACCTTAGTGCTCTGCTCTACAAATTAGCCCTGCATCAAGACTGCCAAGTTTCTGGACAGACTGGCCAAAAACTCCCTGAGAGCAACTCTGGCTGCCAAGGTCCTCACCTAGACATGTGGCACCCATAAAGATTTTGCTCCTCTGGAAAAGTGGACCGGACAAAGGTAGAAGGCAGGAGGATGCAGGCAGGTATACATGGGCATGTGCATTGGAGATCCAACAGCATCAAAGCTGGGCCTGGTCCACCTCTCCAGGCTTGGGCTGTTTCCCAGCACACTGGTATCCAGACAGCTTTCAGAGTTATCTGGCTGACAAAGATCCACCTCCCGCATCCTTAGTGGGGGAATGCAAGGAACTGCAGGCATCCCAGACTGCTTGGGGAGTATGTTTGACAGGAATACAGATTCCCACAGACCAAACTGGAATGGTAGAGCTGGAGCTGGTGGATAACTTTTAGTTTTCACAAACTAGGTTTAACCCAGAAGACCAGTCAGACTATTAGTCATCAGAAATGGCCACACAAACCAGAACCTTTTTTTGCTAAGCCAGCTTTCCCTCTCTAAAATTCACAAGATCTTGTGTTTCCCACTGTTAAGGGTCTACCCCTTCTAGAAAAGAAGAGGAGCTGAGAGCCAGCTGGTGTGCCATCAATATTTCATATCCAAAAGCTGCAAGTCTCCTTGAACTTGTAGCGTGACTCTCACTAGTGTCACCAATTGGTTTGGTGAAGAAAAGGGATGGAAAATGCCTCTGGAACCCCAAATCCTCTAAGAAAAAAAAAAACAGAGGGTCATAATAGACAAGCCATACAGAGAAAGCAGCCCAAGGTGAGCTGTTCATCTCTCCCCTCCATCCTGCAAGAGCTCAGAGGCATTTGCACTTTCAAGGAGAAGGTGGGTCACCTCTACAGAAATAACGAAAATTCTACCTTTGCTTCTTGGCATTTCTTCCTTCTGCATCTTGCCTGCTCTCATAGTTCAACTTTGGTATTTAATTAATGTGAATGTCAGCAGAGAACCGGTAAGTCAGCTGAATCGCTGTCTGCCCCTTGTTCTTGTGCCTACCTCAAGTGAGTACTACTACCGGCTACCGTAAAAAGGGCTATGATGTACATTAGGAGATGCAGATTGAAGAATGCTTTGCAATTAAGAGCATGTTTGTTCCCCAAGGAAAGCATTGTTTTGACACCCAATACCTCTTTTGTCCACCACAAAATCCCCAGGGCAGAACTCGTTGTTGTCCAGATGATGGACTGGAATCAGCTCGTTGGAGCGAATGTTTGTCTCCACAGTGCCATCCTGCCACATCACGTCAGCTGAAGTCATCGTGGTCACCACTTCCACAGCAACCCTGGGAGCACACAAAGGCAATGAGTTACCAGAGGGAACAGGCATGAACACAACCAGGACGTGATGTTGCCGACATCAGTTACCAAGATGGATCTTGGCAACACAAAGTTACTACACAGCATCAGGCTGGGGAGCAAGACAGGAACGTCCATCTAGTTCCAGTGGAAGAGGTAGGTTTTGTTCTGATGGGTTCTCAATCACTGCAGATGTTACATTGCTGCAAGTCTATACTGCAGGAGGATTTACTTTCCAGGGAGCCAGTGCTGAGCTCACTTTTATTCCTAGTGGACCAAATTAACATCTACCAGCACCCACTTCTACCCTTGGCAGAGTCAAGACAGGAGCTTCAAATACTTTGAAACTTAAGATCTTCTCCACTGAAGCACCTTCTAGCCTGGCAGTCTGAAGAGTTTTTGAAGCCAGAGGAGCATGGGACTGGAAAGGAGAAAGCCACATTCATCTCAGCCCTTCCAGAATGGACAATAAAAAAAAGGCAACATATTGAATGTGGGTAAAGCAAAAGGATTTTGTTTAAAAGAGAAAAGTCTCCTTCCCAGCTGTTCAAACACATACATGTGTCTCTCTGCAGCCCAGAAATGAAACCCAAACATGCAACAATGGACCACACGCTGGTACTCTGCTGTGGAGCTCCACAGAGTTCCTTGAAGAGGCAAGTTGCTTGGGGGCAGGAAGAACAGAGCTGCAGCCAAGCTGGACAGACTCTTCTAACAAACCCTCCACCATTTCCACCTCTCAGAGCAAATTTAATCCCATGCTGATTTTAAATCTTGCCTTTACTTTGCTCGCCAAGCCTTTGAGACATAACACAAGTGTTGTCTTTACATTGGTTTCAAGTCAAGCCATAAAGACAATACAACAGGCAAACACAACTGTTTTCCCCCAGCCCTGTTTTTAGGAATGTCAGAGAAATATTTTGAAGTGGAAATAACAAGTTGCTGGTAGGACTAGCCCTCAACAACAGACGTTATCAGAGAAGCAAGTCCGTAACAGGTCCAGTGTGGTGGGTGACCTGCCAACAGATGGTTCCTTGGAAAAAGTAGGGGCCTGTGGAGCTGAGGATGGGAGAGTAGGAAATGACACAGCCTTGTTTGCAGCACAGTTCATGCTGCTTCACAAACAAAAATCATGACTGGCATTCATAAAAATCCCCACGTATCCTCACTTTAAGCAGAGGTCTCTGTGCTGCCTGGAAAGCTGCAGGTCAGGAAACGATGGTAAAGCCACATGCTGAGTTGACCACCTGCAGTCAGAGCTGATCTGGTGACAAACTGCAGCAAGCCCATCTACTCTGCTCTTCTCAGCAGCGTTTGGCAGCACCTACTGATGGGTTCTCCTTCATCTGAATATTGAAACAGTGAAGACCCCTCACACTGAGCTGTGAACCTGCTGCCACACATGCCCTTTAAAGCATTGGCTGGGTTTTCACGCTCTGTAAAAAGCCTCTATTTCTGCTGTGACATGGTTATCTCTGCAAAGCGTCCCAACATCTGATCTCAGCATTTCCTTGCACGGAGCTGCCCAGACCCAGCACAGGAATCTCTCCCCACTGCCTGTACGGTGCAGAAAGCTACCAGGGTTTACCAGCTGAGCTCTCCTGAACAAAACCTGTAGTGGAGGCACTCAGCAGGGGGATGAGAAGTGAAAAGTGAAGCGAGAATCAGTTCCCAGGAACTCTATCACACACTCCCATTTTTTCTTTCACTCAAATACTATTCTGCTGAGGTTTGTGACCTTCAAATGCAGTTTCTCCAAAAGCCACGAGGACTAAAGGAACAGCTCTCCATGCATACAGGCAAAACTAAAATACCCAAACAAAATGTGAATGAGGTTCATGGCAAACTACTGGATTTCTCAAATCCTGCCAATGTCATTTTTCTGTGAGGATTCTCATACACTGTCTTGCACTAGCTCGTTTCTGATGCAGGATCTGTATACAACTAAGAGGCCAATAAGACAGGCTGGCCAGTTGTTAGATGTCTTTGCATTCCCTGAAAACAGTTTAAACACTCTCAATTTAGGTAAAAGCTGCTGAGATCCTATTTTATCTATAAGTGGGCAGATACATGCAATGCTCCCTCCCTCAAGCTACTGAAATAAATTTCTCCAAGACTCTTTGTTCATTAAAAAAACTCCAACAAAACACTAAGAAGTATATTGTTGGCAAAAATTGCAGATGTCTCTCCAGAGCAGGGTAAGGATGACAGAGACCACCGTAGCGTGACCTCCGTGCTGGTCTGGAGACAGCTCTCTGAGGATGAGCTGCCCATTCCTGCTGCCACGATCTACCCTCAGCCTCTCCGCAGAAGCTGCCAATGAGGTACCCAATTAGTGTCATGTTTAAGCTGTGTGATCTTTATTCACCTGTCTCTTTCCCTGCGTGCAGAGATAGCAGCACAGATATTCTGTCGGCGCCCTGAGGCATAGCTGAAATAGAATAGCAGCAGCATCATGTCACGGGGACCCAGTTTCATCAGAAGCTGGACTGAGACCAAGCTGATTTCACACAGGCCACTGCACAGTCATCACAAGGTTTGGTTAATACCAAGTGGTGTCCTAAGACAAGGCACACACCATCATCCTCCACCCAAGATAAGGAGATGGTTTAGACCTGAGAACTTCCATAATGGAGATTCTGGCAAGTGTACCTGGGTTTGGAAATCCAACTCACCTGTCTCCCGGCTTAAACTCTCGTGAAATCTTGGTCTTCTTCTTCTTGTGCTTCCGCTTCAAGTTTTTGATGGAAAGAGGGATACTCTTCTTGCGGCTGGTGCCACTGCCACTCTGGGATGAGGCAGTGGAGCTAGCAGAAGAGGTGACAGAGCTAGTGTCATCGGTGTCATCAGCTGCCTCATCATCAGCATCTTGTTCCACGGACTGAAGCCTGTAGTCGGATGACCCTTCATCTTTCAGCAGAAAGGGAGGCTGCTGCTGTCGCGCTGCTGCTCCCCCTTTCTCCTTCCCTGTTTCTTCAGGCTGCTCCTCCTTTCTCTCCCCAGGACTTGATCCACTGTTGGAAGAATCATCCAGCTCACACTTTGATCCAGGCTTAAGCTCTTCTGATTTTTGGTCAGCAGTTGCAGCAGAGTCTTTGTCAGGGGCTTCACCGGTACCCTGAGACTCCGGGGAGCACGACATGATCTTCACTATCTGCTTCTTCAGCAGTCGCCTCACCTAGAGAAAGCAGACCTGGGTCAGACAATATTCCTGTACACTCAGCAAGCTGCCAGCCAACCTGGGGAATGGTCAGAGGAAAACAGCACTCTGTGGGCCTCTGCACAGTTCACCTGCACCATGGTGTTCTGCAAAGCAGCATCTCGCCACCGCCTTCCACTCAGGAACTGGACTAGTTCAAGGAAAGCGAGCTTTGCTACTTAAGGTTATTTTAAGCATGTTCTGAACTTTTTGTTATGGAAGGTCACAAGAGGCTGCAGAAGTTAATCTATGTAACAGACACAGCTATGCAGGGAGGTCACCATCCCTACTGATGATATCCTGTTATTCTAGGAACACCGCTGCTCTCATCTGCCCTAGGAAGCGGAGACTTCTTTCCTGTCTCACTGTAGCAAGGATTTAACTGAACAGTTCAGCTCCATGAGAAACCTGAGGTTGTGCTGATGAAAACGACACGCGTCTACCAGCCCCGGCTGTCAGAGCATGCCAGCTATGACACAGTTTGACCCCCTGCAAGGTGACACCTTCATGTTCAAGGTCCTGTTCATGTTCTCTGGTGGCATTAGCTGCACGCTTCGCTCGGTGCTGTCATACTGCTGTACAAGGTTACTTTGCTGCTGGCAACAAGCCATTACTCTTTAAAACAACTACTTCGGGAGTCGCATTTCAGACCACATGACTACCAGGAAGATTTCTGCTTTAAAAGCCTCAGCAATCAGAAATGCACCGAGAAATCAATGCCTTCCTCAAAGCCCTCAACTCACCTTTTTGGCAACGGATCCTTCTCCCAGGACACAGTTCCTCTCTGGGCATTCACAGGTGATTTTTGCAGGTTCCACTTTGTCCGGGAACACATAGAGGCACCTTTCCCCGAGCTGCCTTTGGGCATGGTCAAAGCACCCCAGACGCTTTACCCTGGCAGAACAGGAGGACAGCCATGAGCAAAGGGCAAAAGCAGTAATAGAACCCAGCAGTGACCAGAGCCTTCACAAGGCTGACATGATCTCATGCCAACGGCACTTCTTCTGGCATAGCAGAAGCCACCACCACACCAAATCTTTTCCAGCCACACAATTCTAAAGGAGTGGGAAACCTCACCAGGGGACTGGGTGGGGATACAAAGGGTTTGGGTGGGCCATCAGTCACTCCTCTGCCTCCAGCTCCTCCTCCCAGAGACAGCTGCCAGGAGACATTTGAAGTCAGCGTTATTCTTTTGCTGTCATCTGAGAGTTGCCCTCCTCCAGCTAACGAACTCCAGGCAGGAACCAGACTGCATTGTGCTATTTATTACTCAGCTGACTTTTCTGTCCGAGTTTTGTCCAGCCCGTTTTTGCAGCTGCAGCCTGCAGAGGGCACCAGATGCTCCCTCAGCACCAGCCTGGCTCTGGAGCACACTACCTGCTACCTGCCGCACACACACCCAGTTAAAAGATGCAGCCTGCTCCAGACACAAGTGGAAGGACAAGGGAAGAAGCAAAAACTGTTGCCAGACACCACTTTCCTCTATGCACTTGTCAGCTGGAGAGTACTTGGAGAGGAGTGGTGGGATGCTAGCCCCTGTACTGGCAACTCTTAAAGCATTTAATTTGGAATATACAGGCATACACAGCGAAAACCCCCCTGGAAGCAGCAGCATTATGTCTGATCAGTTGGTAGGGATGTCACCCAGAGTCTGTACAAGCCCTGGGTGCTGGGCGCGAAAAGAGGTTTTCAACTGATCTCACCTGGACAGTTTCTCCTGGCTGATTATCGAGGGAGGAGGACTCACACTGTCAGTACCTCCAGGACAGAAGCTTTTAGTGATCCAAGTAACCTTTAGTTCTACCACCTGTACCTACAGTGTAAATAGAGAGAAGGCAATTTAATTTTTCAGAGGCTTTTCTAGACCAGCTTGTAGGATTTGAATGTATACACACAGGAAAGCAGCAAACCTGTTTTTATCATTTACAGTGGCCAAACACAGTTTCACCACATCCAGGACCACTACAGTGCTCCCAGAGCCTAGATCTTGGCAACACTGGGAGCTTCTACATTTTTTAACTTAAAGACAGACATCTGGGCTTGGGAAGGAAGCTATGGTACATGGTAATCAGCAGTCCAATGTCACAAAGAAAAACGCTAATGGACTTGGAGCTGCTCCCTCTGTCAGCAAAAAGCCAGCGACATTTCTCCCTTTTTGAATAGCATCCAATGTTAAGTTTCAATAGAAGAGGTGCTTATACTACCCTAAGGATCAGCAGAGCTGGCCTCTAAGTGTATTGCACTCCATCACCTTACAGGGTGTTGACAGGGACCCCTGGGAAGAAAAGTCAAACCACACTCAAAGGTCCTGTCAGTCCACAATGAGAAATTTGTCACCTCAGAACACCACAGCATGCGTGCTCTCGGGAGGTGACCACAGCAAGCTGATTCTGCTCCCAAAGGCCAGCCAGGGACGGCTCTGTGAAGAAGGTGGTCCTGGTCAGCTCGTCAGTCCTTACCTCTTCCACCACCACTCTGAACTTGCTCTTTGTGCTCAGAACAGGCTTCACACCCGAGAGCCACTGTACGCTGGAGAAGACTTTAGAAGGCCCAATGAGGACTTGCCCAGGATAAAAGCCGTATGAATCATCAAAGAAGAGACCCTGTGAGAGGAAAGGAGGGGAAAAAAAAGACAGCATATAAAGGACTGCTGCTCTTAAGATTTAAGGTTCTGGCGTTTCTCTTCTCATTCATGACCAGTACAATCAACCATAAAGGAAAAGTCCTCAAGTTGCCCATCTCAATGCTCATTCTGCCCCTGAAGTCAGCCCAGCAGTTCCTATAGCAACCTACTGTCACACGTGTATGGGGACTATCACTCAGGGAAGGGGGAGAAGTAAAGGTACCTGGGGAACACAAAAGATGTGGATTTTCACCCAAATTTTCTCAGTAACAAGGTGGCCAAGGAGAGACGAGTCCTGGGCCAGGACACCCATCTCTTTTCCATGCTCTAATTCAAGCACCTACAGCTTTCAGAGCCAGAGGATTCCTACCTTCAGTCCTCTGCTTGTCAACTTAAGCTTGTAAGGATTATTCCTGTCTTAGGTGGATTCGTTAATATGACAGTTCTTTGAAAACAAACCAGGACAGTAAACACAACAGTCGCTGTCCTAGAGCTCTTTCCCACTGATACTTAGAGTGACTTCATGAGCCGAAGATTCAAAGTGTGGGGGCGGACAGAGCAGTTTAGGGTAGGGAAAATACTGAGCACAAAACTGTATCAAGTCTTGTAATTTGTCAGAAAGGATAAGAGCAGCACAACAAGATCTAAGTCAGATAAATATCTAACACACGGCAACTCTGAGTACAGGAGCAAGAATAACACCGGAGACAAATCACGTTTCAAACCAAACAGCAAGTCCTCAGAGGACTACAAATACTTTTAAAGGCAGCCTGACTCAAAACAAGTTCTCTCAAAACTGGGTACCCAGAAGCTGGATGCTGCTACAGCATCCATTTAGCAGGCAGAAAATACTCTGCATAATCCAAAGTAGCAGAGACCAAAATATTGGAGAATACCTAGCAACAGACCACACCTTTTTTCTGTACAGAACAAGAAAACCACAGCAGCACATCACATTAAACCAATATTCTATTTACTCTTCAAGAAACAGGCATCAAATTGTAACAGAAGTGCAGTTTTAGATCAAAGGGACCTCTGCTTTGAAGGCTGGGAAGGGTAAGGGCTGACTGTATTGCTAGCTGGGAGAGCAGCACAGCCCTACTGATGCTGTTTGGAAGAACAAGCAGAACAAGTTAGATCCCATCATCACACACAGAACTATGTTTTACCCAAAAGCAGGCAAAACCACCTCCACCACATGATCTGGAAAATGACAGTATTGTGGCAGGTCTCCATTCAGAGAACACGATGGATTACAATTGCAAGAGAAACAGTATTTTACATTGTCTGGAAACGTGCTTCTGGCAGAACACCTTTTAAACAACATGCCCTTTTCCAGAAGGGGGACAATTTTGAAAGCATTAAATGGAGTAAGAGCCTTTTCAAGCATGTACAGATATAATGAGCAGCCACTGAACTTGACATCAGCCATCTGACTGCATGTTATACAAGGTGTTTCCAAAGAAAGCAATTGGATATGCTAATTGTAATACCTCCTCAAAACCTGCTCATTACTAACATCACCATTAAGCTACATCCTGTTACACTTACTTCAAGTGAAAATCTAGTGAAGTGTTTCTCAGCTGCAATGCATCGTTTAATTTTTAGGATCAATAAGTGCCTACTACTTTGCCTTCCCCCTCCCCTCCTGCAGAAAAAGCTCCCAAGATGAAGCTGATCAAAAGGACTCTGAGGAGAACCAGAAGCTCACCGAGTCACTGACGTGAGGACAAACGTCGTACAGCTTGGCTCCATCTTCTGTGCTCATAGAACACCTGGAAAACAGACAAGAGACACGGTCACATTTCCGGAGCCATCCAAAACCATCCATCTCGAAAGCAAACGGCACCAAATTAACTGCCACTGCCCGAGCGGCTCTGCCCACGTGCCCAGCAGAATATCGCTGAGCTTTACAGCCCACAGCAAAACTGGGTTTACACAAGCTATAAAAGCACTGCCTTGGTATTTAAAGGTTCCATTTAGGATGTAAAAAAAAAATAATATGCAGGGTGCTGGACAAGATTTGTCTGCTGCAAAGTCCCATTTGTTATTGACACTGACACTGGAAGCTAAAGGCAATTTGGGTGTACTTGCTTCAGTAATAGCTTCATTTCCAGAGCGAGTTCTGGTAGGATTTCAAATGATTCATTAGGAAGAGATTTTGAAAACAGTTACCTCACTTTACATAGCTATGCATGAGCTGGTAACAGAAACCAAGCCAGGTTCTGAATTGCAGCAGTAACTGCAGGCGATACAGACAGAGAAGAGTAGCTATTTTTTGCTCCCAGTTTTAACATATGCCCAAGAGCCTTCCAGCCTGGGTTAACCCAACACTGAAACAACTGAACTATCAGACGCATCCACCAATCATCCATTCCAGCTCTCACATATCTTGCTTCTCTTAGACAAGCTCAGAGCTGGTTGCAGGGCTGTGGGATTGTTTTATTTATTATTTTTTTTCTAAACATCAATGTCAACACTCAATTTACAAGACAGATTAGTCATTCCCAGCTGCCAGGCCCACAAGCTTCTTGGCCCTTCACTGGTTCCTTCCTTCCCTTGCATCAGTAATAATAGTTGGACAAGACAGACCTCAGTAACAGAGTGAAATTAATGAATTCTGAGGGGTTTAGTTCACAAGTAACTGCCTGGCATGCACAAGGAAAAGAACTCAGATCTTTCTGCTGGCTTTGCAGAACTACAAAATAAATTAACCAGGTATTTCTTTCAGTATCTCTGGTTAAATCTCTCCAGAGATACGACTTTGGACTACAACTTCATTGAAAACATACATTCCTAATAAAGTTGCAAATAACAGTGAAAAAGCAAAGCTGTTCAATTTTGGGCTGCTTTTCTGTCTTTGATGAAAACTGCCACCCTGCAGGGTTCTTCACTTTCACAGATTATTTTTTTTAAGGTAAAAATCCTCCCTCCCCACATCTCAGTGAAGTTATGTTCTCCTACTGAGAAAAGGTCTGAATACGTGATCCACCTTTAACAGCCACTTTTCCAGGAGAGATGTGCAGTTTAAAGACTAGTGTGCTTTACTTCTGGTACAATGATCTGCTGAGATTGAAAAAAAAATTATCACTTTTCAGACAACAGTTTTTCCAGACGGTGACCAATGAATCTCAATGTTTTCCAAGAAAGATGTGTTCTCACTCTACATATGAAGTTAACGCAAGCAGATAAACTTATCAGTAGGTGAATGAGAAGCCCAGCCTGTTCTTAGTTCTCTTAAAACACATCAGGATCATGAAAGCCGAGAGGGACAATTTTCAACGGAAAGTACCTGGCTCCATTGGAAAGCTTGAGGATGACCTGATTCTTCAAATCATAGACCTTGCCCAGCCAGCAGTCATAGGCTATGTAGTCACCATACATGAAAGGCTAGGGAGAAAACAGGAAACAAAACCTTGTAAATATCAACCCTTGTAACTCTGAGCCATCAGGGAGGTTCTCACCCGATGCAGACTAGATAGCAATCTCCAAGGGATTTAGGACAGCAACTGCAGGTCTCGGCATAAACAGGAATTAGGGCACATTGAAGATTTCCTTGACAGTCAGCACATTGCCTGGATTCTCCAAGTTATACAGCTCAGGCTTTCTCCAGGGTATCTTCCCTTGGCTTTTAAACTTAATTCAAGTGTCCTGTTCTGTCGAAGAGGTGCAGAGGCACACTCACATTTGCCTTCAGTTAATATTTACAATTAATTTTTATCATGGAGCCTAATTTTCCATCCCAG
>JAOTQQ010000003.1:29137758-29165908 GCA_026546715.1 Gallinago undulata | reverse complement strand
CCTGCTCATCACTCCCAAACAGTCTTTTTCTCAGAGAAAAAAGAACGATGAAATCCTATCCTGCCCAGTCTGTGGAAGAGGGAGAACCTGGTAAGTTTCAGACTGTTCCAGCTCAACAGAACAATGCTCGACGCATCTCAGCATTTTTATAGCCTGCTTCAACAGTAACGATACAGCAGCTCTAAAGCTCTGTGCCACCACCAAGGGGCTGCCCCAACCAGGTTGTCACACCAGCCCACCTCAATGCAGAAATTCTCACACAATTTAATGTCAACCTAGGCCTCCAAGTCAATTTGGTCTCAGGAATGTGATCAGCAACACAGAACAGATGGGGAGATGAGGAGATACTGCATCATCTCTTTCCAGGGAGGATGCCTGCAGTAAGTTTAAAATAAAACCAAACTGCAGACACATCTTGCACAATATGGATGCTTCCCTTCCATGTGTTACTTGAAATACAGCAGCATTTCTCCAAACCACCAGGCCCTGGCTCCCACGTATTTTGGCTGCGTTCTTACCCAGATATGTTGCAAGTCTTTGCTGTTGACAGGGTAGAGGATGCAGTTAGTTCCAACCAGCTTCACAGCACACTCGATGTTGACATCAATTACAGTTCCACACTGGCTGTCCTGAAAATACAAAAGAGAAAAAAGGGTTTATCACCTTGAGAAGGTCCTACATACACACATAAGTACTCTGAGTACATATCAGAAGTGCAGAGAGAAGTAAACTTTCAGAGCTAAACCCCCTCTTACCTTCCAAGTCCTTGTTCTTAAGGAGCATTTCACATGACCCTAAGACAACTCAGAAGGTGAGAGCACTACTAAAGACCTGCAGTGTCTTCTTCCCAGTTAGAATTTGACCCAGTGGTCAAATAAAACCACACTTCCTCAGATGATTAATATTTACTTGCTTTAAAATCTGCCTGCTTCCTTGGTCTATTCAGCCGAGGACCATCCTGCAGGTACTGCCCTGAGCCAGCAAAGGCAGAGGTAGATCATCAACCCCAGAATGAAAGAAATTCTTTAAAGCCATCTGTGACTTCTCATGCAAAGTCTGATTTTGCAGGACACTATAAATGGTCTTCACTATAAGCTGGCACCTTTAGTCAGGTTTCAGGGTTTCAAGCCTGATAATTTACAGTTGGTCCAATTACAGGATGGTTGTCATTACCTCCCTCAATTTTTGAGCAAAGTTTTTTCTTTGTCCCTGAGAAAATAGAGCATGCTGTCAAGAGCCTTCTGGGGATAGCTGGCAGGGAGCACACAATATGCACGTTGCTCACACATATGGTGGAGGCCTGCAAGGAAGGGCTGCTAACCCAAACACTGTCAACCGTGGCAGCTGCCCTGGCCTCCTGACAGCTGGGACAATCAATACTCTTATTTATTAAAGACCATGAGTCCATTATAAAAGTTGACTGAGGGCCAGTGTGACAAATGCCCTGCTATCAGTAACTTCTGAAGCTGTCCTTATCTCAAACATCAAGGTCTCTGCTCCAACAGGCCTTGAGCGTAACACTCCAAGGGTTTATACCCTGTGAGAAGTGCATTTGTTTGCTCAGTCCACTTAGAAACATGCTGTTCTTTCAGCCACATCAAATATTTATTCAAAGCTTTCACTTGGAGCCCTGGGCAGGGCGTTCAGGAGTTTGCTGGTGCTCAACTCATCCAGTCTCATCTTGGGGACACCTTAGAGCAAAGACACTCTACAGACACCAGGATAAGAATTCCTGGACAGATTGCTCGGCCCATTTGGCTGGATTGCCTTCCACCTGCCTGCTGCCAGTCCTCTTCCTCACATCACACAAACCCTGTGCTCCTCAGCCCTCGAGGAGGCAGCGATGAGGAGAGTGGGTCCTGCCCCTTGTGTCACTGTGCCAGCATGGCCAGGAGGGCTGGCAGAGCCCAAGGCAGTAGGGGCTCATTCCCTCCAGCTGCTCCATATCACTCCCACTTCTTTCTAGACAGGCTGGGAAGCAAAAGGAGCCTTTCTCAGCTCCAGCTCCATCACAGCAGACAGCAGCTAAGCCTGCACAGGCTGCCAGGAAAGAGCCCAGCAGAGCTGGACCGTAACTCTCACCTGAAAAGGGTTTGCCAGAACGATGTCAGACTCACAACAGGCACTGCCAGCATCACTCGAGCTGTGGGATGAGCGAGGTTTGCTCAGAAGTGGCACCTGCTCAGCAGGCCCCCAGCTTCTGCAGGCTACAGCACAGCCACCTACCTTGCTTTTCCTCCAGACTGAGCTAAATTAAGTACGCCCAGTCCATCCTCTGCCCATGCTTTGCAGTTCAGGCCCTGTGTTTTAGATTTCTTAGCAGTCAGAACCAAAAAACCCTCAAGAAACAAATTCCTTGCTCTACACTGAGCATTTCAGAATTAATTTTTCCTTTATCAGTAGCCAACGTGACAGCAGCTCTGAGACACGCTACAATCCAAAACCTGCAGTTTCTGTGGGTCGTCTTGTCTCTGGGTCTAAACCCCCTCTTTTATTGATGGTGAAAGAATAACGAGCAATAAAACCAGGACTGGGGCGACCGACATAGACCAACACCCTCTGCCCATTCTCCAAGCGGCAGCTTCCCCATGGAGAAGGTGCCTGCACCACCACATCCAACACAGTTGGGTTCCATGGGCAAGAGCACCGGGTTTAGTTCAGTTTCCTTCTCCTTCTATTTGCAGAACACCGGAGTGAGCACAGAGCAACGTCTGTGGGTAAGAAAGCGGAGATCGATGATGCTGTGGAGCAGCCCCAGAAGCTGCAGAGCCACAGCTCTCCTCCCTCACCTGCCACCAAACCTTTGTTTATTATGAGTTTATTTATCTCACTGTCACATGAAACATTAGCCGGCCGCAGGGGAGGCGGATTTGCAGGCTGAGGGGTTCTGCTGAATCACTCCATGGGATTATGGCAGCGCTCGGCGACGCAGCCCCAGAGCAAGAAGTCGCCAGCTTGTCTCTTGTCTTCCAGGGCAGGTCGACAGCCGGAGCACGGCTCCCCAGCAGCCTGCTTGAGTACGACCATCCCAGTCTGTCCATTAGGTGCTCCCATTAAAGGAGGGGCCAAATGAAATGACCTGACATTTCAGTTCTGTTACAAAAAAAAAATAAATCAATTTCCATCAAGCCCAACAGCAGAAGTGGAAAAGGGAGGTGACTGATCTTCGTTAGAAGAGTTGATGAGTTCAAGCCCCATTCCCACCAGAATTAAGTGCACCCCCTAGACTTACTTTCTGCTTCTTCTGGTAGCTTGATGGCACCATGCTGGAGATACTGGATATTTAAACAGTGAATGGATGGAGAAGCGACTTGACTCCTTCCCTATCAGAGACAAGGCTTTAAGGCAGACCAGCAAACTCCCAATCTGAGAGAAGAGCAGCTCAGCAAGCATCAGCTTGAACTCACTGAATGTCACTGAATTATTAGAGTTGGAAGGGACCGTATAGATCATCTAGTCCGACTCCCCTGCTGAAGCAGGATTGCCTAGAGCTAGAATTCCGTATCTTCTACTTCTCAGCCTTCTACTCTTTCCCTCAATGTTCTCTTTTCTAATAAGGGCATCTTTACACCACTCTCATTCCTTTATTTAAAAGGGACAACATTGCCCAGCACCCTTTGAAGCAACAAAAATCCAGGTGTCTGAGATTACAGACCAATTTATAATCTTTCCCCTAAATGAGCACATCACCCAGGAAAATGAACTCTGCCACCCTCACCACTCCTCATCCAGCTGGATCAGACCTACAGCCCCAACCACATCCTGAGAAAATGACCTCATTGGATGCGTTACCCCCTGAAGCAGCCTTTCCCCGCACTCCGTGCTTGATGAGAAGCACATGAATTTGACTCAGCTCTCTTCTCTTGAGGAACAGAGGATCGAGTCCTTCCCGCTCAAGGTTAAAAGCAAGCCCTAAGAGAGTGTGGTGAATACAAAATAAGTTCCATGTTGTGCATTTGCCAGGCCAACTGGTGGCAGGGCAACCATCCCACATCCTGAATTTGGCAGGCTGACACTTGCAGATTTTCTATTTTAAATGCTCTTGTAATTTTTGGAATACATCTCATTAACAAGTGAAGGTGTTCTTTGGGATAGAAGGGGTTTGTTTCATTTACCACTGACATTTAAAACATACTTGAGGGTAAAGGGAAGTATAAGTTATCTTCAGATTTGCTATGCTTTTGAATAGGGGGAAGAAATTGAGTTATTCCCTCACCTAAAAAATCAATTAAAAAAATATGAAGTTATCAGTCACTAGTACAAATGGTCAAGAAAAACCCAGTGCTTAAACATGTAAACAGACAATAAACGAGCATGAAACCAACTGGTAATATATATACCGATACATGTGCAGCAAGCCAGAGAAGCCAATTTCTGCTCAAATGACTATAGAAATTGCAAACAAAAGCAGCACATCCACGTTTGCCAAGAGGAGAACTACTTGCTGTCCTGAAAGCAAATTACTTCAAGAAGCACCGGAGAAAAACCAGTTGAGAGGCAGGACTCAAAGCATCCCTCTGAGCAAGAAGGATACAGTACAGAGCCCTGCTGTGCCAGGTACAACAGTGTGAAAAGCTGATAATTCAATTTGTTAGCTCTTCTTTGTCTTGGATTGAAACACTTCTGTAAAACTGCAGCTCTAGTAAGATATGTTGACTCCAGATTTCCATTTCAAACAAGAAGTAAATTTCTTAAGGAAATCTTTTGCTTCAGCATTTTGCAAATTACCCTTCAAGTCTTTCCTCCCTTTTCTTCTCTTTGGAACATTCTGTGAAAAAGGGGGGGGGCTTACTTTTTTTTTTTTCTATTGACAGAAAAGGCTTTATTTAAAAAAAAACAAAACAAACCCAATACACTCAGGTCGGAGATGAGCTTTCCCCATCCCTGCACCAGGCTGCACACCATGTGGTGTAACTGCAGCAGTCAGTGGCCAGCTGCCTGGTTCATCACAACCTTGGTAGCCACATGGCTGGAAGCAAGTCAAGAGAAGATCCAGGCGTGCACATGGCAGGCCATATGGCTCCGGGTTATAGGTTAGGTGTGAACCACAGCAAGAAGCTGCCAGCCCAGCTAAGCTCCTAAAGAGACCACATATCATCTGATAATCCACACTGAACAACGCTCCCAGCATTTCCTACGCAAAACCCCAAATCCACACATCTCCGCTAAGCACGAACGCTGTACAATTAGAATGGAATGACTAGGAATTAAAATAGTATCCAGGAAGAGTAAAGGTAATGATTATAGACTGCTGATTAAGAACAGCTTGCTTTCTGCCAACCTGGCTGTGTCAGATGCTTCAGCAGCATTGGGATTTGCTGTATTTCTGGGAGAAATTGAATAAAATGGTGCTCAGTGTAGATTGAAAGGTCTCCCTGAAAACACTTCCTCCAAATTCTCTACCACAGCACACCAAAAGGCACACAGCAGCTCTCTGATCCGTCTCCACTCCAGCCTCTTGGTAGGTTCGGTCCATGCTCCCCACATCTCAGAATGGATTGATTTAAAACTTAAAAGGATGGCAGGATCGACAAGCGTCTCGTCTCAGTACCTGACATTATCAGGCTCGCTCGCTCAGGAGACCTTTGCAGATATGCAACAGTAGAGAGGCAGCCTTATCAGCATTTCATTTTCAAAGGATGCAGCTAGGTCTATCAAATGCACTAAAAATAGAACACGCTCAAAGCATTACTGTTCAGTTCCATTCAGGCAATTTGGCAAGTCTTAGAAATCCATGCAGCAGGATCACAATCAAAAAAGGACAAAGAAAAAAGCACTTACGCTGGAGCTCATATGTCTGACCACATCTCGAGGGACCACAGAACGATCTTCAAGCTTCAGCTAAGGGGAGAGAGAGAGAAAGAGACACTGAATTTAGTGACCTCAGATGATAGTTAGTCAGAAATAACATGACAAATACAAATACCCAGTATCCCAATCCTCTGGACTGAGATGGTTTTCAGCAGAGCATGCTGACACAGAGTTAACCCCTTTGGCGCATCCGCAAAATCCAGTTGGCAGATCCGAAAGAGAGCAACCAGCAGATCCGTCCACGACTGTGCTCTAGGGCAGCAGATATGTCAAAAAGGGGTGCAGATATTTCCACTTGTACAACACTACAAGTTTCCCTCTCCTCGGCCTGGATCACGCACCATTTCCTACCCACGGCCATAACCTATGTACTGGAGAAGACAGAAGGCACAGGAAGAAGCACATCACACCACAGTTCTGTGTCTCATCCTGCATGCTTCTCACCCAAGGCAGCCCCAAATATCTGTGGAAATCCCGTTTGGCCTGGGACATTTTAAGCAAGGGACTGTACCGTGAGAAGTCTCAGCTGGCAGGAGAACTGGTACTAAATTCACTGCAGCAAGCACTTGCCTTGGAAAAAAAGGAAAAGAAACGGCTCTCATTGCATTTAGCCCCCAGGTCCATGAAGGCAACTCAAGACATTGTTAAGAGCATGGATAAAGTCAAAGCACCGCTCATACTCCAGCTCCTCCTAAAGCACTTGCTGGCAAAGAGCTAGTGCTGGCAACAAAACATGCGGCTGGACCATCGTTCCATGTTCTACGTTAGTTCACGCAGAGCTGTGGCCACCAGGAGTCATTACCCATAAGGGGAGGTATCACTTGCTGAATCTCCAGTGATGGTCAGTTAACCAAGTGATGTCCTTCAAAAAGTGGGTCCTTCATCAAGCAGTTTCAGTGATCTCAAGACTACCTGCAGGCTGTTAGTGTTACCAACCAGCTCAATACTACAAATTGTCATCGAATACACTGGTATGGAAATGCTACGTGAGGGATAATGTCCTAAGCACACTAACAGGGAGGTCACAGGTCTGAACCCCAGTTCTAGGCTTGCTCAGCCCCACAGTAACTCAGTTCAGATTCCCTTCTGCTAAACAGGGAGAAATCTCATCTGCATTTCAGTGGCCAAGAACATATTTGTGTTGGTGCATGGTTCTGAGCCCTGCAAACACCCTAATTACACATCACGTGAATGCGGTATCAGGGACAGAGCTTCTTCCACATCTCACCTTCAAAATCCATGTCTCCACTACTGCTGCATTCCTTGCTTTTTCTTGTTGATCCCCAGCCCAAAAAAACCCCTGTGCTTTGTCAGCATTTCATCCTAATCCATACCCTGGTTTACAGCCTGCTTTGCTAAATTAGGCATAAATCTATAGTCCAAGGACAGGATCTGGAATCAAACCAAAGCACCTGAGTATTTATTGCCTTCTTGATGGCGTGTTTCAGTAAGAGAGGAAGAGAGCCAGCCAGCCAGGCTTTTAGACCCAACTTCTGGAGTCAGAACTCCACCAGAGTGGGAAACCTGAAGCCTCCCACAGCCCATTTCCAGACTGTGGAAGCGTTTTCATTGCCTCCCACATCCCACCAGGGTCTATAGATAGACATCAATTTTTATACAGCTTTCTAAAATTATTTGTTAAAATAAGCACTGTATAGACAGCCTCTTAACATCCAGAACCAGGCAGCAACGTTCACATTCCGGTAAGTACTCGTGTGTGAGCAGCAGTTTGGGTATTTTACCTGGAGTTCTCTCCCTGCAGAGCTCCAGGTGTACAATGATACTTTCATTTCAACACGCATTAGGGCAATTTATTTTCTGACACATGGTGCTTAAATTAATGCATTATGTTTCAACGTACCGTTGAACCACACCGCTCCATTCTCTATTAGACAGTATGGGAAGACCTCAGCCTAACAAGATGATCCGATGCTACCTGGCAGCAGCAATATTTGTGTGTTACTCAACTCTGGTAAATCATAAAAAGTTATAAACGAGCATCTTTCCCATTACGTGATCCTTCCTGAAGGATATAAATCACATAAATTCTTCCCAAAGCAAGGCATAAGACTTTCTCCGCAGGAGGACTACGTTTAACTCATTATCCAGTCTCTTGATTTTTAAAGGCAGCCCAACCATTTTGAGCTTCATGTGCCAGACCCACCTGCCTCAGTCACTAGGAAAAGCAAGAGGAGTAGTAGGCAGAATGCCAGCATCAACAATAAATACGTAGCAGGTCTGTCATCACACAAAAAAGACTGTCAAAACCCAGAAGAAACCAGAACGGCTGTCAATGAACACACGAGAGCTCAGTCATCTCCCCGATGCCATCATCAGCCTTAGGTCAGCCCCCTCACACTCAGCAGCGAGGGAACTCAATATTGGAGAAGCACTTTAAAAATAGATACTTACAGCTCAGTTGCTATGTTTAGCCCTAGGAAAGTCAGTATTAACATGACTAGTTTTATATTCCAACCGTGCGCCTTGATAATAGCCCCAAGAATGAGAACTGTCGGTTTCCCGGAGATGCTCTCGGCCAGTCCTGCACTGGTGCAAGCCAAGATGAGCTCAGGGTCCTCCAAGCACCTCAAATTCAGGGTGCGTTGCCTTTTTAGAAAATAAATTCACATTTATGTATGTTAAATAGGCAAACCAAAGATGCTCCTCAGTGCGCACACATTTGATCCAGGCAAAAAGGGATGACCAACACCCACCCTCCCACCAGCAGTGGGTTACGATGGTTAGTGACCAACTGCATAAAGACAAGATAGAACATCTCTGGCACTCATTTCCTCTGCTCTTCAGATACTCTGGGTGCCCAGCACTGAATCAATCAATGCCCGAGCTCCACAGCCCATCTACTCATCAAAAGGCACCAGCTGCAGCTCAGAGAACAGCTGATACTTCACCAGGTCTGATGATGCTCTCATACCAACACGGCAGGAAGGGGACAGAAACTGTGATTTTTTGCATAGAGAACAAGCACCAACAGGAGTGTGTTCCTTCACCGCTGAGTCACCTCACCCTCAATGACATAAGGAAGCCATCACGGGTTCTCACCTGAAACTGGGTAGAGTAGGAGAGATGGAGAGATATTCCTGCCTAGCTGCTGAGTATTAACTCATTAAGCCTTAGTAGCTTATTGCTTCAAACCATTTGCCTAAGTACTTATGTCATTTGAAGCCAAATCTTTGTGGGATGTTTTTTTGTTGTTGGGTTTTTTTTTGTGTGTGATTTTTTTTTTTAACCTAACTGCAGAGGTTGGGAGATGCATCTGTGACAGGAAACTGGGTCCTTCCTTTAGTAAACAGTTCAGCAGGTAGGTGTGAGCATCCCTGGGCAGGGATGGGCCAAACTCACACTGTAACTTCTCTGGCTTTAACCTCTAAACCCCAACAAAGCAAACAGGAGACACTGGGGCAATTTTCCTCTCCAACACCTACCTTCCGACAAGAGATCAAACCTAAAGTAACTTGTTTTGATGATTTGGACCAGCCACCAGTGCCAAGTATGGTGGCAGGGAAACAGAGATCACTTCTGAAGTTTGGTGACAAATAGAGGAGTTGCTGAGATTGACAGAGGGACAACTAGCCCTGGTTGTCCCAGGAGATAATTACAAACTGTCCCCTGCTCCAAACAACCCAGGAACAGAAGCTGGGGAAGAAGCTTCAACTCCGAAGGGAATCACAGTTTTAAAGGCTGAATATAACTACGTGCAGTCATCGGTTTTTCAGCCTCAAATACACCAGGACACACCTTTTGCACAGGCTTCCAGAAGAGCTGACTACTCAGTGGACCTTGCAGGTTCAGCCCACACTTGGACACCAGGAAGGACCTTGTCACTATGACTCATCATTGCCCAAGGCTGAACATCAGATAACAATTCCTTCAGCTAACACCCAGTGACACGTGGACCTGGGAGCACACCTTTCCCCTGGATCAGCCATGGTTTTACAACAGTGTTTCTGCTCAGCCACCCAGAACCACAGAGTGCACCCTGGCCATGGAAGTGACACCTGATCCACCATAAAGCTTGCCAATACCAACTTCAACCTCTAAAGTTCACGCTCGGTCAGTGCTGCCTCATATAACCGTAATGTCTGACCAGTGAAGAGTAAGATTTGCTCAAGGGTGCCAGTATGATCCCACAGCCTCTACCTCCAACACAATCCCTGCGGTGAGGAGCACA
This sequence comes from Gallinago undulata, assembly GCA_026546715.1. Lineage (NCBI taxonomy): Eukaryota > Metazoa > Chordata > Aves > Charadriiformes > Scolopacidae > Gallinago > Gallinago undulata. The sequence goes on along the minus strand of JAOTQQ010000003.1, from coordinate 29,155,908 downwards.
TCAGTTTCTCTTCCAGATGCATTCCAGATTTTATCCTCCCAAACAGCAGCTATGGGAATAAGCACATAAGGATGGAGGAGAAAAAGCAGCACCCACCCACCCTCCATTGGTAAATGCTTATGAAAATGGGAATGCAACACACGCAAAAAAAAAGGAGCAAAGTACAATGCTGGAGATGAAACTACACATTTACCTGAACTGCTATGTGATGGTTGAGGTGTTTATCCAACTAAGAGTCAGAAGTGAGCTATATCTATTATGCAAGGTGCTTCTGCTATTTGAGTTAGGCAAGGACCTGGCTAGCAGTGGTCACCACCACAAGGGCTTTGACCAGCACAGACCTGCTACCACTATTCATTCTGGGCTACTTCTCTACGTCCCACCACTTTCCTCATGCTTCTTGTATAACTGATCTCATTTAAGCCACTGTTCCCAGGCTCTCCTCCTACATTTGCAAACAAAAATTAAAAAAGAAAAAAATTACTTGCTATTTTATAAAGCCTGTCCTCTAATAGGGATGGTGAGTCCTCTCAGTGGGACTAAGAAAGAAAGCACGAGAGGAAAAATAACGAATAATGCCTTTTAGGTCTATTACCATACTTTGGTCTCCTTTTTAGTCCAAGGCGAGGTATTATACATGGAAAACATGTCACACTTTTGTCTTTTCTGGGCCAATGGACAAATACAGTGACGGAGGAGAGATGAACTAGATATCTGATCTCTGTCCAAGTTTAACAGTTTGGAGTTTAGCCTCACACATATTGAAGTTGTTTAAAACTGCACTGGGGAGTGCTCCTGGCAAGTCATCTGCCTGAATCTGTTCTGGAATTAAAATTAATCCCCTCCCTGGGACATCCCTCCAGGTCACCAACTCTGACTGCCAGCATCCTACAATCCCCACGTCAGTATTTTCATTTTGAAGGGACAGCACTTAGGTGTCGGCTTGGAAGTTGTCATGGAAACTTGTAGCATCAACGCTCAGAGGAAAAAGAAAAACCACAGGTTAACAGCAAACCCTAGGGATGGCAGCCAACTGCAGCAACAGGTAACGTGGCACCAGAGAGGTCCCCACATCCCAGAACACACTCAGAGGATGCTCCATAATCAATTAAAGCCAAATCAAAGTACCTGATGCTGTGAAAAAAGTTATGCCCTTCTCTCCAAACGCGTGACTGGGAAACCTACACCAGATGGCACTGGTTCATGACTGGGATGACTGCAGGTTGAGTGGAGGTTAAGGGGAAACTTCCTTCCTACATGAAGCAGCTCCAGACCCACCAGCAACTCTAGTCCTGGGCACCAAAAGACGACAAAACAGTGGCCACTGACGACATGCCGGCTGTAACCTGGAGCCACTCAACAGCAGCTCAGGTGGCTGTGGGATGAGGTTCATGGAGGTGGGACAGGAAGGAGGACACCAGGCAGCAGCCAACCCAAGTCAGCATCCCCCAATTTCTATTTTTTTTTTTTTTTAATTCAAGGTCTGATTACGCACCCAAATTCGCTTCAGTTAAAACAGCAGTGTAGCAATCATCTCAACACAAGCTGGTTTTATTTAACTCCAAAGGAGGTATTTAAAATAGCAAGTCAGCTGTCCAAATATAGCATGGATACACAGATTAGATGACAAAGGTTCAGAAATTCAAAGACCCAGAAGTTCTGAAGCCAAGATATTTTTAATATTTCAGTATCAACACATTACCAGTGGCATCGCATACTGCTCTTGGGAAAATATGTTTCACATACGAAGTTTGCTTCCCTTGAGAGACTTCTGTTACATTGATCATATTGCATTGTGCATGAGCCTCTAAAAAGCAGGAAGAGAGAAGATAAAGCAGCAAGAGCAGAGGATCCCACAGAAGCTCAGATTTTATTTGTATTGTGGCATTTGAAGTGGCACATGTTGCTTCACTTGTAACAACTGGAGGTTTCCAACCACACTGGGTTTTACGGGGAAGAAAGATGGGAGAATGGGGCAGAAGAAAGATGACAAGAAACTTAAGACTCTGAGAACTAGAATTCTACAAGCCAGAAGAGCTGAACAGTGAGCTAGCCAAGACAGAGGGTTCTAAAGGAACCCTGGAGGGATGCAGCTGCAAAACTACAAGAATAAGTTCTTCTACAATGATTGGCACAGAGGTTCTGACTTTAGATGCATTTCGGGTTTTAGCCATTTTAGCCATCAGCTGCAGGAAGAACGTGAACACGAGTAAGGCAGGGAGGTGCTGAAATGCTCCCCAAAACTGAAATAAACGCTTGAAAGGACTTCACAGAAGCTAAGATGAAATCCAGAGAGCTCTGCATCGTGCGCAGCGCTACCTGATAACGTATTGCAATTCTTTTGTTTGTACGATGGGCAGACCCAAATCTGTCACTCATCTCCCATTCAGCACGTTCACAACCAGCAGCACAAACTCGGATTCACCGCTCAGCCCACCCCGAGCGGCGCCTGTTACCACCAAACTACTGCGGATTCAATGGTACCGTGTGAACATAATACTTTTGCAGAAAACAAGCAAAAGGCACAACCTAAAGTAGGATTTCCTAATTCAGCTCACAGAGCCCCCATTGCTGGATAGGGATGATGACAGAGCTTCCAGCCTCAGGCCATCACGGGCTGCACTAAAATAAACTTACCTGTCACCAGCTGAATGTCCAGAACAGCTTTAAAGCGCCTGCACTAAGGAGACATGCATTTTTATCAAATTACAGACCAATTGTTTCCTGGACTGCCAGAGACAGGCAGCACCTGCGATCTCCTAAAGAGCCTTTTAGGAAACATGGCAGGTGACCGTGTGGAGGGCAGCGGAGGAGAGGAACCTTTGCAACACCCCCCAGGAACATCAGGCAAGCTGAAAAATGAGAATTGAATCGTTTGCTGCGCATCGCTGTTCCCTTTCAGCACCGCCGGCAGCGCGGGAAGGCTCGTTACACAGGCAGCTTCCAAATCCAGCTGTGTCATTAGTTCCTACAGTCTCCCAACAGAGTGACACCCCCCCGCCAGGGACCTGCAGCTCCTGCAGGACAAACTGACAGCTCTTTAATTTGTCTTTATGACACATTACGGAGACACAGAAACCTGAAGTTGTGCCACCCAGTTGAGTTCCTCCTAACTTCAGGCTGAAGCTGCCTGAGCCTCTACTATCTACACATCTACCTGCAGTGGTCTTGTAGCTACTTTTGTCCCTGTCTACATTTTCTAATCATCCTACCTGTTGGGCTTTTCCCCCTCCCCTTTATTTTTGGCTAGTAAAGTTCTTTGGTGGCAGAATATCTTTCCATCCTCTGAAGGTACAAAACTTCTTCTGTAGCACAGTTCTGGTCCTCCACTTTCCCTCAGAAAGACACTGAAAGGCTCTTACCTTCCTTTTCCAAGAAGGGGAATTTGGCTAAAAAGTCTGAACAAATCATTGTAAGCAACAAAAGTTCAGTTTAATGATGATGAGGGTAAATGCTGCACTTTGGAGCATAGGAATCTGGCGTTAACATAAACCTTTTGCTTAGCAAAAGTGAATCTTTTGCTTGGATTTCCCTGATCCAAGACTGACAAATGTTATTTATTATACTGGCAACAAATCACTTCTGTAGCTCTGCAAATTTACATGACATTTTGGAAAACACTGCAGGACAGATTCCCCGGCCCAGTGAACACACCACCCTGAAAACAAAGTACAAGGCAGTAATTCAGGGGAAGGAAGACAAGACGACAGGAAGGTTACCAGGTTATTACTGAAAAGAAAAGAAAAGAAGTAGGTTTGGGAGCATTTCCCAGCAGAGGGAGCAACACAGCTGGGAGAGGAGGATCCTGGAAATAGAACAAGGGGAGCTGCACAAATCCAGGAATCCCACCTCTAACCAGCGACAGTGACTCTCAGCTTTTCAACATCCTTCATCTCACATTTATTTCTCATGTGTCTAAAAGTTGAGCACCACCACTCCTCACAAGAGGGATGTGGCAACAGGGAACCTGCTCACACAAGAGCATGGGTTAGATGCCCCAAGAAGGGATAAAGCAGCAAAGACAACCTGGGATCTAAAATGCCAACTCGGGTTTGAATGAAGAGAATCTCTAAAAGCCTACTGACCTTTCTAGACTCAAGAGGCAGGAACAATCTTCAGTTACAGAAAAGTTCGACTTTGTCCAACCTTGTCATCAAGTGCTGCTGGGTTATTTGCTCAAACAGGCTGACATCCCATATACTTACTTCACTCCAACCAGTAACCAGGGCTTTCCATCTGGGAATGCAAAGCAATCCCCGTATGTGAAAAAAAAACCAAGTCTACAAAATGTTAGAGGAGACCTGAAAAGTAACTCAGAAGGAACAAGCACGATAATGATGCTCAGCATAAAGATATGGAAGGCTAAAGTTTAAAAATACATGCTGTGACTACAGAACATGGAAAGATCTTGTAAGAGAAGATTTATTGAGTATTAAGTCTAGCAATAAGGCACTTAGAATCCTATGGGAATCTTTTAAAGATGTCCCCAGTTACAGGATCTATTGTAAACATAGGATTTTTCTTCTCAGCAGCAGTTTATAGAAAAAGATATGATCCCCTTACTCAGTGTTTACACTTCTTGCTTCATGTCCCCATCCTTCTGGGTATAGCAGTTCTAGGAAAATCAGTTGCTTAATAGAAAAATCAAGACAAGCCTAAAGGATCTCCTCCAAATGCAATGTCCCAGCAGCAAAAATTATTACAGCACATACACTCCCTCCCATTTTCCTATAATAAACTAGATGGATGATTAAAAGCAACACTGTCCTACTACCTCTGCCTAAATTTGAGAAAAGCTCGATAAAGAGCAGTGCTCTAGCACCAGATGGCACTGTTACCTGGAAAAACCCACATGAGACTGTGGTAAGAGACAGAGGAGAGGCTGGTTGGAAGCAGCAAGCAGAAAAGCAGACATCATTTTGCCTATACATCAGCCAACCCTCCTCATAGATGGGCTGTCTCCACACTCCCTCAGTAAAGCCTCATCTGAACACTCAGGACAGAGCTAGTCATCCCCACCAAGAAGAAAACAGCCCCAAGGAGCACAGCACCTCTACAGACACCCAAGCCCAGTTGGGCTCTCGTCCAGAGATGCCCAGTTCAAACAGGACCCATGGCTGTGGAAGCCTTGGTGAACACCTAACCATTCAGGGTGACAGCAATGGTTGTGCTCCTTTTTTTGGTGGTATCTAACAAGGTCTCAGTGTGAGACACATTTGACTGCTGAAAAATACTCCTCTAAGCACCAGCTCAGCTGGATGCTGACACCAACCAGGTGCCCAGGAGAGAACAGAAGCCTATTTCAGCCACCAGTCTAGATTCCTGGGATTCCCAACTGCCTGCTGTTTTGCCTTGCCAATTAAGCCATGTTCTTCCTCGTGTGCAAAAATGTCTGTCCAGTAGCTCTTTCATCTACCTGAACCAAAAGGATTCCTCAGATTGTTGCCATGGGAGGGAGACTGCAGTTATTAGGCAACAGGTTTTCCACCTTCATGCTGGACCGTGGCTGGGGCTGCCATCTGGGCAGCATCAGGCCTGTAGAAATGAGTCACTGGCCACTCTGAGCGGCATTTGGGGCACACTGCCAGGCCTGGAGGAACAAGTGGGGCTGCTCGAACCTCCATCTGCCTTCCCAGAGGGTAAAAAAAAAAAAAAAAGGATGCTGCGAGGCAATCTGTATGGCTATTGCTGACCAATTCACTCCCGAGGCACAGTAAGCACCTTTCAACATCCTTGGGAGTAGGAATAAAGATTATATCCACAAGGAATATTCTTTTGCTCCGTTCCTGGGGCTTTTCTGCTGAGCCAAAACTGGACTCTGCTGGCTGGGTGGTAACTCTGTGCTAGGGAAGGAAGCATCCCCTCTCTCCTGGCAATCAGGTCAGCAGCGCGGAGGAAGAACTCATTATTAGCCCACAGCAAAAAAAAAAAAAAAAAAAAATCCACCTTGCAAAAATTGCCAGGGAACAACAAGCAGGAGACATATCAACAGAAAATCACCGTGTCTGCTTTCCAGCTGGTTAGCTCATATGCTGCTGCTGTGAATACAAACCAGCCATTTAAATTAGCTTCTAATTGTTCACAATTATTCAGAGACAGCAAAACCTGCAAGCGGCTTCAAGAACGACAGGCAAGCAGGAGAGGAAGAATGGTTTAAGATGCCTTAACGAGATTCATATATTCATGCTCTCCGAGTCTCCCAGCCTTCAATTTCCAGCGATGCTGCCTCTCCAGCAGCCCCCCCAGATGTGTGCTTTGCACTGCAGAGGAAGAAAACCCACATGGGTTTCTACACTTCAGGTTTCTACTCTTTCTTGCTCCAGTTTTTGGAATGGTTCAAAAATTAAGCCACTAATATTTTGGTTCTCCCCCAAGTCGTTCACAGTCTCTGCACACACAGGCAGTTTGAGCAACACTATTTATAAAGCTGCTTAAAATTCTGGACACAGCCGGGGCTCTTTGATAGGATGTCAGCCATGCAACACCCGAACGTGGGAGGCTGACACAGGATGGTTAGTGTAATACAGCCCACTCTTCTTTCCCTTTCTTTCCCCCAGAGCCTCCACTACCACCCTCACAGGAGTCCCTTCCCCCAAACACAGATAGACATGTTTCACAATTGCTGCAATTTTCTCTCCTAGGAGAGAGGGAAGATATTAGCCTATTATCCTTAAATCCCTGCATGTCAGTTTTGGTTCACGCTCAAGACCCAATGCAAGTCCAGCCTGCAGATCAAATCGCTTCAGGGGACCAAATCCAGACATACCTTAATGATGAAATTCCCTCATTCCCACATTTGGACCCAGAGGTGCGCTGCCATGGAGCCAAAAAGCTCATTTAGGTTTTAGAAACCATAGCAAATTTAATAAACTTAAGCAGGATTATTTTAATCGAGTATAGAATCTCCTAGAGGAGACAAAGTAACACTGAAAAGCAATGTATAAATAGCTCTAGCTGAAAGCACGGCAGATGCTGTGTCATGCTACACTCCCAAGTCAGTCCTGGGCAGCATGGAGCTGACCGGTCTCTCTCCTGTAGGTTCTCTGAGCTTCAATCCTGCTCTGAAATGAGAGCATCCCCCCTGGAGAAATATTCCTGGTTGATGTGAGGTGCAGAACGCACTCCCTGAAGGCAGGGCAGAGCCTGGCTGCTCTGCCATGAGGAAGCTGCACGGGCAGACGGGCTGGCCGAAGCCCACGGAGCAGAGGCAGAGCAGTGATTTCAACCAAACGGCTCAGGACCTGGGTGAATTTGTTGGCTTAGCTGGGAGATGCTCAGGCTGGGGATGCGGGCAGTTTCCCTGGCTAGTGATTTAAGTCTGAAATTTAGCTCAGAAGGAAATCAGTGTCACTGTCTCCTCCTCAAGACCCAACCAGGGCTGAGGTCCAGGGACATCTCTCCAGTCCCTCCTCACACAAAGCAAGGACAAGTGCTGTTTTAAGAGGTACAATGGCTAAAGATAGCTACAAGACATAGCAAGTGTTCTGCAAAGGCTTTCTGTTAAATAACATGCCTTCTGAACTAGCTGTATCCACAGTTACGTCATATTTTGGTTTTAAAAAAAAAAGAAATCAAAGCCTTTACAACCAATTCAAGCCACCTCTGGAATGCTATAGAGAACCCACCCAAAATTCAGTGACAGCATGGGTGCATGCATTTATTCCTGATAAACAGCAAAGCCACTCCCCTGGCTCACACTGCAGACCAGAGTGTGTGAATGCTACTGGGACAATGCAGCACAATTGCATCACTCCCCAAAAAAACTCAGCTGCATTTTCTATTCACTGAAAGAGTTTCAAATATCCCCTCCCCCCCCCCCCCCCTACATAAATGCTGTATTGGCCATTACAAAAAGAAGGAACAGCCCCTAATGAATCCATACACCAGGCTACAGAAGCTCAGTAGTTATTTAATGACTGAATTTCTGCAACCCCTGCACTGTTACATGCCTTTTTATTCAAAAAGTGAATTCACCACTCGTGGAATGGCTGGGGGAAAGACTAAAACATCTCCCAGCCAGAGTAGGTTTAATTCACTACCTCCTGTTTGTGCATCCTATAATACAAAAACAACCAACCTTCCATCCCCTTCAATAACTCTGAGAAAACCTCACCAGGACTGGTGACAGCAATGATGCAATAGGGACAGGAGAGTAAAAGCCCTTCAGAGTCTGACTTAATGCTCCTGCAGCAGAGCACTGCTTCAGCCCCTTGCACAGGTAAATCTAGCAGACTCACTTTTTCTTCCTCATAATCTGAGCCAGAGCACAAAGAAAGGTTTAGTATATTTAAAACCCATCAGTGCAATCACACAACACTACTATATCATTTTTCCCTTCAGGTGTTTTCCAGGCTGACTTCTAAATCATTTATCATAAGCTCTCCAGATTTGAGCCAGTAACCTAAGACAACACAGCATCTGCCCAGCAGAACATCCAGCATCTGCATGGAAACACCGCTCTCCTCTCCACATCACTCCACAGGTATCCAGTTAATCAGCAGCACATTGGATGTGACAATAATTCAGGACTACAGCTCAGAGAATCTTTTCTCCCCCTGTCCCTTCATTGGCAACTGAGCAATCAAAAAGCACACTTATATGGGCTCAACAGAAGTCACATCCACTGTGTAAGTAAACACTTGGAGCAATGGCATAGAAACCAGAGGAGCATCAAAACCAGATGTTCTCTGGTTTTGTATGAAGTAGACACAGTTCTCATTCTAAAACTGCTGCAGTCAGATTATTAAGTACTTCCCTGTACATGTTGTACCTTCATTAATTAATCCTTGCAGCCCAGTTTTCCTCTCGACATAGCATACAGACAACAGTCAGCTTCTTAGAGGAGTAACATCTTTATGCTCCTCCAGCCCAGATATGCTCACAGCCCAAGAGCTGTACAGCAGTCACAAATTCCTGGAAAAAAAATATTTCCCAAGATGCTCAAACCCAGTTTTCAAGAACTGCTTCGGCATTTAGGAAGACTCAGCATCAGAAGAGACCCCAGGGGAGTTACACACTTCCAGGCCAACCAGGAAACCATGAAACCTTCCGTTTTTATCAGGAAAAGAGTCTCAGAGAAACCTGGAACTGCCCCTTCACTAAAAACATTTCTAAAAGGTCACCTCTTACAGGCAAGCAAGGGGAGATTGACTGCTAACAGAACTCACCTTGGAGCTGACTATTTTCCCATAAATGTCAAAGACTGAAGTCTCAGAATTTTCCTAACTGAGGTTTAAAACTGTTTTAAGGGATGCTGTGCTGCATCTCTCACCTCTGTATACAGATCAGCAAGATGCTCCTAGCAGACTTTTTTAAAAGCCTTCTCTGAATTTGTACACCTTCAGCAAGAGCACGGCAACACATCTCTATTCTCTTCCTGGCCTAATATGAGAAACATCAGGATGTTTCATCACCTGTAGGATATTTCAGCACAGATTTGATTAGAAAAGATGCTAAAATGGCATTGGGGGATGCCACTTTTGACTCAGCAACTCTGTCCAAAATTGCATTTGTTCCCCTCCTACCCACCACCCCTCCTTTGGACCTGCCAGCTCAACCTCAGGTCCAAGATGAGCTGAGGTCTTTCTTCTTCAGCATCTTCCCTGCCTCCGTGGACCCTCTCAAGTGTAACCCAACTGGATGTAAGAATCTCTGCTGAGGATGCCTTTAGAGGAGTAAGTGCTCACTCCAGACAGCATGAGAAAAAAAGCAGTAAAAGCCTGTTTGCCTGAAGTCAGCAGTTCTGTCTCCAAGAAGACACACAGCTAGTCAGTGAGAGGTTTTTTCTTTTTTTTTTCCCCTTTTAAAAAAGCATCCGCGTTTCAGAGCAGAAAGGCACTAGATTCCTAGCACAGATGCGATACTGAGCCTTGCAGTGTACCTGTGCTAACAGCCTCTTGGGAATATATCAAGAAGAAAAAATACTAAGGCCAAATGATGCCTTAGCTAATCAATTACGAAGCCACCGATCCCTGTCCCTACAGTGGCACGACTCCAAATGTATGCTCTGTACATCTGGATGCCTTCGCATCTACACACCGAAGAATAAAAACAGTCTGGTGAACAACTAATCAATAGCCCTATCTGCAAAATGCATTTTACCTTCTTAATCCAAGTCAGTTATCCTTGATGGGGAGCCCCATATTTCCTGGAATTGTAATTCACTTGATGCCTACTTCCTAAAATGACCCTTTTTGAGGATATATTGCTATGCACATACACAGTAGGAAAGTGGGTTTTTTCTTGCTGTAACACCAGACTCTTTTGTTATGTGCCATATACATAACATGTTCTTTGCTTTAATGACTTCAGTTATAATAGAGGGATTGCAGCCCATCACAGCCCCAGTGAAACATTGAGCCATAAACACAGTTAGAGTAGGTTTGCAAACACTATAAAAATCCCCAAGCAAGATGATTTAGAGCGTTCTGCTCCTGACAGCCTGAGCTGTGGCTCTGCCTCCTCCTCCCTGCTCCCAGAAAAATGGAGGTTAACTCAGCGCTGCCAAAACACCACGGTGAGGGCTGTCCTGCAAACCCCTGAAAGCGGGGACAAAGCCTGTGACTAAGGAATGGCCAAACAGCAGATTTCAGAGCCACCGAGAAGCCACGTGGCAAGAACTGAACAGCATTAGCACAGCCAAAAGCAGAACCGCCCCGAGGTACTGAGCAAGGGAAGGGCCTGTGGGCTGATAAGGCTGCTTTATACGGCCCGTCGCTCCTAATTAAACAAACTAGGTTCTTCCTTAGAATTGCCCCTGCTCATTAATTGCCACTGAACACTCCTCAGATTTGAACAGGCTCCTGAACAGGATGTGGAACTTCCACATCAAACCATGTCACACCAGCCACTGCCGGGATGCTTCTATGCTCATTAGGCTGATTTTTACTTGAAAAAGGTTCCCCAGCTTCGCAGGCTGTGCGTAAGCGAAGGTACCGGGTCATCACCCACTGAGATGTGCTGGGGCTGAACGGGGTAGCTATGAAACAGCAGGTGCACTGTTAAATGGTGGACAATAATAAGCCAAGAACACAGCACATCCCCGTTTGGAGGTGAACACTCCGCATGCACTCAGGTATATACTCATATACCCAAGTACTCAAGATACTGTCAAGATGAAGTATGTTGAGTACACAGAAAAAGCAGCAAAAGGGATAATTCTGCTATGACTATGAAATGACACACTGCTCTTACCACAAACTAAAAAAAAGAAATAAAAAAAAATCCAGAGAGCACCTGATGCAGCAGCAACCTATAGAATCATAGAATCATTTGGGTTGGAAAGAGACCCCCCAAAGATCATCAAGTTCCAACCCCCCTGCCACGGGCAGGGACATCTCCCACCAGAGCAGGTTGCTCCAAGCCCCATCCAGCCTGGCCTTGAACCCCTCCAGGGATGGGGCAGCCACAGCTTCTCTGGGCAACCTGGGCCAGGCTCTCACCACCCCCACTGTAAAGAATTTCTTCCTAATATCTAATCTAAATCTAGGGAAAGGTCCTCAACCCTGAGCATCTGCATAATAAAACCAATGGTCTTGGACTTGCTGCCGACAGGCTTTTGTCCTCTTTCGGTCAGATCTTCTGGATACAGCCCTTACCAGGTGTGTGTTGGGAGATCTCCTACACATTACAACACGTGCCTTTGCAACAGATTCACGTGGTGAACCCAGAACCCCCCCTTTTCTGCACAGAGCCAGCCTCCATCCCACTTAATTCACCTTTCCAGATTCATTTCTCCTTACCCCAGAGCGACGTGCCTGGCTCAGAGGGTCATCTATGCAACGTTACCTTTATCCTATCGGATACTTAACCGAGCCTCACACCTCGCTGCTCTTCTTCCCCCTTGCCTTGAGCACTGAAGGCTGAGAATACCCATTTGGACCAAGAAAACAGGGCCGAGAGGAGGATGCACTGGTCAGGACGCCAGCCCTAAAGCCTTAACAATCACATGGGCCACACCATTTAGTAGGGCTGAAGCTGCTACTTAATTAGGTTTGCTTAATGAGTCATATTAAATAGATTATATGTAAGAACAGGTTTTCCATTAGTGTGAGGACCTCACCGGATTATCTAGGTGAAATGCTGCCATTACAATGGAGTCTTTTTTTTCATTTTATATACTTAACCATGACCTACATTCCATTGCTCGAAGGAGGCCCATCTCCAGAGGGAACGTGCCTGTTTAATCAGCTCCAGCATTTTTTTCCCAGAGTTCAGCAGGGATGGATGGAGCAGCCTCATGTCTCTTCAGATAACACACGGCTTACGGAAGCTCCAGGAGAGAGCGGTGAAAAAGCCATCAAGTTCAAATAAGGGCAGGCAGTATCTGCAGCCTGATCTCACTCCTGGGATCGAGGAACACCAAAGCCTCCCCGTGCTCCAACCAGCCTGGCCGGTTGTGCAAGGGACGGTCAGCAACCTTAAAACTCTTGTCTCCAGAGGAAAGAGCCTATGAGCCATTAGTAAAGAGAACACAGAGCCAAGCAGACTCACTGGCTTCAATATGTAAAGGGAGCAGCGACTCACATATAAGGAGCACACATCATCTTTTGTTTCTGCAAAAGCTTCTCCCATGTTGACACCAGTCATTTCAAACAGCTTCCACGATACAGCCTCTCCCCTCTACTAATGCAGAGCCAGCAAAAACCCAACCTCCTAAAACACCCTCTGGCCCCCAAACCAGAAAGGAGCCGCAGAAGGCTCAAAAGAGAAGGAATTCCTGCAAAGCTGCTCTGGGGCAGCGTGTCCATGGAGCCAAGCACATCCCTTGGGGCTCCAGCCTGGGCTGCTCAGGGGTCCCCCAGGCACCCAGGACATGGCCAATGCTGCCTGCAGGGCATCTGGCTACGGGGACCATGGCCCAGGGGGTCAGAGCTGCAGCAGGAACCAGGAAGGGCTAGAAAAATCAGTGGCAGAGTAACACACCTCACTGCCACAGCCCTTGGAAAACACTAACTCCATCAGCGCATTCTCCCCATCAGGAAGTGTTTCAGACTTAGGCTTTTTCAATCCTGTGTTAATTCTAGAGATTTTTTTTTTTTTTATACAGGCTAACCCACATCATTTTTCTGCCCTCTCCATCACCACCAGCGATAAAGATCCCCGATACATCTGAAGGCTGTTGGTTTTGTTGATGCAGAACAGGATACGCCCAAGGCTACAAAGCTCCACAATAGTGACAGCAGCAAAAATAACTCCTGCTTTGCCGTACGAAGCATGTACGATCAGGAGGTGCACGGAGAACGTGCGTACAATAAGCTGTCACAAAATGACAAGGATTATGTTGGCACAGAAATAGGTCTGAGATTTAAACAGGTATGAGATCACCAGGGGTGTGGTAAGATAAAAAAAAAAAAACCACAATCCACGATTTTCCCTTTTGTTCACATCAGCCCAAAGAGAACAAGAGAAGGAGAGATCAAGCTAAAAGTTCCCTCCAACTGGAAGGAAGCACACATGTCCTCTCCTTTGTTAGTGGTAAACTCCTTTTCTTCACAAGTCCAGCTCTACTGGGACATGGGCAGAGGATGCCTGTGAAAAGAGCCCTGCCAGTACCAAGCCAGGGCTGGCAGCCAGACCACATCCCAGATCCAGACTGAATACTGCAGGACAGACCTGAGCAGGAACCACCACAGGCATCGTTCCTACCACATCCTGCTCCCTTGCTGCACCACCGGCACCTCTCGAGTTTCTGGTGCCCTTCAGCATCGCATCTTCTCTCAAACTCTTCCATCTCACGTGCCACACTTGGGGAAATGAAAGGAAGATCCCAAACTCATGTGGGTGGAAGCACGTCCTGTCACACTGTACCCTACCAGGACACGACGGTCTCTCCGCAAGGGACAAAGAGGTGAAGTCTGCTCATCTTCCTCCATCTCCTTGCACAGCCCTTTGCAGAAATGTCATTTCCTTGCTATTTTCAAGTGTTTTGTTTTCAAATCTCAGCCAGAGAAGCATAACCTGGGAGTACAGAGCCACTAAGTATTTCTGGCCTGGAGTCCTGGGGACAGGACAAGCAGGTTTTCCAAAGGCTTCCACCCGTGAGGGGCTGCCTGGCCAACAGAGCAACTACTCTCTGCATAACAAGGAATAATCCATCTCACTGCAAATCCATGCTGAAGACCTTATGGAGCCTGGCGTATGACATCCTCGAGGGCCACTGAATATACAAAACACACTGCAAACTGATCTCATCTCTTTACTTTTGCCCGTGCTCAGACTTCAGGAGAAGATAAAGTTACTTTTCACAATTACCTGAAAAAAAATGAAGAGCCAATAGTAGAACATTTACCTGTTTTAGATGTGAAGTTTAGCCCTGGATTTTAAGCCAACATTTATATTTAAGATGGAATGTAACACGACAGGTCCTCCCCTTCCATGTACCTGATCAGCAGTAACACAAACCGTTTGTGGCAGAGTCCCAGCAGAAATACAAGTCACCTCTCAAACCATCCCCTGCCTGCAAGGGCTGCACTGATGGACTGCTTATACTGAAGGACTGCAATAATTGGTAAATTATTAGTTGAATAGCAGACAACCATTCAGTTCTCCTACCAGAAATCTGCAATTTCAATCCCGGCAAGAGGCAAATGCCATTTTTCTGGGTTAAATGATTTTCAGGAAACTCCAACTCTTGCCACACTCTCATTTCTGTGCCCCTCAGGATGGAGCCTCCAATTATATTCTTACCAGATTTCTGCCTTTCGTGGACAAAGTACACATGTTGTTTCAGCCCTAAATTCCGATTTCTTCCTAGCTTTCAGTCTGGTCAGCAAGCTAGGCTGAGATGGTAACACACAAATGGGAATTTCTAAAAACCATTTACACTGCAGCGTGGTACATGCTTGTCCCTCGGTGCTCCAGTCCTCTGGCACAGCCACGTTCCAGAACCTCTTCAGGATTACACTGTCACCACAATTACATCACCCGCAGGCATCAGCACTAAGCCTCCACGACAGTCACAAGCAGGGCAACACAGAGATAACTTCCACAGGCTGTGGAGATTTTTACCCATACCTTACCAGCTCACTTAACAACACAATAATGGTAACTGCAAAAAGGTAGTCTCCTTGCAAAAGACAAGTACTCCACGGGAAGCCTCAGCGTTAAAGCACTGAAGTATCATATACCTCTTGAACAGCGACAGCACAAAGATCACAAGTTGGCTTAAAAGTCAAAGCCTATAATTCAAGAGTCCCAGACCTATTTCAATCTGATTTTGATACGGTAGCTTGAAAAAAAAAAAGAGATGTCAATGAAGTCTAAAAAGAAGCTGCTGCTCTTCTCTCAAGAGCAAGCCATGATTGGTAGAGTTCATCATCTCAGAAAACGAGCGTGATAAAGGCAAGTAAATTTTGCAATTGAATCCTACTTTTTTTCTGCCACATGCACCAATCACTGACCTCTCCACAAAGTTCAAGTAACACTTCAGGGTTGAATGGATCAAGACAAACTGCAATTTTCCTCTTGCAGAAGACCCCAGCATCAGAAGCCCAGTCCCACAGCGACACTGCAGAGACGGCATGCGATGGATAAATATTTCATTGGGGAAGTCACCACAGTTCACTCTTTCAGAGGCCAATTATAAAAAGAGAATTGTGAAGATACTTGAATATTGCACCAAAAAGCATATTGCTAGATATTACCAACAGTCTGGGCACTCAGACAACACTTCTTTTCATAATAATGGGGGAAAAAAACCACCCTTGTGATGTGCACAAAAGTAGGGAACTGAAAAAGTGTAGAGTTTCCTGAAAAAAAAAATAGAACAAACCACTTATGGTGGGGGAGTAGGGTGGGATAAAAACAATACTCATCTGTCAACATGACATTTTTACAACAGTCAGTTTTTGTGAATGGAGCATTGAGATGAGTCAAGAAAATATTAGTTTCAAAGCAGTTCAAAGAGAATCTCTGATAAACAGCTACCCCACCGTTACAACACCCCTTGGCAGAGATGCACAGCCTTCGATACACCCAACGAACGAGACAATCCCCCTCTCCAACAATCCAACACATCACTCAGATTTCACCCAAATGCCATTTCAGCAGCACCTGCCCCCAGTTCAAATAGCTATTTATAGCAAGGTGGGTGCCGAGAAGGGTAATTTCACCCATCATCTGAGGCCTGGATGCACGTCATAGACCACATGTTATTTGTGATTAAAAGCTCTTCCTTTTCCTGGGCTCTAATGGAGATTTGCCACTTTGCTAAATCACAGCGTAGCTTAACATGACAGGTACCATCTTTTCCTGAAAACACAAGCAAAACTCCAAGGCAGTGTTTGGAGGAGGCAGAGCTGGCAGTAGCAGTACCAGCCACGGACGCAGCACGTACTAACCTCACAGTGTTCCTATCGGAGGCCTTATTTCCACATGGAAGCATAATAAACATCTTTTGTTTTACTCTTCTTCAGAACACAGATAATCCTGCTTTGTTTCAAATACCTTAAAGCAATTTAGTGGGGGGAAAAAAAAAAATACATGCCCTTTTAGCTCACATCCCAGCGTCACTCATTAGTGGGAAAGCCTAAAACCCCAGCTCAACATCACTCCTCAGTTCAGATGCAACACTCCCAGGGTAGAAGGTCAGACTTAACCAATTAAGCATTTTGAGAACATCCAGGGTTTTTTTTTCTGATGAAAGTGGAAAAACAAAAGGGCAAACAGATGCCCTGCCAGCCAGGGAGGCAAAGCATGGGACAGGTCTGACACTCTCCAGAGCAGGGACCAATCTCTTAAGAGCAATGAACTTGCTATTGCCCTGAATAACTCCCAGAGAAAAATGAAAATAGCAAAGATTAGGGATGTGAGGATAAATAGGCGAGGAGAAAGAGATTTTGAGGTGCCAGATATCCTGGTGTGGGGAGAAAACTAAATCTAAACAAGGAGCATGAACACTTAAGGGCCTCTGAAGCAGCAAAATGGTACAAAAAAAAAAGTGTTATGAAAAAAAAGCCCTGCTGCTACCACAATAAACTTTTGTCTACAGCAGCAATAACACCTGATCCTCTCACAGCACAGCAGGAACCAGCTAAGAGCCAATCTAGCAAATACCTAAGAACTGCAATTTGGTGTCTTTTCTACCGTGCTCAGTAGTACACACAGGTTGGACAATGATGCTCTGAACGTCATTCTGCGTTTAATCCTTGATCTTTTGTTTTAAGCCTTCATTCAAGCCTTGCCAGCACCGTAGATAAGAGGCAGGGAATCCAAGCTGAACTGTAGCTGAGCTGAGTTAGCAGCGCTAACGAGAGCAAACGGCATTTCACAAAGATTTCTCAGGCTGCTTTCCAGAACAAGACTCAGCGACTCTCCAGCTCCTGGGGTGCTCGCTTCGCTGCCATCGTCGCATCAACATGATTCTTCCGGCACCAAGGAGATAGAGACAGGAACCGCAGAGCAGACTTCAAAGATTGCTCATAAATGTTTCCACAAAAGGGTTTGCCAACCCAAATGGTACTGAGCAGTCAAAGATCCAAGCTCTGGAAAGCAAGAGCTCTCCACCCCAAGTCTGTTGCCATCTTTAGCAGCATAAGGGAACAACAGTCACTTCAAGAAGCAGGTATGGGAGCACGGAGACGGGAATCTGCCCTACAAACATCACCTTTAAAAGCCCATCCTCTCACTCCCTTCATTTCTCATCCCAGCTCTCCTGACAGCAAACACTTATCAATGCCAGATTAGAAGAGAATTAATTAAGTTATCACAAGAGAAAGTTAAGGTTTGTGTCAATCACCACAGGCAATGAAGTGCACTCAACAGTAACTATCAGAGGTTGGGTGGGTGATGAGAATGATCTGCCCAACTGACTGGCCAAGAAGGTCAAATGCAGCTTGATGCTCAGAGGGCTGGAGCACCTTCCCTGTGAGGACAGGCTGAGAGAGCTGGGGTTGTTCAGCCTGGAGAAGAAAAGGCTCCGGGGAGACCTTAGAGCCCCTTCCAGTACCTCAAGGGGGCTACAGAAGAGCTGGGGAGGAACTCTTTGTCAGGAAGGGTAGTGACAGGACAAGGGGTAACAGTTTTAAATTGGGAAAGGGGAGATTTAGATTAGATACCAGAAAGAAATTCTTTGCTGTGAGGGTGGTGAGACCCTGGGACAGGTTGCCCAGAGAAGCTGTGGCTGCCCCATCCCTGGAGGGGTTCAAGGCC
>JAOTQQ010000003.1:29119631-29137658 GCA_026546715.1 Gallinago undulata | reverse complement strand
TGGTGGGAGGTGTCCCTGCCCAGGGCAGGGGGTGGGACTGGATGATCTTTAAGGTCCCTTCCAACCCAAACCATTCTATGAGTTTATGATTGTCAAACCCCACACATATGGCTCAACATCAGCTTCCAACCATCTCCACAACCACTAAAGGAAAAAAAAACAGCTTTTGCAGCAAGTATTCACTTTGCACAAGTATGCCAGCTCAGGGAGTTCTCAGATAAGAGTGTTTTCTCTACAAAACTGCCTGGCTTGCATGGTAGTACAAATGCTAATCAGAAGGACTGCCCTAATCTGAAGAGAAAGCAACTGCGTGGGGCAGAAACAAAAGCAGCCAAAGCATCACTGTGGGAGAGGAGGGGAGGTGTGAATACACATCGTGTGTTTGCACCTGAATGCCAATTAAACAGCAGAATACACAGAATTAGTGCAACACACACTCAGGCCACTTTCACTACACTAACATAGGATCTAATTCAACTCATAATTATTTTACCCGTTGTGCAAGAGCAGACAGATTCCAAACAGTAACCAGTATCTACGGGTGGCAATCTGGTACTGAATTATGCTACTGAGAATAGAGAAAAAAAATGCAGACAGACGACTAAGAGGAAGCCAGGAACTCAGCCTGGATTCCTTCCAAAGTTCAAAGTGTCAACACTGGGGAAAAAAAAAAAGAAATAAATACAACAGAAAGACTCCTCCAATTAAAAATTTTACACATGCACTACAGCAACCACATCAATTACTGTATTTGTGATATTTATTTCTTAAAAATCATTAATCTTTCTCTAAGATCCCCAACAAAACAAGAAATATGAGAGTTGATCACCTAATACTCCCCTGAAATACTAAGAGTGCTTGATGCGGCAAGTGTTACGTTTTCATCTGACACTTGGGCTCAGATAAAAGCAGCCTCAGGAAAGAAACATTAATACCATTCAACAAGGTTCTCGAGGTTGATCAAGGCAGCCAGAGCAAATTCTGACGAAGAGAGCACGGTGTGAGCTGGAGCTTGGGGCTGCAAGACGAGCGGGGAAAGAGTCTGTCTGGGAATGAAATCAGTGATACACAGACTGGGGGTGAAAAGGGAGAAAATTATTGTGCTTCACCACATAATAGCACATTAAGGCAAGAAGCTATTTAGGAGTCAGGTTTGGTTTTTACAAGAAGAGATGGGTGTAAACTGCTTGCATGGTTATGCTAGAAATTACAAATTTTCTCATCAAGGTCGGGACAGCTTCCTAATTCAAGAAATCAAAGCAAACTGTTAACTCTTTTTATGACAGACCTTCCCTGAGGGATACACGGAATTGCTGCTCCTGCATCCTGGCTCAGGATGCCCTGGCTCGTGCCAGCCCAAAGTGCTCACAACTAACCAGGGGCAGTTCCTGCCTGGCACGTATTTTATTACAGTAAAGTCACCCTGTACTTAGCATTTTGCTTTCTGATTACAGGGCAGATTTTGTTCGTGAACCAAGTGAGCCATTTCTCTGTCACGTACCAGCACGGTCCCCGACACCACACAAAAGGAAACAGAGGAAGTTTCTGGCCCGAGAGTCAAAAGGGCAAAATACACCCATTCAGCCACACAGGTCAGATGTTCTGGGTGAGAAGGTAGTTACTGAGCCAATACACACCCCGAATCCCCATTGTCTGATTTCTACATGTAAACTGAGCTCTCAAAACAGTGACAGCTCACACATTCAGATGATAAAAATATCAACTAATGTATAAGAAGAAATTTCAGGATTTCATCTTTTTAATCTAAGCAGTCAGGAATTCTGGTATTTTTTTGTCCCGTATCACCTTCCTCACTGTGTAATTCTGCAGCGTGCTCTTTTCTTGCCTATACTTCAGGAATATACAGAGATGCATAGTCTAGGAAGCAAGGTGCTTCATCCAGGATGCGTCTCGCTTCATCTCATGAAGTTTGCTCCAGTTCAGAAAGCTTCCACAGTCAGGATAATTCAGGTCCATGTTTATCAATCTCAAGCTGCATTAGATATACCCCAAGGAGGAAACATTATATACTGCACCACCTCCTTAGGAAGAGCTTCCCAAGCTCTTTGGAATACACTCTTACAGGAAGTAAATGAATCATCCACATCTGCAGACTTCACAAAAAATAACCAACAACCAACACAAAAACCACAACCCAGAAGTTTTCCAGGAAAGATGGAGATTCCTCCCTCTCCCCAGCTCCCACTTTCTGCTTTAAACTGAAGCCCACAGACAATTCCCCAAGACAAGACAGGACCTCAGCATAGGAAACCAGAGCAACTTTTAAAACCTGTGGCACAAGGACGGAGAAGAGGCTTCTGACAGAAGTCGCAAGTGTTAAGGACAAAGCAAATCTGAGGAGGCATTTCATTATGTACCATTTCCAGCCAGTTGCACAACTGTGTAGTAACTCTGAATTTAGAAAATGTGGCTATTTTGTCTCAAGACTGACGCTGTTTCAATGAACTTGGACTCAGGCGCTGAACAGAAGCGTGAATATTTCTAGCAATAGAGAATTATTCACTTGGATTAGATAGGTAACCCACCTTCCAAGAAAAAAAACAACCACAAATGCTTTTATCTTCAGAGCAGACAGGAGGGCAAAGCCAAAGGACAAATAGGGCCTTGGAAACTGGAGAGCTGTGAATTTGATGGGTGGACTGTTCAGTGGATGAGGAATTGGTTGGACGGTTGCATCCAGCTCTGCGGCTCTCAGCAAAGGAAGGAGAGGGAGCAGGTCCAGAGGAGGCCACAAAGATGCTCCGAGGGCTGGAGTCCCTCTGCTGTGAGGACAGGCTGAGAGAAAGTTGAGGGTGGTCAGCCTGGAGAAGAGAAGGCTCCAGGGAGACCCTACTGCATCCTTCCAGTACTCAAAGGGGCTACAAGAAAGATGGGGAGAGACTTTTTAATAGGACCTGTTGTGATGGAACAAAGGGCAATAGTTTTAAGCTAAAAGGGGGTAGATTTGGACTAGATATAAGGAGATTTTTTGCAATGAGAGTGGTGAGACACTGGCACAGGTTGCCCAGAGATGTGGTGGATGTCCCATCCCTGGAAACATTCCAGGTCAGGTTGGATGGGGCTCTGAGCAACCTGATCTAGTTGACGATGTCCCTGCCCACAGCAGGGGGATGGAACTAGATGGCCTTTAAAGGTCCCTTCCAACCCAAACTATTCTATGATCTGAAGAATAACAACTCTGAAGAAAAACACTGAGCAGTGCTGTATGCACACTCACCTCAAATACTGAAAAGCAAAGATGCTAAGACAGAGGCCAGCAGCAGCACCAGACACTGAGGAAGGGCAGAGCCCCCCTGCTGCAGGGGCTGAGACCCCCGACCCCTCTGCAGCAGGGAAGGCAGAAGTCCCCATTTCAGTGCCAGGTGGAGCAAACCCGGATGAAGGAAAATACCAAGGCTCCCTGGTGATCGGTGCTACTCAAGCTCCGACCGTGTTTCAGCACAGCCACTGCCAGCAATTTCACTGAGGACTGAGATCAAGGACCAGTTATTTAACAATGTCTCTTGAGCCAAGAGGCCTGAAACACCCACTTGATTCTAGAAACACCACTATCAACTACATCCAGGCTGCTCTTCGCTGACTGCATTTCTAACCCAGCCCTGCAAAATCCACAGCTCACTAGATTTATACCTAAACTAAGTTTTAAAAATGCTGGGTTACTCAGCTACTCACATGAGTAAAATCACATCAAACTTAAGTTCCTCAATAGTAAGATATACAGTCTAACATCTAGTTTCCAAGCATCCCATACGTAGCATAACCAACGTATTATGGTTTGGGGTGAGAATAATTTGCCTAGACAGAATTCTTTAGCTTTAACTGCACTGAGGAAGGTCACAAGTTTTTCTTCCACAAATTCACCAGCTCGTGCTCTCCAGCCCTGATCAAAAATGGTCAGACAGAAGACAGAGAGCACACACCACAGCTGGGCAGCTCTGAGGCCGGCTCCCTTACCCAGAGTCACCTGAGGGGAAAGGTTTTGTCACCTTTCCAACAGGCACAGCCACTTCAGAGCCCAGAAAACCCTTTGAAGATGAAAAGTGCTACTTACCTGCTAAGTATCCTTATCAGCAGAAGCAGCACCTTTTCTTACAACCCAAACGATTCCCACGCAAAAGTCTTACGTTCTCTAAGAAGTTACATCCTTTCAAAAGTAGGTAAAAAAAATAAATCAGTCGATGGAACTAATTGCAGCTCTCCTAGTATTAGTGTATTTCACTAAGCAGAAGGTTCGTCATCCACGGATGAATGAAAGCTACCCAGTCACTTCAACAGGAATGATGCACCAGGAGCTCCCAGCTTTGGGCTAAGGAACACAGTTAAAAGCCTTAAGTTCCTTGTCTTTTCAGCTGGCAATTAAATAGCCTTCTTCACTTGTCAGTCCCCAAACCCCTCCCCTCCCAAGCAGAAAAGTTAATGGCTTTACAGGCAGTGGTAAGAACAAACCTCTGAGGCAGTGTTTGATGTGTGCTGAATACAGAACCACATGGTACCCCTGTTGCAATTTTACGGCACAAAACGAACGCTGCTTAATGGACCAAGGGCACAGCTACCCAGTTTTGCTTCAACTCAAGAGGCTGTAACCAGAGGCTGTGAAGTGATACCACTGCAAACGCAAGCTGAGCAGGGTTTTCTTGTTTCAAATTTACTCCTGTAAATTAAAATTTTTTCCTGGCCTGGAGGCTACAGTAAGATAGAGTGCTCCTGTCCCCTTCTATCCTGCTTTCCTGCAAGTCCTCGGTCTTGCCTCTTACCGACAGCCTTCACACTGGCTATTCGTTTCACAAAGAGTCCCAGCACCAGCTGGTGAGGAAAGAAACAAGAGGTCAAGGTCATGATTTTAAAGAGGATGGCAAAATCAGGGAACAAATGCAGCTTTGTAATGACAAGCCTAACTACCTACCCAGAGCATCTAACACATCTCTGCAGCAGGGAGCTACTCCTTGAAAAACTGGGCAAGTTGTTTAAGGTGTAGCTTGATGCTTCCCACTTTCAAGATCTCAGCATACAGGCACAAAACCCATTTTGTATCTTGGCTTCCACCTGCTTTCCTTATATACACAAGCGACCTTCTATCTTATGCCAGAAACTAATACTGCAAGCAAGTCCAAAAAAAACCAACCCACCACCAAACCCAAAATTACAGGTCATCAGCAAGATACTGCTCTAGACGCCACTTCCACACATCTCTAGCCATTCATTTATTCAAGTTAGACCAGCAGGTTAGTATATCCACAGTGCACACTCTAAGCTCACAGTGTATAGGCATCGATGCCATTGAGCTGAAGTCTTGTCCATAACCCAAACTGAAGAGCACTGCAACCCCCTCCACAGTCAGGGCTTCTCTGGTGTGACACGCACCTGACCAGCAGAGAAGGATGAACACATCGTACAGGTGATGTCAGTTCTCTAAAAAACCACCAAAAAAGCACAGTCTAGCATACAGAGGTACAGATTTTGGTCTTAAAATCTGATCACTCTCAACCCATGTTTTTGACCTTAACCTACAGGTCATATTCTGTAAGAGGAAGGAATTCCAGCTGCTGGTGTTTATCAGATCTCTCTCTTCATTAAGTTCCTTTAAACCCTACACAATTAAGGGCAGAAGACCAGTCTAACATCACCTGCACCTCCCTTTACCTCTCCCAAGATATGGTTTATCAAGTCAACATCCACCATCAATACCTTTGTTTCCATCCACACCATGCTCTGAAGGTTTCAGCCCAGTAAACACTCAGTTTCCACCTGGACCACTTCCATTGCCTGGTCCAAGCACTCTTCAAAGCCCAGGGCAGACGTGACTCCACACGCCCAAACAAACACACAAGGTAGGTGAGAATAACCCTGAAACACACAGTAAGAGATGCTTTCTATCAAGAATCACTGCTGAGCCTACAACACAACCACCTGCACGAAGGGTTAGCGCCGCAGGCGTAGGATTCTCCACGCAATTCATTCCCTACACACCGAAAAAAGCAATCAAATGAAAAGCACACCCGTTAAGTTGAAACTCAGGCATATCTGAAAGCGCTGCAGCTATTATAGTTAGCAATAATCCCCACCACCTCTGCTGCCAAACCCACATGTTTTGCATAATATTTGATGGCTCTAATCACCCTTTACAATCACTATCACTGTACCCCCCACATAGTCTCCTGCTCCCTTTGCAGAAACAGGTAACATTCAGAAATCTAAACCACTTATCAATATCTGTCAAAGGTAAATCCCCCCCATCCAGTCCCAGGCCCTTGTCCTTAAGAGAAAATTACTTTTGCTGAAGCTTTGTAGCTTTTCTGATTCAAGTCAGAACATTTTAGTTTCAGCCACAAACATGCACACATCTATTTAGAAGTCTAACAGCAAATGGAAAAAAACTCACACATTACCATGGAGTCTCCCTATGGAGCTTTTTTGTTCCAGAAGATGAGTTAGCATTCTCCTAACTTGCCACAGGTCTAAAGCTCTCAGGAGTGGGACACACCAGCTATACAAGGTAGAGCCTGAACTGAATTACAGGGTCAAGTGCTCCAGAGTGCAACATAAAAAGAAAGAAAGAAATCCAAGCCACCATCTCGCATCTCTCCATCCCAGGAAACTCAGGACTGACAACCTCAAAAGTAAGTGCAAAGGCTTCAGACAAAAGAACCAGCTCCTGTGCTTATAACGACCCATTTGGGCAAAACCCCAGCCCATGATGGGAGGTAACAGTAGAGTAGAAACCATGAGGCAGGTTTTCCAAAGTAGCATTTAGGAAGGTGTCATCACCTTCTGAGCCTTTGAAATCCCCCAAGTAATTAAACAAACAGTCAAAGGAGAGAAGGCTTTTAGCTTTGCAAACGCCAATTATTTCCCAGCACCAACACAGATGCTGAACATTAAAAATAGTGTCTTTCCTCTGAAGAGAGGAGCTGAGAACAGCTGCCGTAAGTAAGCAAGACCTTACCCCAAAAAAATCAGCTGTCAAAGCTTCTGCCAGTTTAACTTCAGTGAAGAACCTTCAGCCAAGAAAAAAAATAAAGTAACTTTATCATAAATTGCTTAAAACAGCTTCTCTGCAGAAGTCTGCATTGGAGCCACATCCCATCAACAAAGGAACAACCTATATGAGAAAATTACAGCAAAATGCCTCACTCACCCAGGTATTTCAAAGTCTGTCACGGGCTTTGATCGATTCCTTCTAAAGCTTTTAGTGCACATTAGTTTGTTTACTAGTCCTAAGAGCATTACTAATTTAGTTTGGGGCTTTTTTAAGCTATACCAGCACACTGAAAGTGAGTGCACCTTGGAAGAGAGCAGGTCACAAGAACTGCTTGCTTGGGGAGAGGTTTCATCCATTTTAAAAATAACACTTCTGTCTAGATTTGGAATAGTTATAATTAATTGCTTAGCCCAGGTGGCCACTTGCAACTCCTGAATTATCAATTCACTCTGCAGGCTGTACACAAAGCAATTCTCCATCCAGTAATAGCGTACACTATTTAGTACTCCTGAGATTTCCATACAGCGAGTCGTGCTGGATTCCACTTCTTCAGTAAAATATTAATGATGAACCCCAAGTCTACACTGCGAGAGCCAAAGAAATCAAAGGAAAACCGGGAATAGGCTCAATGGTACGTAACCCTGCAATGGATGCTCACAGAATGGAAAGGTCACCCATTAAAATGGATCTATTTTACACAGAACTGCAGAAATTCCAATAAGCCTTTTCTCTTCTCCTGTCTCTACCAGCTAGAAACATCAGGTGGTTTCAAAGAACCCCCCAGGGAGACTAACTGAAATGTCAGCTTCGAAAAGAGGGTTAGATACAGCTTCCTCACGCAATAAAACCCAGTATTAATAGTTTATGGGCACTGAATTTATGTGCTGCAACAAAACCAGAGCTCTGCACTGTGACCAGCATTTCCTGGCAGCTCCCGAAAAGGACCCTGCTGTCCCTCTCCATCCACTGCAATGCTCCAACGCTGCATCCCTGCACTCCCAGAACGGCAATGCTTTGCCAGGTTTGAAGCTGGAGGACTTTTAAGGTGCTCCATTTTCATCCCTCAACTGCAAAGAGGTTCCATGGAGGCAGTGGCTGGGATTAACATCTGAAGAGCATACACTGGTGGGCTGGGATCCCAGCAGTGAGGGCTGAGAGTGGCTGTAAAGGGACAGAGAGGAAAAACACAGACCTTCTGTAGAAGAAAATATTTCATTCCCCCATAGCATAAGCACAGAAAGACCACAACTTAAAAGTTTAGGTCAAAGTAGTAACTACATGGCAGAATTCAGATAAGAAACAAAATATTCTTCAAAACTTTGGAACGATCAGAGTATAATGTCTTCAGAAGCTTCTCCTGAAACCTTATATTCACAACTTGATAGCTGAGGTCAAGAAATTATAGCAGTGAAGGGTGGGAAGGAACAGAAGGGCTGCGTGGGATGAAGCAGAGTTGAATTCAGAGAGACACTTGTGGAGATAACATCAGATCATTTCCAGCTAACACGCTGGTCAGCCACTGGATTATGGCTGAGGAGCCCTGATCATTTGAATCCGTTTTCAAAGCAAAACTGAACACAGTAAAAGAGCCACCCAAACCAAAGGTTGCTAAAAACTTAAAAAAACAAACTAACCTTGACTCTTATAGGAATCCTGGGGCCCTATAGGATCCCCTATATGTAAATCAATCAGCACCACAGCATCACACCAGGCACAAGCCTTGGGTCCCCGAGGCAGACAGCTCAGAGGCCAGGAGCTCAGACCTGGGCAGCTGAAGGTCTTTATCTAAAGTGCTGAAACACAACATCTGCATTTTCCATTCCCCCAGCTGCAGAAGAGGCATATCTGCCCTGCACAGGCTTTGTGGCAATTAAAGGTGGCAGAGAGCTCTCAGAGGAAAGGCAGAAGGAAGGGTAGCGGGATTTCAAAGCGTCCTATGAGCCTCACTAAGATGTAGTATGTTCAAGCATCTTTATAAAAAGTTCCCCAAGGCAGCTCAAGCGTGCTGCAGACCTGCAGCTGAGAAATCCTGAAATTCAAATTCAGCTGGCTCTCAAGCACTCCTAAGTTGTTAGAAAAAGCATCGAGTGCTCACACCAGTTCACAGCACTTTCACAACCTGAGTTGCAAATAACATGTGGCATCCAAAGGGTACCATGAAGACAAGAGAGATGGCTTTAGCCTCTCAGAGGGACTGCTTTTCAGGTTTGCTGGGTCAGGAAAGACACGGATGGCAAACATATTCGGAAAGGGAAGCTTTCTCCTTCCAGGACTACTTGGGTCTTTCAATATTCAGCAACAATGATTTCCCAGGGTTTTGAATGGGGAAGTGGTCACGGAAGGCAGGAAAGGAGCACACTGAGCCAGAGGGTACAAAATCCTTGCTCTTCTTTCAATTACATCATTGCCATGATATCGTTAATGACTATCAATGTGGGAATCAAAGGCAGGAATGCACTTGGATAAACCATTTGTTCAGCAGGAGGAGCTAGTGGGGCTTTGTACCAAATGCTAGCTCTATTTCAAGAGCAAGTTTCTATTACTTATTAACATCAGTAATTGTGTGCTTGGGTGGCAGTCTGCCTACCACTTCCAACAGGGAAGAGCAACAGTAAGCATTGAACTTCTAGCAGCAACAGTGGAAGCGATTATCCCTACCTATTCCCTTGCTGAAAAAAAAAAAAATTAATATATTTTAACCCCCTCAAAGTTTAAAGATAAGACAGGAAAGCTCTAGGATTATGACTGGGTACAGAAAACTGATTTTGACCTTTGCACCAGGAGCCAAAGGTGATATTTCACGATCCTCACAATTTGCAGTAACTTTACTTCTCCCTTTCCCTGGTTAGAACACTCGCTTTATCCAATACACACACCAGTGTTTACAGACCTTAAAGTGCTTGACAAACAGGGGACAGTCAGGCACCCAGCCTGTGGCACCCACAGAAATGGGACTGAACCTACAGAACAGGCACAAGATGGGGCTCCAGGAGCACCTTCACCCTCTTCCTCATTGCAGGGAAATAAAAAGTAATAAAAGGGTGCAACAACACCCTCTTCAATCAATGGTTTGGCTGCAACCAGAACAGGTTAACATTTTTAAGGACATCAAA
The DNA here is from genome assembly GCA_026546715.1 of Gallinago undulata. Taxonomy (NCBI): domain Eukaryota; kingdom Metazoa; phylum Chordata; class Aves; order Charadriiformes; family Scolopacidae; genus Gallinago; species Gallinago undulata. The sequence continues at coordinate 29,127,545 of JAOTQQ010000003.1, read as the reverse complement.
CAAGAATCTCACAGCCAAAGATACTGGAGACTCAGAGTCACAGCCAAAAGATGTTATCTGCAGGTAACAGCAGGCAACAGCACCCAAAAGCCAACAAAGTTCAGGCCCAGGACAACCCCATGGTGCCAGTGGTTTGTACCCCTCCCAACGTGGACAATGACAAGCAGGTCAGGCTCACCTGGCCGGTTCTCACACATTGGTGTAACCCAAAAAGGGCAGGTCAGCAGACAGAAAAAAAAACAAAAAACAACCCTGATTATAACCACAAAATGGTAAGTCCCACAATATGCTTCCAATGGCGTCAGATTTGTTTTTAGCAACCCTGAGCTGCAGCGCAGACCATACATGACGCCTCTCAATTTTGTTAGCGGGCAGCTTTTCAAAATGGAAAAATCAATATGATAAGTACACCTAAATTCCTCAAGCACTTAGGAAACTTCTCCCCGGGGTCTACTACCACCCGAGGGGTAAAGCCACCTACACCAGAGAAGAAGGACAACAGAAAAGAAAGACAGACAGACTGTTTATTTACATAACTGTCTTTGATTTCTGGTCCTCCCCAGTCTAGCTTTCTCTAACATTGCAAAGGGTAGTTACCGAGCGACTAAAATCAGAGCTACCACCTCTGGTTTTGGGGAACCCAGTAACAACTCCTAAATCCGCGCTTACTCACCCAAATCGAGGCGGCTTTGTTTAGATGCTGAAAACCACACTCAACTTGGGACAAATTTTTGCTGCAACACCACACTAAGATTTTGTTGGCAGGCTGCAGTGATTGAATTCTGGTTCTTTAGAGAAAGGCGGCCTTTTTTTTTTTTTTTTAAATTTAAGGCAGAAACACATCATGCAGCAGTATCTTTTCTGGATACCTGTTTTCATTTTCCTTATCTCCAACCAGTCACGTGGCGAATGACACTACCACCTAAATTTAGCTCATTCTGTTAGCACTTGCCATCCTCCTGATGCCTGCAGGACTGCAACACACCTTCCCTTCCTCTCCATCTCCCCTCGGGTGGACGGGGACCATTTCTGAAAGGGCAAAGCAGGGGCTGTACCAGAAGCTTCCCCGCTTTCTCCTGCCACCCCAGAGGAGACCCGGGACCTGCAAGGACAGCACAGGCTGCCTGTTTTGTTCGGTGCAACGCCCATTCCTCCCTCACAGGCCCCTTTGTGCTATATTACAGTGCCCCCTCGGCTCGCTTTTGTCTCCCTACTGTCAGCCCGTCCCCGCCAAACCCCCACGCCAGACCAACTTTGGGAAGTGGGCACATCCTCCTCGCCCAAGACCTGCGCCCTGCGGCTCGCCGGTTCTAATGGAGAGGTCACAGATTTTAGGTACGCCTCGCCAGCGGTGGGGCTGAACGTTCAGGTAAACAAGGGCAGATCCAAAGCACGGTTACACGCCGCTGAAATCTTTACCGAGTCAAGGTTTCCCTATTGGGCTGCTGACTCCCCCTAAAACAGGCAATGACGACACCGTCCAATACAGGCAGAGATGCTGGCCCGCATCCCCAGCGCGGGAGAGGGGTCGGGAAGCTGGCTTCAAATCACCTTCCCAGGCAAAAGGCCTCACCGTGGGCCATTAAATCCCAGCGAAACAGCCTGGCTCTGCCACCAGCGGCATCCAGAAGGAGCGTGACGGAGGGAGGGAAGGGGATTTCAACCTCTGGAGAACACCCTCTGCCTTCCCCAGGCTCGGACTGCTGCACAGGGCAAGGACGGGGTGGGGGCAATAGGGGCTAAAAGGGAGGAAAAAACCCTCCTTTTCGGGTGGAGCAGGCAAACACCACGGCCCGCAGGGGAGGCAGCCGGCGGGGCCGCGCAGGCCCCTGCCCCGGGAGGCCTCCAAGGCCTTGCAGCCGGAGCCAGCCCCCCCTCCTCCTCCCCACCCCGGGGGGACACAAGAGAGGGACGAAGAGGTCGAGCCAGGCCCCGAGGGAACCGTCGGAGCCCGGGGCCGCCCCGGTTACCTTAGTCTCCTTGACGTGCTGCTTGATGCCCTCCGGGTACCACTGCACCCGCACGTAGCCCCGCCGCAGCGGGCTGGCGCGGCCCTCCTCCGCCCCGCCGGCCCCGGGGCCTCCCGACTCCGAGCCTCCCGAGCTGACGGCGCCTCCGCCGCCGCCACCGCCGGTCCCGCGTCCGCCGCCGCCGCCGCCTTCCTCCTCCTCCGAGTCCGAGTCCTCGCCGTGGATGAGGCGCACCAGGCCGAAGCGCACCGAGCCGCGGTAGCGGCCCGACACCAGGTCGTGGGAGAAGAGGAGGCGCTGCGAGCCGCCCGGCGGGGCCGGCAGGGGCAGGGCGGTGGGGGGGGCCGGGGTCGGGGCGGCGGCGGGGGCCGGAGCGGCGGCGGGGGCCGGGGCCGCCTCAGCGGGCTGGTCCGCCATGGCGCCGGGCTGAGCGGGAGAGCGCGCGGCCGCCGGCGCAGGCTGGGGGAGGGGAGGGGCGGCGCGGGCCGCGCGCAAGTAACGGCCCGGGGGCGGGGCCCGGCACCCCCGGGGGACACGCCCACCGCCGAGGACACGCCCACCGGGAGGGAGGGGGCGGGAGGTGACGGGTGGCGGAGCCGGTCGCTGGGCCGGGCATCGTCCCCAGGGACCCCAGTTATGGGGGGCTGCGCTGTGTCATCCCCGGTGTCCCCAGTTATGGGGGGATGAGCTGCATCGTCCCTGGTGTCCCCAGTAATGGGGGGCTGCGCTGCAGCGTCCCAGGGACCCCAGTAATAGGGGGCTTCACTGCCTCGTCCCTGGTCCCTGGTCATGGGGGAGCTTCACTGCATCGTCCCCAGGGACCCCAGTCATGGGGGGAAGAGCTGCATCGTCCCCGAGTCCCTCTGGGCATGGGGGGCTGCGCTGTGTCATCCCCGGTCTCCCCAGTTATGGGGGGACGAGCTGCATTATCCCCAAGTTCCTGGTCGTGGGGGGCTGCACTGCATCATCCCCAGGTCCCCCCGGTCGTGGGGGGGCAGACATGTCCCCCAGCTGGAGCGGTCAACGGGTCTCGCCCCAGAAGTGTGTGCACTTCTACTATAAAAAGCCTCAACGCTGTACCCCAGATGTGGGTATCTCCCAGATGTGGGTATCTGCACGGGGAGGGGGGTGGGGTGGGTACAAAGCCCCCTGTTTGTGCCCCCCCCCCCATGCCCAGATGGCTACCCTGGCCCTGGGCACTGCCCTGTGCTGGGAGTTGCCCTCCAGCCAACAGCAAAGCCAGACCTTGATTTTATGGCTGGTAGAAGCCCTCATTTGGCAAATGAGCCAAAGCTTTGGCTTCGGCGACTCTAACGTCGTGTTTTTTTCCCCTCCATTTGCAGGGATTTTTGAAGTAAAGTGGTTTCTTGAGCAGGTCCGACTGCTCTGGCAGGAGATGGGCTAAAAGAATCCAAACCAGCTTTTGGTACCCAAAATCATCCTGTCTCTTCGCTCCACAGACCTCCCTGCCTGTGCAGCACTGGCTGGAATATCAGGAAAATGCCCCAAATCCTCAGCCTTTCTTCTTTAGGTGTGGGTAACACCCCAGGAGCAGCAGAACTGCCACCTGCCAGAAGAGGTGTTTTCCCTCTTGCCCTCTCCCTCCCAAAAACATGCGGCTTCTCTGCCTGGGTTGCATCATCCAGCTGGCTGTCATTGCTCACCCCAAGGTTTCTCCTTTTAGGAAAAACAACCAGGATACAGGTCTGCCCACGTTCACCTCCAAGGGAGCAGGGATGCTCTCCTCAGGCCCAGCTGGGATTTTCCAACCTTGCAAATGGGCCAAAAACCCTGGGAAGGGGCTGGGAAGGGGCTGGGAAGGAGGGGCGGTGCGTGGGCGAGGGATGGGCTGGGAGCCAGACGGAGTTTCGGCTCCTTGGCTGTCCGGAGGTGTGGGCAGGAGGGCAGCCGGATGATCTAAATGATGGGGAAGTACAAATTATTCTCTTCCTGCCTCCAAAGCAGGGATGAAGCACTCCCAGATCCTGCCTCTACCCCCCCCCCCAGGGCCAGCCCAGCCTCCACGCCGGCATTTAATTGCTCTCTACAGCATCATTGTAATCAGAGGGGCAGCGTGTTGACGTGCTTCCCTGCTGGAGCGTTTCTCGGCATCAGCCCCAGGGATAAGGAAGAGAATAGAGCTAAAAGGGACCATTGGGTGGGAAAAGAGTAGCCATGCCCTTGGGAAAAGACAGTTTAAACCTCTGTTGGGTGCCACGTGGTCATACAGCTCTTTGCAGGGATGCGCTTCTGGGGGTACAGACCTCCAGTCTGCAGTCCATGACCCCTGTAAAGAGGAGGAGGGAAAAGGCAGGGAAAAGACTGGAAAGGCGGCACATGAATGCCACCAGCACAAGGACTTCACCCTCCGACCGTCACTGTGCTGGGGCAGGGAGGGCACCACGTATCCCCAGCCCTCCTGGAGCTGAGTGCAAGGTGCTAGCTTCCCTCCCTCCCGCTGAAGCCGGGGAGAATTGTACCTTTCTGGGAGCAGAATCAGACCTTTGGGATGGGGAGAGGGTGCCCTCTGGCTCCATCGGAACTGGCGGCTTGTTCTTCTCACGGCTTCAAAGCGTGGCTCTATCCGGCACGGTGATGGTTCTCATTATCTCCTTAATGTACATCATAACAGCTGCTAATAAAATATAGATACGGGTAATGGGCATAAGCGTGCGTGCAGGTGGAAAACTGTCCCTCTTCAGAGCAATTACACGCTGAAGAGCGGCGGTGGGGTTTCAGGTAGCCACAAACAGCCATGCAAACAATCACATTATACAACCGGCGGGGTCACGGCAGGGGGGGTTTAATGGGGACGAGTCAGGGCTGTTTGCTCGTTAGCGGGAGTTGAGCCGGTTGTGGTTTTGCGCTGTGATCCCAGCTGGGGCTCTGACGTGCTTCCATCATGGCACTGAAGGAGAACTCATCGTTTTCTCAGGGTACAACAGCCCGGGGCCTGGACCGGCACACCATCGACGTGCTTGGGGCACGTTACAGTCCCTGGGTGTTGAAAAGAGCATCTCCAGTCACCCCAGGCTGTTCAGATCTCCACTGAGGGACCTCAGCAAGTCAGACCACCCTGCGAAATACTACGGCAAAACCAAGAAGCATTTTGCAAGCATGATTTATTTATTCATTTATTTTTGGTGAATGAGATCGATTCAGCAGGAGCTCTGAAGAGCCAAGACTTCTGCAAAGTGACACACGTCAAGCAGCTCCTCCCCGTTATGGCAGTTAGATCACCAGTATCTTCCATGCCGAGATACTGGTGAAAAGCTGTCCTTCCTCCTTGGGACCTGGCTGGAGCTGGGTGAACCTCTCAGGGGGCACCTTTGCACAGGTCTTGCAGGGGTTAAGGGGCAGTGCTGGGATGCCAACCGAGGTGCCAGGATACCTGCAGGGTTCCTGGATGCCCACAGGGTACTGGGGTTGCCTGCAGGGTGTTGGGAATGTTTGCTGGGAGCTGGAGTGCCCACAGGGTACTGGAATGACTGTCATGTGCTGGGATGCCCACTGGAGATGCCTGCAGGGTGCCCAGGGGTTGTTGGCATTGCCTGGAGGATGCCAGGATATCTGCAGGAGATCAGGGATGCTCACAGGATGCTGGAGATTACTTCAGGGTGCCAGCATGCCCACAGGGTGCTGGGAATGCCTTCAGGGTACCAGGAATGTCTGGAAGGTACCAGGATATCCACAGGGTGCCAGGGATGCTCACAGGGTGCTGGGTCATCAGAGGGTACTGGGGATGCCCAGAGGGTGCTGCGATTCCCAGAGGGTGCTGGGTACCCCGAGGGTGCTGGGAATGTCTGGAGGGTGCCAGGATGCCTGGAGGGTGCTAGGGATACCTGGAGGGTGCCGAAGATACTCAGACAGTACCAGGGTGCTCAAGGGGTGCCAGGATTGCCTAGACGGTGCTGGGAATGTCTGGAGGGTGCTGGGATGCCTGAAGGATGCCGGGATGCCCAAAAGGTGCCAGGGATGCCTGGACAGTACCAGGGTGCTCAAGGGGTGTCAGGAATGTCCAGACTGTGCTGGGAATGTCTAGAGGGTGCCGGGATGCCCGGACAGAACCAGGATGCTCAAGGGGTGTCAGTAATGCCCAGACGGTACCGGGAGTGTCTGGAAGGTGCCGGGATGCCCGGAGGGTGCCCGGTGCCCGGGCTGCGGCGGGGCTCTGGTGCCACCTCGTGGGCTGCCGCCTCCCGGTGGCTCCCGGCCCGGCGGGGAGGAGAGGAGGGGACGGAGCCGGTTTGTGGGTCCGGAGCAGATGAAGCTTTGCTCGGCAGCCCCAGCGCTTGCGGACAGGGTCCGGGGGAGCTGGTGGAGCTCCGGGCGGAGGGGCAGGAGAGCTCTCAGCATCCCTCTGCTGCCCAACTCCTTGGACAATCCTCCCAAGGTTGTCTACTTTTGCTGCTTCCCAGGGGCACGCGTGTCCCTCTGTCACCTGCCTGGAATCGCTGGTGCCTTCAGAAAAGGTGCCTGGGAGCAGGGCTCGCTGCTTGGGTCACAGGGAATGACTCCGGACTCTCCCACTGGGATAGGCTGCGAGTTTGTCACTGTCACACAGACAGGAATCCCTGGGTCCTGGTCACATCAGGGGACAGAACTATTAGCAAGTGATGCAGCATATGGAAATCTTTCGTCCCGGCTCGGTGAGCTCAGGAAATCTCCCGAGGCTGGGAGGCAGGGAAAGCCTCTCCCCTGGGAAAGGGGCCCCCAGCAGCCCCCAGTGTCCCCATCCTGCACAGGATTACCCAGCTCTTCCCTCCTTGCTTGTGCTGCCCTGATCAAACACTTCTGTCCCTCCCCACAAATGGCCTCAGAGTGACATCACCCTGTATACGTATAATTTTATGCAAACGCAATCCTCCTCCACGCTTCCTCATCCTCTTTGCCGAACCCAAATCCCCTGATGGGGCTGGTCCAGACCCAGCCTTGCTCCGGGATGCAGGATTTGGCTTTCCTGTAGGTTCCATTTTGTCTCCAGCCATCTCCATGGGGCCACCCTGGCTCCCACCAGCAGTGTGCCAGGGGTGGACTGAGGGCAGGAGAGCTCCTGCAGAGCTGTAAGAGCAAGATGCCCCAGGAAAAATCACCCAACTGCCACATCCCAAAGTCAGAACTGGATCTAAACTGCCTGGAGGTCTGGGACAAGAGGATGGGGGCTGCTTCTGCTGAGCCTCTTCCCATCTGCATGTCTCTCTTCACCTAGAGGAGCCCCCATAGCCCCTGCTGCACCCCATCCTCCTGGGGAATTGTGTCCTGAGTGGCTGTGACCTAGTTACAAAGTGCCACGTCCCCACGGAGAGAAGGAAAGGAGGCTAATCACCGCCGGTCCTTGTGCTCCAGGGAGAGGATAAAAGAGGTCCCAGCCAGGTCCTGGTCCCCCACTTTTGGCTGAGGTTCCCGTGGCCAAGCAGACATGGCTGAAACTGTCCCCCTCTCTGCTCCCACTCTTTCCTCAAAGGCCCTCATAGAGGACTAACAGGGTACACCAGCCCTGTGAAGGCACATGCTGATTGAGTGCATTTGGGAGCATCCCTTTGTCCCTTCCCCAGCTCCCCATGACCCTCTGCAGAGGGAATCAGCCCCACATCCTCACGGAAGAGACATCAGCTGCACTGATGGGCTGAAAGGAACACACCAGAGGAAATCCACATATGTGTATATTTGCATATTTTCTATATATATATATATATATATTAACACTTCAGAGCACAAAGCAGAACCAGCCCTTTTAGGCTCTATTTAGAGCCTGGGGCTGGGGTCTGGCCACCATCCATAGAAACCTCGTGTTGCTATTTTGGAAGAGCATAGAATCATAGAATCATAGGATGGTTTGGGTTGGAAGGGACCTTAAATATCATCAGGTTCCACCCCTCTGCCCTGGGCAGGGACACCTCCCACCAGACCAGGTTGCTCCAAGCCCCATCCAGCCTGGCCTTGA
>JAOTQQ010000003.1:29081232-29104468 GCA_026546715.1 Gallinago undulata | reverse complement strand
GCAGGATTCCAGTTGTGGCCTCACCAGTGCAGAGCAGAGGGGGAGAATGACCTCCCTGGACCTACTGGCCACACTCTACCCTATGCAGCCCAGGATTCCGTTGGCCTTCCTGGCCACCAGAGCACACTGCTTGCTCATTGGAAGGATCAACCCCTCCCAGGTGTTGGAGGCACCAGCCTTGCTTTCCCCAGCAACCAGCTGGTGTCATTTCAGAGCCAGACAGGTCACTGGAGAGCTGGAAGGGGACGGCTTAAACTTACTAACTCTGTCGTCACGTGCTGGGCAAAGCCGATGGGGGCGATGCCGTAGGTGCCAATGACCAGCAGGGTGATGAGGATGTGGACAAAGGTGATCCAGTAGGTGAAATAGGGCCTGAGGAGGAAAGGACCCAAAATTTGAACAGCTCAAGGGCGGCTGGCGCAAAGGGAGGCTGCAGCCCCCAAAGCATGGAGGGGGGACCCGCATCTGCGTTAGAAACTGGGGAGTCCCGAGCCCATCCCCGTCCCAGGGGTGCTCCCTCACCGGTGGCTGTCGGTGATCTCCAGCTGGGACTGCACGATGCTGCTCAGGCTGCGGCGGTAGGTCCTGTTCAGCCACTTCCCCACCACCCCCAGCCCGTAGTAGCGTTTCTTGCGGTCGAAGGCGAAGTGCTTCACTTTGGAAGCGATGCGCCTGCCTCGCCGGGGAATTGCGTCGGCGCCGGCGGAGGCCGAAGCCAGCCGGACACCCTCCTGCCTGCAGAGAGAGAGGAGAGAAACCCATCAAACCTGCCAGAAAGGAGCCAACCGAGAGGTACCCCACGTGCAAGCCCACAGCCACAGCCCAGGGGATGCCAGGGGTGAGGGCTAGGGGCACCCCTTGGCTTCGTCCTCCTAGGAGCACAGCAGAAGTGCCCAGTGCCCCCACGGCAGAGATGGCTGGGGACATTGTCCCGATTGCAGCAGGGGACCTGGACACTGAGAAGTGGTACTCACGGGACGGGCTGCTCCACCTCAGGGGACGTCCTGGCATCCTCCCCCACCGGGTGCATGCGTAAATACGTGGCCGACAGAGGCGGCGACTCGAAGACATCATCGGGCATGGAGTACGTCTCGTCGTGCATGTCCATCTGGCAGGAGGATGGAGACACGTTCTTGGATGAGTGCAAGGGGTGAGAAACCTTCCCCTGACCCAGTGTGCCCACCACCAGGCCACCCTGGCTCCCCCCAGAGCCTGGGGAGAGGGTGATCCCCATCGACAGCATCGCTCCCTGCCACCCCCAAGGAGCATCACTGAGACCAGGGCTCTGCACCGGTGGCCACTGTGCCCACCAATGCCCTGTAAGAGCCCTGCTCCATGTCCGGTCCCCATGCAGGGACATCAGGACCCCTCCCAGCTCTGGCAACCAGTGTGGAACGGCGCTTGCCTTACTGAAGAAGGACGAGTCCAGGGTATCGGCAGCATCCACCATGTCCTCGTCCATGGAGCTGGGGTATACGAAGGTCCTCTTGTTGATCCTTGGCTTGGGAGCCAGCGGCTCCAAGACAGAGCGTCCCTTTGGCAGGGGAAGCAAATGAGGGTAAGCAACCAGAAGCCCCCCAGTTTTGCCAGCACTGAGAGTTTCTTGTGGCCTCCCTCCCCAAAGCGGAGCGGCAAGGATTAAATTAAGTGGTTTCCATTTCCCCCTGTGGGGGAAGGGCAGGCAACAAGAGCTGGCAGCAGATGCTGTCTTTAGCTCCTTGGAGCCAGCGTTGGACCATGAACCCATTAGTCAATGACAAGTGACTTCTTAATGCCCAGTTGGGTCTCGGTCCCATCAACCCGACTCCAAGGCTTAAATCCCACCAGAGAAGCCTCCTCTACAGCAAAAGGTCTCCTGGCTCCTCAGCAACAAAACCCAGAAGCTATTTTTTTCCTAGCGATGCCGTGCAAGGTAATTCCACTTCGGTGGTCCAGTTTTCACCAAAACTTCTCTTTTTAAGCAGAAGTTAAAAAAAAACAACACAAAACCCACCACAACAAAAAAGCAAACCACCCTCCCTTCTCAAACCTGCCCTGGAGAGACAACAATCTTTGTACAAAGCAAAAAGCCAAGAAGCAAAGATGATGGGTGAAGGATAGAGCTGGAACCCAAGTCGGGAAGAAGATGATCCCCTCCCAGCTCCCCAAAACTCACGCGGAGAAGGGCTGCAGCTGCCTTGAAGCTCATGTGGGCAACTGACTCCCTCTTCCTGCGTGGCAGGCGGCTGTAGCCAGAGCGGATGCTGTTGAAGGACGTCAAGGAGACGACGCCAGGGGTGAGCGGGGGCAGGACGTGGTGGGGTGTGTGGGGACGGTCCGTCTCATCGGGATGGCGGAAGGGACGGCCCCTGGCCAGCGGGTCCACGATCTGGAGGAGGGAAGAGGTGTCGGTGCCGGGAGAGCAAGGTTGGGAGCCGGACCCTGTGCCCCGAGCTCTACCTTGGGCATCTTGGTGGGCTTGGGCGACTCGGTGCCTTGGAAGGAGGGGACCTCCTGGCTGGGCAGCTCCATGTCACGGTAGGCAGGCTTCAGCTTCCCGTATTTCATGCTGCAGTGCTGCAAGCTCTTGCGTTGCCATTGCTGCCGCTTCCCCTCCCAGTCACCGCTGACACCAAACCATTGCGCCGTGCCCCTGGACACACGATGGTGCATGCTTGTCACCCAGCAAGTCCCCCCACCCCAGGTACCGCCCTCCCACCTGGGCATCCCCTCTGGCAGGAGATTTGGATTGGGGTGTCTCAGCTCAGCCCATGGCAGGGCAAGTTTTGACCCGGCGATGGGTCAGGCTGCAGAGGGGTCGCTGGTCTTTGGGTCTCCCTGGAGAGGTATCTCCATCAATGCTTGCACAGGACAGCGCATCAGCTCTGGGCTGCAGCAAACAGCTCAAGGTGCCTGTGATGGTCTCCATCAACAGGGCTGAGATATTTCCCCATTGTACAGAACAGCGGTGTGCTGCCCAGGGAGGTCATGGAGTCCCCTTCTCTGGAGATCTTCAAGACCCACCTGGATGCAGTCCTGAGTGATGAGCTCTGGGCAGCCCTGCTTTAGCAGGGGAGTTGGACTGGATGATCTCTAGAGGTCCCTTCCAACTCTGACAATTCCATGATTAGCACTAAATAATTCTGCTGCAGGACTATCCCCAAGCGAGTCAAAGCAGAGCCGCGCGAAACCCTCTGAGCTGCGACTCTCCGTCCCCATCCCAAGTCCTCTGCTGGTACCCACAGCCACAAAACCCCCCACGGGGACCGACGGATCCCTCTGGTGACCCAGTCACCGCCCGGCCCTCACTTGCGGATGCTCTGGGACAGGGAAGTCTGCCGGCGGAAGCCGGGCCGGCGCTCGGAGCCATCGCCTCCCTTCAAGCGGGGCTCCTGCAGGCTCTTGCTCTTTCGGTAGATGGGAACTTTGGAGGGCTGGAAGACAAAGCAGGGCGTTAGGGACAGGACGGCACGTGTTGGGGATGGCAGGCCACCAAGCCCAGCGATGAACACAGCTCCCCATCACTCACCTCCTTGCGGGCACCATCCTCCTCCACCTCCCGGGGGGGGATGACGATGGAGAGGTTGGGGGGCTTCTTGCTCTGCAGGCGGCTGCTGCTGGAGCGGCTGCCCCCGTTCTTGTCGCCGGCAGACATCTTGGGCCGGCAGCGGTCGGCAGGCTTGGGGGGGTAGGGGAGGTGCAAGAAGTTAGCGAGATGAGAAGAAATATTCCCTCCTAGGGAGCTCACACATGGGGAGAGGCTGAGTCCCAGCAGGATCTCACCAGCTTCAGCCCCCCATACTGCTGACCTCATCATCATCAGCCCAGCCACCGTGTCCCTGATGCCCACTCCCCGGGTTGGGGCAGACAGGGGGTTCTGTCGCCCACTCGCTCTGGACCACCGAGACCACCCCTTCCCCGGCTGGGAGCAGACCGAGGGGTGGCAGGAGAGAGAGGGTGAGAGCATCCCCATCGCTGGCACATGCCGGTGGGATGGCCAGGCTGCACTTCCCACCCCGTCAGGATGCGCCTGAGCCGCTGGGGACATGCATGGGAAATTTTGGGAGGGGTCCATGAAACACAGAGCTCTCAGACACGGGGTAACTGGCCCCCAGGGTTTGGGAGCTGAGGAGGATTTGGGTTTGAGGGGGTTTGGGTGCTACTGGGGGTCTGCAAAGAGGTTGAGCTGCCCATGCAGGAGCAAGTGGTGGGAAGGGAGGGGACACGGCCAGGCAGGGGACACACAAAGCCTGAAAACACCCCATGCTCAGTCAATTCTTCACACCCCTGCCTGTAGCACAGCCCCCTCGGGGAGGACGGTTCCTGCTGCAGTGAGAGGGGCTGGGGCAGCCCATGTCACCTCCAGCCACGGGACCTGCTGCGTGTCGGGGTGTCCCAAGGGAGGGGAGATGCAGGACGCTCCCCTCCGGCACGTGTGTGCACACACCGGGCTGGGAGACAGCATCCTCCCCAGCACCACGTGCCAGGAGGGGGAAGCTTAATGCCCAAGAGCTGGTTAATTCCTCGAGCAATCCCCTCCCAAGGGTCCCCCCAGCCCAGCTCTTCCAGGCAAGACCTCTCCGGAAAGGTAATTCCATCCGAGTGCTGGGAGCGAGTCCCAGATCCTATTAGGGGCTACAGGGGCTCTCGAAGGAGGCACAGCCCCCTCCACATCCCCCAGCCACGTGCCAGCACCCAGGGGACTCGCACAGGTCTTGTGAGCATCCCTTGTCCTCCTGGCACAGCCACAGCCATGGGGATGGTGCCATCTGCCGTGTTCACCCCGTGCAGCATCCACCGAGCCCTGCCACGGGCTGGCCACGAGGACCAGCATCCCCATGGGATCTGCTCCCGAGGGGAGACAGGAGCTGGCTCTCTCCACCTGAGGGAGGGGACCAGGCATCCCATTGAGGCTCCTCTGCCGCCACGATCACCACTGAGTCAAGCCCAGTCAAGCTCAGGGTCCAACAGTGCTACTGGCTGCAAAACCCCAGCTCCATCCACAGCCCTGGCTCCTCTCTCTGCCCAGGATCCCCAAAAGCAGCCTCGCACGGCCCCGCTCTCCTTCAGCAACACCACTTGAGCAATCAGCTCAGCAACAGGGATCCCACCAACCCCCTCTGCAGCAGGGACCCCCTTGGCAGCCCATCCCCAAAGTCTGGCACTTTTGGAGCTCCCCCAGCACTCTGAGTCCCAAGCACAACCCTCCCCTCAGATCCCACCGCATGCAAAGCCTGGCTTTTGGAGGATGAGGTCCCCATGGGACCAGCTCCCCTGGGATGCAGGAGTCCAGGACCAGCTCCATGGGGACATGGCATCCTGAGGCCAGCGTCACTAGAGGGCATCACTGCCCTCTGCCAGCACCCGGGCCAGGGGACACCCTGCTGCTCCTGCACGGAAATGGGTGCTGGGCTCCCTCCCAGCAGGGACAGCTGGGGTACGGCAGGGCAGGGATGGGGCGAGACACGTGTGAGGGGGCAGTGCCAGATGCAGCCCGAGCGGTGGCTTCACCAAGACCCCTCTGTCGAGGGGCACAGCAGCCCCAGCTGGCAGCAGGAGAAGGTCCTCATGCCCAAATTCACCCTGCTCATCCCCAGCCTTGGCAATAAATCAGTTCGTGGTGGGGAACCGGGTGGGAAGATGCAAGGAAAGGGTCTCCTGGGCACCCTTGGGTGCTGCTGGCAGCTCAGCTGCTGCCTCACACCTTGCTGCCCTCGAGCACCAAAACTGGGAGCAACCAGCCCCCAAATTTCTCCTGGGGGCTCAGCCCGCTCTCCGCTGGGGTTTCCCTACCTCATAAGAGTGGCAGGGATCCTGCGCAGCGTGTCTCGATGGCAAACACCCGCAGTGACCTTCCTCTTCCTCCTCCTCCTCCGTCCTTCACGCACGGGAGCCCTGGGGAATGGCTGAACTCCTCCTGCCTCGCCTGGTGGGGAGAGAGGCTGCAGTGAAAAGCCACGCGTGGGGAAGCAGGGAAGGGCTGCAGGAGCATCCAGGATGGAGGGAGAGCTGAGCTCCGTGGCTCCCTGGGGACAGGGCTGCCGGTGGCCAGACACCATGGACACCGTGGACACCACGGACACCATGGACACCAGGGCACAGGACGGCAGAGGGAGGAAAAGCCTCCTTGCTCGGCGGCAGGGGAACTGCACGGGGCAGGCGGGGAGTTCTCACCCGCTGCTGCCAGAGCAAGCTCTCGGGAAGCCAGACGTGGGCAAGGAGCGGGCAACGCAAGTGCTTCTCCAAGGTATTTAATGGCTGGGAGCTGGGACAACGCCAGCCGGGCGGTCCAGCCCCAGCAAGCAAAACTTTCCGTCCCGCTGCCGACGCTGGAGACGCTGTTTGTTTCCTTGTTTTCCTCCCAGGGCAGCCAGCAACGAGCTGGAGATGCCAGCTGCTCCGGAGAGCCGGGGACGGGAACGTGCCGGGGTCAGAGCCAGCCCCGGGACACCCTCATCCTCCTCCAGCCCTGGGGAATGGGTCTCAACGGTGGGAGCTGGCAAAGCCAGGAGCACAGAAATCGGAGCCAAACCGCTTCATTCCAAGGTGTGAGAGGACACTGTGCTCTTGCACGGCCCCGCTTTTACACCCCTTACCCCAAAATCCCATCCCCAGTTGCTCCATCACACCCCAGGCAGCCCTTGGTGAAGATCTCCGTGCTTTCCGGCAAAGCAGGTTTGCAGCACGTTTAAAATCCCAGTCCCACTCCCCACCGGCTGCCCGTGGGATGTGTGTGGGGGGGGACACAGACCCATGGTGACGCAGGTCCCGGGGGAGCTGGCACAGCCCAGTGGGCACCTGCCATCCTGGTCACGCAGCGCAGCCGGAGCGGTTCTCACGGCTCCGTGCATTAACACAGTATTTGGCATTGCGGGGGGGGAGGCAGCAGCCCCCGAGGGCTGAAGTCCCCTCGGCTACATGGGCAGTGGACCCCTCTTGAGCACGGATCCTGACCCATAAGAAGTTCTACCCCATGCCAGCTGGAGGAATTCCCCAGGAATGGTGCCGGGAAGGCATTTTTCTAGCTCCCCACATATGGCGCTGGCACCGCTCTCGCCCAGTGTCCTCGGCGTGGGAACAGGCGAGGGGGTGCCTCCATCCAGAACAAGCCCACAGTGGGCTCACCCCCCTGCCGGGTCCCCTTCGCCCTCCCAGCCCTGGGACAGAGGGCTGTGCCACCGGGGACCATCGCTCTCTCCCTGGCAGCCCTGGCACCATCAGCCCCGTTCACAGGGTACAGGCTGTGGGTCCCCAGAGAGCCTCAGCCCTGTCCCCAGGAGCTCAGGGTGGCCACGGTGGCAGGAAAGGGAAGCGAGAGGCGACGTGCTGAGCTGGCCCGGGGGGAAGGCAGTGCAAATGCCCTGCCGTGGGGACAAAGTGGTGACAGTGGGTGAGGAGGGGGGGACACACCAACATGGGACTCAGCACCCACGAGCACATCCCAAGCTCGGTAGGAGCTGTGCTTCCAGCTGGAAGAGGGGTCCCAGGAGAACATGATGTCACTTCAGAAGGTCTCCAGGGAGAGGGAAAAATGAACTGGGGATGGTGCTGTCACCCGGGGAGGGAATAATGAGCAGGGGGAGGAGGCGGGTGATCTGGTCTGGTCGATAAGAAGGAGATTCCCCACCGTCACCATCTTCCCTCTCAAAGCTCACCGCAGCCCGACATCCAGCACTGAGAGACACTGCCCTTGCCCCATCCCCTCCGAAGAGGGCAGGTGTTTGGGGGCCACTGGTGAGCAACTGGGATGAGGTTTTAGTCCTTAACCAGGCGAGGCACAAGGAGGGTGACCAGGGCTGGCCCCGGCCCCGGGGTGAATCATGACAGATGTGACCCAAGGAAGCACACCCGAGGAGGAAAGTGATGGAAAAAGTGACGTGGCTCATATAAGGCGTCACCATGGGACATGCCAGGATGCTCTGAGCAACAAAAAGGGACCGTCAGCGAGACCAGGTGGCAACCTGCAGAGCGGAGCTGGGGACAAGCAAGCACAACCATTATATGAGACACCAGAGACAACCCTGCAGAGCAGCTCTGAGCCACCCGGGGGCGCGGGGCTGGGAGCGGGACCCCTGTGAGCACCCATCACCCCGAGCACCTGCTCTTCCCTCTCCATCGGGGTGCGGGAAAGGGGCCAGCGATGAGGAGGAGCCCCCGAAACACCCCCCGCAGCCATCACCGACGCTCGCACCCAGGAGTCCATTAGGCAGAGCCCGCTGCTGGATGATTCACGAGCGCGTTAAAGACCTCTCTCAAGGCTGGAGCCTCGTTAAAAGGTGCTCCCGGTTATTAAAGAGCCCTGGATAGGAAAGTCAATCAACCCAATGGCTCCGAGCCCCGAGCCCCCGCAGGCTCACGCACCCCGAGCGGCCGCCCAGCACCTTCCCCCCACCCTCCCCCTCTTCTGCTCCCTTTCTGCAAGCTTTGTACCATTTTCCAGTATCAAGTGTCAGATCTGAGAGGAGGAGCCCAAGATAAGCAGCTCTTGAAATGAAAAGATATTATTTAAAAAAAAAAAAAAAGGAAAAAGACTTCTGGGGTGGGGAGCTAAATACCTTAGTATTTTTCTTTCTTCCTGGAAAGCCCAGACCCACGTGTCCCTCATGGACCCCCTCGAACAGAGAGACTTGGTGAGCATCAACCCCACAAGCCTCTACCCACTGCCTCCCTCCTCTCAACTTCCACTTATTTTTGGTGCTTTGAGTATTTAGGCTTTTTTTTTTTCCCCCTTCAAAAGGGCAATATACACTTTATGGCATCACTGCAGGAACCCTCCTGTCCCTAAGGGACTTCATGTCCCCATACAGCCCCGCGCCCACAGCACAGACCCCCCCCCCAGCCCACGCATGGCCACCTCACACCACGACATCGGGTTGATTTCTCTTCCTCCCCCACCACGGAGAAAGCAACTCCATCTTTCCCCTCCCCAGTGTGTGCCAACCCCTCCTCAAAGGGACCAGAGGGCAAACCTGCAAGATGCCAGGTCTCCGAGTCCATCTGATGCCATCTCCAAGTCTCCAGAGAGGACCACCGTGGTCTGGGGGGGGTGGGGTGGTGTTTAAGCTGCCCCCTCCCTCACCCCTGAGGCAGACGGTTGGCACCGACATCCACAGGAGCTTTAATCCCTGTCTCCAGCAGGGTAGAAAGACGGGACCAGGGATGCCCGATGGGTGGCAAGAGCCCACCCGCTCCCCGGGGGCGCCCGGGCGGCACCTCACCCGTGCTGCCATTAGGAAACCCTCTGCCATTTTCTGCGTCGGGCAGGACATTGGGCAACCACAGCCGGGTTTGTTCAGGCCGGGCGAGCCGGGAGCGAGCGGCACACCCTGGGAGGAAGGAAAAAAATACTAACCGGGGAGATAGAGCACGGGGCTGCGCTGGGTGCTGCCGATAAAGGCAGAGAGAGAGCCCTGCCTGCCTGCGGGAAGGGGAAGGGGAGGGTGTCCGGCCGCTCGGGTGGTTGCACAAGGCAGCCACGTGCTGGGCTTTTTTTCCCCCCCCTCCCCGGGGCAAGGGCTCCGTCGCCAGCAGCCTGCGTGGCCCCGGTGTCTCCGGCAATCGTGGGTGACGCCACCCGGTCCCCTGGAAAGGGAAGGATTTGCCTGCGGGAGCAGGTGGGAAAAGCCCCATGGAGGATTTCCCACATCCCAACCCCAGCCTGTTTCCCACCGTCATTAATTTTCACCAGTGCAACAACCCCCCCCACTCCCAGCCCCCAGCAGAGCCAGCACCCAAAGGCTTCCCAGCCCGCTGGGGGGGGGGTGATGACCCCCAATGAGCTGGGGTCCCTCTGTGCAGCTGCCCACTGACCCCAGCACCTCCCTGCTCTTCCTTCCTGGGGGGCTCTTGGGGAGTCCCCACTCCTCCTTCCCAGGGGGGGTCCCCACATCCCCTTCCCAGGGGGGGTCCCCACTCCTCCTTCCCAGAGGGGGGTCCCCACATCCCCTTCCCAGGAGGGGGTCCCCACTCCTCCTTCCCAGGAGGGGGTCCCCCCACCCTCACATCACACTAACCCCAAACAGGTGTCCCCGCACAAACCCACTCCGCTTCCCACGGTGGGGACACACCAGCTGGGGCGGTGGATGCTGCTGGAGGGCCCCCCAGCCAGCCGGCCCCCTCCCCGTGCCGCAGCCCAAGCCGAGCAGGGGACGCCCACGTGGAGGCTTCGAGTCACCCCAACGGCTTCGGGAGGAGCAAAGGGCGAAAGTCTGCGCCGGCAGCGAGGACGGCTCCGTCGGTGAAGGCACGGAGGGGTCAGCTGCAACACCCTCCAGACCCAAGGAAAGCTCTTTTCCAGGCGCCACACGGATTCCTCAGGCTCCCGGGATTGATTTAACTTGGTTTTCTCCAGGAGCCGCGCGATGACTCAGAGCTACTCCGATTCCTCGTTAGCTCGGCTTAATCCCAGGCTGTACGAGCACGCCGGTGTGAGCGCTCCCGCCTTCCGGAAGGGGCTGAGAGGTCCCAGGTCCTTATTTCAGGTGGCAAGGGGAGGGCAGCCTGTCTGCGGGCCATCTGCCCGCCACCCCCACGCCGTGGGTCGTCACCGAGTTCACTCTCACTTCCCTCTTCGAAGCGGAATTCTTGGTGCAGGAGTGCAATGAGGATGGGGACACACACACACAAATTTCTTCCTCCAGTTTGCCTGCTAAACGCTCATTTTGAGAGCAGTTCTTGGCCCCAGGGCAGGCTTGCAGACTTCCCCCGACCCTCTGCTGTCTGTTCCAGAGAGCACAGAGCCACCCGGAGCATCACCAGCCTGGGAGAAGTGTCCCCTATTCGCAGAGGGTCCCCTCGCTGTGAGCTCGGAGCGTCACGGTGCCCGTGGGATGCGGGAGGGGGTGCTCAGCCCCACGAGGTGAGCCCTGGGCTGGCAGCAGGACCATCCCCCTCGGCTAAACCTCTCTATCTCCAGGCACAGGCTCCTTATCTCAACGCGGGCTCGTGCAACGTGGCTGCTCACCCCACTGGTCCCCCGAGCAAAGGGAGAAAGACACCTCTATTTCCCACTTGGAGCCAGCAGCTCCCTGAGGAGGGGGGGACAAGCGCTTCATCCTTTTTGTGCCAGAGATGAAGGTGGCATCTCTGCTGGCAGTGGGCTGGAGGGTGCCCCTTGGACACCCCAGCTCGCTGCCCTGCAGGCACTCCTGGGGACAGGAAAAACAGAGGCAAACCACCCCCTCCCCTCCAGAAAGCTTCAGTGCTTCCCTGGCCCTGGGGCAACCTGGGGAGGCTGCTCCCATGCCCACCTCTCCCTCCTCCCAAGCACCAGCAGCCGAATGTGGGCCACTCCTTGGCTTTGTTCCCTTCGCTCCCGGTTGCCACGAGGCCAGAAGCAGCCAGGTCCGCACCCCCGCGGAGGAAAGCCCGACCAGGAACAGCTCATCCTCGTGGAACACGAGCACAAGCCCAGCACGGGGGATCCTCCACCCACCGGTGCCTACAGAAACCGCCGGATGCTCTCCCCGCACCGCAGCATCACCGTGGACCGGTGCCAGCAACGCACTTTGCAGCCTCTTGGCTGCCAAGAGCTGGTGGTGGGGTCCCCCCCCCCCTCCCCCATCCTCCTCCTCCTCCTCCTGCCTGCCATCCCACCCCAGGGATGCTGCACCCGCCGGGAAGCCACACACACAAGGGCTGGAGATGCTGATTTTTCAGGAGCCATCTCCGTGTCTTCCCCGTGAGAGCTTGGCCCGGGTTAAGCCCCCTCGTGCGTGAGCCAACTTAGCCCTGGTTCCACCCGTGGAAAAGCTGGTCCCAGCAAGGCTCTCGAGCTGCCGAGGAGGCAGGGAAAGGGCAGAACATGCCAACCCCCAGTATCAGGGATTCTCCCGGGCTGCCCGTGAGCGTGGTGTGCAGCCTTGGGGCTTATACGTAACAGGAGGTCACTCCCAGCCCTGCCCCGGCATTCCTGCAGGCTGGCACATTACAGGGATAACCACCTCAAATCCCCGGCACAAGCCGCCGCGTGACGCACCAGCCAAAAGCATCGGGAGTTATTATTTTTAAACAAAAGGCCAATACAAAAAAAAAACAAACAAAACAATCCCACAGACTGCTGGAAGGAGGGGACCTTCACCTTGGGAGCTGCAGCATCCCAAAAAAGGCACCTGGAGATGGGAGGGATGGTCCTGTGGGATGCCCGGGCATGTGGCAGCCCCCAGGATGGGAGCAGAGGGCAGGAACATCCCACTGAGGAGTAACTGGCCACGTGCCACCAGGGCGAGCGGGTCACCACAGGGCTGGACAACCAGCCCAGGGACCGTGTCCCTCCCACACCGGCCGACTTCTCCCTCCCACCCGATGGCAGCAGCCTGGGAAAAGGCCGGGGAGCATCGCTGGCCATCCACCACGCGGGTGTCGAGCGAGCGGGTTTGCACCCGTGCTTCTCCCTTCTCGGGGTACGGCCACCGCGGCGAGTCCTGCGCCGGGGGCTGCTCAAACTGCCCGGGAGGTGACAAGCAGCGGGTTTCACACTGACTCATTTGTGGCACTGCCCGGGTGGGGATGCTGAGGCACTGCACCAGAATAAGGCTCCCTCCCTTCTCGTCCCCCCCCCCAACACTGCCCCAGCATAAAGTCCTTACAATTTCCCCAGATTTAAGTTACTGAAGGACAAAGGAGGAAGGGGGGAAGCAAACCCCATAACTGCCTGATTTCCACAAGGGGTGCTCCCCTGCCCTCCCAAAACAGTTATTTGGGGGCTGCCCCTTCCCTGCCCTGAGCTAACGTGACCTGCACCCCAGGATGTCAGCCCTTGGGGTGCAGGTCCCCCAAGAACGAGAGGGACACAGGGGTCCCGCATGGTGGCCAGGCAGAGGGGAAGGTTTGTCCCGGTGCCACCCGGCACATGAACTTTCCCCAAGGCATCCCCCCAGGTCCGTTCCCCACCCCAAACGCCTCATTAAGAGAGCGACCACCAAACAACTACGGTTTGGATTTTTTAAAAGATGGGAATTAAGTGAGAAAAAGGGTACCAGCACCAAGGGTTTCTTCCATACTCGGAAGAACACACACAGCTTCGAGTGCTCACTCGGAGGCTGAGAAATGACTGTAACTCAAAGCACCACGTGCTCCCTAATGACCACAACTCCTGGATCCTCCTAATTAAAAGGCGCCGTGCCCATCCCCACCGGGGGCTTGTCACATTTCCAGCCTGGCAGGACAGCAGGGACCAGCAGTCATTAGATAAAATGCTCTTCAAGAAGAGAAGAGTTTATGATCCCCATCACCTGTGGGCTCATATAGATTTAAGTAATTAGTCTTTAGCCTTCACCAGTTGACTCCTCTGGTGCAGAGTGCCCTGTCAGCACCAAGTTCCCAGTACCTACCTGTGGGAACTGTGGAAACATCTTGGGAGCCCTGAGCCGGCCTGGGCAGCTCCCACAGAGCAGGTGAAGGACAGTGGGAGGAGGACAAGCTTCCTGGCAGAGCACAGCACACTGCCACGGATGCTTTAGGATGTGGGACCACACTCCCACCACCACCACCCACCCGCAAACATCTCACTATTTGGTTCTCCATCACCTGTCGCTGCTTTCTTTAGTGATGAAAGCTGCTTTGACCCCAACCCTGAGAGTTATTTTTTTTGGATTGAGAACAACAGCCCAAGGGAAGGAGTAAGGATTTATTTGGGGGTTTCCTCTCCTTCAACTGCAAGGGTTAAATAGGAGCAGTATCAAAGGCAAGAAGATGTGAAACCAAAGAGCCACGTGCTCCTCTTTCATCCCGATGCAGCCAAACAACGCAGACACCACCCGAATCCCCCAGCACATCCCAGGGGTCATCGAGTTCCAACCCCCTGCCCTGGGCAGGGACACCTCCCACCAGAGCAGGTTGCTCCAAGCCCTATCCAGCCTGGCCTTGAACCCCTCCAGGGATGGCGCAGCCACAGCTTCTCTGGGCAACCTGTTCCAGTGCCTCACCACCCTCACTGTAAAGAGTTTCTTTCCCATGTCTAATCTAAATCTCCCCTGAGGAGAGCCGACCCAGCCAGGCCCCTCCTCCCCACCAGATTCACACTCCTGTGCCCCCACACCCCTGGCCTCTGAGCTGCTCTCCCACCACCCCCCCAGCCCCGGCACCCGCTCTCTCCTCGGCACACACCAAACCCACCCACCGCTCACACGTGCGCCCGAGAGCGACACCAGCCCCGGCCACCGGCTTGCAAAATCCGTACTGGGGCACCTGTTTGGGTGTCAAACCCTGCTCCCCCCCTCCCCGACCCCGCTGTGGTTTACCCTTTCTCGCCCCCGGGCTTGCAGCAGTTTGCAGCCCAGCTGCGGTGCCAAAGAAACCTCTGAGAAGAAGGAGAGGCCACCAAGGCTTGCTTTTGGTCACCAGCAAACAGGAACAAAACAGGCAGAAGCCCTCCCCCCCCAAAAATGAGCAAGCGGCACTAGGTGCTGATTGCCCCGTTAATTGGGCTTGGAGCAGCAGAGCCCCTGGAGCCCCTCGTGACGCAGAGGGGGCCCTGGTTTCTCCAGGGCACGGCTGCAGTTGAACCCTCCAGCTGGTTTTGGAGGTGGGATGGTTCCAAGCCGTGGGAGGTTTTCCGCTTGGAAAACAGGCGGGAGCCAAAGGATGCTCGTTGGGAGAGCGCGGTGGAGTGAGCTGAGCTGGGTGGCGTTTCCCAGCTCAGGACAGCCACGGGATGGTGATGGGGATGCTCTCCCAAACCCTCCAGCCGGGTCGATGCTCTGCAAGGCTGATGGTACGATGAGCTCACCCTGGAAATCCCTGGGAGGGACCATCCAGGAGCGGGGCGCAGGCAGGAGGAGGAGGAGGTCCCGGCTCCCCGCGGCGGGAAGGATGACGCCGTGCTGGGGAAGAAGGCAGGCACTTCCTCTTGCCACAGGGACCCCGAGGCAACAAGGCAGGCCCTCAGGTCCCCTTCCCCCTGCAGAGCGTGGGCCTGAGCGGGGTCTCGGGGGGGAGAAGCAGAGCCCACTGTGGGCAAGCAAGCCAGAGGGATGGCTTCTGCCTGGTCCTGCTGGCCTGGCTGCAAGGCAGGGCAGGACCAGGGTAAAGCCCAACCTCATCCCTCTGCCCCCAAATCCCTGAGGTTCAACAGTGAAAGAAAAACTGGCTAAACCCCTCCCTGCGGGATGCAGGCACGGATGCGGGCTGACCCAGAGCCTTCTGATCTCGAAAGGTTTTGTTTGCAAAGGGCTGGTGGCAGCTCTCACGGCACCAGGCAGCACGTGTGAGAGCCTGAACCAGAGCCTTTCAACCCAAACCTCAAACCAGCAGCAACAACAACAACAAAGCCCCGGCATGGGCAGGAGAGGAGGAGGAGGAGGAAGAGGAGGAGGAGGATGATGCCAGGCAGAGTGGGAGCAGGCAGGGAGCCGTGTACCCCAGCCTGCCCGCCCCTCACCGTGGCTTCGAGCCTGCCGCTGCTTCCGAAGGGCCCCGCTCGCCCGGGAAAGGGAAAAACCCACAAAAACAAAAATAAAACCGCACACCCGCTCGTTTATCGGGCCATCGCTTCCAGAAAGTAGGTTAGGGCTTTCCTGCCCAGCCCGGGCCAGGGGAGCAGGCAGGGCCCTCCCCCGCCGTTTCCCCTCCCCACGGGCCGGGTCACCCCACCGGGACCCGCACCCGCTTCCCCGTGGGATGAAGAGGAGGGTGCCCCCCTCTCCACCTCCCGGTCCGTCCGGGGGGCGCCGGGGAAGGGCAGGGGGATCCGCGCCGCCCTTCCCGACCCCAGCAAAGAGCCCCCTCCGTGGCGGGGGTGGGGTGAAGGCAGGGTCAGGCACCCACCGCCGGCGGGGCCGGTACCCCGGGGCCGGTACGGCGGGGCGGGAGGCGCGGGGCGGAGGAGGAAGCTGGCGGGACGCGGCCGGTCACAAAGCAACCAACGAAGCGAAACGGCGCGGAGGCACCGGGACCTCCCCCCCCCCCCGCCACCCTCGGCCCCGCTCACCTCGGCGCGGTCGCGGTCCCGGTCCCGACCCTGCTCCCTGTTCCCCTCCCGGTCCCGGCGGCACCGGCCGCCGCCTCCACCTGGGCCGGGCGGGGCCTGGGGGCGGGGCGGGGCTACGCGGGGGCGGGGCCTACAGAGGGGGGCGTGGTTTGGAGAGGGGGCGTGTCCTCCCCCGCGCGTCACGCGTGGGTGTCCCCCCCGCGGGTGTGTCCCCCCCCCCGCCTCCCGGTGGCACCCACCGGCCCGGGAGTGCGGGAACCGAGCGGGGGTGGGCCCTGCCGCCCTCCGCCCCGGGGCTGCGGGCTGTGGGCACCGCCGGCACCGCGCGCTGCCGGGGTGGGTCACCGTCAGGACCAGGCTCAATTAGAATTGGTCACTATTAGCAGTGGTCACTATCAAGACCGGGCTCTATTAGGATCTGTCTCCATTAGGACCAGGCTCTATTAGGACAGGGGACCATTAGGACCAATCACTATTAGGACTGGTCACTATCAGGACTGAGCATTATTAGGACTGGTCACTCTTAGGACCAGGCTCTATTAAGATCAGTCTCTATTAAGTCCAGGTTCTATTAAGACTGGGTATTACTAGGACCAGTTACTGTTAGGACTGGTCATTATTAGGACTGGGCACTATTAGGACCAGGCACTATTAGGATTGGTCACTATTAGGATCAGGCACTATTAGGACTGGTCATTCTTATGACCAGGCTCTATTAGGACTGGGGACTATTAGGACCAATCACTATTAGGACTGGTCGTTATCAGGACCGAGCACTATTAGGACTGGTCACTCTCAGGACTGGGCACTATTAGGATCTGTCTCCATTAGGACCAGTCTTTATTAAGACCAGGCTCTATTAGGACCGGGTGCTACTAGGACTGGTCACTCTTAGGACTGGTCACTATCAGGACCAGGCACTATTAGGACTGGGTACTATTAGGACCAGGCATTACTAAGATCAGTCTCTATTAAGACCTGTTACTATTAGGACTGGTCACTGTTAGGACCGGGCACTATAAGGACCGGCCACTATTGGGATCTGTCTCTATTAGGACCAGTCTCTATTAAGACCAAGCTCTATTAGGACCAGGTTCCATTAGGACTGCTCACTATTAGGACTGGGCACTATTAGGACTGGTGATTATTAGAACCGGTGAATATTAGAACCAGATTGTATTAGGACTGGGCACTATTAGGAAAAATCACTATTAGGACCGGTTACTAATAGGACTGATCACCGTTAGGGCTGGTCACCATTGGGGCTGGTGACTGTCAGGGCTGGTCACCACTGGGGCTGGTCACCACTAAGACCAGCTACTATTAGGACCAATCACTATTAGGACACCAGGACGTGGCCCCCTCAGACCCCATGTCCAAGCAGTGCCCCCCGCAGTGTGCCGGGCGGTGTGGTGGTCACGGTGTGGGCTGGCACAGCCCAGAGGCCACCGTGTGCCCAGGCACGTCCCTCCGGCTGGGCCAGCTGCAGGTGACACACGGCGACGCTGGGGCAGCGGCTGCGGAGCCGGTCCTGGTGGCTTTGACAGCTGTGACTCCTCCGGCAGAGCCTCGGGGAGCTGCCCTGCTGTGCCAAAACCCTCCCTGGGTGCTCCAGCTGGGGATCCAGCTTGGATTCTCTGATGTCTAGTAGGGTGTTGAGCTCGTGCTCGCAGTGGCCCTCCACCTTCCGCTTCCACGGCTTGTCGCTCAGCAAATCTGCTCCCTGTTCCTGGTTGGAAAAAAAAAAAAAAAAAAAAAGGCTGGAAAAAAGCTTTGTGTTCCTCCCGGCTCCTTTGAAGTTGTGTTCTGAAGCGGGTGGAGAAGGGGAGAGAGCCCAGCGGGTGCCAGGGCTGGGGCTGGGTGGCTGGGCACCCCGCCGTGGGGCTGCGCCGTGGGGCGGGTGGGTGCTCCGTGCCCGTGACGCAGGGGGCGAGGGAGGGAGGGGTGAGGTTGGGGGTGAGGGTGGCAAGCAGGGACCTGCGCCAAGATGCCAGGCAAGGACTTCTCCCCGCGTCTGGGTGGGGACGAATCAGCCCGGCTTTGGCTGGGACAAACGACGGCCACCAAAAAGGCATCGCTGCCCTGGCCCTGCCTGCGCCCCCCCAAAGGCTTGGGTTTGTGTCCTTCTGAGGAGGAGTGGGGTGGGATGGCGAGGAGGGAAAGAGAGGAGGGTGACTGCCACCTCTGCAAACCCCACGGGGCGTTGGGCAATAAGGAAGTGAAAGAAATGACCGAAAAAACCCCCAAGGCAGCAACGTCAGGGTGTTGCATCAGCGCGGTGGGGAGATGCTCCATGGAGCGCTTCCCTCTGCCGTGCAAACCGCCCCACCACTCGGCCAGAAGCGTCCCGGCTGGCCTGTCCCCACAGGGGAGCGGGGAGGGGACAGGGAGGCGTGAGGAGACCCATCCTCTCTCTGTGGGGACTCCCGGCAGCAGTGCCGGTGGGTGACTTGCTGGGAGCCCCCTTTGTGATGTGCCAGGTGTGGGGACATCTGGGCAGGAGCCATCTGTGCAGACTGGAAGAAAGGAAACATCACACCCGTTTTTAAAAAGGGTAGAAAGGAGGACCCTGGGAATTACCCACCTGTCAGCCTCACCTCCGTGCCTGGGAAGATCATGGAACCTTCTAGATGCCATGCTTGGGCACATGGAGGACAGGGGGGTGATTCAGGACAGCCAACATGGCTTTACCAGGGGCAGGTCCTGCCTGACTAACCTAGTGGCCTTCTATGATGGAGTGACTAGGTCAGTAGATAAGAGACGACCTATGGGTGTGATCTATCTGGACTTGTGTAAGGCCTTTGACACGGTCCCCCATGACATCCTGCTTGCCAAATTGGAGAGATACAGATTTGATGGGTGGACTGTTCAGTGGATAAGGAATCGGCTGGATGGTCGCATCCAGAGGGTTGTGCTCAATGGCTTTAAGTCCAGATGGAGAACAGTGACAAGTGGTGTCCCTCAGGGGTCCGTGCTGGCACGGTACTGTTTAATATTTTTATCAATGACAACATCAGTGAGTTTGCAGGTGACACCAAGTTGTGTGGTGCTGTCGATACACCTGAGGGATGGGATGTCATCCAGAGGGACCTGGACAGGCTGGAGAGGTGGGCTCAAGTAAACCACATGAAGTTCAACGGGAGCTAGTGCAAGGTTCTGCACCTGGACCGGAACAATCCTGAGTATCAATACAGACTGGGTGACAAAGTGTAAGAAAGCAGCCCTGAGGAAAGGGACTTGGGTGTGTTGGTGGATGAGAAGGTGGCCATGAGCAGGCAGTGGGCACTTGCAGCCCAGAAGGGCAATCGCATCCTGGGCTGCATCCAAAGAAGTGTTGCCAGCAGGTCCAGAGAAGGGATTCTGCCACTTTGCTCTGGTGGGACCTCACCTGGAGCACTGTGTGCAGGTCTGGAGCCCTCAATATAAGAAGAACATGGACCTGATGGAGCCAGGACCGAGCCCTGTGGTGCCTGTGTTCCCACTCCCATCCCTCTGCCCCGGCGCTGCTTCGGAGATTTCCCCGTTTCACCAGGGATTAAATTTACTCTTTGCATCTCCTCCGTGGTTTGGTGGTCATCCCTCCGTCCCGCATGTGCCGGCTCCCGCGCCATCCCTCCCTGTTACGCCACAAAATCCTCCGGGGTGGGATCCGTCCCCGGCGGCTTGGGACCAGGCGAGGTCCTGCTGGTCCAAAGGCTGGGAGGTGGCTGCTGGCAGGGAAGGTGTCCCCATCCCTGGACATGGAGACACACACATCACTCGTCAGCACTCGGCTTCGTTAGAAACCAAAGTCAAGGTCCTGGGGGCCTTTTAAAAGGGGATTTTCAGAGGCAAGCTCAGCCCCACTTCCCTTGGAAGTGGGACCTTTTTCTCAGATAATTCAAGTATCTTTGGAAGAGGGTGTTTGCTGTCAGGGCAGCTGTGTTTTTCTCCTCCTGGAGATGCTGATGCACAAACCTGGGTGCCAACGGGGCTGTGACGTGTGGCAAGAGCCACCATCCCGCTGCAGGAGAAGGGATGGAGCCGGGGGGCTGCCTGCCTGCCTCCCCCGGGGAGAGGAGCCCTGTGGGGCTTGACCTGTCCCACTCACCATGCACCCTCTGTCCCCAGCTGGGACACACGGGGGGACAGAGTCAGCTTTATGAGATGCGCTGGGGATGGATGGAGCTGGGAAATGTCTTTTCGGGTGGGTTCCCACCTCTGGAGGGCTTCCAGGAGCCCGGCACCAGCTTTGGTGACTTTTCAGAGGCAGCATCACGAGGACGCTGGGGGCAAAAGATTCTGGTTTTCACAAACCTTGTGTCATAAACCTCCCCCCCCCCCGCAACGCTCCCATCCCAGGACTGAGCTCCAAGGTTTCCTTCTACTTCTGACACATCAACCGCTTCCTGGAAGGTCTCAACCTGTGTTCTCCAGGACTTTTTTTCCCCATTGTTGACTCTTCACAAGCCCCCCATCTGGGTGTGGGGACCCCCCGGGTTGTCTCCAGTTGCTCCCACACGCCGGCAGCTGGGTTTGTGTCCCCACAGCCCATCCAGGACCCTGTGTGTGTGTGTCCCCCATCCCCTTATTCCCTGGTCTCTTGGAACACAGCCTGGGGGAAAAGCCCCCCGTGGAGGGGACACATCCTGCCCCAGCCCTTGCCACCGTTTTGGACCCTGCTCCTCACTCTGTCTGGTCTCACTCAGGGTGTCCCAGGGTGACAGCAGCCGGTGGCAGGGCTGGCTGCCTGCGGCGCTGCGGTTCCCGGTGCGAACGGCAGAGGCCAGGCCACGGCCGCGCTCGGCGTCACCGGGAGGCGGGTGGAAGCTGTTCCCAGCGGCAGCAGAGGATGCTCAGCCTCTGCCATCACTCCCTTCCCTCTCACCTCCATCTCACCAGCCTCTGCTGCCCCGCTCACCCATCCCCTGCCAGCGCCACCCTGGGTGTCACAGCCGTCACCCCCTGCCACCCCTCAGGGACACGGTGCACCCCGGGACCACGTGAAGTTTTTCCTATCAGGCAAACTGGGATCCCAGGTCTGGTTCTGTCAGGGCAAAGCAGATGGAAAAAAACCCCCAGAGCCTTTCCCGCTGGCATCGTGGAGCTGGTGGCAGCAGTGCCACCTGTCTGTGCAGCAGATGGAGCTTGTCCCAGCATCCTCACCTGCCCAGCCCTCCTGCCCCCCTGCCCCCTGCTGCCCCCCTGGCCATCGAGGGGCTGGGAGATGGGGAGCAGCACCCATCGCCCACCCATCCTGTCCTCTGCCTCTCCCCCCTGCTCCATCACCTTCCCAAACACAGGGATGCTCCTGCTCACCTCCACATCCACAGCCTGGGGAGCTGGGGGACCCCAGCTCCCATCCTCAGAGGCACTGTCACCCCCAAATCCTGACCGAGCCGCCCTCGCAGCACACAGACCCCTCCAGACACAGATATTAGTGGGAAATTTGTATTTTTACCCTCTTCAAACCCTGTTTCCTCCCCCCACTCCCTCCCTCCTCCGCCAGCCCGCGGTGGGAAAGCATGGAGAACTAGGACAATATCAAATGCAATCAAAAGCAGGCTGGTGGGAGTTTGTCTTTTGGGGTTTCCTTCTCTTTTATTGCATTCCCAAAGAATAAACATTTGGGAGGGCCCTGGGGTGATTTAGTGGAGCAGGAAAGGGCAGGAGGCCGGGAGCCGCCCGCTCCCTTCGGCAAATCCCTCAGGACGACAGCCCGGCCTTGGGGATTTTCCTTCCAGTAGAAACGACTGCCCAGTCAGACAAGAAGGCTGGGAATGGCCTGGCTTGATGGGGAGGCTGCTTTGCCCCCCAGCACTGGGGCTGGACTCAGCGGGAGCTGCTGGGATGGGGGGACGGCAGGGGGGGGGAGGAGGAGAGGAGATTGAAGCGGGTGAATCCTCAGCGGCGCGGAGGAAGCGGTGACCTTTGAGAAAGCAATCTTCCTCGCCCGCTGCTATTTATCCAGCCTTCCCCAGCAGCTCCTTCTGCGGAGCCAGACCCCGTATGCACAGGCCAGACTGGGGGATGCTGGGCTGCCCTGGTGCTGAGCCTTGGCCACCTCCACTCCGGGGGTGCTCCTGGTTCGTGGAGCTGAACCCAAGGTTTCCTGCTGGAACGGCAGCTCTGCAAGGGGATGGACCTTCCTGCCTGCCGGGTGTCTTTGGGCAGGGGACATCCCTTCATCCCACTGGCTGGGTTGGTGGGGGGAGCAGAGCTCCAGCCATCCATGCACCACAGACCCCCGTCAGCCCCAACCCCCCCCCAGCCCCTCTTAGCCATGGAAGGGCTAAGATTTCAGCGTCCCTGGTGGGGAGATGGGTGCTTGGTAGAGGGCAAGGATGGATGGCCAAAAGTGCAGCTTCCCCAGCACACCCTGGTCAGCATCTGCATCTCTGCTGGCACCATCCCTCCATAGGCACCCCAGCATCTGCAGGCACCTCTCTCTGGCTTCACCCCGACCCCTCCACCAGCCTCCGGTCCCAAAGTGGACCGTGGCACAGGTGGGTTTGCGTGGAGGGGAGGGACGGACGCTGTCTCCCTGACCCCTCGCCCATCCATCATCACTAGGGGTAGATTTAAATCCGGTTCCCAAAGCTGACACTGCGATTTCCAGGAGCTGCTCCCTGCCTGTTGCACCTCCTCGTCACCCGCAGCACCGGTGTGGATGTCACCCCGTGCCCTGGCAGACACGGGCCAGGGATGCTCTGGGGCAAGGGACAGAAAACAGCTCAGCGGGACGCACCTGGGCACATCCTGGCAGCAGGCAGGGCACAGGCAGGGCACAGGCAGGGCGCGGGCAGGACAGCCAGCCCCAGACCCAGGGAACAGCGGCAGCACCACAGGACACATGACGACACGTGTCCCAGGCACCACCAAGACCTCAAAACACTTCAATGGGATGCAGGTATTTATAAAAATATATTGTTAAATCCCGGGTATAATCATAATTTGCCGGTAGCAGAACCCCGAGTGCTGCCCAGCTCTTGGCAGGCAGATGAGAAATGGGCTTTCTTAAGTTTAAAATAAATCAATTTACCTGCCCAAGCGCTGCCGGGCTTTTTGTCAAGCCAATTTTTGCCTCTACCAAAAAACAATAGCATAAGTGAAAGTATTTGTCGTTGTTCACGGAAACGTCTAAAGAAAGTAAATGAAAATCATGTTATTGCTTAGAAAAGTCTAAAGTCTAAATCCCCCTGCTATAGAAAGGTAAAACCACAGCAGTGTGGCAGAGCCCGATGATTATTTTATTTCAGGAGCTATTATTTGGAACATCAGCCTCAAAACCGATCAAACGTGAACAACGGCGTCTGCGGGGGGGGGGGGGGGGGGGGGTTTTAAAAGTTT
>JAOTQQ010000003.1:29035107-29076335 GCA_026546715.1 Gallinago undulata | reverse complement strand
TGTAAGCATTGATCAGATCCCCCCTCAGCCTTCTCTTCTCAAGGCTAAAAAGACCCAAGTCCCTCAGCCTTTCCTCATCGGAGAGATGCTCCAGGCCCTTCATCATCTTTGTGGCCCTTTGCTGTCCCCTCTCCAGCAGTTAGGAGCAGTTAGGGTCTCCAGATCCTGGCCCTGTTCCAGGGGGGGCAGCTCCCAGCTGGGCTCAGCTGGCTTGCACGGGGGTGGCCACAATGGCACAGGCACCAGAGAGGAGTAGAACAAGGAGGAGCATCTCTGGGGCAGGCAAATGGGGCTGGGGGACATGGGCGTCCCCCCCCCAGGACAGGGTAGAGACCAGCCGGTCCCATGGCCTGAGCCCCCA
This sequence comes from Gallinago undulata, assembly GCA_026546715.1. Classification (NCBI taxonomy): domain Eukaryota; kingdom Metazoa; phylum Chordata; class Aves; order Charadriiformes; family Scolopacidae; genus Gallinago; species Gallinago undulata. The sequence goes on along the minus strand of JAOTQQ010000003.1, from coordinate 29,075,974 downwards.
GCTTCTTCCTCCTGAATTTTTGGGGGGGATCACTTTGCAAGTGGGTCCCTACTTGCCATGCCAAGGAGAGCGAAGCCGACCTGAAGCAGGCGTGGGCACTGCCCTTATCTCAGCCCAAGAGATAAAACCAAGAGGTGAAACGTTGGGTCCCGGCGAGCAGAAGCTGAAGGGAAGGAGGAATAACAGGGGACGAGGGGGTCCCCAGCCGGTGGGTTCCAGGGGGGGTGACAGGGAGCAGCTGTGCCTTCATGCGCACCAGAGAGCCACGCGCAGAGCCAGGACCCGGCCCCCCTTTCTGCGCTTCCACACGGCATTTATCAGCCCTGTCACTCTGGAATGGGATGTTTTCCTTTTTCTGTTCCTTTTCATCTCTCCCCAGATGAAATTTTACCCCGATTTAAGTGATGCCCACTCTGCTGTGGGCGGCGAAGAGGGGGGCGTTCGCTTTATCTCCATCTCTTCCCCCCCCCCTCCCCGAGCTCTGCCCCTGCCACCCTCCCTGCTTCGTTTTACTTCCTACAGAGCTGGTAAAAATAAACATGTTTTCGTTTGCATATATTCGACTGGCCTGCAATTTGGCTGCCGGGGGGGGGGGAGCTCCTCGAGGGACGGCAGCTGCACACATCTGGATTCGCTTTAGAAAAATGTGCCTGGAAAAAAACACAAGCCCCGAGCCCAGCTTACACACGCGTGGGTGCACGAGGCCACGGGCCAGTTTTTTCTAGGGATGCAAAAAAAAAAAAATATATAAAAGAAGAAGAAACCAGGCCCTGTTGGAAGGGGAGGTGAGGGGACACCAAAGCCAAGGCACTCCGGTGGGTCAGGCGTGAGCACGAGGACTTTCCAGCCACCCCAAGATCACTTCCCTGGTGATTGCGACCAAGCCCAGTTTTGGTTGTGGGAAGGGAAAGGAAGGGTTTGCACTGGAAAGTAAAAATTCCCACCTGGAGTATATTAACCTCCAAGGTTAACGTGTGAACTTTGTCTAAAGACGAAACATCCCTGTACGGAAACATCCCTGGCCCAGCATCCGCAGAGCACGGGGAGTACATGAACTCCTCCAAAATATGCGCCGCTGGCCCCGAGGTTTTGGCAGAAATCGGTGAAGCTCATGAGAGTCCCGTGATGTACTCCAAAAAAAAAAAATTAATTTAAGAAAAATCTAACAGTCTTGCTCCAAGCGATCGCTCTCCAGCGAAGTCAATGACTGGACAGGTCTTTTCCCACCTGCATGGACCTAATGGTGGCACCGGCCAGCAGCCGAGCTCTGAGAGATGCCTCCACCAAGGGCACAAGGGAAGAGGAGCTGCTTCACCATTCGGAAGCATCAGCTGCTGGCACCTTCGTGGGTGCAGGCTGGTGGGGGTGAATTCTAGGGGTGCTGACCCTAAAGGACAGCCCACCCCATCAGCGAAGCAGCATCACTTGTCACCCTGTGCCTGTCCTTTTTTATAAACCCCTTGTCTTGCACGCTGCCCTGCCAAGGACGGTGCCCTGAGCAGTTATTTCCACCCAACCCTCTGTGCACGCCCAGGACAGGCCATTGCTCCTCTCCACATATTTTACCACGGGACATAGAGAGGAAAGGACTGCAAGGCCAGAGAGTGACTGTAGTGGCATTAGTGGTGCCATTTTGGGACTATCCAGGACTCTGCAGGAAGGCGAAGGAGCTCTGGGGAACACAGTCAAGATGTTTAGAGCCCTCCCCAGTTCCCCCAGTGCCCAGAGCCAGGGCACTGGGTGATGGCACAAACTCCAGGCTGCATCTCGCCAAGCCCAGAGGAACAGGAGAAGACATTTATCAACAGTCATCCCCAGGGTCACTGCCTGAACATGGGCAGTGCCAACCTCTTGGCATGAGTGCTGGAAGGAGCAGGGCTGGTGTTTTCCCCTCCATACAGGCTTCCACACATCCTGAGCAGAAACCTGCTGCTGCAGCCAGCAGAGCAGAGGGAAAAACCCCACCAAGAGCTTTGCTGGGAGCAGGCACCCAGTGCTGGTCACCCCGACAGTGCCCGGGCTGGGCAGTCCCTGGGCATGGAAGGAAAACACCAGGAACAGGGGAAAGAAAAAATAAAAAATCCTATTCCCTGGGGATGATTAAAAGCAGAGATGAAGTGGCTGCGAGTGAGTGAAGCAGGAGTTTCTGGCTGGCTGCTCCGGAGGAGGGAGGTCAGCCCCAGGGAGAGTTACTGCTGCCCCAGTGTCCCCACGTGGAGGAGGGATGTCCCCAGGGCAGCCGTGGGGATCCCAACCAGGAGCGTGGGCTTGCTGCCTGTCAAACCGACATCCAGGATGGGAGCTGGTCTCCCCCGGAAAGCTGCCAGCTCCCGAGGGCAGCAGCGGAGTGAGGCCAGAGGAAATCTCAGAGGGGAACCCCTTCTCCTACTTCAGTAGGTAACGTCACCATTAACATCAGAGCTTTAAAAATAACAGAGGCATTTCGGGGAACACTGGCTGGCGAGGGGGCCAAAGCTTCCTAGCACACCTGATGATTCATCCTCAGTCCTTTGGGAATCAGTCCCCAGAGCATCCCATAAATCTGAACAGACATGTGCAGGAGGCAACGGGGATCCTCCTCCTCCCTTTTTTTTTTGTAACCAAAGGGGAAACTGAGGCAGCAAAGCCAAGCAGACTCACCCACAGCTTCAGGAGTTGGTGTTGGAGGCAAGATAAGTGCTGCCAGCAGCCACCTCTCATTTTTGGGGGGGAGGGCCCTTTGCCAGGCATGGGTGGGGGTGCTGCCACTCCCCGAGGAGGGACACAGCTCCTGCACGGGATGATGATTGCTACCAGGCACTTTATTTGAAGGAGCCCAGTTTCACCAAGAGGGCAGGAAAATGCTCTATGTAACAAGGTTATTCAGTAAATTTAACAGAGCAGGGACCTTTTTTTCCACATCTAGGGACCCCTCCTGCTACGTCCACTTCATCTTTCCCTCTCCTGATCACAGCCTGAACCCAATTTCTCCCCGAGTGGAGCAGAGCCACCCCAGTTCTGCTGCTGGACGGACAGACCTACACACACCAGCTCTCAGGGCGATGGCACAACGTGTGCCACCCATCCCCATCCTCCTGCCTGTCCCTGCTGCCCAGGGGAGCTGGAGGGAGGTGGGTGGGCTCACCAGCTCCCTACATCTGGCACAGGGATCCCACCTACATTCCGTGCCCCAAGCCATGGGGGAGGCAGCCCAAAGGCATCCCCCCCTCCTTTCCCAATCTCTAAGGCTGGAGGAGAAGGTCTCTCCCACCAGCCCCAAGGGGGGTTGCAACAGCCAGCCATGGAGAAGGATTGGGGATGATGAGACAGGTGAGGGCTGCTGCTGGCCCATGCTGGAGGGTGATGGACAGCTGAGAGCATCTCTGGCCGCAGCCATCAGCCCTGCCACCCTGCCAGGTGAGCAGAGAAAGTGCAAAGCAAAGCTTTTTCGGTGCCAGCCGGTGGTCTCCGTAAGCATCGTGCCCCCAGAAGCGAGGAGCCAGGTCTACCCGGGGGCTTCACATGGAAAATGAGGGCCGTGTCGTTCATCAGTGAACAGGGCTGCACGTCTCCACTGGGCAGCAGAGCCCGTGCCAGGGACTTTGCGATGGCGCAAGCGAGGTGCAGGATTTGGGGGGTGGCGATGGACAGGCCAGGACGGTAAGATGGAGCCAACAACCAACGCTCTCCCCTCGTGCTCTGCATCCCCCTTCCAGCGGCCCCTGCAACTGCTTCACCCCGACCCACCCACACCCTTCGTGGTTCTATTTATTTGGCTTGTTTAGTTTGTTTTTAAACCCCGTGGAGATCAAATTGTGACTTGGCAGCTAACAGAGCTGGCCCTACCGGGCTCCCCAGACTGAGCGAAGATCTTGAGAAGAGACCAGAGTGAAGTCCTGGGGTGAGCGAAGCCCTCCCTGCCCCTCGCCCGGCCCCGCTGGCCGCTCACAGGGTGGCGGTGGGGTACTGCGCCCAGCCCACCTCCTTGTACGCCGCCGTCACGTGGGTGCAGATGAGGGTCTTCATCTTGGTCCAGGCACTGTGCGCCTCCGGGGTGAAGTCGTTGGCGTATTCCTCAGCGATGACCTCCAGCATGACACCAATGAGTTTCTGGAGGGAGGCAGGCAGGCAGCAAGGGGTTAATAATCTCCAGGGAGCGGCTAACAGCAAATTCACCTTTTTCCTCAGAAACCTCGATTTAGTCCCGCGGCTGAGTTCTGGGAATGACAACCCTCCGCAGGACAGAGAGACCTTTGGGAGGCCTTTCAACACCCCAGGGAACAGACGAGCTGGAGGAAGCTGGGACCCAGCAGGATGGGGTCCAGGCATCTCCCCAGCTTGTGCACCTCACGTGATTTAGTCCCTTCTGTCACTCTTGATTTCTAGAAGAAGGGACATAGAGCCACAGCCGTGTCAGAGGGGCTGCAGGCGGGCAGGTCCCCCTGGGCAGAGCCAGGCACTTGATGCTCCAGCCTTGGCCACATTTGGGAACAGTGGTCTGTTCCCAGCATTGCCTTGGGACACTCTGGCCACATGGGGAGCAACCCCCATGACCAGCCAACCTTCTCCAGCTGAGGACAGGCAGCATCCACTTGCCACAGCTCCCTCTCTCCTGCCCTCTTTCTAATTTCTACAGCATCCAGGAGATTCTTAATTTTTTTTTTTTTTTTTGCTCCCATCCTTTACCTTAAAGTAGATGGGCTCCACTTTGTGCTTGAGGGCATGGGCCTTGCCCACCAGGGTCAGGACAGAAGAGACCTTTTCGGAGTCATTGAGGTTCTCCACCACAGTGTTAATGGCAGTCATGACCCGTCGAGCATGCTTACGCAGTTGCAAGCTCCTCTCCATCTCCAGCGGGTCCTCCATGTGCTTGAACTGGCTGAAGTACTGTTTGGCCGACGGAAAGTTGACAAAAAGCCTTCAAGAAAGAATAGACACAAAATACAGTCAGGAGGCTGAGAGGTTAAAGCAGAGCATGGAGTGGTGAAGATGCTGGAAACCAATCCCCCCTTGCACTTAACACAGCCAGGGCTGGTTTTCTCACGGAGTTCCCTGGGACCTGTGGCATTCAGCAGCCTGAAAATCATCAGGTTAATGCCTTTCTCCCCCCAGCCTTCCCCACCTGCTGCTGGGACATTGCAGCTGGATATTCATCTACAAACCAGAGACAAGACTGAGCTCTTGAGAGTCCACCCAGGGATGCCAGACACCGCATGTGCCCACGCACATCAAAACACTGTGTCCTCGCTGTTTTGATGTACTGAGTGTCTCAGGGAGCTGGAGATGAGCACGACAACCTCTCCCTACCCCAGGCAGCCTCTTCCTGCCCTTCTTCCCCAGCCCCACGGGCCATATTCCTGCATTGCCACCCAAAAGAGTCTCTCCCAGCCCAGGCTGCCCCTGACTTTTACAGATCAAACCTCACAGAATCTCCAGCAAGGTCTCAGCCCTGAGGTCATCTGTGCCAGGACCCATGTCCCCCAGCAGGAGGGTGCACCAAACACCCAGCCAGCCTCTCCGAGAGCCTGAGGACCCTCTTTTCTGTGGGATTAAATCAACTCCAATGAAATGCAGCTGAAGCAAATGAAGGAGCAGTTGCAGCTGATGTGCAGAGCTCCCTGTGGAGTGAAAGGGATGGAGGGGGTTTGAAGGGCATGAGATGATGAGGTGCATGTCTGGGGCTACTGATCCCAGCACCACTGATGCCAGCACCACAGCCAGTCATTCTCAGCAGCTGGAGCTCATACTCAAGCCATGTTAACTATCCCCTTCTGCCCAATTTATTCAGAGAAAACCACATCAGCATTTGCTCCCCTCTTTTACCCAGGTCCCTCCCTCCGAGGGGTCTCCCCCTGCCTCCTCTAGGACCCCCCTTCACCCGGACTAGCAAAGGATGTTCTGGAGTCAGCAGACAGCTCCCAGGACTGTCCTCCATCACCCTGTGCTCCAGACAGACTGCCTCCTCCCCTCTCCCAGGCTGCCGTAACCCCCCTCCCCAAACACCATCCCAAACCATGTGAACCCATCCCACCCCTTTTCCCAACCATCCCTACCTCCCTCCAGGACCAGGTGGGATCTTCTTCCCCACTCCACTAATAAGCACAATATTGAGGAGCAGGCTCATTTACCACTTCATTATCCTCCTTTTTCCCCCCTCCCTTCCTTCCTTCCCCCGCTCCCTTGGCTTGTGAAACTCAGGGGCATTGCCAAGGAAGCGGCGTGAAGCAGTGCCTGGAGTGCACCACCGCTTCTGTCGCTTCCCCGAGGCATCTGGGATTCATCAGACATCCCGAAATAGGTTTCGGAGGTGTGAAGAGCGTGCAGCGGAAAGGGTGGAGGAGGAAGGAAGGTGGAAGGGGGAGACAAGGTGTTGCTTTTAAAACCTGGAGGGGGACCCGTGACAAAGCTCCTCTTGTTATTGTGCAGCCTCCTCCCCAAGCAAAGCTCCTCCTGACACATCTGGTCTCTGTCAGGAGAAATAATTTCCAGGCCCAGCTGTCTCCAGCTCCTGTCACCAGAGATGCCCAGTCCATGCCCTTCAGCTTGGAGCTGTTGGAGAGATGGTTGGGGATGGACACTGGTCCCCTGGCCAGAGATGGAGCCAGATGGGACCACACAGATAGCACCATTCGTAGGATTAAAGATTTCTGCCCTGAGCATTTCCCAACAGAAGGACAAACTTTCCTTCCTGTTCTAATGGGACCATTTTTTCCATCTGGCCCCAACATCCTTCTCCCCCTGTCCCATCCCTCTCCACCTTTGGAGAAACAGCTGCAGCTCCCTCCAGTTATTGAGAGCAAACTCCCCACCAAGGTCAGAGCCAAGGATTTTGCTCTCCCTGTTAGAGGATCTTTTCTCCCTCATCCCCCTGCTCTGGCAGGCATCCCCCCAGGTGCTGGGGAGTAGGGGATGCTGCTGGAAGTGGGACCTGCTGCCCACAGACCCCAGTGCAAGGGATGGAGGCTGCCAGCCGGTCAGTGCGTGCCAAGCCCCTGCATCCCAAACCATCAGAAGTTCCCTGAAAAGCCCTGTTTGATCAAGGGCATGTTGCTGTGAAGAGCCAGGGAACGAGCTGAGAAAAATTCCTAGTTGGAGGGGTACAGCAAGAGGGGACCAACCCCTGCATTCCCAGGAATCTCAGCATCCCACGCACTCCCAGGAAAAGGGCCAAAAGGAGCCAGTGGGGCTGATGTCCTTCAGGAGCAGCAGAGGCTTCACGCCTCTCCTACAGCATCACCTCTGCCTCTCTCCTGCTTTCAGCTGGCTATGCCAGGAGCAAAGATTGATTAACCCCCCAAAAAATCCCCAACCTGGGTGAGACCAGGCCAGTGAAGGATGCAAATCCTTGGTTTCTAACTTTCCCCCCCTTGGCAGACCCTCAAGGTGATGTCCCTGTGGGAGTGGAGCACGGCAGCTTTCCTAAGGGACCTGCAAGAGGGACAGCAGTGGTTGCTGGAGGGATGTAAAACAGGAAAACCCTGGCTCACGTCCTCAACCCCATGAGCTGCCTGACTTTGTCGATGGAGAACTGAAACAGGGGAGCCCAAACCATCCCTGCTTCAAGTTGAAAAGCAAATCCATGGCCAGCCAGAGACCTGCAGCCACCTCTCCTTGGCCAGTGCTCTCCAAGAGCTGAGCAGCAGGTGCCTGCAGCAAGAGCTTCTGGCCTGGAGCAAATATTTGAGCTGTCAAACCAAGGAAAAGAGGGAAAGAGGCTCGCTCGGCAGTGCTTGTGAATAAACAGAGAAGATTGATTTAATACAAAGGTTAAATATAACCAGAGGAAAGGAGGAACAAAAGAAGAAAAAAAAAAGAGGAAGAAATAAAATAACTCAAACAACAGCGAATTAGAAGAGGTGTCAGTTGGGGTTTTTCCATCTACAGAACATTTTTTGAGAGTTCAAACATCTCAGGCGCTGGAATTTTGTTGGCTCATTATGTGTGTGTGTTTTGTGCTCTTTTTCTTCATCAGAGTCATTAAAAAGATGATATTTACCATTGCATATCACACAAAATGATGATGGATAGAAACCAGATGCCTGCATACCGATCTCATTAAATTTCTTTTTAAGCGATTCCATTCTGCACCCGCTAATTTGTACTCTGCGAGCTACATCTGGACCCAACTGACAGGATGTCAGGATTGCTTTTCCTCTCTCTTTTGCCCTTTTAACAACTTTAAGGACACAACCGTTCCCAGTAGCAGAGCCAAAGGAAATAATTAAGGTGCAAAACCACTGCAGTCACTGGGAACCTGTTTTCTGTTCAGGAGGAGAGACGCTACTTCTCCTCCCTTCTCCCCAGAACCACCAGAGCAAGCCCCACACAGAAGAAATCTTCAAGCCCAGCCATCCCCTTCCTTTCCCACCTGGAAAAAGAAGGAAAGATGCTTTTTTGGTCTCCCAAGCACCAAAACTCTTGATGCTTCACTTCCCCCGTTGGCAAATTGCAGGGAAAAAATACCAGCAAGCCCTCAAAGCTGCTGGGAGGCTTCACCTGAACCCCCAGCCAGCACTTATAGACTTTTTTTTTTTTTTCTCCTAGATTTTCCTACCCAATGCATTCATGTTTTCTCTCGCCTCATCCCTCTATGTGGGAGAAAGCCAGCCTGGAGTCTCTCCGTGTCCCTTTTCAAACCTCTCCTCCCAACTCCTTTCTGCTCGGGTGCCCACAGAGCAGCTGATAAAGGGTAGGCAGGTGCTGTGTGGTGCTGCTATTTATTATGCCGAGGGCTGTCTCACCGCTTCGCCTGCACCTTCCCCCTGCTCCTCCCAGCCACCTGTAGCCCATCAGCCTATTTTCAGGCTGGGGCAGGGGTGCCGGGTGCTGCCCGTGTTCACAGCTCCCAGCCCAAGGGGAAAAAGTCCAGGAAAGACAGAAAAAGGCAAATCTAAGTGGAGTGAGAAGGGGATGGTGCCCCCGCAGCACAGCTCTGCTCGGGTCCTCTCTCCAAGAGCTCACGGACCGGTGGGGATGGTGGTGGGCAGCATCTCCAGCTCCGGTGTGGGAAGGCTGGAGGGAAAAGGGCCAAGCCCCCCGTTCACACGCTGGTGCTAAATTCAACTCCTTCTACAGCTGAGGGAGAAGAGGTGTAGCTGGCCTTCCTCCAGGTGAAGCCCACATCCTGCTGTAAATCCTCAGGAGCAGACTCCAGCGTGATGCTGAGCGGTGCTGGGAGGCTGTAATGTCCCAGGCACCGCAGAGCCCCAGGGTGGAGGGACCAGGACCCCCCAGTGAGGCCGGGAAGGGGACCAGCAGCAAAGATGCAGCTAAATACATTTGGGCATGAGCTAGCCACCCCTGGGGGCATGTTCTTCTCACTCATGCGTGCACAGCTCACACCTCTGGGTCCACATTGTTGTTGTCTTCCCCTGCCATGGGTGTGGATTCAACCCAAAGCCTCTTGGCTGCGTAAGTGAATCGTTAGGCTGTGGGTAAGGCCAGCTTTCATCAGATAAATGAAATAACAGCACAAAGTGGCTTTCCCACACGCCTCCGGTTTCCTATGGCCCTTGCAATCCCTTTCACTTGGTGCCTTCATCCACAGCATCATCCTCCACACGTGTGTCCCTGCCCCTCTCTGCTGCCAAACTGCTGTCCCTGCCTGCGTCCCTGCACGCTGGGTGCAAGCAGCACGTGGGGGCAGCCGTGTCAGCCCCTTCCACCCCACCACCAGCATCTTCCCTTGACCAGGCACCCTCCCTACAGCTCTGCTGAGCGGGCTCAGCACGGCCCAGCAGGGTCCATGGGCATCAGGAGAGGATGCTAAACCGTGAGACTTGCCTCCAAGGCACACGCTGAGGATGGAGCTTGCTGGAGCCCAGCTGTGTCCCCAACCCACAGGGACAGCAGAGGCGTTTGGAGGTGGAAGACAACCCCCAACCAGGTGGAGATCACATAATCTTAACGGTCGGAAGGCACCTTTGAGATCATTGAGTCCAACCATTCACACACAAACAAAAAGCCCCAACAATCTTGGCCACTAGAGCATACCCTGAAGCGCCACATCTACACGTTTCTTAAATCCTTCCAGGGATGGTGACTGCACCACCTCCCTGGGCAGGCTGTTCCAGTGCCTCACCACCCTCTCAGGAAAGTAATTCTTCCCAATATCTAATCTAAACCTCCCCTGCCCCAACTTCAGACCATTTCCTACGGAGTAACCCAGACTCACAGGGACGTAGTGCCTGTGCTGGTGCTCGCCATCCATCCAGCAAAATCGGGAATCTGCCACCATTTGCTGGTGTCCACCACCACCTCTCCCTCTCCAAGGCACCATTTCCAGCCGCTCCAGCTCAGCGTTACCCGGCGCTGAGCTCCGGCAGGGTTGCCAGGCGGCCAGCACTCCCCGTTCCCCGGCTGGGCTCGGTGCCCGCCAGCCCACCGAGGGCTGTCCTGACATTTCCCTGCCGTTAATGAGCGCTGAAACTCTGCAGACGGGCGCTCGCCGAGCCGCGTTCGGAGCTACAGCCCCGCTCCGCTGCAGCAGCCTCATTAACAGAGGCAATTAGCAGAGTGGAGACTTGGCCCTCACCTCCTGCTCCGGGGGAGGGATTTTCAGGGCTGGTACCAACACATCCATGATGTCCTCAGCCACAGCCAGGGAAAGCATCCGGGGACAGCCTTTGACCTCCCCTGTGCCTTTGTTTCCCTTGGCCAGGGATGTCCTTGCAGGTCTTGGGGTGTGGAGTGGGACCTTTCTAGCTTGGAAGGGATGCAAGGGCATCCCTGGGACAGGGGACATGGGAAAGGCTCTTCTCGGGTCACCCTGAGAGCTGCTGGCAGCCCTGAGGCCGTGGCTGGTGCGGGATGTGCCAAGGGGATCCCTGCACAGCCACCTTGGCCATGAAGCAGCCAAAAAGGCTGGCTCCAGGTGCTGTGATCAGAGAGAAAACACCGTAAGAAAAGGGGCTGTTTCTAGACGGAGCTTGTTAAACCCACACTCGCCCCTTTCTCCGCTCGTGGAGGGGACTGTTGTTTTGGAAAATGTCCGTTGTGCGTGTCCTCAGGAGCAGCGCAGAGCCCGGCTGCTCTTGGTTTCTCCAGAAAAACATCTCTCCAGCCTGACCGCAATGATTCAGGAGCGTGTGACGAGCCATGGGACAGGGCTGTCCCCGCACAGAAGGTCGGTCTTTTCATTGGGCCCCGTTCAAAGCCAGAGATTGCAACAGGGGGACCTTCCCGAGCAGCTTTGCTCTGAAATTTGCCTTTAGGCAGCACCTTCCCTATGGACACCTCCATGAAAAACATTGGCTTTGGGGGTAGCTGCAAAATCATTTCTTTAAATGCCATTTTTGGGTGGATTCAACCCATTATTTTTAGGTTCAGCTGGGGAAAAAAAAAAAAAAAAAAAAGGGTTTTCTGCTTTGCCAGGCTCATTACTCAGGCTCTTTGCTATTTTAACCTAAAACTTACAATAATGTCTGGCATCCAAGGAGTGCTTTTGTATTTCAAAGCTCTCTGCAAACTGTCTGAATCCAGGTGTGTTAGCTCAGACTAAGCAGCTGCCGAAATCCGGGGGCCTGACTCCGCATTGGCAACCCTTTCGCTTCCCCTCCTACACCTCCTGAGAGGGAAAGAGCCCATCAGGAGTGATGGAGAAGGTAATAAATTTGGGAATTTGGAAAGCTGGTGGCTCTGGAGATGGAGGGAAGGGTGATGGAGAAAACCCGGTGGCCGCGGCACAGCCTGTGGTGGCCGTGGCAGAGCCTGCGGTGGCTGTGGCAGGTTGCCATTGCAGGTTACCATTTGGTGAGGATTTGCCTGGGAGCTAACAGAAATTATCCCTGGGTTTTATTCCCTGATGGGATCCGTAAAGTTTTATAGTCCCACATCCGTGCGTGTGTGTGGGTGTGGGAGCGAAGGCATGCGGTGGCGGGGACGGGGGGGGGTTTCAGCCCTGGCGTCCCGGGCTTAGTCGGGGTCTGCAAAGGAGCATCACCCCGCTGATGCTCGCCCCTGTGTGCCACGGAGGGTGGGCAGTGGGGAGGGCTGAGCCCCCCCCCCCAGAATGCTGGCCCCCCCCAGCACTGTCTCGGAGAGCGGTGTATTGGCAATAAACTGTTGCGAGGGCGTTGGAGAAAGGGGGGTGCTTGGGGAGCGATGGCTAATTAATGAGGGCTAACGAAGATGCCAGAGCTGCTGAAGGCTGCCCTGCTCCCCCCGCACGCCTGGGAGCGCTCTAGTGAGGGGTGATTTTCAAAAAGGAGCGATTCCTAAATTGCAGATGGGGAAACTGAGGCACAGCAACGAGCCTGGCAACATGGGGAGGCTAAGGGTGAGGTGCAGCCCAGTTAGCCCAGTCGTGCCGGACGATGTGCCCGCTTGGGAGACACACAGGTGAAACACACAGCCCCAAAAGTGCAGGTTGGGGTTCCAGCTCCAGCTCCAGCTCCAGCTCCAGCAAGGGTTAAGGTGGCCGCTGTGAGATAGAGCCCGCAGAGGCCCCTGAGCTCCGGAGGAGGAAGATGAGCGTGGCGAGGAGACTGTGCTTCCTCCGGTGCGAGGCTCCCCCACCGAGGAAATTGTCAATTAGCGACATAGTTTTAACCGCACAGCACAGATTCCCAGGATCCGGTGGCTGCTCAGCCAGAAGTCCCCATTATTCGTGTTTATGTCCCCCGGGAGCCCGCAGACCCTGCGAGATCGGGACCCCGCTGCGCTGCTGGCAGGGGCTTGCTATGGCTTCGAGCTCCAGCAGTGGTGAGGAGGGCTGGGAACCTGGTGCCCAGCTCTGTGCCTCAGTTTCCCCATCTGCAAAGCACAGAGAGGCTGGGGGTGGAGGAGGAGGTGGCAGGGCAGGGGCTGGAGGAGAGGCAGACGGAGTTGGACTGAGCTCTTGTGGGATGCTGGCACTGCAGCCCTCCCCATCGCTGCCTTTTGGGTTGGCATCACTGCCTCTGCCCTCGGGGCGCAGAATTGGGCCCCAGATTAATTTCAACCCTTTATGTCCAGACCCGCTGCAAGCCCCCAGTCCTTCCCACGTGGGAAAAAGTCATTCCCTGCCCTCAGCAACTCCAACCAAAGGGATGGAGCAGGATGGAGCAGGCAAGCACAGAGATCCTCTTCCATCAGACCCAGGTGCTCCCCAGTCACAACCCCGACAACAGAAATGTGGCTGCAAAGGGATTTTCCCAATTTGACTGTTCTGCACAGCGGGATTGCGCTGAAGTGGGGCTCACAGCCGTGTACCCCCCCTTCCCTCTCCCCAGCCACCCTTGTCCACACCACTTTCTGCCTCAGTTTCCCCAGCAGGGCGATGAGCGGCACCAGCCCCGTACTGGTAAAGCTGGGATGCTGGCAAAAGCACGCTGGGCAGGTCGGCTCGCACCGCCCCCTCCCCATCCTCGACCTCTGGAGCTGCTGAATCACGTCTTGGGAAGCAGCTGCCGCCTGCCTGTGCTGCCCGGGCTCCCGGCGGCCTCCACGCATGACCCACTTCTCCCAGAGGCTGATGCCAGCCGGGAAAGGCAGCCGGGAGAGCGGCGGCCACCGGTGGTCCCAACCCCGGCCAGGGCTGCCCTGCTTCCCCCAGCTTCCCCCGGGAGCTCAGGGTGAGCTCGTCGGAGCTCACGGGGGGAGAGGGTCTCAGCAGCAGCATGAAGACCTCGTTTTGGGGTTTGCTGCTGGGTGTGGGGGGACACACAGCTCAGCCACGGGAGCCACGGCACGGGGATGGAGGTGGATGGTAGCTCTCCTGAATTTCCCCTTCATCCCTGGAGACGTGCACTGAAAGTCCAGACCTCACTTGAAGCATCCCAGGGAGGCTCTGGCGGAGGGAGAGGGTGGTGGGTTTGGCTACGATGTGCCAGGGCACATGGCACGGCCAAGCATGCAAAGGCTCCCCAGGAGCCCAGGGTCACCTTAGGTGCAGGCTTAGTCCTGCCCTGTTGGGACAGTGGAGGGAAACCCCTCATTGCACTGCCACAACTCTCCCTGGAAAAAAAAAACACAAAACCCCACAAAAACTGGACCAGAAACTTCTACTGCAAAAGTTTGAGTCGGGACCAGAGCTTGGCCACATGGTCCCTGCTGCCACAACTTGCTGTCCCTTGTGCCCTGTCCTGCTCCAAGCCCCAGGACTGCACGCAGGGACACCAAAAAGCAATAAGCTGCCCTGGGTGAATCCCCCCCAACATTGCCACAAGTCCCTTGGCACTGGCTGTGGGCACCCGGCCACCCCCCCCGTGCTCGTGGGCAGGGGGCACCCGGCTGTGCTTGTGGATGGGACCATGGCATGACCTGGGTGCCGGACAATGACCTGGCCATGCTTGGCTGCTGGCCAAGCCCTGTGCCAAAGCTCACAGGAGAGGAATTTTGCATCCCCCCAGACCTCTGCCACCCAGCCCAGGTGGGTTTGGTGTCCCCAGCCACGGGGCTGTCACACCTCCTGGCCACCCCGGTTGGCTCCATGGCTGTGGAGGAATGGGCTCGGCCACCAGCTGGCTCCGAGAGAAGGAAATGTTTGAGAAGCAGGCACAGAGGGGACTCAAATGTCATTTTGGATTCTCTGTGCAGGGGTCTTGCTAGGAAAATCCCATCGCAGCGCTGGCAGCGAGCCTGGAGGGGAACCGGCTCCGCTCACCGGCACATCCAGAGAGCCTCTGCTCTCTGCAGATCCCATGGAAACGGGCCATTAGCTCTCAGCCTCTTGGAAAACTTTTGGATGGTTATTAATAAACAGCGCATCCATCCAAGGGGTTCTCTGAGCACCCGCGGTCCCCTGCTGCAGGAGCAAAAGGGGAAAGACACATCCCAGTCTCCTGTCTCCTACTGGGGTGCCTGGGGCTGAGCCCTGAGCGGGGAGACCCCCCGTGTTGCTGGTGCCTGGGATGGGTGGTGGGAGTTTGTCTCTCCCGAGAGCATCTTTGCCATTTGCCAACAGGTCAGTGCGGGCACCTCACCCGCCCCCCTCCTCGCCCTGCCCATCCTCCCCCTCTTAATTAAGGGAAATGGCCCGCTGGTGCTGCACCCCACTGGTACCCCAAACTCCCAGTGCCCGTGGGACCCCACGGGAATCCTGCTCGGCGCTTTCCCTGGGTACCCAGACACGGGTGACACCCCCAGACCAGGCAAAGAAAACCCACCCCCCCCTCCGCTCCCCACCTCAGGAGCATCTCCCCCGTTTTTCCTTCCAGGGGGGCTGCCCATATTCCCCGCGCAGCCCCACGCCGTCGGGCGATGCTCCGCGCCCCGCTCCCAGGGTGGCTGGGTCCTGCGTGTCGTCCCCCACCACCACCACCCCCGCTGCCCCCCTCTCCGGCCGGTGCCCCCCCCCGCCCCCCCCCGCCCCCCCCCAACCTTGCGCCGCCAACTTCAGCGCTCTCCTTCCCGCCGACGCTGCCGCCGGAGGGACAGATGGTGCCCTCGGAGACACACCTGCTTGGGTTTTATCTTGGCTCCCAACTTGCATTATTTCACCCGCCAGCCTGCCACGTACCGATGCCATCCACACGCAGCTAACTGGGGGGTGGTGTTTAAAAAAAAAAATAACCCCCCCAACCCACCCGGAGCCCGGTGAGAGAAGCCCAGCAATGCTCCCCCCCCCGCCACCTCCACGGCCCCCCCCGGCTCCGTCCGTGGGCTAAGGTGACCTTTGCGAGGGACGCAGCTTCCCCCAAAGTCCCCGGCGAGGCTCCCCCCGCTCTCCCCCCCCGGCTCAAAGGTGTGGAAATCAGAGGAGTGCTGCGAAACCCTCCCTGCTCCCAGCCAGCAAATACACCCAGCCAGCTCCCCACTCGCTGTCATTCATCTCCGTTCAGTTATATATATTGTTCTGCCTCTTTCTCAGCTATAAAGAGATTTAGTTGGATTTGCTGCTTCCTTTTTTTTTGGTTTTTTTTTTTTTTTTAAATACCTGATGAGTATGGAGACCCCAACGTCCTCGCAGTTTGCATATACTCTGCTCCATGTCTCTTGAATAACCTTTTTTTCAGCGTCTGAAATCTCTTCACTTCTTTCCCATCTCTCAATCTCCATTTCTCCCTGGACTTTCTCCATGAAAAACAGCCGGCACGATCCTCCGGGAAGCCAGGAGGAGATAAAGAGAGATGTGTGTGAGCGGGTATATCCTGCGAGGAGAGACAAGGTGTTTGCTCAGCGGCCGTGCGGGCGCTGGCGGCTCTGCCGGCGTGTGGATGTATATGTGTGTGTGTGCGAGCGCGGCTGCCCGCCGGCGTGTTTATATATGTAATTTAAAAAAATATCCCGGAGGTATGATGCAGGCGATTAGATTTCAGAGCTCCCAGTGCCGTCCATGGCTGTTAGTTAGCTTCAGCTCGGCTCGGATGTGTGTGGCTGACTGATGGGGAACTGCCTAAAAGTAAAATATTGAAAGGCATTGCAAGACCAGCCTCTTTACCAATGTGTGAACGTGAGCTCACTTTCTCCTTCTCTCCTCCTCTCTCCCACTCCTCCCTCCTTCCCTTTTTTTTTTTTTTTTCCTCCCCGAAAGGGAGGGATGAGGGAGATGTTCTGGGCAACATCAGGACGGTGCTGGGAGAAGGGGAGGATTGGGGGAGGGGGTAAAGCTGGAAGTTTTTTGTTTTTCAGCCCTTGTAAACAGCTCAGAGGAAAATCAGAACCCAAAGTGCCGAGTTAAAGTTATCCCAACCACTGGCTGTGCCGAGCTCTGCCTCGGCTCTCCCCCTCGCACCCCCCTGTTTTGTGTTTTGAAGGACAGACCCTTGCTTACCTCTGGTTCTTGGGCTGCACGGAGAGTGAGGAAAAGAGGGGAGCGTGAGGTACCCCCACCCACCAGCATCTCTCTGCCACCCAAAGAGGTCATGCTCAGTCCCACAGGGACTTTTCTAATGATGATAATTCGCTCTCCCTTCTTGTGGCAGGACCCCAAATTGTAAAGGTATCCAGAGTTAAGGCACTCACGAAATGGATATATTCTTGTTGTTCTGTGATGGCATCGCCCCTGGTAGCATCTTGGCAGGGACGAGGAGCGCAGGAACACCTCCACGCCAGGCTTCCCGCTGCTTTCGTGTGTGTGCTTTTGGGTTGTTTTTTACCCAAATGCCATTTCCAGCTCCCTGACAATCCGGCATATTAAACCCGCGGCACAGTCCATTTGCACAGAGAGAAGGAAAATACTACAGAGACTTGTAATAACCAACAATCCCCCAGAGGGGGATCAGAGACAAGAGAAGCTGGTGTGCACAGCCGCCTCCCGCACCCCGGCAGGGAAGACAAACAGACAGACGGACGGGCTGAGGGTGCAGCGCCGATACCCAGGCAGGCAGGGGTTGGAGGGTGGCTGAGCCCCTTTGGGGGTTGGAGCTTTGTTATTGCAGATCTGCTGAGGCCAAAAAAAAAAGCTGTATTTCTCCTGAAAACCAGCCTCAGTGAGCAGCAGCCAGACCCACAGCGTCAGCAAATTTGCTCTTGCAGATTTAACAAGGGCTGGTGGAGAGGACGCTGCCCACCCCCATTGTGGGTCCCCCACCCTATTTGCGGTGGGATAGACCATGCATTCGTGAACCCCTGGCCTCGGGGACACAAACCCCATCTCACCTGGGAGCTGCCAAACCCACCAGAGTGGTACCCTGGTCAGGCATCCTTCAGCTCCCCAATAACACCCCCGTTGGCTTCCAAATCATCCAATAACACCATCACCGGCTTCCAAGATTTTCACCAGCCGGCTTAAAGTTTGTAGTTTTCCTGCTGTCCATTAGCCACTGGGATTAGCACCCGTGAGCCCGAGCTCAAATATTAATTACTCATGTCCCCAGGTGGCCACCCAGCAGCAGAGAAACCCCTCTGGAGCCAGGATGGCACAGCCAAGCCTATCGCCCTCCCTTAAAAACACAGAGGAGGAGGTGCTGAGCTTAGACCCAGCTTAAAACCAGAGCAAAACTGCAATGCAGCGCTAGTGCTTTTAAAAAGGGGGAAAAACCCTCAAATTCTCACAAGTATGAAAGCTTGGTTGATAATCATTGGTTAGGTTATTACTTGCCGTGTGTTTAAAGAGGAGGATTCTTCCAAATTTTCATACCTCGTGTGCTGGGCTCAGAGCCTGGTACCCGGTTACGTGGTGAGCTCAGATACAGCAGGAGCTTTATCTCACTCCCTGGAGTCAAAGGGTCTTGACTCAACAGTCTCCATTTAGAAATACTAGAATATTAGAAAATAGTAGAAAAGTAAGTGAGGAACGTCTCAGCCTTTTCAAGGACTCATCCCCCACCCACCCACCCCTCTTTGGGGCCACCACATCTGGCCCTGCCATCAGCCCAGCCCCGTTCCCATGTGCCATCCCGCTCTGCAAACACAGCGAAGCGGTGGCGATGCTCCGCTGCCTCGGAATCCCAAAAGAACCCCAACAGCCCTCAACTTCTGCATCTCATCCCAGATGTGGGACATAAATCGGGGGCAGGAGCGCAGGCACACACTGTCACACGCCAGCCGCCCGTTTCCATGGTTTCCCGTGACTATTGCTCTCGAGGGCTTGGGGTTAGGAGGAGACTTGTGCCAGAAGGAGAAAGAGGCTGTGTTGACACCGTTGCTGCAATATCCCAGCTGGGAATGGCACTGCCAGGCAGGTGGCATTGCCCTGTGACGCCCTGCCAGCCTGTACGGTCCCGTAGTGACTTGGGTGACTCCCCATTCCTTCATTGCACGGTGCTGTGCGGAGGGAGGTGGCAGTCTTGGAGGTTATGGTGGCATCTGCTCCCAGCCCAAGCTGCCTGTGGTGGCTGCCTGCTGTCCCAGAGGGGAGCTCAGCACCCTGCCCGCTGATGTGGCAGGGTGGCCTAGGGCCACGGGGACAGAGGATGTGGTTCCTATGGCCAGCATGAAGGCTGAGATGGGATTGGCCTGGGTAATCTGTATGGAAGAAATCACTCCATCTCTCTTAGTTCCCAATTCATTCCAACACCCTGATCCCTCTCCCCTCTCCAGTCCAGCATCTCCTCCTTTCCACCTCCTTCCCATGGACCCACCCCCACATCGGAGTGTCACCATGGTGCCAGCCCTCCGCTGTCCCTCTCGAGCCCAAGCCTGATCCTCCCGCAGCTTCTCTACAGCAGGGAGAGATCAAGTGCCTGTTCAAGCATTTGCACAGCCACAGAGGTTGAGGATGGGTTTCCAGGCCCTTGGAGCCTCTCCCCCATGTTCCTGCAGGGTCTGTACCCCGCTGCCGAAGGCTTCTCCCACTCCCCCCGTGCCCTCCCACATCGCCTCCCCTCCTCCCCGCGCGCTGGGTGCAATGAGAAATGTACTTGGCTCCCGATCCTCGAGTGGGAGGTGAAGGCAAAAAAACTCAAGACTTCAGCTCCATGGCGTGTGGGATGTGGATGATGGCAGATCCCCACCCTTGACTCCTCCACTGTCTCTGGGGCGAAGGCGGAACCCCCAAATCCAGACCCTCAAGGCTGAGTTCACCTTCCCTTGAGCGTGGGAATAGCCTTGCTATTTGGTTCTTGAAATAAAAAGGGTGACTTCTTGTGTCCCCTGCGAAATCAGCTCCCTGAGACTCTCTGACAAACACTGTTAGTTGGGGTGGCCTCAGGAAGAGACCCTGCTCCCTCAGGGATTGCTCTGGGAAGGAGGTGCAAGAGCTGCCCCCAAGCCCTTGGTGCTGGTGTGATACTGGGAGTCCAGCAAGGAGCCCTTCTCCAGACCCTTGAGGCACCGACATCAGGAGCAGTCCTGAGATTTTCAGTGAAATAAGGCTGAAAGTTTTGGTGCCATAAAGCCCAAAGGATCCAGAAAAGCAGCCTTGACTCTGCCTCTTTTCCCTCTGAGCTGGACAGGGTGAGGGATGGAAGATGCTGATGGGGCTCGTTATTTTTGCTCCCACCGATGTGGCCGAGGGCTCTTGAAGGACACACGGGTGTGCCAGGGTGGGTGTCCCTCCTTCATCCTCCTCCCAGAACCACCCCAGGCTGCCCCACTGTCTCACCTGGAGATATTGGACTTGTCACCCTGAACGTTGCTGAAGGGAAGCCCCTGGTTGCCAGCCCAGCTCACCCAGCATCGCCCCCAGTGTGTCTCCTCCTTCCTAATCCAGCCCTGTTGCCAACTGCAAAGTCCTGGCCTGAAAAGGAATAACAAGACTTTAGAAAATGGTTTTGCAGTGCCTGCTACCTGGGGAGAGAAGGATTTAGCCTAAAGCCTGTATAAATGCTTTGTACTTATTGCAGGTTTCCTTCCCCCGGCTTCTCTGATCCCAGGAGACCCGTGCACAATCCCGACGCTCCGGCTCTGCGCCGGCAGCGCCTGTGACCTGCGAGCTGTCACTGCGGGAACAGGCTGGAAGACAACCCTGCCGGGGGGCTAAAAGGGGCTACAGCCAACAGGATCCCCCCCCCATCCAGCTGGGCTCACATCACTGCCTGCATCTCCATCACGTGGGGGTGCTGGATGTTGTGGGACCCCCGATTTAATCATGCAGCCGTTGTCCACATTGCTGGCACGCACAGGCACTGATTTACTTGCAAAGACCAGTATTTTTGGGAAACTGGGATTCCCCCAGTTCCATGTCCTCAACGTGGCTGGGAAATGCTGGGCCAGGGAGGTGACAGCGTGGGGAGCTGCTGTGTCCCCCCCCTGCCAGGACCTGGGCAGCCCCAGGGAAGTGAAACCCAGGCCGGTTGCGCAGTGCGGAGCCGGGGGCAGACATTCCTCCTCTGATGGAAACCAGACCTCAGGCGGTGCTGCGGGGCCGGTGGGGAATGTGTATAAACCAAACCAGCCCTGGCTCTCCCTCTTACATGGAAATGGGCTTTGTCTGCCCTGGGCTCAAAGTCCAACAGACACGGTTCTGTGTGAAGACCAAGATCTGCGATGCCACCAAAGCAAACCCCCCCAGTGGGACCTTGTCCCAAGCCCCCAGCTCCAAGAGGGGACCTCAACCCCTGGGACCACCCTGATCTCCAGCTCACCACCCCCACACGTGGGAGCTGGACACTGCCTTGGGGACGGGGACAGTGGCAGCAGCCGGGTGATGCCCAGGAAGGGACCACAGGATGAAGACACCCAGGCAGGACCCTCGGCAGCCGCAGGCAGAGGGGAGGCGGTTGGCTGAGATGGGGACAGCGCAGCCTCCCCGTGACCTTCTCAAACAACCTTGTGTCAGCTTTCCACCTCCCTCCCACAAAAATCCCTACCAGCCCACACCATCTCAAAAAAAACAACCAAGGATTAGGAAATCCAAGGGAACAAAAGGAAGCGGAGAGGGGCCCTGGGAGTGGGGCTGGTGCTCACAGGCAGGGCAGGGCAGGACAGGGCAAGGCAGGGCAAGAAGCTGCTGAGACAGCCCTGGAAAGAGCTTCTCACCCAGACCAACCTGGTCCCGGCCTGGGAACGATTGCAAAAAACCCCAGTCCCACCCTGGGATTTGAGGAAACTGAAACCTTGTGATGCAACTGGGTGGGATGAAGCAAGAGGTGCTCGCTCAGGAAGCAGATGACAGATCCAGCACCGTGGGGCTGCACGGGCAAAGCATCAGCCAGCTGCTAAACTTCCTCAGACCCTGACCGGCCTCCGGTGTCACCACCTTCCCCTTCGCCCTCCGTGCTGAGCTCTGCCACCGGCAGGAACCGGCCACCCCCCACCCTGAGAGCACAGCCCCCGTCATGGCCAGACCCTTCAGCAGTAAGCGAGGATGACAGGGTTATTGAGAAACAAGTCGACGCTTCCAAACAGATTCTCTTTGCTGCTCTTTCCCTTCCTGAAGCTGGTCTGAGCATGGCAGGGGTTGCTCAGGAAAGCCAGCAAGCTAATATATTCATGTCATCTTGCATTTGGTGCCAGGACATGAAGTAAACACCGTCAGGGACCTTGCTCCGGTTCAAAGACAAGCCCTGTTTCTTATTCCGATCACATTATCCATGCTCCCCGTACAGCTTCATTGATTCATATCTTAAAAAGAAAAGCCTTCAAAACCCATTAAGTCTGCCTTGCCGTTCCAGCCCTGCTCTCAAGGGCTAGGGCAAGAAGCATTAACTAATCTGCTCACATTACCTTGCCTTTGAACCGAGCATCTCCCGGCGTCAATCAAGGGTGTTTGGAAGCAATACGCTCCCGCGCGGGGTGGATTTTGGCTGGTGAGGTCACCCAATGTCAATCGAGTGGAGGGACAGGCTCTTCGGCATTGGCCCCTGCACCAGGCTCCCTTTGGCACCCCAGGAGCACCCAGAGCTTGTGCCCAGGGTGGGATCATGGTGGGCCCCAAGTTGTGGTCCTCTCTTTGGTTATGGAGGACCGTAACAGTTATAAACAAGCCCATGAAGGATCAAGCTCCTGCAGCTGCTTTCTCAGGACCTCAGATGGCATCTGGGGCACGAGGGCAGGGACCTTTCCAGTGCCAGCCTGGCTGGGTCTCAGCGAGGGGATGCAGCGATGTCCTCCCAGGGATTACGAAAGCCACGCTGCCTCTTGCCAGGGAGGAGAAGGCCCTTCCAGCCTCTTGGGCTCCAGCTCAGCCAGCAGCCGCTGTTTATTTGGCTTCAATGAGTTCACAGCATACCGAAACGTGCTCCTGGGAGCCCGGCGTGCTCCAGCGTGGCCGGCTGGGACACGAGGCTCGGCCGCCCCACACGCTCCCCGGTGCCTTGCGTAAGGCAGCTCCGCACCCTCTGGCCTGGCTTCCACTCAGGAAGAAATTATTCACTCTCGTTTCCATCTGGCTGCAGGAGATGCTTGAGATGTTTCTTCCACCGCTTTCCCAAAGGCTTCCCTGGTGCCAGCAGCGAAGCCGGATCTGTCCCTTCTGCCCCCAGCCAGCCCCCAAATTCAGGGACAGGGACTGGGCAAGTTTAGAGGGGGTTGGTTTTACTGACATTTGGAACAGCTCGTGACTGCTGGTTTTAGGGTTTGGAGCATTTTGAGAGGTGTATGTTCACCAAGAATGGATTAACCACAACTGTTCCAGGCCCCTGCTGTGGCTGGAGTTGGTGGGCACCTCTAGCCCCAGCTGGATGATGATGAAAAACCAGGCTTCCTGGAAAGCTCTGATTCGTTTCCACTTTCAGACTCAGGCATTGAACCTCGACCTGTCTAGGCTGCTTGGAATTCCCAGATTGGGGCTTTTCTAGGCTGTCCTGCTGCAGCCAGCATCCATCCCCCATCTCAGCCCCGGGATCAAACCAGCGCTGGGGCATGGTGGAAGAGAGAGAAACCCATGGAATTGTGTGCAGCCCCCGGGACACAGCCCCAGAGGGAGACACCTCCCTTTGGTGAGCACCAACGTTAGACCCCCGGCGGTCTCCACAGCTCAGAGCCCACCGCTGTGGTGTCATGTGGGGCAGGCAGTGCTTGGAGGGTGGGCACTGGAAGGGGTTCACCTGTGGTCCCTCATGGCAAAACCCCACCTGGGGGCAAACCCCCAAGGGAGCACTGCCCCGTGGGTGCCCGGGGAGCCAGTGCCTGCTGCTCTCTGCCTGCTCTGGGGCTCTTCTCTGGGTCAGAACCTTCTTGTATCACTAAATCCTACTTTTGTGTGTTCCTGGGCTGTGTTCCCCTCACCCTCTCTCTTACAGAGGTTTCTCTCCCATTTGTTTTCCTACCCAAACCCACAAAGTCACTCGATTCCAGAAGACGTGATTTGCATTGCAAAGGGCTGAGCTGGGACAAGGTGTGTGAAGACGCTTCACCATCTGTGTGTGCATCTAAGGAGCTTGTAGGGGAGGGAAAGGCTTCCCTGGTGAGACACTGGAAAGGGGCACAAAGGTGCGGGGGCAGACCACGGGGCTGGAGCTGTGCCCTGGGGAGAGGTGTGCGAGCTGCTGGGTGATGGGAGAGCGGGGAGGAGGAGGAGGCAAACCCAGCCTGGGTGAGGGGAGGATGCAGACGAGGTCTCAGGATCAGCTGGCTGAGATGAGTCCATGGAGAATTACAGGCAGGTCTGAGCCTGTCAGATTACTGGAGCCGGGAAGGGGGGAGCAGGCTGAGGCAGGTCTGGCAGGAGGAGGGTTACGGGAGCTGGAAGGAAAAGAAGGAGCTGGGAGAAGGTGGGCAGGGAGGAGAGGGAGGCACGCAAGAAGGTGGGGAGCAGAGAGGAGCACACAGCCCTGGTGATGATGGGGGTGGTGGGGGCAAAAAGACAGGCTAGGGGTGCCATAGGGCAGGAATGGATTTGGTCCATCACACATCACCCTCAGTGCCCACCTGGCCAAGGAGTGGGGCTGGAGGCCAGCTGGGGTGGGAGCAACACACACCAAAACCAATTAAGTTCTTAAGGGGTCACAGACCAGCCACTTGGCTCCCTCCCGTCCGAAGGTCAGAGGGAAGCGTCCTCATTTGTCGTCCCTTAATTATATCTGATCCTGCCCTAAATCCTCCTAAAACCAAGCCCTGAGAGCCTTCAGGTGGCTGCAGGGGAGAGGTGCCTGCCAGCCAGGGTGACGAGCCAGCTGGGCACGGGTGACAGCCCCAGGCCGAGCGGTGCCTCTTGGAGGGACACGAGGGGCTGGCGGCGCTGCGTGGTGATGGAGGAAGCGCCATGTGCACCACCGTCCTGCTCCTCGGCACGCTGGTCATGATGCTGCGGCGCCGCTTCTTCAACAAAGTCGAACCGTATGTCCTCTCCCGTCCCCTTCCTATCCCCTCGGGGTCCTGGGGCTGGGGGAGTGAGGGGTGGTCCTGGGGTGGAGGATCTTGCTACTCAGCCTAAGACCCATCCTTGGAGATATTTGGGTTCCTTCTAGTTTTGGTCCTCTGGGTGACACCAGGAGACATTCCCTTGTGCTGGGAAAAGGGGAGCCTTCTGTGTTGTGCTGTCACCTCCTCCCGTTGCACCAGAGCAAGGAAGGACTGGTCCCCTGCAGGGTTGGTCCCCTCTCTTCCTGGTGCAAAGGGACACAGTTGAATTCCTGGGATGCTTTTAGACGCACTGAGCAAGGTGTTTCCCAAATAGAGCAGTCCAGCACCCTGCTGTCCGTTCGGGCAAGCAGCCTGGCTGCCTGGCTGTCTTCATGCCTCAGCTGGGGAGGAGACTGAGCGATGCTCTGGGTTGTGGGGACATCACCAGGCTGCCAATGACACCCAGCAGCACCCAGGTGGAAAAACCCTCATCTGGCATAAAATAGCCCCGGGGAGGTCCTGCTCCATCCCTGGGGTGCATGGAGGTTGGATGAGGGTCTGGCTACGGAGGATGCTTGAGAGCATCAGCTAAACGTTGGCTTTCAGATGAGCCAGCAGCCACCGCCCTGCAGCCGTGGCCCTGTTGCGCTGTGCTCCGTGCCCGGGCACACACTCGCACACGTCCTGGCTCCGAGGTGACAGCGGGGAGCAGATGGGAAGGGACTTGCTGCAGTCCCCGCAGCAAGGCAATGACAAAGCTGCCATGGGAGCGCAGGGTCTGCTCCCGCGCGGTGCCTCCCCGCCGTGCCACGGGCACAGCACCGGGCAGCTGTGGCTTCCACTACCCGCAGCTTCCCGTGCCTTTCGGGAGGGAGGTTCGTTCCCGTTCAGCGTGGCGTCAGCTCGGTGGCAGTGGGGACAGGCTCGTGGTGGGGCCTGGCATCGCCCTCGCTTGCCATGCAGCCGCCTGCTCCCGACACCGGGCTCAGCTCGAGGAGGTTTCTGCTGGAGACGCGCAAATCTATTTACCGGTGGAGACTGGAGACATCTGAAAGTGGGGGGGTCAAATTGGCACTTAATGAGCCAATTAAGTCAGGGGAGGGAGAAACAAGACTGGAAGCAGGGAAGGCATCTCCTGGCCTGCGTGCCCCCAGCCCTCCCCGTGCTACCCGTAGCACCGGCTGAATTAAGGACTCATTAAAAGCCCGAGAAAACATGTGCTCGCTGCGGAGGTGGGGGCTGTCTCTGGGCAGGGGGCACGGGGGCAGCTGGTGAGGCTGGCAGCTTGCAGGTCCATCCCTCTGGGAAGCTGCAGGTCGAGCAGGCAGCGCTGCCCACACACAGGACAGGTACGTGGCTGGGGGACAGGTCACCGGCAGCGATGGCACCGGTGCTGGCAGTTCCAGCCCCGGCACAAGCCCTGCCTCTGGGAGCAGGAGAGCTGCCTTCAGGGTGGCCAGGACAGGGGTGGAGGGACAGCTTTGTGGCTGGCTTGGCTCCCTTTTAGGAGCACACAAATCGTAGAGGTGTGGGAGAAGGTGTCAGGGCTGGTTTGTGGCTCAGCCACTGTGTCCTTGCTGTTAGGAGCAAGCAATGGGGAAGCACAGAACCTTCAGGAGCAGGAGGAGGTAGGATGGAGCCTGGACCTGAAAAATCTGGGGTTGGAAGGGACATGGGCTGCCCTGGCTATCTCCACTCACAGCAGCATCAGCACTCCTTCTACCACATCTAAATCAGGGCCCAACAGGCTGGTCAGACCTCACACCTGACTTCCATCATCACCACCATCATCATCAATGTGTAGCTGGTGAGACAGCAATGCAGCATGGGGAAGGAGCGTGCCTGGCACCGGCATTCGAGGCTGGACTCAGCACGAGGGACCCCCGGCACAGCGTGGGGCCCAGGGACTACGAGGGAGACCCACGGCTCACGGCTGGGAGAAGCTTCCTCTGAACCCTGCTACAGCCTTTAGACAGGTCTGGATGCAAAGACACCAGCCAGCAGATTAGTTCTTTTGGAGATTAATTGCTCTCACCATTAAAAGACCAGTGGCTATTAACAGGTTTTCTACTTGTTCTATTTTGGACATTCATCTGCCCACCTTGCTCTGTGCTGGCATAAATCAGAGCAGTTCCACTGACAGCTTTATACCAGGAGGCAATTTGTCTTTCATATTTTGGAAAAGAGAAGAAGCAGAAGCAAGAGAAAAAAAGTGCTGCTGGCCAGAGACTGAGAAAAAGGGCTACAGGTGACCAAGGCAGAACAGACCAAGGCTTCAGATGGGCATGATGGAGGGCAAACTTCCAGACCATGAACAGATTGGAGGCACCAGAGCCCCAATCCAGTTCTGATCTGACTCGATTTTGGTGAGTTAGAGGACCAACCTCAGGCTGGGCAGGCACCAGGACCCAACAGAGCAACAAAGACCAGGATTTTCCCTATGTGCACTGGTCTGGATGACCCCTGGATTAAAGATGTCCCTGAAAAACAGCACACAGTGATGAGAAAGACAGGACCCCACATGTTCCATGGGATAAAGCGCAGGAGCATCCCTCTGGCTCTGACGTCCCCATGTGCGAAGCAGAGCGTGTGTCCTGGGCAAAGGACACAAATGAACAGCACAGGCAAGATCAGATTATGTGAAATCCCCTGCTCACTTGACCTCCTTCACGTCCCGTCTTCTATTTATATGCCTTGGGGCTGCCAGGGACAGCACGGGTTGTCCTTGGCCCACACTCACAGGGCTGGGGGGCTCAGCCGTGGGCCCGTGAGGTTAGACTTGGTCTCTGGAGCTGGCCACCACCATATTGAAAGGAAAAGTTTGAAGGGTTTCCTCCTAACAGCCCGACTGTGGGGTCTGCTGTGCCCCCCTCACTGGAGGTGAAAGGCAAATTGAAATGCTACCCTGGAGTAACCTCCTTGTCAAGGGATAAGAAGGTCAAGGGGGACTCCTTGGGCTTCGGTGCTTGGGTTTCCTCAACAAGCAGTGACTTATTCTTTGTTTTATGTGATATTTAACGAGAAGGTCCTGGCTGGGGGCCAGGGATTGTTACAGATGCCTGCACTGTTTGCCTTTCTCATGTTCTTCCCCTCCAGTCCCTTCCTGGGGAGAGCTGCTCACTGCCTGCTCCCGGGCGATAGGTGGGTTTGAGGAGGTAGAGATGTTGCTGAGCTGGACCCCGGGGTTTGGCCTTGGTTCCAGTCCAGCCTGGGGGAATGCAAGGCACTGAGCACCCAAGGGAGTGCAGGAGCACCCAGAGGAACCCGCTGGGAAGAGCCAGGTCTGTGAGGGGAGACATCCTCCATGGAGACCTCTTGGAGAGGGATCAGGTTGGGGGCTTCACGGGGCAGGGCTGGACTATGGCAAAGCAAAGGAGGTGCTCTGTGGAAGTAAAATGTGGATTTGCCTTTACTGCTGCTTCCTCAGCCCTCGCACAACAGGCTGGACACGAATGTCCCAGGTGCCAGAGGGGTTATTTTCCTAGGGCTGGGATCCAGGGCCATGGGGAGAGGGTATTATCTCTCCCTCCCTTGTCGCACCCCACAACCCCATGCTGCAAGGCAAGAACAAAACCCCTGCACCTCAGGCTGGAGAAAACAGAGCCGGTAGCTTGGCATCATCTGGATTTAACCTTCCAGCTTAGTCCCCTCTGGGAAGCAGGACGTGACCTCCTCATTTCCACCACCCAGGCATGGCTGGCAGCCAGCAGCGGCAGCACAGCATCTCCGGGCTGGAGCAATCAGAGCGCAGCAGGCATGCACAGACAAGTGTCAGCTGAATTTCTGTACGACTTTAAATACATTAGCAAGGCCACAAACACAGCTCCAAAGTGCTGCAGGCACAGCCGAGCCGATAAATAACCCCCAAACCCACCAGCAAGAAAATACCCCCCTCCCACTCCCTCTTCTTTCCATGGGAGACAAGACTTAGCATCACTTTGCCCCTTCTGTCTGTACAGCAGCTGAGCAGACCCGCTCTCCACCTCGCTGGGTTTGAATCCAGTACCAGAAGGGTCAATTCTGTGCCACTTCTGCGGAGTCATTATACTGTCGGTTATATAAATGTCTGGGCATGCACAAAAGGCAGTGCTGATACAGTGGCTCCGACACCAACTCTCTCCAACACCTGCTTTTCAGCTGGAGAGAAAGCCGAGCACAAGAACATCTCGAGAGCTGTCACACAGAAAAGCTGCTGTCTTTCAAGCTGAATGGAGGTCTAAATAGCTCTCACTTCTCCTTTAGAATCTCATTTCTAAATGCAATTAATACTGGCACATGCATAAAGAGAGACTGACGAGTGAATACAGACTCCAGCAATAAAGCAGCCAGCCCCAAGTGCTATGTAAATATTACAAATCCTCACTAGAAGCTGACCCGGGGAAGACAGCTTTCTGATGATTAAACCCAAGTGACAATACGACTGGATTCCTACATCTGTCACAATACTACCTGCTGATACATAATGAGCTACACTAAAAAAACTTGCTCTTGCTGCTCTTCAATGCAGATAAAATGTCTATTTGTAGAATGTAATTAATCTCTTCTTCAAAATCAGGAACCTTAGTGTCCTTGGTAACAACATGCCAATGACTCAGAGAGCGTCTCCAGCTTTTTCTTCTGATTTTTGAGCGAGTTATTGAAAGTGACCCCAAATTCTAGCACTGAAAAGGAGCTGTGCTTCAGAAGTGGAAAAGCCAGCTGGGTATCTGGAGGTGGGGATGGATTTTACCCACCTCTCAGGTCTCTGCAGGGCTCCTTCGGCAGCTTGAGGGGGTTCCTGGACTCATTTCAGCCACATTCACTAGAATGAGAGGAACTCTCTCCCAAAACATGGTCCCCAACCTGTGAAACACAGTTTTCCCTTTACCATCAGGTGTAACCAGGCAGGGAATGATACTGAAAGCAGAGCCAGGGTGAGAATCACCGGGTGAAGCTGCACCCTCCTTTGCCAGGTTCCCACAGTCAATAAGGGCTATGCGATGGCACTCTGTGTGTGTGTCCATGCACACACGTGTGTGGCTACTCCCCCAGATGGCTTTCGAGCCTGCTGGCTTATTTCAGCCAAGTTTGGCAGCGGATAGAGGTTCAAAGGCATCCAGTCCCTACCAGGCAGAGAAGGTGCAAAGCCCAGAGCACTGCCGTGGCAGGGGGATGCAGGGAAGCATTGCAGGCAGTGCCCATGGTCCCTTTGAGGGTTGTGCTTGGGCATCACTTGCTCCTCCAGCCACTCCACTCCAGGCTGGCTGAGATTCATGCCAAAAAGGCAAAGCTGGGCTACTCAAAAGCACCCTGGGGCCATATCTGCTTTCTATGAATTTCAGTGGGAAGCAACCGCTGCGGGATGTTGCTCACTGACCCAGTTCCAAAGCCCAGGGGAAGGATGGGCCATGATATGGATGGGTTGGAGAGAGTGGGTGATGGAGGACTTGCATGTTTTATTTATTTCCTGAGGGGAAATAAAAAAAAAAAAAAAATGTTGGATAAAATCAGCATATTCCAGGCTAAACTGTGCTGCAGCAATTCCTTACGGGACTTGAGCTGAGGTGTTCAGTCCCCCCACAAGGAATATTCTCCTCTACCTGCTGCACGCTGCTCTGCAGAGCCGGGGGGACATGGGGAAAAGGAGGGTTTTGTTGTTTCTGAGGACTCAGCTCCTTTGATGCAAAGCCACCCTTTCCTTTAGCAAAGCTTACCCCCCCAGCTTACCCCATCTCCTCTGTCCCCAGACATCCCGAGGGAGAGGAAGAGGCCAGGAGAGAGGCTGGCTCTGACCCTCATGCCACATAACACTGCTTTGGAGAAAAAGCCAGGTGAGATGTAGAAGTTACCTGGGATAGATGTCGCTTTGGGGAAATTGGGGAAAGAAAATCCTAGTTTGGGGTAAAAAGACTGGTCTTTGCCTTTTTGTCCTGCTCACAGACGCCTCAGACATTTTAATGGTGGTTTCTTTCTGTTTCACCCAGGATTTAGAGGTCTCTCTGCCTACTGGTGAGACTGTGAAGGATCTAGAAAAGTGGCTTGCTCTGGGGGAAGGAAATTAGAGCCTGAAACAGCCAGATTGGAAGGCAAAAGCCTGTTTTCCCAGCACTTTCAATAGCAGCTCAGTTCCCAGCTGGGGACACATCCAGCCCTTCCTCTGTAGCTTCCCACCCTCTGCCCGGATGCCAGGAGCTTCTCGTAGGGGCAGAAAAGACAGCAGAGCTGGTAGTGGTCCAGCTGGAGTGGACATGGGTTGTATGTGACGTGGGGATTTGGGACTGATGTGGCTTTGTGTCCTGCACAGTGACCCCAGGGAGTGACAGCTGGCTCTGGGCTGTCCATTTGTGGCTCCCAGCAAAGGTAGGGCAACTCACATCACTGTCTTGGCCCCAGGAGGAAACCTGTGATGTCGAGCATGAGGGAACACTGGCCTGGGCTGGGGCACATGTGTGGGGTTCAGGGGGAAATTGAGGCCAGGGTTGTCTTTCCTAATCCACCCCCCCCAGCCTACAAGGCACTTGCTGAATGCCCGTGGGCAAGCTCAGGGTCTCCCCTTGCCTTGCCTTCCCTTGGGCAGATCCTCCAAAGCTCATAATCTCGTCTGTCCCAGCTCTCAGCAATCAATTAACCGTGACTCTTTCTCCTCCTGCAGCTCCCTCGTGCCCGGCACCCGACACATCCCAGCCTCTGCACATGCTGAAACCCCCGGCGAAACACCCCACACCATTGACGAACCCACACCACCCAGTTCTCCTCCTGCAGCTCAGGGGGGACCAGGAACCACGTTAAATGCTGGTGCAGAAAAGAAATTTGCCTGTCTTTAGGGCTGAGCACTGGGGGGGCACCGGCAGCCCCACGGTGATGCTCTCTGCAGCCCCAACACCCCCCGGGGCCACCGGGCATCCTGCTCCCAGCGCTGGGGTTCACACACCCTCTGCAGCTCCCCCATCTATATAAATACGTTAATAAAAGATCAGTTTGCAGACGCAGCTTGCTGTAGATGACAGCATTAGAGGCACATCTGTTTCTACTAAGCACCAGTCTCGTGCTGGGTTTATTTGGTCCGTTTGTGGCAGGGAAGCGTTGCTTTCGGCATTCAGAGATGTCTCATGTCTGGGAGAAGTCAGGGGGGAGATACATTTTTGGCTCTATTTAGCCACAAGAATTTGGTTTCAGAATAAAGAAAAATATTCCTGTTTTCTGTTTGCTGCCAAACTGAGGCAGACGATTTCTTGTGCAAGCCTTCATTTGTTTGAGAACTTGGTGTCCTGTTGGAAAAATAAATGTTCTGATGGGAAAAGTCTATCGGCAAGTATTGATCAGTCATCAGTGGGCTCGCAAACATCAGCTTCACTTTAACAGAAAAAGCAGTTCCCAAAGCCTTTGCAGGTGAGGCAGGAGACAGGTCTTTGCTTTTTTGGTGAGCAAAGTAGTTACAGAGCAGAATCCTTTCTGCGAGCACAGTTGCGCCGGCTTCTCCACAACTGGCATGGATTTCCAGTGCCAAATGCACCCCTTTTTGACCCAGGACAGGCTGTTTGCTCCTTTCTGAGACAAACTCACTGCAGGAGGCCACAAGCAGGACATGGCGATGGAGGAAGGAGAGTGGCTGATCAGCCACGGTGGGGAAGAAGCTGGGGATGTGGCTCCTGCCTAGGATGCTCCCAGCTGATGGCAGCACCATCTCCCCATCCTGCAGCTGTAGGGTCACCTCCTCTTGGTTCTCCTCAGTGACAATTTCACAAATGCCTACAGTTTTCCTAATAGATGTTTTTCCCCCAAAGCTTTTTAATTAAGCCTTAACAACCTTAACTCACTTTAAACAATTTTTTCCCCCTTCTTTTTGGTAAAGGAAATATTACGATGAAGAAGAATAAAACTGCTGTTTTACCTGGAGCTGCCTTCATTTTATAGCAGATTAAAAGCAAGATGGAAAGTCAATAATGCCAGGAAGGGGGAGGTCAGGGGATGAATACAATGTACATGGGCTGACGGCAGCATAGAAGAGATTGGGGGCTGGAAAGACAAAAGCTTATCAGGATTGAAGCCTCAAAAGCAGCATCAGCTCCTCAGATGATGTAAATCACCTGGGCTCCCCTGACATGCTGCTATTGCTGTAGCATGGCTTTTATGTATTGATTTAAGGGAAAATAAAGGTCAGGGGCTTAGCTGCAGAGGAGGCATCAGGGCTGAGGCTGCTCAGCTCTGGGTGGGCAGCAACGAGCAACAAGAAGGATCTGCAAAGTCAAAAAGAGGATGGAGAGAAGCCCCAAGAAAGATGCTTGGATGCCGGAGCCTGATAGCCCCAAAGACTAGGAGCAGAGCCCAGTGTAACCCCCTGAGGGGAGCCAGCTGGAGCCCAAATTTGCAGGGTTAGCGTAGGCACAGTCATCCCAGACTTTTGGAAAATCCTGATTTCAGTCTGGGCCTTACCATCAGCAACTCCGACCTTTCTCCCAATCTGGACTAGCACAGGAAAAAATCCCAGAAAGGGCAACGCCAGACCAGCTGGAAACAGCTTCTACAAATGTCACAGTGCTGCCGGGAATGGGGTCACTGCACGGCAAACCTGGGTGTGCAAACACCCCTTGCTAAATCAACTGCACGGGGGTGTTGTAGATTTGGGGGATAAAGGTTTCCTGAGCCACAGAAAGGCCAGCTCTCTGCCTGAGAGACCTCTGAGAGAGCGGATTTCGTGAGAAATGTTCTTTATTTACTCAATCAGCTGCAGCCAGCAGCTGAGCTAAGAGCGGGCAAGCCTGCCTGTAGCAAGCGGCTGCGCGAGGACTGCTGGCCACGGCGAGGTGTTTGCTGTCTGCGCTGAGATTTGTGATGGTCCCAGAAGGCTCTTGGTGGGTGGGAGTGGGAATTCGTTTAACCTCATTAACTGCATCCTCTCTGCTGGCCAAAACCACCCTCAGCTTTACAAGAAACACAGAATCGGTAGTGACAACCCTCACAGGCCAGGCATGGTGTCACCGGCAGTTCTCCAAGGGATGGGAATGATGATGGTCTCCTCGGGGCCAGGAGGCTGAAGGAGATGGTCCCACCATCACGGTCCTGCTGTCGTGGTCCTGCTGAGGAGATGCCATTTGTTTGAGGAGGAGGAAGGAAGGATTGTGACATCTCTGCTCTTCTTCTTTCGATCCCTGTCCATGCTAAAATATACTTTGGGAGAAACCAAAAGGGAAATGAAATGGTAAGTGGGCTACAGCCAGCTGGGGAGTGGTGGAGCTGGTGTGGGACCAGCAGTCCCACACAGCCTGGAGGAAGGGGTGAAG
Source organism: Gallinago undulata (assembly GCA_026546715.1). Taxonomy (NCBI): domain Eukaryota; kingdom Metazoa; phylum Chordata; class Aves; order Charadriiformes; family Scolopacidae; genus Gallinago; species Gallinago undulata. Next base: position 29,042,207 of record JAOTQQ010000003.1, on the reverse strand, counting down.
CTGTGGGGCCCTGCTGGACCCAGCTCCCCAGGGTTTATCTGACTGTCTGTTTTCATCATTTCTCTGTGAGAAGGGAAAGGGACCACACAGCAGCAGAAAGTCCTGGAAATCTGTGAGGGAGACCATTCCCAGCACCCTTCCTTCTGCCATTGCCCCTGTATACAATTGGCTATGGAGTATGTATGGCTCTGTATAGGTTCCAACTCTGTGAGATAACACCTCACAATTAAATTCCTAATTACAGCCAGCAAAATGTGCTTTCCCAGCTCTGACCCTCCTGTCTCAGTTGCACACGTGGTCACCCTGACGGACCAAGAGGACCAGGACTGGGGTCTTGACTGCCCTGTCTGCTCCATCCCCTCCACATCAGACACTGCTCCCACTTCTGAGGCTTCCTAAAGGCTGCTTGTGCCCCATAACTTTTTCTTTTTTTCTCAAGAAAAAAAAAAAATCAACAAAAAAACTACAGTAGAAGCAGGGGGAGGAAATTGCTTCAAGTCTCTTAACTATCTCATGGAACAAAAATGCTTCATAAGGGGAAGAGAGGGTCAAATGTTCCTCATTAACACTGATTTACTGGGAGGGCTGGGAAGTGGAAAAAGGAGACAGTCCAGCTGCCTGTCTCAGTGCTCAAGGAACCCAGTATGAGATCCAGGCTGGGAGGTGAGGGCTGGTCCTCCCCCAGCATGGGATCAGGGTGGTGGGTTTACCAGCAGAAGGTACAGCGAGGTGCACCCTGGGCTGGCTGTCCCCCAAGAGCAGACGTGGCCTGCACTAACACAGCAGAGAAGCATGGCAGAGGTCTCCAGCTCTTAGTAGTTGTTTGGAAATTTGGTGATTTCCTGAAGAAAAGAGCAGAAGTTGAGTCCTTTGCAGGGAGGCTGGTGCCAGGTCGGAGCAGTTTCCCTGCACCAACCTCAGCCTGGGCTGCTCGTCCCCTGGCAGAGAGGAAAGGGAGAAGGCTGGCCCAGATTTGAGGGTGTAAATCAGCAGGGCTCCTCTCCAGAGAGAGCTCAATTACATTGATTTACACTTGCTGCGGATTTGGTCCATTCAACCCAATTAAAACTCCAGAGGAAGTGCAGAGAGGCAGGATGTAATTACCCATGCTGGAATCCCAGTTCAGAACAGGAGGCAGAGCTCTCCGGATCAAATTAATCCCTGGTGTAACTCTGCCGAAGTTACACCAGGGCTATAATTGGCCTGAAACATTTTAACTACCTCATTTAATGTTATTCATGCTCTGCTGGAGATGAGAATGTTTATCCTAAATGAGAGACTCTAATGCTCCGTAGCAATAATAGAGTGTGAGGTTTATGTGGTTTCTCATTTGCAAGGATGCTGGGGAGGCCAGATTGTCATGGAAGATGCAGCAGATCTAGACTCCCCAAACCTTTAACCATTTCCACAGCTCCTGAGGTGCCTGGGTTGTCCTGTTGTCCTGTTGTTCTTCTTCCACTGTGCCCACCATCCCCACGCTTTTCCATCTCTCAGAGATGTTGGGGGCCAGGGGCAGAAGTAGGAGGAGATGTAAAGTGGTAGAAGAGGGAACAGAAAGCACCAAGAGACATCTTTCAGGATTAAAGCTCCTATAAATTAGGAGAAGCGAGACTTCCCAGAAACAGGCTTGCCTCCCCCGTGGTGCTGAAAGAGGGGTTTTCTGTCAAAGAGAGCTCGCTCCATGGCCTTTCTCTGCAGGTAGCAGCACACGGAGTGACACAGTCCCTGCTGCCAGCTGGACATCCCATGGATGGTGTTTCCAGCTGCCAGCCCTGGGGTGGTACCTACCAGGATCAGAGGATGGTCCTGTGGTCATTTGAGCTGCCCCCCCAGAGGAGGCGTGAGCATGGTCCCCATGGTGGGAGGCAGCAAGGCACTGGGGATGTGCCTCGAGAGCCACGATCCATCCCGTTCCTCCTCCCGCAGTGATGCCATCGGCCAGCCCAAGCACACATCCTGCTGCTTGGAAAGCAAAGCCTGCGGGTCGCATTCCTCCCTGCCACAGCTGCACTCTGCCTGGTGGCACCCTGCCAGGGATGTGATTTGGCCCCCAACCTTCAGCGCGTGCCCCGCATCCTCCCTGAGCCAGCCCTGGCAGGTATCACTCCCTGCAGGCTCTGCATCGGCATCACTGGGCTTTTAGAGGATTGTTGATTATCTGTCATTAAATCGTACTTCCACTCCCCAGGCAGACAGACCCCTGGTCTTTCCCTCTGCTCCTCTGCCAGTGGAAACCTCAGGAGAGGCAGATCTGTTTGTTTCAAAGCAATTTTTAATGCCCTGTAGCTTAGTAGAGGCTTGAGCATTACAATTCATTCTGGCTCCTCTCTGGTCCTCAGATGGTATTAGATTCTTCTCTCGATACCTCTTTGCTCTCTGTAGATGTTACCCTAGCTTTAATTTCCAGGGCTTTTTAACAATGCTGAGCTTTTGAGTTGCTTCCTTCCAACTTTCTCCAGCCATGCTTTCCCAGTGTTTAAATATCTTTGATTATTCCCAGATGTTTTTAGTTTGTTAACCCCAGAATAGTATTGTGTAACAGCCTGGAAAGAAGACTGGCAGCAGGCATCCGGGGTTCTCTTTCCTGGTTCACCAGATTACTTCTCCAGCAGAACATCTACAGGATTTATCCTACAGAAGCAGTGCCTTTAGTACCAGGATATCTTGCTATAGAGATCAGTACTAGAGGTGGCTCAAATCCTCTTGCTGATAAAGATAACCCTCTGAAAACACAGGTCGTTTTCACCACCCAGTTCCTCCTTATCTTGTCTGCTGAGATTTCTAAGCAGGATGACACGTTGGGGTAACAAGCCCACAGGGAAGCCTTTGAGCAGGCATCACTGAGGCTGCCAGGCAGCATCTAATGGAAAAGACCTTCTTTACCTCCAGGCCAGGCTGGATTCAAGCTCTGGCCATCCCTACCCACCAGCCACCCGGCCAAAAGCACAACAGCAGCTCTGCTCGGGCCAAGTTTTCCTTGGCCAGGGAGGATGCCTGTGTGTATCCCGACAGCCCAGAGTGTGGGGAGTAAGGAGATTTCCACAACTGGCTGAACTTCTGGCAAACTTCCGCAGCCCTCCCAACTCCAGAAATTCTGCTCCTCTCATGCTTCAGCCATTACATTGCTAAACACACATAAAAAACATCCCCATTCCCACTAGCAGAGCGCCAGGGTGTAGCCGAGCTGGCAGGAGATGCAGTTCCTCTCAACCATCCATAAATATTTCCAAGATCACCCCAAATACTCCATATTTCTTGGTGCCTCCACCCACCATGCCAGATCCTTCCCCTTCTGTTTCTCAGCCCAGTGCTCAGCTCCGCAAAGCCCAAGGTTACTGGGTCGGATGTGAATACATCACATTGCATCTCCCTCCCATATGTGGTGGGCTACGGCTGGGAAGGGCAAGGAACAACAACAAAGGAGGAAGAAAACCAGATGGGAAAAGGGGAAAAAAAACATCACAAGATAATATTTTTTCAGCAGAAGACTAAGCTAAGGGACAAGCCAACCTGCCCCAGCATTTCCCCATGACTGCAGCAGGTGAGAAGCAATTCAGCAGCATTAAACCCTTGTATAATTGGAGTGACCTGCCGTACAAAGACCCTGCCCTGAGGAAAATGTTCCCACCTCTGGCTGGGACACAGAGCAGCCCCAGCAGCCTGCCCCACCATAGCAGGGCGCAGCGTAGCACTGAGCAGACATGCCCCAGGCCAGCTTTATCTGAGCTGGTTGGACCAGGGCTTCACCCAAAGGTGCTCAGGAAAGCAGGGAAGAGGTTGAGGGAGGAGGACCAGAAAGCCAAGCTGTGAGTGAAGAGTGTCAGTGCTTGGAAAGCGCAACCAATTTGCTTTTAGTACAGTTCATGCCTCTCCGACAGTGCCTAGAATAACAAATTCCTTCCATCCTCCAAGCCTGAATGCTGGAGGAAGCTGCTGAGAAACTTAATTGATTAGCTGGATGCGTGCACAGAAAAAAATTGCCCAGCATCAAGGAAGTCACTGTCTTGACAGTTAACGCAGACACTGGTGGGAGATTAGAGAAACCAGCTGCAGCTTTTTATCACACAGCCCCTTCTTTTAGCCTGGGAACAAGGCAAGGCCTGTTTCAATGGGGCGACTCATTTTGCAGTGGCGTTGAGAGGCTGGAGCATTAAGGGCTGTGTCCACCCTGTGCTCACCACCCACCCAGGGCTGGCCGGGCAGCCCCAGCTCAATCCTCACACTGGAACCTTCAGCTGATGAAGGGCAGGGGGGCAGGATCCAGGCTGCCTGCACCTCTCACCCCCCTTCTCTCCAGCCCCAGAGGTCCTATCAGCCCTGGCAGCCCCTGAGCAGCAGGAGGAGATGCCCTGAGAGCAACTTCAGCATCCAGGGTACAGCAGACGGAGCTGAGCACATCGGAGGAGCTGAGTTTCCGGATGCCTCACAGCATCCTCCCAAGAAAAGAGGTGTCCAGCTTCCCCAGCCCCTGCAGGCCACCTCCCTGCCTCCCAGCCCCTGCCGAGGCTTTCTGCTTTGCCCTCAGCATCTCTAGCTCTGCCCTGCCTGCCACAGGGTCACTGCCTGCAACTCTGTCACCGCACAGGATTGCTTTCCCCACTTGGCAGAAGAAAACAAGAAGCCAAAGGCCCACAGGGGCTGTGAACTTGCCTGTCATGTTCTCTGACAGTATCAAAACCTTTTGCTGCTTGTGTTTTTCCCAAACTGTCACTGCTCGTCACACCCCTTCTTTAAACCTCTGATCCTGAAAGCTTCCCTGAGCCCTCCGGAAAACAAATGGAGAGAGTGTGGTCTGTTCTCCGAGGAGATGGGACACCACCGCAAACGCAGTGAAGCTGACAATGCCAGAGCTCCCTAGAGCAGGTACAGGCAGATCCAAGTGTGAATGCCTGCCAGAGGTGGGAGGAAGGCAACCCTCCTTCCTCTCCCTCAAACAGCTTAGCTCCTGCTTTTTGCCCCCAGGGGAGGATGGAAGGGAAAGGAAAGGGCTTGCCCCCCCCTCCTGTTTGCTCTCTGCTGAGCAGAGCTGCTCTCCTGCCCCCCCTTTCCCCCAGTGCTGCTATTTGCTATTTGACCTGAGCAGCCCAGAGGAATTTTAGTCACGGTGCATTCCTAGCACAGCATCTGTTTTCTAGAGCAAAACGGGAACAGCTGCCAAGAAACAAATCTTCCCCTGACGCCTGGCACTTCTCATGGGTGGAACGAAACTTCTTGAAACCCCAGGGGAAAAAAACACCAGGGCTCAGCTGCAGCAAACCCCATCCCACTCCAGCCCGTCCCCCTCCAGGGACTTTTGCAGCACGACGGGGCTCAGACAGAGGCTAATGACCATCATGATAGCATCCATACGGTACCACTTTGAAAGCAAGAGGAGATAAGAGAGACCTCTTCTTTAGCTGTGGGAAAGATTGCGCTCTCGCTGAACCCCCCAAGCACCAGCGTCCAAGCCCAACTGTGCCCAGTGTCCTCTTACCTGTCCAGGCCTGTTGTGCCCATTGTAACTGGGCAGGATAAAGTCAGGTAGATGGTGCTGATATGGCACAGGCTGGGTTCACACATGGCTTGCTGTGAAAGAGCTTTTCAGGCTTGCCAAGGCTAAGTGAGGTTTGTCCCCAGGAGCTGTGAGAACGCCTGGTGCTATTGGAGTCAGACTGGCGAGGAGGGACACATACATGGGCTGAGCTGGCTCTCAGATTTCGGGTGGAGGTGTCTATGTCCATGGGATTGCTGCGTGCCTGAATAGCAGAGCTGACAGATGTACGTAACCCCTTTCCCCATGAAGGTTAATATCTCCCCCCAGGTATTAACCAAGCGCAGGACAGGGCCTGCAGCAGTCTCTCTGCTATGCCCTGGGGTTTCTTCTCAGATTGCTGGGGCTCAGCAGGTTTTTTCAATGGAGGCTAAAGATCAATGTACAGAGTCTCTGGTTACTGGAAGAAGTAAGGAGCAGAGCAGCTCAGGCATCAGGCAGAGCTCCAGCCATGCTTCAGGAGCAGGGAGGTGGTCAGAGATAGCCAGAAGAGAATTAGGAATGACTTTCTGGAGCCCTGGGACAAGCTGAGACACACAAGCAGCCTCAGAGCACACGGTTTCTTGGCCCTTCCAGCTAAAGGAACAACACTTGCTCTGTGTTTGCTCACATCTTGAACATGATAGAATAAGGTCAGAAATACTGCTAACCCAGTTTCTTGGAGGGCTTATACCAGCTGACACCTGTTTTTGCTGATAACCAGGTTCCACCCTCTGTCATGATGCAGAAGGCAGACTTCAGGCAATATCAAGGCAATATGCTTTTTCTTGTTCACCTTGACCGGGGTTCACCTTGAAAGTACCCATTGCATTTTAGTGCTCAGCACTCTCAGTCTGACAGCAATTGGCCTGATGGAAGTTCAGCTTCACCTTCTCAGTGCATCAATTTAGCAGAATATGCTGGAAAAGGCTCAGTCAGCAGTACCAGCCAACAACTCGCACCCTCTCAGTGGTTCACTCAAGTAGGGGCACTGTTCTTCCGACCGTGCAGATTTTTAGGCATAAAGTTCACAGCTAGGACAGATGTAACACCGATCTGCTAAAGCCTTAGGCAGTAACACCAGGTTAACCCCACTTAAGATGCATTTAGGTTTCCTCTGAAGGTAACATGAAGTTCACATTGCAATACACATCACATCCTCAGTCATCAAAAGTCCCACGAGATTGCCATGAATGTGACCTCAGGCAAGTCATGACAGCGTTTGAACTTTTAAGTTGAAGATGGCAGAAAAGTCTGATCCTTGAAAAAGCAAGAGTTTATTTGTGATCCAGGCTTTCAGGCCAGGTCTACATAGCAAGTCAGTCTCAGCAAGACCAGAATGCAGCTTCTCCTTCCGTTTCTTGGCTAGACCAGGCCGTTCTGTTATAACAACACAAGCAAAGTCCACTGTTGCAAACACCATCTGCTGAAGAGGAGGAAGGTTTCACGCTGTGTCAGTCTCTTTTATCTCAGTGTAGGTTCTGTACAGGAGCTGGCTAGAGTTAGAAAAGCAACAGAGACCCCAGCAACAGCTTTTCCGGGTGCTGCCTGTGGGCAGTTACTGATTTGACCAGAACAGGACCAGTCACTC
>JAOTQQ010000003.1:29011620-29026807 GCA_026546715.1 Gallinago undulata | reverse complement strand
GGGTTCAAGGCCAGGCTGGATGGGGCTTGGAGCAACCTGCTCTGGTGGGAGGTGTCCCTGCCCAGGGCAGGGGGTGGAACCGGGTGCTCTTTAAGGTCCCTTTCAACCTGAACCACTCGGTGATTCCATAAATCTGACCCCATCCACCTCCATGGCTTCCCTGTGGAGGCTGCTGAGCTCCTAAGCAACACGACAGCTGCAGAAGCAGAAGAGTCAACGCCCACCTATTTCTTTGCCTTCCTCTCATTTGACATCTCCAGCCAGCAGAGGATGGAGCCAAGGAGCCGGCCCCGCTCCTGTTAGAGGAGGCCCGTCCCCCAGACACCCACTGTCACACCCCAGGCCGGCAGGGCTCACGGAAACCAGCGATGGCGGCCGCGTCCCGCCGCTGAGGGAGGGACTACACTTCCCATCAGCCGCCGCGCCTCTCGCGAGACTTGGAGGGCGCAGCGGGCGCGCGCGGCCCGCCCCCCTCTCTCTGTGCTGGCTTGGGAATGGCATGGCGGCCGGGCCGAGGGCGGTGAGTAGGGTGGGCCGCCATCGGCAGCCATCTGCGGGCACGGCGGCCCCGAGCGGCACCGGGACGGCGGGAAAGCGAGCGGGGCACTCTTGCGCGATGGCGTGGATGTCTCTAGGGGTGCGGCGAGGTCTCAATCTCTGCCTATGGGGATGCAATGGTGCCCTCCCCCCAAGCCTCCCGCCATGGTGGGTGGAAGGAGGCAAGGCCCCGCTCGCCGCCTGAATGGAGCTCCGGCCTTCTCCCTGCGGCACAGCCTGGCCTGGGGGATGCTCTGCTCGTAGGGCTTATACCGATTCTTCCCTAATTGCGGGAGAGCATTTAACACAGCGGGTGGTGTCGCTCAGCCCCGGTGCGGCCTGAGGGCGCGGCCCTGGAGCACCCTGCAAGCCGTGGGGCTCATGCCGAGCCAGCGTTACCCGTCACGCTTGAGCGAGTTATGCCCAGGTGTCGTTGCTGCCCGGGCGAGGAGCACCCGAACCAGAGAGGCAGGAACAGGCCTGAGCTTTTGGGAAGGCCCCAAAGTGGTGCAGGTTTGGCTGCCCCGGAAGCTGAGCTAGTGATGATAAAAGTTATCCCTGTCTGAAATTAATCTTTCCTCTGTGGAAGCAAGACTCTGAGGCTCAGCGTTACCGATGGAAAGGTAAAAGGGCAGTCTGTTACACGAATTAACTGTCGGTCCCCTTCCTCTCTTCCAGAGCATGGCTTGGTGTCGAGCAAGGGTAAATCCACTCACCTGCTTGGGAAGCGGCTGCCGTCCCTGCACTGACACCAAACCCGCACCAGCTGCACAACGGTGAGAAACATCAGCACTTATCTTGTCATAGTGTAATTTTCTGCTCTTGCTGGGCTATGGAAGTAGGACACAAACATGTCAGATGATATCCTTCTGTGTCCCTGGGAGGGATGTATACTGGGAGGGGATTTAAAAGCCCAATGGCTTGATTAGCGTAATTAAGGCAATCAAGGCTGTAGCTTTGTTGCAGCTGCCACCTGAGTGTGCAGCCTTTTGCAGCCATGGAGCACAAGTTGAAAGGCAGCACACAATGAATGGGAATTTTACTGTTGGTGGCTGGCAGAGCACCTGCTTGTCAGCGTGGTCAAAGATGAGCAAGGGCAGAAGGGATTACAAGTAGGAGGGATTGGATGACAGCCCATTACAGAGATACTTGACACACGGCTCATCTCATAACTGTATTTGTCACAGAAATAGACCTAGTGAAAGAGTAATTGTGTTGTTTGCCTTCCTGGAGGTGCTCTCGGACAGTTTCAAATGCATCAGGTTGCAAGGGGTGGGGAGGTGCAGTTCACAGACGCCAAAGGACATCCTAGTCAGGACATACCCTGAGGGATCCTTCCCCAGAAGGGATGTGTCTGTTTTAAGTCTGCGTAAATGCCTTAACCCGTAGACAGTTTACATCCTGAATGAACAGATTATTCTTGTGTGTGAGGAGGGAGTTGCATTAAGATGTTTCTGTGTGATGCTGAGGAGGATGTCTGCTGGAAACAGCTGTAAAGGGTCTAAACCACCAAAGTCTCAGAACTGGTTCTTTGTTGTTTGGGGTTTTTTTTTCCAAGCAAGGATTTAAATAGCATCCACCTCCCAAAGTTTCTTTTATCTTAGTGAGACAACTGACTGGCAAATATTTTCGTTTGTCTTTTTCTTCTGTGCTAAGTTTGTGAGACAAAAATAGCTTCTCTCTGAATAGAAAACTTCCTCTCTTTAATTCCTGCTCTGTGACCCAGGGCTGTTTTTTGTTGGGAGGGGTGGAGAAGGAAAGAGCAGACAGACTATTTGAAGTACAGTTGCTAACGGTGTTCAATGCAACTTGTATTTAGGAGAAAATGGCCCTGCAGAATCCTGGGGTGGTACCGTGGCCCAAAGGCAGCTTTGGCAAGAGGGCAGCTGCTGAGCTGGGCTTCAGGCTGGTAAGAGAACGCTTCAATATTGCATGCTGCTCGTTTTTAATTCATTAATTATCTGTCGGATCTGTAAGGCAGCGTGACTCATCTGACAGATTAGCTAGTCTTTGAACGCGTCCCAGGAAAACTACTAGTCATCAGGAAGGACGCTGGTCATCAGCACGTCGGCATCTGGGTGTCTGTGCTGTGTGTGATTTTGCAGAACTTGAGGAGTTTCTGTGGCCGAGGGCAGGAGAGGGGCCGAGCCTGTGATGTGCTGTTATCCCTGTCTGAGCACTCAGCTGTGAGGGAGAAACAACTTCCACTGAGGCTCGTGTGTGTCCCCTTAGTGGGTCTCCTGCCCTTTGCAAAGACTCAGGTGACACGAGTGGCACCAGGAGGGCAAAAGCGGTGTCCCTGCCCTTGTCACATGCGACTGCAGCACAACACTGTCCCAGACACAGGCTGTTGGGCAGCCCGGATTCAGCACGGCTCCGTACAGGGAGTAAACACCGGCCGCTGTTGCCATAGCAAAGTTTGGATCCCTGAAGAGCTTTTAAGTTGTGTATCCAAACAGTGAGGCACAGCGGCGGGTTAAAGGGCAGATAAGAAATGGGTTTTTATCTCACTTGATGTACAGTCACTGAATACACACGCTGGAACGGCACTTTGTCTCCGGGGAGCTGACAGCTGCATTCTGCTAAATAATTTCATGCTTTATTTAACAGAATTTGTATTTGTTTGCAGAAGATCAATAATGTTCGCTGACAAGCTGAGCCGGCAAACTTGACGACCGTGGACTTCCTTAAGAAATCAAGGTTGGTGTGCGAAAGGGGAGGGAATGGTGCTACAAACCAGTAGTCAAGTGGTTGCTCTGTCAATAGAGCTGTGTTCCAGGTGGGACCAGTTACTGGGAAGAGCACGTGTGGCTTCTGGCTTCCAAGGAATAAGGGGGGGAAAAACGAAGAGGCTGAAGAGGTGGCATGGTGATAAATAAAGTAAAAGCTACCTGGGGCTTTGAGAACGGAGAGGCGCAGGAGTTGTTTCAGATTTAACTTGTTTAGGAAAGCAGTTACAGCATCGCTTTGTGGTGTCTCCCAGCTCTAGAAGCAGCAGAGGGAAGATTGTTCTGGAGCGGGTCTCTCAAGTGGCCATCGGGATGTCATTCCGAAGGGTGTAAAATGGCTACCTGTGTGTGACTGCGGGCTCCTCGCTGCTCGGGGGCTGCTGCAACCTCATCCTGGGTGAGTTCCCAGTAAAACCAGAGAGGATTGGGGTACTGGTGCCAGTGGCTTGGGAGGCAGTATGTGTTTGTTTCCCAGACCTGTACTCTCAATGAAATAGTGCAAACCGGGAACTTTCCAGGTGACAGCTGCTCTGCTCTGACACTTACCTTTATTCCACTAGGACCTGATCTACAGCTGGCTGGAGGAAAAAGTGGATCCCTGCGTTCTTCTGTTCCAGAATAAAATACGTTATGGAAAATCTTGGGAGCTGAAGTTGGTTATTTTTTATGGTTATGAAGTTGTGTTAGTTTTTAATTTTTTTTGTAAAGGTCATTTATTTGAGCAGGTAGAAAGGATTTGGGGTTAAAACGCTTTCTGAAATTCAAGCAGTTGTGAGTTTACCCTTCACAGCAAAGCCTGCTGTTCCCCGATACCTAAAGACTTGAGTGTCTGCAGCCACTGAAAGCTGAAGACAAGCAATTCATGCTAACGGTGTGACAAAACTACTGATGGCTAAGCCAGGACTGGTGACACAAATGGTTCTAGTGGTGTGTGTGGAAGCTGAGAGGGAGAAGAAGTGAGAGGCAGCGGGTTCTTTGTCTGGATTTAAAAAGGAGTATGTTTAACTCCGGCGCTGGGCTACACCCTTGGCTGGAAAAACCTCCCCTTTTGAAAAGGGAAAGGAGGGTGTACGTCGCAGTTCCTCGTGTGTGCAAACAGCTCTGCCCACGGGCTGGATGGGGTTCCTGGCAGGATGCTGTGCTCATTTTCTAGACCTGTTGGTTTTGCCCTCTACATCGAGGTGCTGCCCATGGCCACTTTCGAAGTCACCTGCAGCGGGCCATGCCCGAGCTGGTTTGAGGAGGTTTTGATGCTGTCTGGGTTGGGTGACGGGAGAATCAGGCTCATTCTTGTCATGAAAGAGGTTTTTCTGAATTAAAAAAAAAAACAAACAGGCCTAACAGGCTGCCTTGGTACCATTGTAAGGTGGTTCTGATGTGAACAAAGGTTAATTTGAGACCTGGGAACTCCAACGTGGAGATTACATCTGAAACAGGTTTAGAGGCTGATCTTTGTAGTGCTCATTTGAACTGGCTGGAAGCAGTTTGAGGTTCGTTCCCTGGCTCGGGGCCAGGCTATCTCTCTCTTGCAGCAAACCAGCATCCCAAGCAGAACAAGGGCTGGGCTGGGAGCTGCTCCCAGAGCTCCAAGCAGGGTGCCTGCCCCCCACCCCAGCCCATCTCCACCCTTTAACCCCTCTCCTGTCCCCAGCCAGGGCCATTCTCCAGTGGAGGGGGCACTGCTACATGCTACTGCAGCTCCTCTGCTGTGGGAAGGGCGTGGGTGTGAGTGTCTCACCCCCACCCCTTTCACTGAAACAACAGGAACAGGCATAAAAGAAAAACATCATTTAACACAAAGTGGGGAAGTGTCTCAGGTGACACAGCTCCCACTGCTGTGCCCATGTCAACACCCGGGCCACCACCAGCTGGAGTAGCTTCCCCAGCACGCGGTGTCTTCCTCAGCAGCGCTGGCTTATCCGGGATGGCTGAAGGGTGCAAGAACTTCACCTCCCTTGTTTTTTTTGGGGGGAAAATAAGAACGATGATCACTTAAACCCACCCAACGAGCTAGCAGGTCCCCCAGCCCCCCTGGCTCAGGGCTGCCTTCTCAAAGCATGTTGAGGGCACCACACGGTCCCTGTGCACAAAAACTCCCAACAGATCCAGTACCACAGGGGTGGGATGTGGGCCAGCTCCCATCTCCAGGCTGCTTGAAAACCAGCCATGTTTCTGGTGGCCCAGCTTAGCTGCAGTATCCCTACTCTTGGTTGATGGCTTTAAACTAGTCCTTGTTTGAAAACACCGCCTCCTAGGAAGGGGAAAATGACAGGACACACTATGTGTCTGTCACAGGAGAGGGCAGCCGGGCCGCTGGCTTTCCTACCAATCATGGAGACGACCAGATCCTTCGGGAAAGTGGCACACGTCAACCTGGCCAGAGCTCAGGCTTTCTGCAGGCTGGGAGGGATATGTTCTCCAAACACACCACCTTCCCGTTAGCAGGATGATCAGTCTCCAGTGCAGGGATTCCTCATGCTTATTGTGGTCCCATCACAGTGATGAACATTTGAGCTGGGGCATGATGGCAAGGTGAAGGGCATTCTTGCAGCCAGAGGCTCCAACACACACATACATCTTCAGCATCCTCTTCCAGCCCCTTCTGTGCTTCCCAGCTGTGTTCATGGGACTAAGAGGTCACAGCCACATGTCTTGGTGCCCCAAAGGCCACATACAATCACATTGAGCCATGAAACGTTGCTGGAGATCCCCAAGGAAATGCAACATTTCTCTACCCGCTTCGGCTTGCCCCTGACCATCACAGCACCACCAGCTGCGGTATGGAGGGCCTGCCCCTTGGGCTGGCTGGCCAGCTGGGGAGAGCCCTAGCGAGGGAGAAGGTGGCCTTCAGGAAAGAGGAGAAGAGCCACAGGAGTCCTTGGACTTGCCCCGGTGGGCGACTGGCCGGCCTCACCGCTGATAGAGGGTGATGATCCCTGCTCGGTGGAGTCTTCTCCACAGCGCCGCCTCCAGCATCATGTCGTGGTTGGCGTAAAACACCAGTGGCTTCTTCTCCAGCTCGTAGTAGTGGTCTGAGAACTGCTCATAGTTGGAGGTGATGAACCCATAGGCACTGACCTGCAGGGAGGGAGGTGGGACAGACAGATGGGGGTCAGGGCTCCACCTCGGGTGGTCCATGCAGTACCACCACCCCCTCCAGGGACAGGGGAGTGGCAGATGTAGGACAGCCACCAGGACATGCCGGTCCCCACCAGGATCAGAGGCCCCAGCAGCTAAAGGAGGTGTTTTCCAGGGGGAAGATGACCCCGTGGCCTCTTACTGGGAGCTAAAGGGGGGGTTCACAGGGAGAAGGTGGCCTCTTACCTGGTCGCAGGTGTGGAGCGCGGTGAGGAGCATGAGGGCGCCGGTGCTGGGCATGTAGAGCGAGCCGTACTGCGTGTTCAGGAGCTCCGATCGCAGGAACCTGCCAGGGGACATGGCCAGTTGGGGGGGGGCTCACGGCTGGTGTGGCCCCCAGCACCCATCCAACCCCCACCCTGCGCTCAGTAAAGCAGGAGCACCGAGCGAAACGCAACGCTCGTGTGGATTCTCTGGTGGCTGCTACTAAGGTTCAGCTCATCGGCTGCAGGCTGCTGAAAGGCACCCGCTTGCTGATTAAAATCCGCCCCCCCCCCAACCCACGCCCCTGCTTCCATGAAAGGTAGGAAATGACAATCCCTTTGGGGATTGCTCCTGTTAGACTGGGTCAAAAATTAATTTATTGAGGGAATTGGGAGCCTCCCTGACAGGGGGGGACGTGAGCTGTGCTGCCATGGCGGGGGACAAATTTCTCCGCTCTACCTGCAGAGAGCAGGACAGAGGTGGTTCCAGTGCCCAGGGAGGACTGGGACCGTGCTGTGACGCTGGGCAGGCACCGAGAGAGCAGTGGCAGGAGGCAGGAGGTCTGTGCCCATGGGGCCCAGAGCAGCAGCCCTGGTCCTCATCATCCTCACCTCGCTGTCAGGTACTGCAAGAAATCAGGGTGCAGCAGCTTGAACTTCTCTGCAGATGCTTCCGGTCCAAAATACTTCTGTGGCCTACAGTGGGGTGAAGAGAAGGGCAGAATTCATGTCACAGGGAGTCTTGGGGCTACTTGGGGTTTATCCCAGCAGAGACAGAGATGGGGTGAGGGCAGGCAAGTCATGCTCCCTCCGGTGGGTCACCGAAAGTGCTGATGAGATCTTGGGGGGTTACTCACTCATCTCCCTTGTCCGAGCCCTCGGGGACTGGGCTGCCCTGGATGGCTGACTTCAGCATCATGTAGTCACGGATGTCCGAGGGGATGAAGATGTACCTCAGGTCCTGCAGCACGGACACAGATATGGGACTCGTGAGGGCTTTGGGGCACTGCCCACACCAGCAGGGCAAGGACTAAGGGCTCCTGAGACAGAGAGAAGGTTTGGGGAGCAAGCCTAGCCTCAAGTGACAATTTGGGGTCACCTCCCCAACAAGCCCTTGGGGTCTCACCTTGGCCTGGGGTACCTGGGTGAAGCCATACTCCTTGTAGGCAATGAGAGAGTTCTTCATGGTGTTCACCGTGAAGCCATAGAAGGAGATCTTGGTCCCAACGTCCTCCTCAAAGCCTTTGATCACGGCACCGTTGAGCCTGTGGGAAAAGCACAGGATGTGTGTCCAGGGCTGGACTCTCCTCACCACCCATGGCCCCATCCTGCCCGGGACCCAGCCCCACCTGAAGACCAGGTCGTGTGCGTCGATGGCCTTGCCCTGCCGTGAGCCGTTGAGGATGCCACCGTTGCCCACCACGGCGCAGCGGACACAGCCCCTGGGGAAGGCGTCCCTGTCGAAGAGGTGCCTGTTGGCCGAGGCGTTGAGGAGCCGGAGGGTGCTGCCCACCACTGGAACAGAGCAGGATGGGGCCAGTCAGCAGGGAAAAGGTGTGTGTCAGCCCACACGAGCACTTGCACACTTAAGTGTGCAACAGCATGCACGGACAAGCTCGCACACGAGCACATCCAGGAGCAGCACATGAGAAAGCTCACACCATCCTCATGCAGGAGAGGAGTCTACAGAGAGGACAGGAGGACACCAGCCAGCCCCATCTCTCCCAAGCTTGGTGTCCCTCCCTCACAGCCCCCACCCTCGTAAGCCTGCTCCGAACAGTGACCACCCGAGGTCGTGCAAGGCACGGGGACGCATGGGGGCATCACCAGCCCCAGCCCTGTGGGTGCTGCTGCCCACACTGGCCGTGTCCCCTCCTGACAATGTCTCCTTGGTCTGCCCCCCAAGCCCCGCCGTCTCCAGCACTTCCCAGCCCAGGGACTGAAGTCGGTGGCCGTCAGAGATCAGAGAGTGGGTTTGGGGTGGGAAGGGAAACAATCTCCATCCACAACAATGGAGCGGGTTGTCTGAGCCCCTCCGGTCCCAGTTAATAATCATGCACACACTGGAGCTTTTATTCGGGGAAAATGTCACAAGATGCAGCAAACAGCGTTGGCAAAGCCGTCCCTTCCACCCCGTGCCCTGGGAGGCAGCGTGGGAAGAGATCAAGGTCCCTGGCTCCTCTGCCTGCCCCATGTCTCCACACCCTTCCATCTCCTGCCACCCCCATCCCGGTTGGGTCCGTACCTGTGTGGGACAAGCCTTGCCAGCCATAGGGGACGTGTCGTGTCTTCAGCCTGTCCCAGGTCTCTGGGGTGAAGTGCTGGTCCCACATCAGCACCGGGGTGTCGAAGCGGAAGATCTCCCCAAACTTGGGGTCTGCCTTTGCTCTGGCCACCACTGAGCGGGGGCATCTGCTCGGCTGGGAGGGAGAAGGACCTCAGTTCAGTCTCCAGCCTGGGTCTACCTTCTGTCCAACATCTCCACCCCTCAGCAAGCACCGAGGAGAGGACAAACCCAGGGACAGACATGCTCCTTGTCCACCACGTGTTCTGCTGCGTCCCCCAGGCAGGACACTGCCTCATGCCTCAGTTTCCTACTGCGAAACCCCCTTTGGTACCCAGCTCACCAGGGCTGGGAGAACCAGGGCCTACAGAGTCACCCAAGAGCACAAATCCCATGAAAGATTCAGCACCATCTAGTGTGGGCACCCCACAAAAGGCTTCTGCTGTACAAGAACAGCCCCAGTGCCCAGGACTGGTCCCTCCTGGAGCCTGGGTTCCTCCTCATGAGACTCCAGCTTGGGCTGGTGTCCCAGGTGTCATGGGGTTGGAGGGAGTGGGTGATGCTGGCTCCAGCCTCCCCATTGTGGGGGGGAATTGCTCAGGGAGGGGCTGCAACCACAGCAGGGTGGCCTGGGGAGACCCATGTGTATGGATGGAGGAGGTTGCTCCTCTGCACACACAGACAAAACCCCTTCTAGATGCTGCTGCTCCTCCTCAGCTTCCCCACACAGACCTTCAACCAAGAAATCCCAGCAAGGAGGAGGACTGGGGACACTGATGGCACTGAGCTAATGATTACCTGCTTTTTACTGGGCTTGGGCTCCTCCAGCTCAGCAGAAGGCTTGAAGGACTTCCCACTGGAAAGGGGAAAACATATAGCAGGGTTAAAAATCCATCCCTTGGGCACCGGGGAACCCCACAGTGGGCAGGGGGCTCCCGGCTCATGCCAGGACCACTGCACCCACCTTCCCCCCTTACCTCTCTAAGCCACCTTCAAGGTTCCATCTGCCGCTGCCAGCTCGGTGCGATGTCCCCGGCGGAGCCAGGACCAGTGGCTCTGGCTGCAGCAAGCTGGGAGAAAAAAACAGTGGGGGGTCAGCTGGGGAGGTGACACTGAACCACGGCACCCTGACATCTCCCCCACCTGCAGCAGGAATGTGTCACCTCCACTCAGCTCCCCTCTGCTGCTGCCTGCACCCCCCCCCCACCTTCTCCATGTGCTTCTGCAAGTGAAGGGCCACAGATTTGCAAAATAGAGAGTTTATGCAGAAAGCAGCCACCGTCTCCTGCTGGTCGCACCTCCAGGACCCCCCAAAAAAACACATCCAGACCAGACTGCAGCCTTGGGGGGACCCTGCTGAGACCCCCCAGCTCTTCTCACCGTTCTACACCCTTCCCAAGCCTGAGGGGGATGGGAAGAGCTGGGCTGGCCAGCAGGACATATTTAGTAGCTCCAGTGGAGAAGCAACTGGCAGCAGAGATCTGGAGGATCTTGGGGTCTACAGGACCGCCCCCTCCACCCTGGGGCCAGCTGGGGCATGCCCTGATCCTCCACTTAGCACTGGGGGACAGAGCCAGAGACCTTCCCACCCTGAGCATCTCAGGGTGCCCTGAGCCCCACGGGGTGAGGCAGAGCAGAGCCGGCCTCTCCAGGGAGGATGTGGGGCTGGGGGCCAGGGGCGGGCAGGGTCACAGCCTGGCGAGCAGGAGGTGGGAGCCCACCGGAGGGGAACAAGCTCCCATTCATCCCTGCACAGAAGGGCCCTTCAGAGCCCCCCCCCCCTCCCCGGCGCCGCCTGCAGCCCAGCCGGCAGGTGCTCAGGCCAGAAGGGGGGTATTGTGGAGGAGACAAGGGCCCCCTTGTTACGGGATCTCTGCTCGGGAGCCCGGGGACAGGTAGAGGCAGGTGGGGAGCAGAGCTCTGCCTTCCCACCCCCCCACCCCCCCGGAGCAGTGGGCATTGGGTTTCCATCCCCGCCACGGTCCCTCTCAACACCAGCAGAGCCCACAGCCCTGCCTGGGTGCAGATCCAGACCTGTTTGGCCACCCAAACCACCACCCCCGTGCCACCCCAGGGGTACGGCATGACGGGGCAGGACAGCCCAGAGCCTTGCCTGGGGCTGGAGCATCTCCCTGGACAGAGAGCCAGGGCCACCCAGGCTTCGGTCCCAGCACCCTCCTTGTGCCACCCCCAGCTCTGGGCAGGGGGTGTTGAGGGCGAAGGTGCCCCCCACCCTGAGCACCACCAGTGGAGCAGGGCAGCTTTTTAAATTGAGCCAGCCCGTCTTGCCTGGGTGTCCCATAAAAAGGCAGCTCCCCAGCAAGAGATGCTGCCCTGTGGAGCCCCCACCATCGGAAACTCCAGCCCAGAGGCAAGGTCCCCGGTGCAGCCCTGCCCCGTGGCCACATCCTGCCCTTCAGACACATGCAAAGAGCCATCCTGCTGCATGCAGAACAGCAGTGCTGGCCCCAGAGCCAGGGAGAGGGGTCGGGCACCGCGCTGGTGTCACCCCCCCTTGCAGCCACCCAGCCACCAGCTCGTCCTGGGAGCACCAGTGCTGGCAAGAGGAGGCAGAGCAAATCCCCATGAGAGTCCACCAAGGTGGGACCGAGCCATCCCAGGGAGATGCCGGAGCTGGAGCCTTCTGCAGGGCCTCCCTGGTGCACTGTGAGGATCTAAATAAACCCAACCTGACCAAACTTGCCTGTTCCTGCAGCTCATGGATGGGAGGAGAGCTGCCCTGGCAGGCTCCATGCACAGTGAGACTCTGGCTGGGAAAGACCATCCAAAGGCTGAACAGACCTCATGGGTAGGCTGGAGGCTGCTCTTTCAGCCCATCTCTGCCAGGTACAGGCAACACACGCCGGTCAGAGTGGAGCTCACCCGTGCAAGAGTCGTGCAGCAGCTACGAGGAGAGCTCTGCACGCTTACTGAGCTGAGCTCACCCCAAACCCCACCTGCTTCCTCCATCTCACGACCCAGGAGATCCCCAGCCCATGCGCCTCACGGGCAGGAGCTTATCAATGTTACCAGCACCTGAACGATGGACCAGGGACTGATGAAACCCTCCTGCTCCAAACCCAGAGCCAGAACCAGCTCCTGCAGAGCACTGAGCTCCCTGGAGCTGCACACCCCCCACCCCTGCAACCAAAGCCCCCGGTTTGGCCACCCACCCTTTTTCTGGCCATGGAGGTGCAACCCAGCCCCAAACCCCAAAAGCCATTACCTTCTCACACCATACCCAGGCTCCTGCTGCCCAGGAGCCACACACAAACAGCCTTCCCCAGCACTGCTGTCTCCTCAGCCCCCCCCACCCCTCCCCACCTCAGGCTCACGAGCCCCAGCTGCACATCTCTCGGCCACCCAGCCCTCCAAGCTCTCCCACCCTTGTTTCTTGGTACAGGCCCTTCCCTTTCTCCTCCCCAGCTTGTCCCAATGCCTGCAGGACAAGGCAAAGTCCCAGCACTGGAAGGTGCTGTGCTCCTTTCCGAACTGCCAGGGATGCTGCGGGAGCAGCTGGGACAAGGCGGGTGGCTCAGGGGGGCTGGATGGAGGTGGCCACAGGTAGCCCAGCAGGTTGGCTCCTGCTGACGTTCAGTGGGTACCGGGACCCACCTCCAGCTGCGGCCAGACATCGTGTGTGGCACTTGCTCACCCCCAGGGCTTGACCTGATCAAGCCAATCTGTGTGTCAGCACCTCCCTGCACTCGCATCCAAAGCCACCTCCCCAGCATCACGGCACCCGTCCGGGCTGTGCCCGTTGCCCAAAACCCTGCCGGGGAAGGTGTGGGGTGGCCACCCCACAGCCGCTCAGCTGCGCGTCAGGGAGCCAAACGCTTTGACGTCACCCGTCAGGATGTGGCGAAGCACCTCGTGATGCTTGGTTGACTCAGAAGATGACAACCCTCCCCAGGACCGGCTGATGCACAATGGGGCTCCGGGGAAGGAGTGGCCCGTGGCTGCGCGGCAGGGCCAGCCAAGCCTGGCTACGTTCTCTCACTGCCGTGGCATTCACAAATATGACGTCTCTGGTCCATGGCCTCCTCCCGTTTCCGGAAGATAACACCGTTTATGAGTGTTGGGAGCACACACTCCGGCCTTATCTCCCGCAAACACTCCCAGGGCCCTGCGAAGCCATTTGAAGGAGCCGAAGCAGCAACGTTAACACGCTCTTGGAAGCCGTTTGCTCCATCCCACCGCGAAGGGCCGAGCTCCAGGAAGCATCTTCCCCCAGCGCAGAGCCAGAGCAGCATGGTGAGGCTGGGCACAGCTCCCTGCTCATCCTGTCTGCCCTAACGGAGCAGTCCCAGCAGCTCCCCGGTGGGGATTCAGAGGGATGGGTAGGCAAGGAGCGATGGGGCTGTGCCCAGCCCAACCTGGGGGCTCTGGGGACTTGGCTTCCTGCAGCCCCGCTGGCCACAGGGTGGCTGGATCTGCGGGGACAGGGGCATTTCACCCATCACCATTGAGTCCTCACTGCTGCCACCAGCTTTGAGCTGAGCTGGAGAGGGACTTGGCATTGGGTATCTTGCATCAAAAGCAGTGTGGCCAGCAGGGCAAGGGAGGGGATTGTGCCCTGCAGTGCTGCCTCCAGCTCTGGGGCTCCCAACATCAGATGGACATGGACCTGTTGGAGTGGGTCCAGAGGAGGCCATGAAGGTGCTCAGAGGGCTGGAGCTCCTCTGCTGCGAGGACAGGCTGAGAGAGTTGGGGTTCAGCCTGGAGAAGGCTCTGGGGAGACCTTATTGTGACCTTTTAATACTTAAAGGGGGGGTTATAAAAAAGATGGGGACAAACATTTTAGCAGGGCCTGTTGTCATAGGACAAGGGGTAATGGCTTAAATTAAACAAGGGAAGATTTAAACTAGATATGATTCTATGATTCTATTTAAGAAAGAGATTTTTTATGCTGAGGGTGGTGAGAGCCTGGCCCAGGTTGCCCAGAGAAGCTGTGGCTGCCCCATCCCTGGAGGGGTTCAATGCCAGGTTGGAGGGGGCTTGGAGCAACCTGGTCTGGTGGGAGGTGTCCCTGCCCAGGGCTGGGGGTTGGACTAGATGACCTTTAAAAGTCCCTTCCAGCTCAAACTATTCTGTGATTTTATCTAGCCTTCAGGTGATTTGCTGCTGGCAACAGCTAGCATTAGTTGGGGGGTGTGGGGTGGGGGGAGTGTCAGCCTCCCCCTGGCCCCCTTCATCCCCCCATAGGTCTGCACGGAGACACGCTGCATGCACACACGGACCTCCCTGCCGCAACGTGGCCACCTGCACCGCTCCCTGTGGGCACCCCGGCCACGCGAGGCTGTCCCGGCTTCACCCCGGGGCCGGGCACCGCGGGCAGGGCAGCACCGACCCCGGAGGGTGCACGGCTTGGGCTGGACAAGCCACAACCACGGGGCAGCGTGTCTGTAAACACGGGGAATCGGGGCGAGCAGGACACGCTCCGGTTTGGGTCTGGCTTTAGCAGTCGGATTAAAGATGAGAGAAGAAGCCCGGGAGATCTTTGGAGCACAGCTCAGCTCCCTGTTACCTTGCCCTGGGCTCCTCTCTGGGGCTGGATGAAAGGATGGGACCCTCGGTCCCATCGGTTGTGTGGCAGGAGCCTGGGCTGGCTCTGTGGTGGGGGGACCCGGGACCACGGAAGGTCCAGGCAGGGTTAGGCAGTGGCTGCCATGGTGGTGGGGAGAACCTGCTCCCAGCTCCCATTCCATGGGTCTCCTCCACACCCCACTCCTAGGATGGACCATGGACCCTGTGCCAGAGCTGGTTTCCATTCCCAGCTCCAGTGTGGTCCTTGGGCAGGTCCCAGTGCCCTCGTGAGCCTCAGTTTCCCCTCACATGGAGGCCAAACTCTTTGCAGGGAGCTGGTCCAGCCAACCTCCGCCCCAGATGCTGGGGATATTCCTGCTCCGCAAGCCCGGCAGAGGGGGGATATCTGCCTTGGGCAGGACAGGAGGAGGCAAAGGGACCCCCCAGCTCCCAGCTGGGGAAGAGAGAGCACCTGGAACCCAGGCAGCTGCACCCCCAGCAACTCCCAGTGCAAATCTGGCTGTGCTCAGGTCACCCCGTGCAGGACCAGCTCCGGTTCCCACAGCATCCTCCATTCCTGGGCAGTGCCAAGGCAGCTGGGCTCTGTCACCGACGGCACCCAGGGGCACCCTGTGCGGAGGCCAGGGACACCCGTAGGGCAGTCCTGATCCTCGGAGGAGAGGGGGACCCCTGAAACCCTGCCCGCTCAGCCGCATGCCCCGGGGCTCCCTGGTGACCCCAGCACCCACTGCCTGCCGCTGGAGAGACTC
>JAOTQQ010000003.1:28963189-29011520 GCA_026546715.1 Gallinago undulata | reverse complement strand
AAACCCTGCCCGCTCAGCCGCATGCCCCGGGGCTCCCTGGTGACCCCAGCACCCACTGCCTGCCGCTGGAGAGACTCAGGAAGAGCTTGGGGAGGTTGGAGGAGGCAGGGAAGGCAGATGGGACCACGAAGGGGGAGATGCAAATTGCTGGAGTTTGGGAAATGCCACAGCCCCTGGGAGTTTGGAAGTGTGGGGGGGGAGCCCTGGGGATCCCCCTCTCAGGGGGGCAGCCATGTCCTATCCCTGTAGTAGGGGGGAGGGATCAGTGCAGCTCCATCGGGGGGACAAACCTCCACCGAGGACAACCAGGCAGCTCGGATGCGGGGACACCGGGGACGCGTGGAGGGTCTGGCCGCCGGCCGAAGGGAGTCTGATCCTGCCGGGGGCTGAGCACCCTCAGCCCTCCATGGACCCAGCAATGGTTTCTTTGCCTTCTGGTGGGCTGAACCCCCGTGGGGACCTCTGCAGCCCCCCACGGCCCCGGGGTCCCACTCTGGGCACCCCTGAGCTCGGCTGGTGGCCGTGGGCAGCACCCGGTGGCCAGGACACCTTGGGGTGGGGGGGCAGAGCCTGCTGCAAGCACGTTTCTTAAAACAGCCAACAACGAGGGGCACAGCTGGGGCAATATGCACTAAGGGGCCCACACCGGCACCCCAAATCCCCCTCCCCATCCCAGTGCATGGTAACTGGTGCTGGGTTTGCACCTCCCTGCCTCCCACTCCCCTCTCCCCGTCCCCCCCTTACCTGGCTATGATCCTCTGGCTGGCGGGCGACTCCACCGTCGCGTAGTAGTGGCCGTAGAGGAGCAGGGAAGATGTTAAACCTGCCAGGAGCAAAAAGCAGAGTCGTTTCCAGTGCGGGGACCCCATCCCAGTCACTTCCACCGCTGGAGCAGCGCCGGCAAGCGGGAGCGTGGGAGCCCGTGCTGCCTGCACCGGCCACGCCGCCGTCCCACCGGGGCCCTGCAAACTCCCTGGCCCTTCTTCTCTCACTGTTCGCCGGGTGACACCGACACCGTTGCAGCCCAACTCCGTCCTTCCCTGGGCGCCCAGCTGCACCTTGGAGCAGGCTGGGATATTCCTCCGGAGCGGTGGGAGGGAGGGTGTGAGCCGGAGGGAGGAGGCACCAGGCTGACTGGTTCAGACTTGCTGAGAAAAAAAGCACTTTTGAGCTGCTTTTTCTCCGAGCTGGGGATTAAACATTTACTCAAACCAGCAGGGAAATGCGTTTGGGGGTTTTTTTGAGGGTTGGGTTTGTTGGGTTTTTTTTTTGGGTGGTTTTGTTTTGTTGTTTTGCCTCCTTTTCACGCTACCCACCCACAACTCACAAAGCACGGAGCTTCCCCTCTTTATGCAACTTTCTTGTTCAGCTAAAAAAAACACACGCTTTTGCCCCCAGCTGTGTGTTTCCTCCCCCCTCCCCGGCAGCACGCACAGCCCACGCCAACCCCCGGCGACCCCACGCTGCAGCCCCCCCTGGGCGACTGCTGTTTATTAATAAGTTTATCAGAAACTCCAGACTCTGAGCTCCTGCCCTTGGGGTGCCCGATAGCAGCCCCGTGGCACGTACCCACACCGGGCAAACCCGCCACCACGGGAGCAAATCTGGGGTACAAAGAGAGGAAAATGAGGGGGACACACACACACACACAGCCTTGGGGTGCAGCCTCCGGGTTCCTGGCCACATCCTGGCTGAAGACATCGCTCTCCCGCAAAACAAGGTGGTTTTGCAGCAAACAAAACCACTCGGGGCTTTGTGCTGAGTTCAACAAATGGTTTGGGCTGGGGGGGTTGGGGAGGGGAAGGGGGGAGGGGGGAAGGGGAGTTTTGAGGGAAATTGAAATGAAGTATTTGAATATTTTCAGAAGGGAAGTGCTTCAGTTTCCTTTTTGAAAGAGTATTTTGAGATTGCTTTAAACTCACCTAAACAAAGGAAACAGCCCAGCAAACCGAAGGGTATGCAAACCAAAATGTTTGTTGCAGCGAGGGGGGAAGGGACTCGCAAGGAAAACAAGCCTTTTCAGTCGATCTGCAGTGATTTTGGGAGGGGGTTGGATTTTTAGGAAGCCGCCAGAGTCGGGGAGCATACACACGGTGAGCCCTGCTCCATCCAAACCCTCAGCCCTGCACCCGCCGCTCCCTGAGACCCACGATACGTCACCCCAGGGTGTCACCCACCTCCAGCCCCTCCCCAGATATCCCCTGTCATTACTCAGATCCAGAAAATGGGGCCAGACCCCATCCCTGCTCCCGAGTCCCTCCCCTGCACCCCCAGCCCAGTGTATTCACGGCTGCGTTTTCCCCAACTCTTCTTACCCCGCCAGATCCAACCGCCCCCCACTTCCACTCCTCCCCTTTCCAATGATGCTGCTCGTTCAAAGGAAGATAAATGCAAAAAAAAATCATTTCATAGGAGTTTATTTCCATCTCCATTTGCCTGCATTTCTGCAAGTCCCCCAAGTTGCCAGCCCTGATCCTCCAGGAATTTTGGCTGTGAGGGAATGTCATCATCCTGGCATCCACAAAGTGCCCAGGTTCCGTTGGTTCCAGGTGTGAACACGGGAGCAGGGCTGTGACCCAAGGCTGGCAGTGGTGGCAGCGCTGGCCTCATCCCACTGGGAAAGTGGACATTGGCCATGGGTCATCAGGAGGGGATGGTGGCCGGGCTGATTTTAAAGAAAACTTACAGAGAAGAAGCCCTGCCGTTGCGCGGTGGCCGGAGGGCTTGGCTGGGCACGGGGTGCCTTGGGGAAGGAGAGAGCAGGCAAGAAGCAGGAGGGACACGTCAGAGCATCATCGCTTGGACGCACAGGGATGAAATCGGGTCTAAAGCCCAGCTGGAGCTAAAAGTACAAAAGAAAGGCAAGAAGGAGGAGTTAACACGTGCCCCAGTAGCAAAAGGCAGCTCAGAGAAAATGAGGGTGCACTGATGAAAGAGAGTTTTTTGCCTCTGTGTCCACCAGAGAAGCCTGTCCCCAGCCCCTGGGGGTACTGGCACAAGCTGGGAGAGACTCAGGGCCAGCAGAAGGGGTACAAGAGTCTGGGGTCCTGCTCAAAGGTCCCCCAGCCTGGAGCCTGTCCCCACCCAGTGGGTCTCAGGGATCCGTCTTGTTTGCTCTGACCTGATGGATTCGCTCCCTGCAACCCAGCTCGTGTGCTGGCCCCTTCGTTAATCACAGCTAATTATTACCAACTGTTCTAGCAAGTCACAAGGCACACAGCACGGCTTGCCCCCGGAGGTGGACAACTGATGGTCTGGAGCAAGTGGTCTGGAGAAAGTCACGAATTTGCCATTTGGAGACATTTATGGCCCAATTATGCAAACACTGATGGGGTGGCAGCTTTGGAGCATTTGCCCAGAGGGACGGAGGAGCTGGTTTCTTCACATGGCTCTCATCTCTCTGTTTCCATGATATATGGTTTTCTGCTGCTTGCTTTTTTTTTTTTTTTATCAAAGGGGTGAAAATGAGATGCACAGTTCTTCATCTGCTCTACTTGTTTTGTGCTACAACGCATTTTGGCCCATGCCCCAAAATTAAGTGGTGCTTAATTTAGATGTTAAATAAGTGTGAAAACCTTTTAGGATGATAGTTGCCAAATAAAGATTAGGAAAAGAACACAAAAGAAATTACAATGAAAACCAGCAGTATCATTTTTAGCCTGGGCTTTTCATTCCAGTGATTACTTCTTGCAAACAAAACCCAAGCCATCCACACGGCTAGAGAGAGCGAGGGGAAAATAAGCACATTTTGCACCAGCTGGCTCTTGGCCACGGGTTGGTGGAAGAAAGTCTTGTGGTCCTCGCCATGATGAACTGTCCAGCTGGGAGAAAGAGATCTCCAAAAACCTCCCGGAGGATTTACACATCCCAATTTGCTCAGCACAGGTCAGAGGTGCATTTAAGAAAGTGCCAAAAATCTGCTCATAGGAAATTTCCCTGAAATGCGAAGTCTGGGCCCAGGAACGCGCTGCTTTGCCGGCCCCGCTGGAGAACGCGGGGCCATATGGCTGCCTGCGGAGGCAAGGCCATCGCATAATGAAAAACTCATAATGAAAAACTCGTCAGCAGATGTCTCGGGAGGGTGACGCACGGCCCCTTCCCGACAGAGCGGGGAGAGCAGCGAGAGCCTCGACCAAACCTCCTCTTGCCAGGTCCCCTGCAGAGCCAGGGTGAGGCAAAGCTCCTGCCTGCACTAACGCTGCCTGGGTGGTGCTGTGGATGCTCCCTCACCATCTTTGCTCCAATTTTTAGGTGTTACTGCAGCCAAAGTCAGGAGGTGAGAGGGGAAGTGACCTCACAGAGGATGCTTGGACATGGAGACCTCCGTGCCCACGTAAAGGTATTGCGGTGGCAGCATCTGCTGTGGGTCCAGAGATGCTCAGAGCTGTGCTCAGCATCTCCCCACGGCAGCTCCGGGCACTGGGCTCTGCCTTTCTGCCTTGGGGTAGGGAAAGGGGCTGGGGGGTGCAGCTGTGCCCTCCAACCGAGCTGATGTGCCCCATCTTTGTGCCAACCCAGCAGGATGCGGCCCACCGGGGAAACACACCCTTTGAGTCCCCTCCTTGCAGGTCGTGGGGACGAGCCAGGGGCTGCGGTGACGGGTCAGGACCTCAGCTGCGGTGGCAGCGTGTGGCTTATGTTGGCTGGGCACTGCTGGGGCTCAGCTCTTATCGCACAGACGTCTGTGCACTGCAGAGCCTTTGGTCAGCCCTAGACACCATTAACTGGGGCCAAGATAAGCTGAACACACAGTCCGAAGGCCATCCCTTCTCTGCCAGGCGTGGGGCAACATCTGAGGCTCTGGATTCTGCCCTGGAGGGGGTGGAGAGCTGGTATAAATCTTTGAGAAATTAGGGTAACGCAACACAAACACCTGCCTGCCTCTCTCGGGGCTGCTCTGGACCGGGCAGGGCAGAAGAGGACTGATCTTGCCCTGTTCCCAGCAGAGCAGACATCCCTGACATCCTCTGAAAAAGGGAAGCTTCAAAGCCCCGGGGCCGGGCTCTACCCCCAGAGCACAAAGCTGGGGAGAGGGGACACGGTGGGTTGCTGCCAGCCCCTTGCCCGCCTGTGCAGTCCCCACCTGATATGGCACGGGCTGCCATGGGAGCCTTGGGATGTTCCCAGGACTCAGAAAGTGTCTTTCCAGGATTTACCACCCCAAAGGCTGGGTCCTTCTAGCTTGGCAGAGAAGCCCAGACACAGTCCCTTGGCTGGGAACCACGGGCTGCTGCACCCCCAGGAGCTGTTTGCCTGCAGGGCTCTGCCCCACACCCAGAGATCAGGGTTCGCTGCAGGGTAGGCCCTTGGAGGTCATCTGGTGGTTTTTGCACAACAAAGCTACGGGCTGCTCTTTATCTCGTTCTCCCTCCCCTATTATCAATAGTTTTTCTGGTCCAACTGGATTTCCCTGCTGCCACATCCCCAACAAGAGCGAAGGTCTCCACAGTGGAGGTGACAAGGGTGAACCTCCCCACCCCTGTGCACTGAGGGCCTGCCCCAAACCTCTCGCCACTTGGGGAACATAAATAGCATCTGGTTGGTCTCCAGCAGAAAGGTTTTTGTGCTGACCTGGAGCCAGCACGTGCCTCTGCTACATTCCCAGGGCACCTGGTCAACCATGGCTGCTTGACAGCGATGCACCTGGAGGAAGCACGTGCTCCATGCTGGGAAGCCAAGCACTGGTGTCCAGCCCTGCCTGCTCCACATCTCAGTTTCTTGCCTAGAGAGAGACAGAAGTGACAATCTGAATGTGCCACCATGGCACAACACTGCCTTGGAGCCATCCGTGGTACACACAGCGTCTCCCTCTGGCACCCAGTTGGGCTTGGTCTTGGCACCACAAGCCCCCAGGAGATGGTGCAGAGCCCATCTCGTCCCCACTTCTGGTCAGTCCAACCTTTCAGGCTCTGGAGAGCACGGCTGGGCTGATGAGGAGTGGGGACAAGATGGGCTCTGCACTGCCTGCTTGTCTCCAAGGTGCATTCCCATCCCCAAGCCCAGCAAGTCACAAGCCCACAAGGGTGGGTGTCAGGAGGACGGGGCTGGTCTTTTCTCAGTGGTGCCCAGGGACAGGACAAGAGGAAATGGGCACAATCTTGAGTATAAGAAGTTCCACCTAAACATGAGGAGGAACTTCTTTCCTGTGAAGGTGGCAGAGCCCCGGAAGAGGGTGCCCAGGGAGGTGGTGGAGTCTCCTCTGGAGACATTCAAACCCCACCTAGACAAATTCTGTGCAACCTGCTCTGGGTGGACCCGCTTTGGCAGGGGGTTGGACTAGATGATCTCCAGAGGTCCCTTCCAACCCTCTATGATTCTATGAAGTCCCATCCATCATCTTCCTCCTGCTTCAACCCCAGCACTACGTGCCTGTGAATGTGCAGCAGGACATGGGCCCTGCCTCCCTCTGCTACACCTGCAGCCACCCCGCAAAAGGGGAAGGAGATAGAAACCAAACAAAAGATTCAAAGTCCTGCCAGGAAGGTGACACCACGAGAGCTCCTCGGCGATGAAGGGATTTGTTTCCCACAACCTGGCAGGGAATATTTTGAGGCTGTTAACTCCTGGGGAATCCAGGGAGGAGTCGGGCACGGCTGTACCAACGGCTTGTGGTAGTCACTGGTGGCTTGGCAAAAAAAGCAGGGTGGATTCTACAGCAGCTTCCAGGCACCCTGAAGCACAGTCGTGTGTTTCTTCATCAAACCAGGCATCTCTGTTCAAATCCATCAGACCCGGAGATCCTGGCTGGCAGCAGGGACAGGTCGCTGGCACTGGGTATCGTGCCCACGCAGGAGGAGGAGTCGCTGTGCCCGAGGCATCTCTCAGGATGCCAGATCCTGTCCCGCCGTTGGTCCCTCCAGCACTGTGCCACGTCACACAAGCCAAGGTTGCACCTTTGAGGAGCTCCTGGGCCATCAACTCTCCGGGCAGGTGGGTGTTACAAAGTGAGGGATAGTAGGGTACAACAGCCTGGTGCCACCCGGGCAGCTGCAGGACATGGCACTCGGACATGACCTGTGCCAAACCTGGATGTGCCAGACATCGCACCATGCCAACAGGTCCCTGAACAGGACGTGCCACCTGGTGGCACCGGGACAATGCTGCTGGCCTGCCAACTACGAGGAGCTGGATAGGAACATTTGGGGTGGCACGGGCTGTTGAGCCATGCTGGGGAGGCTGGGACTACTCCAGCATAGTCTGCCATTGTCACTTTTGCCTTGGGACACTCACCCAGTAGGGGACTCACCCAAGCCCTGCATCCTGGCTGGGAAAATGCCACCTCCAACTGTCCTCAACTTTCTGCAGACACTCCGGACATGACGCTGCGAGGTTAGGTGGCTCTGGTGGGACACAGCTGGACTTGTGCTCTGGGGTATATGTCTCCGTGTACGCCACACCTCAGCCAGCCCATGGTGGGACATGATGCCTTGGTGCAGGGGGAAAAGGAGGAAAGCAAGGAGGCAAAATGGAATGTCAGGTCAGAGCTGCTTTTCTGGGGCAGAGAGGACATGGTTTAGAGCTTGCTAGGACACTCCAGACCACAGCAAAGGGCCTTCTCCAGCCAGGATTATCCTGGGTAACACCAAACTATGTCAGTTGTGCTGAGGGGACAGCCTGGAGGGAACAGGCTCTGGTGGTGGAGAAAGCCTCCTGGGAAGTTTCCTTCTCTTGTCTCCAGGAAGCCTCAGCCACAACGAGGAGCTGGGCATCAGGGGAAAGCATGGGCTGGGGGCTGCCAGCCCATCTCCAAAGCTTCTTCCTCACCCACCCAGCTCCTCTCCCTCAGCAGGACTCAGACGCATCCCGCTTCCCAGAGGAGAGGAAAACAAAAGAGGAGGAGGGGGAAGGAAAGGGTCTAAGAGAAACTTCTTCCAACTTCTGGGGAAGAGAAAAGCCCTATTGATGCAGGAAGAATACCCGGTCACTAAGCAACCCACAGCAATTTAGTATGGCCCAACACACGGGCGAGGAACAAAGCTGCCTTGCTGCCCACCGAGAGCCTGGGGACAGGGGACACCAGCTGTACACAGCCACCATGAGGGGCTGAGACACCCAGTGGGGTCCAAAGCTGCGTGGGTGCAGGAGTTTGTCCTTGGTCAGCTCCATCAGGCTTTCCCGTCACGGGGAGGCCATTTCCTGCTCAGGAAGGATTTCTGGTCTGTTCCAAATCCCGTGGCTCCCAGTGGGTTTGGTGTTCACATACATCATTCCCAACAGAGGCACGGAGTACTTTGGATGACTCCCTGCTCCCAGGGACACTGCAGGGCTTGTATGGGCAGAGCTGCCAAAGGCAGGCTACACCCTCTCTCAGATAAGCTGAATTCTTCACGTAGATTATCAATGTGGGGGGTTGTTCCTTGCAAACAAGTTCAGTGAGACATGAGAAACTGCTTGGCCTCTCGGCAGCGCACGGAAAAAAAAGGGACAAAGGAAATGGGGTCTGGCAAACCCTGCTGACAATCCCTGCTGAAATGCCTCTCTCGGAGCCCCGGGGGTCCCTGGAGACACTGCTGCCCCCAACAGAAATGCTGCACAAAAGGAAAGCCACTAGCAGCCAGAACAGGTCTACTGGGACCAGTCAGTGTGCAGCTGGGCCCCAGTCCAGAGTTCGATGAGCCCCGGTAGACGGGCTGGACCTGCCTGAAAACGGCTTTTCACCTGCGTAGTGTCACGAGGAAAACACCCAGCCCTCTTCACGTTTGCCTCCAGCATTTGATATACCCAGAGAGCAGTTGCTGGGACAAGGACAAACTGTCCAGGTGTTTACCCACCTCCTCAGGGAGGCGTTTGGCCAGCTCTGATCCCCGTCCTGTGACACCAAGGTGAACAAGTAGGGGATGCTCAGATCCACACAAGCTGCAGAGCACTTGCAGATGGAGCTATTCTCATTAACACTCAGTTCCTGCCCTTTCCTGGCTTCATCATCCACTGTCTCAGCCTTTAAGCAACTGCTCTGGATGCACACTCAATGACCACATCCCACAGGGTTGCCAGGAAAACTCAGCTTGGCTAAAGCACTGCCATTTATTTTATTTATTTATTTATTCACATGTCCTGCAGCCAGGGGAGCCCCAGAGCAAAAGGCATCAAGCCCAGGATCAAGCAAGCTGCACTACAGAGAGCATTTATCTGCCCTTAAGCTGATGGGTGCTGCTCCTTCAGAGGTGTCATAATGAGGCCACACTGGGAAGCAGAAGTGGGACTCATCCTCTCTCAAATTAGTCACCTGGAAATGTCCACTTTATCTGCAGGGAGCAGACTGGAGCAGCACCTCCGGGAATTAAGTCAACCTGAGGCAGGATCTGTGTGTCCACCTCTGTCCACTGACTGCAGAGGGAGCTTCCCTTAGACAACACACTCAGCTCCAAGATGGGCACCACTAATGGAGAAGATCCACCCAGAACAGAAGTAGCCCCAGCCTGAGGATCATCTCCTTGCAAAGAGAGAAAAATCTGGATGAAGATGCAGGACACCAGACCACACGCTACCCAGATCCATCCTGGATTCTCCTTTCCCACTACAACCATCAGCAAGTCTTGCAGCACAGCCAGATGGGACAACCTCATTGCCATGCTGCGTTTTCTTGCTGTTCTTCTCCTGGTCTGGTAGAAATGTTGTGAGAGAATAAAGGTGCTGAAAGAGGGAAATATTTTTATGAGGATGAAATGTGCCTGGAAGTCCAGAGCTAAATTTGGCTCTGGTGGTCCTCTTCTGTTCCCAATGACGGTGTTGTTGCAATATCCCCAGCAATGGCCCTTGCCATGCAATCACGACCTCTGGTAAAGCTTCATTATATTCTCATCATGAAGCTTTTTCCACACCTGCTTCTCCAGGTTGAAGTCGTGGTTAGTGTAGAAAATCAGACGTTTCCAGTTCTTGTCATAGTAGTGATCCGAGTACTTCTCGTGACCCTCTGTGATGTAGCCATAGGCACTCACCTGGGAAAGATGAAGAGCTCATTGGAGAGAAGGACCAAGGATGGAAGGAGTAAAGTGAAATACAAGACACAGTTCCCAAACAAGGAGGGAGCACAGGACAGGGATGCCAGTCAGGGCTCCTCCGAGTGACCCTGCATGTGTGTCCAGAAGGACCAGACTGTGGATGCTGGATCCAGAGAGCCTGG
Source organism: Gallinago undulata (assembly GCA_026546715.1). NCBI lineage: Eukaryota > Metazoa > Chordata > Aves > Charadriiformes > Scolopacidae > Gallinago > Gallinago undulata. Next base: position 29,001,397 of record JAOTQQ010000003.1, on the reverse strand, counting down.
TCTCCTCTCACTGCCTGCCTGGGAGGCGGGATGGGTCTCAGGACACAGCAGGCTTCACAACCGCTAGGTGAATTATTTGGGACTGTTTCTCTTGTCTTCAATCTGCTCCCTCACAGCTGACAAAGAACCCACACACACTCAAGACAGATGTCAGGCAGGGCTGGAGCCACCCTTGCTCCTCCCGTCATCCTACATCCCTTTCAGACAGTGTCCTTACTTGGTCACAGAGATGGAGGGCAGTCAGCAGCAGGAAGGCCCCCGTTGTTGGCCTGTACAGCCGCCAGTAGGGCTTTTCCAGAGTTTTAGATTTTAAAAACCTGCAGCAGGTGAGAAGAAAGCAGAGAGCAGTTGCTGGGTGTGGTGGTTCAATCTGGGCACACCTTGTCCCCCTGTGGCCTGTATGGCATCTTCCCTGCCTGCAGCAGTTTGTGGCCACAGGAGGCCTTTCAGAGAAGCCATGAGTACATCCACGTGTGTGGGTACCGCTGTGTGCTCAGTAAAGCACCAGGCCAGCCCAAAATTCTCCATCACCTGCACTGCAACCTAAGCCTGGCTCTGCTCCAGCTTTATGGAAGTGGTAGTTCTTGAGGCAGTGGGGATAAAGAGGGGGTGGATTAAAGGATCTAGTATGTTAAAGCTCACTCTTAAATCTGTCCTTTGCCTTGGAGCACAGAAATGGCTTTGAAGCTCCCTGGTATATTTTGCTCCTCATCCACGTTTAGGAGTGAAACAAGACATAGCAAAGGTACAGAGGAAGGTCACAAAACTCAGTAGGTGCTGAAGTTTTTTTTGCCAGCCATTGTTAGGACGGTAGGAGTCCACACTAGGAAAAAACAGCATTTGAGCCCTCTTGGCCTTGGAAAGGACCCAAGTCAGAGGGGAAACAGCAGAACAAGCAGGGAGGTGCAAGCCATCTGGCACTGCATTTGCCTTCTCTCAGAGAAGGAATAACTCAGCTCTCAAGGAGACCGACTGTGTAAACACAGCCAAAGCAGGGCACAACAGGAGCTCTTCTTCCTACATCTCTTGCTCATGTGTGGCCCACGATTGGCACTTCTTACAGTGACAATGTCCAGCAGGCTTGTGAAAGGATTAGAGAGGCAAAGAAAAGCAGGCAGGCCAGGCAAATGTGATACTGAAGAAGTGTCTATTATGGTGTTTGAGGGCACAACCAACCTCCTGAATAAAGAAGGGGTCTTGAGAGACAAGAGCTGTTACCGAGCCTTCCTCCAAGGTGATAAGCAACAGGGAACATGAAAGGTTGGTCCCAAACTAGATCAACTATTCTGGCACTCTGGCACCATTCTTCCCATATCTATAGTTGTCATTTGCCCAGGAGACCTCCTTTGGATGCAGAAGGCCAAAGTGTCCAATGGGTGTTGCTTCTCCAGCTCACAGGTGTGGGATGTCCACCCACTGCTAACATCCACTGCAGCACCACAAAGAATGTGACCTGAGTGCACACTGACAAAGCTTACCCCTAGTCTCCTGGGGTGGCTGAACTGTGGTTAGAGGGAGTGAGCTGGGAGGAGAGAGCCCAGAGACAGACATGGTACTGGCCAGAAAAAAATAAGCCCATTAGAGCACATAATCCCCAGCTTACCTGTTTTTCATGTATCTGAGGAAATCAGGGTGAACCACCAGGTATCTGTCCATCGTGAAATCTTCATTGAATTTCTCCCGAGGCCTCTGCCTAAGGACAGGAATGGGAAATTCAAGACAAGATATTTCATCACAGCTGGAAAGCAACAGCCCTGATGCACTTGGTGATAAGAGAAGCAGCTCGAACCGCAAACACTGTTAAGTTATTCTGCAACACCTTCCAGCTTATAACAAAGCCTCCTGACACGTAACCTGTGTGTGTTGCAGAGGAAGGGACCAGGGAGGAGTCGAAACAACAGGAAACAGAAATACCGAAAGCATGTGTGTGTATAGACAAGAATTGGTGAGACCAGGCCTTCGTCTGTAAGCAGGCCACCATTAAGAGACACCAGGCCAGACAACAGCATGTGGTCATCCCAGAAGACCACAAAGCTCTCTCCAAGCTCTGGCCACACACTATTGAAATCAGCTATTTCTGGGAAGGAGGTGCATTTATTACAGCAGCACTCAGAAGTGGGAAGGATAAGGTAATTCTCCAGATATATCTGTAAAGGGAGGGAGACTTTAACCTGGCTTTATCCTGGCCTGCAATTCAGCCAGGCTGAGTGCTGGGGAGAGGAAGAAAGCACAGCAGTGACGCCCATGTTTTACACATACTCGTCCAAGAATCCTTTCCTGATGTTCTTGTTCAGCAGAAGAGCCTTCAGCCACTCGTAGTCTCTAGCTCCCTCCAGGAAGTGAATGTATCTGACATGCTAAGAAGAAAAAAAGGTGAGCGTTAAAGAACAGCACAAGAGAGACACTTCCTTTAAGAACAAAAAGCAAGCAGGCATCTAGGCTCACTGAGTTTCTTGGACACACATCTTCAGTCTGCAGTTTTAACTATCCCTGAGAAGCAGCGTGGAGATAACACCTAATGTGCAGCTACTTCTACAGCCCAAAAACTGGGGTAGGACTGATGCAGTTGCCGCTGCAAATACTCACTGTGAGCCAAGTCAATGCAGGTTCCCTCACTAAGGGTAATTAATGCTAAAGGATTAATAAGGCTAAAGGAGCCCCTTTGCTCCTCATGCATGGCAAGATCAGAACTGAAAGCCACAGACTAAGAGCATCCCATCAAAGCTATGCACACATACAGCATGGACCAGACTTACTTTTCCCTGTGGAATGTTGCTGAATCCTCTGTGTCCCAAGATCTGGAGAGAGGACACCAGAGAGAAGGCTGTGAATCCATAAAAGGAGGTTTTTGTTCCCACATCCTTTTCATAACCTTTGATTACAGCTCCACTCACCCTGGCCATGGAAATCAAACAGAGGAGCAGACTTAGCACTGAAAACACTCGCATCCAGGTTTATAACAGGAAAAGATAGTGTTAGTCTGGAGGAAGGGAAGATTAGGCCCATTTGAGCTACATCTCTTGATCTGCTGGAGAGCCCCTTTCCCCTGATTTGGAGATGGCTCTTTATGGCTCCTTTTTGAACCCAGGCTTTTCCTGGGTGTTTAGGAACTTTCCAATTTCTCTTGGTTTTTCACTTCCTTCATCAGTTATTTTGGCACTTCAGAGTCTGTGCAATACCAGAAGATGTGAAGTTATCCAGCTGTTATGATCTGCTAGCCAGAATAAGCTAGCTGTGTATCTTCTAAGAAGGAAGCCTTCCTTACCGGAAGACGTAGTCATGGGAGTCAATCTCCTGGCCCATGCCAGAGTTATTCAGTATTCCTCCATTCCCCACGACAGCACAGCTGATGCATGTTGATGTGCTGCTGTTGCTGTTGGCCAGAAGCAGCTGCTGGTGGGGCTTTGGGGGCAGCAGGGACATGACCTCCTTCACTACTGTAAAGCAAACACAGTAGAGAATTAGCATCAAAAGCCTTTGGGATGCACAGAGTGAAACCACCACAGTTTCCATCATGAGATCCATCTAGCCTGATGCCTTTGACATAGAGACACTGCAAATGTCTGGCTACTGGACACAAGGGAGTTTGATGGTCCCATCCTGACATGTCCTGAAAGACTCACGTGAATAATTCAGCTCCATGAAGCCATAGGGAGGTGCAAAATGCTCCAGGCGGTTCCACTCGCTGTCATTGAAGTACCTCTTGTCTGTGAAGAGCATGATGTTGGACAGGAAAAGATCCCGCAGCCAGTCAGACTTGGCAGCTTTGGCCTTCACCGATTCAGAGCAAGTCTTGGGAAACAAAGAGAAAACACTAAGGGCTGATTAGCAGGGAGCTGATAAACCTGACTGCGTGCCAGTGCTTGTGTGCCTGTGTATGAGAGTATTGGAAAGCAGCACTGAAACTCCAGTGTACATCATCCACCCCCTTCAGTGTCCCCATCACCACGTACACGAGGCATAATTTCAGCGCTACATCAATAGTAGCTGGTGGAAAGTCACCTACAAGGAAGCCAGGGTGACTCCAGGTCTCTGAGACTTTCCTCTTCAGAACAACAGGCCTTCAATGCTCAAATGTTTGTTTTTGTTTTTTGGTTTTTTTTTTTTTAAATGAGCTTAAGGCCTCATTAAATGATGAAAATCAATACCTGTAATTGGTCTAACCTAAACATACCCAATAAGGCCAGGAGTCCTGGTTGCCAACGCACCTCACAAGGTCCTAACCTCAGACTGCACATGAACAAACATACCGAGGAACATGTGATGTCAGATCACTGTTATCACTCCCTTTAAAGATAAGGGAAAGCAAGCGAACAACTCATTCAACATCATAAATGTTGAATCATAGAGAAGCGTGCGGCTGAGAGGAGAAACCAGCTTAGCCCAACAGGAGGGGTCATGCTGCAGCTGGCAAGAGTCAGGCTGTGTGTGCAGAAGGAGAGCAAACAACTCCACTGCACTGCATTTACCAATGAATCAGTTTGGAGTCTACTTTCTTAGACGTCTTCCACAAATACCTACTGAGAGACAAAACAGGAGACCAAGCGGCCCCACATGCCTGGCTCAAATCCCCAGCAGTGACCAGACTGCACTGCCAAAGCCATGTTATGTAGCTCCACAGCTGAGCTGGGCTAGGGATGAGGGTGACAACCCAGCTGCAGCCTGAGGAGACAGCCCTCGTTCTGCCTGTCACAACAGGAGTGCAACCAGAATAACACTGTGGAGGGTTTCATGTTGGCATCATTTCACTTGCAGCACATTCCATGTCCAGAGACAGGGACATTCCCTTCCTGCTCAAGCTGTACTTTGTATTGCCCAAGGCTTGATACTTCTTGTGCCTCCCCAGCTAGAACGGATCAACACCAGAGGCAACAAGGAAACGTCTCATCATGTAGGAAATAAAGGAGTTGGGAGTGTTTCTAGTCACTCCCTCTCTCTGCAGAATTAGGGATGAGGTCTGGGAGTGAGACCCAACATGTGATGTCTGGATCCACATTTTCACTCTTCTGCATGCACTTTCTCCTCTCTTGCCCACCGAGGAAGGGTTTTCCCCAGTCTCAGCTATTCAGAGCATCATCCAGATGCTCTGCAGCCCCCGTTACAGGGGAAGATGTTTTCAGCTTCCTGCTGTGACCTGTTGTCTCCCATTTCTCTGCCAGCCCCTGCTCTGCTCTTCTGAGATGCCTGCACGTGCTCTGCAGCTCATCAGATGAGAAGACAGGAGCATCTGGCAGTTGATGAGCAGGATCCCAGCAACCAAACCCCACTGTGTCTACAGGCAGTAACACTGGGCAGGAGGGGTGAGGTACCATCTTGTATGGCATATGCACTCTTAGCCACGTAATTCACCCACTCTTTTGTATTCTGGGTGCCTCGAGACCACAGGGAGCCCAAGAAGAAGGATGCACATCCTGCACCACAGACTGGATCATCTGCCAGGCCCTTCTGCTGTGACTCAGTCAGGCTGGGCCAGTGTATGAGCACAAGTGTTTAACAGCCAAGTTCCACAGTCCCAGGTCTCTGGATAACAGAGGTATCTTTGGGGCCAGCTGCTCCTCTCAAGCAGCTCAATGGCACACTGAAGAGCACACACCATCAGCAAAAGAATGGCTCGTGCTGCCAAAAGGGGCAATGGGGTACAGTATCAAAATGCCACAAGGGAGAGAGAACTCAAAAATAAAACATTAAAAATAACAAAACTCACCATCGTTGTTTTTTTTTTTTTTTATCAGCTGAGTTCCTCTACCTCTGCTCTCTGCATTTCTCCCAGGGCATCCTGGGCACCTTAGGGCTGGGGAATAGTATTCTTTCCAAGAGTAGCCCCTGCTCCACTGGGAGAGGTTTGAGCCTGCAGCCCTGACAGTCCCTCAGAGCAACATCTACATTCCCCCTAATGCCACCAAAATGCCACATGGCAATGGTGGAAGACTGCAACACCAAGACTTTAAATAGGCAAATGGCTCATCTAAGACAACCAAACTAGAACAAGCGTTCCTGTCCTACACCTTCCTTCCTCCCTGAGCACATGAGCAGTGTCTGAAGGCCACTTTATAAACAGTTTTCCCACTCTAGAGAGGTTACCTACCTGTCCAAGCCTTACTGCTCTGGGTAAGCTTTACAAAGAGTTACCAGCATAAGACAGGGGACAGAGACAGTCTTGTGCACCACAAGCTGCCTCATCTGCTTGCTAAGAACTTTGCTATGGCTTACGACTTTCCTAAAGGCCCTGTTCTTAGAACTGAGTAACTATGAGATGCTCAAATTTACTTTTAAATTCTTTCCAAGTCCTCATAGCTATAAAGGGAAGGTCAAAAATATGGTCAGAACAAGAGTTCAGTGCAAAACAGAAAAGAAAAAGACAGGCTTTTAATTCCACAGCTGTTAAGACAACCTGATAGTGGACACCAGACTTAACGTCTCAGAAGATCACATCAGTAATATGATGTACACAAGCCGAGGTGGTCGTGAGAACTAATCTTCAGAACAAGGCTCCCAAAAACAGAAGTGGAAGAAAAATTTTGAAGTTGAAACTGTGCAAGTGCTTCTGCCTTGACAGGCACAACTGTAATATCTGAGATTCTCATCTTCACCTCTACAACAGCACTTCACCTGTGCTGACCAGGCCTAGTGTTGCTCCTCTTTAACAAAGAGGACCAAAGCAAGACTTCTGGAATGCCAGCTTTGTTATGAATTATTTGTTCTGCTGTGACAATAGTTCAATGCATAGCAAGAAAATCCTAGACAGCAACCCAGCCTGCTGGGACAATCTGAGGTGTTGAGTTCTGAATGGGTAAAGAATCTGCCTGCTACACAATACGAGTATGTACATGAAGTGTGGAAAAGGTAATTTGACAATGCCTGGGAAACAGTCTCTTCTTGTTGATATTAAACCATGAGAACAGTAAAATGTTACTTTTTAACCATCATTTCTCCAATGGGGCACACACTGGGGGAGGTGTTCTGGTGGAACTCGATGATCTTTAAGGTCCCTTCCAACCCAAATGATTCTATGATTCTACTCACATAGTTGAATTTTTGCCAATATTGACAGAAAACTTTAAAGGTGGAGGCAGTCCCCAACCTACTGTCTCCAAAGCAGGCAGGTACATGCTTATCAAGCCTCATCTAACCCTTTTTCTTTGACCTTAGCTTTAATACCAGCAACTAACAAAGGCTCCATTCTTGTGCACTAAGACCCTCATCACCACCACTGCCAGCGTCATTCTTCACAGCACAGCACAAGCATCACTGACTTCCTTTGGTACTACGTGCTTGCACGAACAGGCACACAGAGTTATTTCTGCTCCCTCACCTTGACCCTGCCTGTTTTCTTTGGCTGGGCTGCATAAAACAAAGATCAAGGCAAATTTGGGGATTGTAAACCCGAGTCGTCATAGGAATGCAAATGTTCGATTTCCCAAGAGATAGGGTGAGAAATGGGACACCTGTCCCAGACCCCTAAGGCCTGCCCGTGGGCACCACAAGACCAGATGTGACTCACCTTACAGTGCCATATCACAGAAACACACACACTTCACTGTGTGCCTAAGTGTATCAAGGCACCTAAAAGTGGGACCACCTCGTAGCACATCCAGAAGGAGAGATATTCTCTCCAGTTTCTGATACACCTGAGCTCCAGAAAGGACTGCTCAGGCTGACTTTCAAATGAACCCATGGAAATGTGTGCAAGTACAGTAAGTTCCCATGCTGGAGCACGGTGAAGGACGGGACAAGTTAACTCAGTCATACATACTGGTCTCCCTCTCTGGATCCCAGCAGCAACTGCATAAACCACCGAGTGGTATATGCAGTACATACCTACTAGCTTGGAGATCATCCTCAACTGCAAAGGGCACACATGCCCAGGGGACAGCAGACAAGGAGGTCAACAGGGAAGCATCATTCTTGGTGAACACACATGGTCATCACACCTACCGATGGTGGAGATGAGTTGTCCAGCAGGTACTTGTCCTCAAAATCCCACCGTGGCTCAGACTTGAAGTCAGCAGCCCTCAGTCTCTTTTCTGTCACTGCAGCAGCCCGAGGAACAGAGGTTACAGTTTTCACTGGTGCAGGAGACTCTTTTGGCTTTGTTTGGTCTTTGGATACGTTGTTTTCATGAGCTTCCTTCACCCCAGAGGATGGTTTCACTGTTGTCTTCTCCTTGGCTCCCTCCACTCTAGGAAGTAGTTTCACTATTGTCTTTTCCTTGGCTTCTTCCACCCCTGAGGCAGGTCTCACTGTTGTTTTCTCCTTGTTTCCCTGTACCCCTAGGACTGTTTTCACTGTTGTCTTCTTGATTCCCTCCAACCTGGGGGGTGGTTTCACACTCACATTCTCCTTGGCTTCCTCCACTCTGGCAACTGGTTTCATCATTTTCTTCTGCTCCTCCTTTCCTTCCCATTTTTGTGTCCTCTCAACCATATCCTGTTTGAGTTTTGTGATGTCCCCCCCCAAAGTCACCTTTAGAAAGCTACTTGAATTCCCATTATCAGTATAGCTTAGATCCTGTTGCTCTTGGGTGTCCATTTGTAGCACATCTGGGGCATGTTGGAAAATGCTCAATTGCCTGAATGCAACCAAAGGAAAAGCAGACACATCACACACATTTTCCATTTAACGCTGAACACCTTTCAGACCATTTCTCTAGACTCCGAGTCTCACCCTGCTCCAGAGCAACCACTGCATATGACCACCACGCTCAGGGGACTTGCCTTGGCAACTGCCACTAAGTTTCTGCAGGATGCTTTATGAATTCAATTTAGTTTTCAATTTTGTCACCAAACTGTTGTTCAACTTCCCACACCGTTCTGGCCCCAATGCTGCTTACCTCCCCAGTAAGCAAATCCCAGAGGCTACACACTCCTCTTCAGCACTTGGCTCATGGAACATCCACACTGGCAGTAACTGCAAACCAGCACGGAACAGCTTTGCCCTGCACCAGGCAGGACCCCTGGCAATGTCCCCAGACTCACTGCAGGAGATCCTGAGTTGAGGACACGGCACACACCATGGAGGCAGCCATCTGGCTCTCTCCGTTGCCAGCGGAGCCAAGTGCTTCAGCGACAGAGCATGAAGATCTTCCAGAATTCAGCAAGGGAAGTCAAACAAGAAGCGAAACTCATCCCTTTACCATACATCACTTCTTGAGCATTTGGGGCCACAAGGTGCTTTCTCCTCTCCTCCTCCCCCTTGGCCAACTAATGATATGGCATCACACAGCACTCGGCAGGTACCTGTGTCTTAAGACAGGCACTTTGATGCTACTAAAATACATTCTGAAGCTTAAAAATGTAAAATATCTGCATTTTTAGCAATCACAGATAACATTGCAGCTGCCCCATTGCCTGACTCAGAGGCACAGGCAGGTACAAGGATGTCACAGGAGGATACAGCTGCCAACAGCAGAAGAGCCACCTGCAACGAGACTGAGCTGAAACCTAGAAAAAAAAAATCAAGGCAGAAGTGGTGGGGTTTTGTCCCAGACATTTGTTTTTATCACCACATGGCTGGAGGGTGGAACAGGAAAAAGGAAGGTGAAAAATTTCTGCAGCTGAGCTTTTATGTACAGCAAAGCTTTTCAGGATAAACCAGTGTAGTTGAGGCAGCCTGATTTCACACTCACACTCACCCTGTGCGTGATGCATTTGTTTCAGAGAGCTGTGGATTGCTTCCAAGATGATAAACGGGGAAAAACCACCTCTGCAGATAGTGGGCTGTAGATAACAGCTCGATTGCTGCTGAAGCTTCAGAGTGGTAGGGCATTCATGAAAGTGACTAGGAAATTATCAACTAAGGAAGCTTTTAAAAATCATTTTGTATCGGCTAAATACTTGAACCTTTCCAGTGCTATTTCTAAGTAAAAAAGGTAAATGGTGGTAAATGGCCTATCAGCTCTTCCTCTACCTCCCCTCATAATCATTAGCCAGATTCAATGAAGAATGCAGTGGTTGTGTTCTATCATCTTTCATGTATAAACTTGTGTTACCTTTTACTGCCTGGTAAGAGGAAAGATTTTATACATACACTGTAAGTAAGAAGAAATTTAGTAAGATAACTCAGGCAGATCTTAAATCCCTGGAAGATTTTCTGTTGTATTTTTAAGATTATGTTTAAAATTTTGAAATTAAAGGGCACAGAACAAACGAAACAGGACAGTATGAGAAGCCCTCCCCACCCCAGACCTTCGGTACTCGCCATCTCACAGGGCACAGATTCCATCCCAGCTCTATTACACTTCAATTTCAAATACTGTGCCAAACATACAGAGACCAAAATGCCCCTTCACATCCAAAGCCTTGCTCCCTGCAGTCAGACCCACATGGCCAGGCGCTCGTGCCTACACAGGTTCCTGCTCTCCTGACCAGCACTTTAAATGCAAACAACTGCTCAAAGCAGCTCATTAAATTTCAGGCTCTGGAGTCCAGCTGGCAAACAACTGCAGAAGCTCAATGATATTTAGTGTCATCTTCCTCTGCATTTACAACACCTTAGGACAAATAAGAGTATAAAGCCATGAAAATGCTACTTGGTGTATGTTACGTTGCATATAAAAGGTAATGAAATGGAACTGATACACAGATAACCACATACAACTCATGCCTAGTTGTGTTTTACTTAAGTTGGAAAAATATGGACATTTCCATTAGGTGAAGCTACAACAGAATGGAACGGCTTCAAGCAGCTGGGCATGGAGAGCCAGTTCTTGTCCCAGCTCTGTGACCAAGGTCAACTGACTTCACTTCTCTACGCCTTTCCCTTCTCCTCACCTTCCTTGTGCAGATTCCAATCTCTCCAAATTGAGAACTGTCCTCCAGGTGTGATCTCAAGTCGCTGGAGCTCAGTTAAACTGGTGTCACCTGCACATGAGATGTTTCCAGCCTCACCACTCTTGCCTGTCCCCACAGCATCAGCCCAGAGAGGTCCAGCTGAAAATTAATCCCACCAAGACAAGGCAGATGAGCTCCTTGGGAAATTTGAGAACTCATGAGGGGTGGTAGGGAGGCTGGGGAGTGATGTTTCCTATACACAGCACAAGGCACCAACATCTGAGTGAGCCACGCTTTTAGGAGGAAAGACTCAGATACCTGCTCTGCTTATGCAAGGAACCGCTTCCTGACGACACTAGAGGCACTTCACTGCAGTCTACACTGCAAGTCCCTCCACACCCTTTCTTGTAGGATTTACTTGACCATTTATATAAATATATATATATATATATCTTGTTCTTGTCTACATGACATTGGTCTCCCAGTACACAGCATATTTGTATTAAGAATCAGATGCCAAACTCACTGTAAATTCGAGGGTATCCTACCAAATTGAATGTCCAGCAATGCAATCTGGGCTGAATAATGTCCCTCTGGTAGCCACCAGGAAAAACAAATACTATGTAATGCTGAATGAAAGAATGAACACAGGTCGCATTAGTAATGCAAAAGCTGCTTTCTTAAACTGCCACACAAGGAAACACTAGCAACTAGCAATCCAGCAGGAGCAAGGTTTTGACTGTGGATCTTCCAATACCATGCTTTGATTGTACACAAGGTGCTCTGCTAAAGCAAAGCGGTCATCTGGCTCAGAGCAGAAGTGTGAGGTTCAGGTTGAAAAGACACAGAGAGAAGGAAAGCGAGCACAAGCCCTCTATCCCCACAGCGTGTATCACAAGGAAGCAGGTCTCTTACCTTAAAATCCTTGTCTTTGATAAGCCAAACAAGAAGTGGAAATTAGCAATGAAAATGAAAAAGTTTATTAAAACAATGAGCCAAATGAGGGCTCTAGGAATTTTAGGAAACCTTCTCCTGAAAAACCACATGGTGAGACATCTGAGAGCAACAGAGGCACTGCTGCTGCTGCCCAGAGGTGCTCACCAGGCAGTGCTTTCCAAAGGTGTGTTTAATGAGTGGGCTGGTCTTTTCTCCAGATTTCCCTACAAGAACTTGCACACCCTCTCTCACAACATTCTCAGACATTCCACACACTGACCCAATTTCTCAGAAAAGACAGGAGCTTTGCACTGTTCCCATCTATCACCCAAAGCTTATTGCAACACAGAGTTGGAAAAGAAACTCCTTTTACAGTAAACATTGGAAGTTCCCTACATTTTCCTTATGCCTGGTGTAAGAAGGAAACCCTTTACCTCTAATCTGGTGTAAGCATCACTGGGAACATTTGTGTGAATTATAGAAGCAGCCATAGTTACAGTCAAAGAAATTAGCTTTCAGACTGCTACCTGCCCAAGGGCTCAGGCAAGATCCTTGGCATAACCATAAACAGATCTTTATTTTCTTGTTCATGCAGTACTCGCTTATAGCTCCAATCTAGAAGCAATCCCTGCCCCCAAAAGCTGATGGCTAAATACACATCCATTTTACCTTGTCATTGCTTTGAAACAAGTCAAAGTAAGACTCCTTGGAAATCCACCATAGAACAAAGGAGTTTGGGAGTAAAGGCAGATTAGTGCTTGGGTAAAGAATTAGAGGACAGGGCTTAGAGTCAGACAGTCCGCCCCCTCTCTAATAAAGCTGACCTGCCTTTAGGGCAACTGGAAAAACTTTAGTTCAGCATTGCGCTTGTCTGAAAGATGCCAACTCCATCACCATCCAACCCTGCTATTGCTGACAAACGCGTTACGCAGGCCTGCCTGCAGCTCAGGTTCTCCAGCTGGCTCAGGTGCCACTTCACCAATAACACCAACATACACTCTTCAGCTGCTCTTCTCTGTGACCTCTCAATGAAGCTTCCTCCAGCACCAACTCTAGGACTGGTGTTTTACCTTTAGCTTTTGAACTCTTGCTCCATCAAGAGCACTTCACAAGGATCACTGACTGGCCAGGAGATGACAGCTATGTCAGTTCACCACCAAAACAGGACATGGATGGATTTGAGTCTGTGGCTAGCTGTAGGATTTAAAAGAATTATCTCACCCTGGTAAACCCCACAGTACAGCACCTTGAAATTCAGTTTATTTCAAGGAAGCAACTAATATATCTGAATTTTTATTCCATGTATCATGCCACTGTGGACGGACAGACAATTGCCTTCTACACTACTGCCCTTAGTGCCCAGTACACTATTGGTCTGGGTTTGGTTTTGAGCAAAGCCTGTACAAATTTCAGTTAAAAGAAAGCTTCACTAATGCCATGTGCAAATGAAAGGCTCGTAGGGCAATGAATCTCTGCCACAACCTTATGAATTTGCACTACACTTGATTTAAGCCATAAGCAGATTCAGACCTGGGATACGTTGCTTCTCATCGACAGGAAGCACCTGACAATCTCCTTCCTCGTCCCAAGTTCTGCAATATGCATCTCATCCTCTCCTCTCGATGACAACCAGTGGTCTGCCTGCAGACTGATCTCTGGCAGCCCAGAACATATCTCCCCACCAGCAGAAGGAAAGGTCAGCAGAGAGGAACACCACAGCCAGCAAAACACTTACCTGTGCCAGAGATGTAGTTTTACAATGCTACAGCAAAGGGCTATTTTAACTCACAGGGAGCCATTAAATATTAACCCTGACAGTCCAAGGGGAGATGGTCACATTGCTTCTTACAAGATAGGCTGCTTTTGCACTGCTCTTATAAGAAATTAAGCTCAGATATAAAAAAGCTTTTGATGACAATATCACAAATCTCAGAAGCCAGCACTCTCACTGCTACTGTCCTAAGTTACAGGAAAGCCAGTTTCACACCTACCTTGTACTCCTCCACACAGCACAGCAAAAAGCTGTACAAGGCTCAGCAGTAGCTGAAGTCCATACTTCCTGACCAGTTACTCTCTCTGGATTTAAGTGGGTTATCAGAAGACCTAGGATAGAAAAATGAAACAATAACACAGGTTTGAAAAGCTCCTTGAGGGGAGGTTGTTAGTCCAGGGTAAAACCCTGCCTCCATCTACAGTAAAACTTTTCACAGCTCAAACTGAGCCTAGGATCACAGGAGATGTGTTGAACAATTACAGGCGCTGTGAAAGAGACCAGCCAAAGGTACTGCCATATTCCAGGGCAGTCCTCATGAGCTCCCGGCAATTCTAGAGAGGTGGGTGAGAGGTCTGGGTTTGCAGCAGGGAAGTAGCAACTCTGTGCCCACAAGATCTCCAACAGGACACTCTTACAGGAGCAACTATGAGTCCCGAAGCACTGATACACACCATACACAGCAATGGCCTCATTCCAGCCTCTTCTTTCAAGGCCTTCAGGCACGCTGCTTGGAAGAAGCTGCTTGTGCGACTACAAGGCTTTTTTTGTTAATAGGATCCCAAAGGGAAGTTCTAGAGGGAGCAAACATTTTCCTTCAAGCTCCTCCACCTAGAATTACTGCACAACCTAGAGCCACAAGGGATAGCAAGATTCCTCCAAGCAGAAAAAGACAGCTTTCCTCAATTTTAAGGAACTGTGCTGGCAACTGCAGAGAACGTCTGTAGTACTCTGTGTTCAGGAAAGACTGTGCTTGGGGGAATATCCAAATCTCTGGCAAGAACATTTGCTGAAAGCAGCCTTGCTATGCAAAACACACAGCTTTTCACCTTTATGGTTTAAGAAAAGAAAACCTAAAAAGCCCTATCAGAGTACTGCCTTTTGCTTCCTTGGAATACTCTTTCATCATCCTCCGCTGCCACTGCTGGAATCAGTCTGTCAGAGCTCAGGCAGCCAGGCTGCTTAGCTCAAACACAAGGTCAGATTGGGAAATGGGGAGGTATTGTAACTCCTCAGAGATGGCCTAGTGCAAAGTGAGGCCAAGAGCAGAGCTCCTCCCCTGTAAAGCTCTGTAAGAAGTATGATTCCTGTGATACACAGGCCTCCCAGCCCACTGACAGGAAGATATTAAATGAAGGCTGCACCTAACACAGGGGTTGGCAACCTCTCAAGGGCTGCATGCCAGGTGCCAGCCTCCTTTTCCAAAGGAAAGGTTTTTCATGTTTCTCTGGCGATCCTACGGCCAATCCCAGGAGATGCTGCTTCTCTCATGGTGCAGAGACCCGGAGCCCAGCACTGCTGCTCCGTGTTCAGTGTGTCCAGCTACCAACATTAATGCCCACACCAGAACTTCTATTCTTTATTGCTGTGAAAAGAAAACCTGTTGTTTTTTTTTTTTTTAAGAAAACTCCACCTGAGACCATCAACAGAAGATGGTTATCTGTTAGTTCTTTTCCATCTATATCAGTCCATCTAATTCCACATCTGCTTAACTACATCCTTAGTTACATCCTGGACGGATAAAGGCAGATTTGCCTTTCTGTCCTTTTTGTTCGTAAACAAACGTTATCTCCATTACATCTTATGCTGTGTGTGTTGTGGGTGTTGGCTACAGCCTGAACTATGGCAATGATTTATCTGCACACACGTTCTCTAGGGGGCTGTGTACCAGATCTTGCTTACCTGCTCCCATGCCCTGTGTGTGCCTTCCACTCTCCCATGACTCTGGGCTGGGGAACGGGGCATCACAAGGATAGAGCTGTTCTACGACTTGATCAAGGTTCACCGTAAGACAAACTTGTCTTTCGGTGACATCCACAACATACCAAACCAGTAGTTGACTGGAAGCCCATAGAATAAGGACCTGGTAATGAAGCTGGGGATGTTTGGACCTGTTCACAGTATTATTTGATGACAGGGGAACTGAGCAAGTTATAACTGGAAGAGAAAAAGAAGAACAGCATTGCCTGATCGGTGGTCATGCCTGTGGGTTATCAAAGGCTTGGCTTGGAAATGTTAAGTTCTTGTTTTCTGCTTCCAGTTCGGCAGTCATCCTCAGAAGTGCATGCTTTCAGGTTAGGAATCCAGGGGGGGGGAAACAGATCACAAGAGAAAACTCTGCACAGCTATTTGTCTTGCTTTCACAAAAAAAAAAATCTGACAACACAACAGCTCCCAAGCTTGCCCTAATTGCACACTCACTGGCCATTTTCCAGCAAGTCCCTTCCCTTCTGCACCAAACCTTCTCTCAAAAACACTGAATAAACACCCAGCGTTTATCAGGGCAAAGCCCCAACCTCTTCTACTCCTGCATTTGCAAGAATACCCACAGTTTTGTCACAGAGCAAAGCCTCGGAGAACTGTGCCAGGAGGTGGGGAACAACCTAGTGAACCAACTGGTCTGTGTTCTCCAGGGGCTGAAATGCTCCAGGAGAGAGGGACAGCAGCTTTCATGGTTGAATGTTAGCAAGTGCCTCTTCAGTGTCCTCAGAGCAGAGTTGCAGAGAATAGAAAACTTGTTGGTTTTTTATTAGTGCTGTTTTGTCTCCTTGGTGTCCAGCCCCACCCAGCTAAAGCCCCAGTAAAGAAACTGTCTTGAATCTATGTTGTAACAGCAGATGATACGGATCTAAACTGGAATATTTCTCCCTCTCCCACATGGTAATGGGAACATAGGCAGGGTCCTGCAGCCAGCTCCCATGCACCACAGAAAGTCCTTGCCTGGAGCAATCACTGGGAGATGGGGTATAAATGCTCTGAATTTGGCTATATTGCAGCTTCTGGTCATTGGAACGTGTTTTAGTTCTTTCTGCAAGCACAGTGACTACTCAGCTATTGAGCATGTTCCCTATGGCCACAGCTATAGGTGTGAACCTCCCTGTTCCGAGGTTAACCAAATCTTCCATCACACTGCTTTTCTACTTTTTGAGCTCTTCACCGTTCACCCCATCCCGCTTAAGATGCGACACTGAAATTGCTCTGCTCCCAGCATTCCTTTCTCAGATACACAAAGCTGAGAAGACTGAGGAGCCACTTTATTTGAGAGAATGAAAAAAAAAACAACATAAAAATACACTCCCAGCAACAATGGCAGGAAACGTCAGCTGGAGTTACAGAGGCTGGAAAGAACCAGTGCTCCTTTATCCAAATGCCTCCCTCAATAGCCTTTTGTCTGTGCCATCCCAGCAGGAAGCCCAGCATATCACCCCAGAGCTGACAGACAGAAAGACAAAGCTGACACCACTTCAGGGCTGATTTAGGTTGCAGGATTTTTTTTCCTTTTAAAATCTATTTGATGGAAAGGAAGAAAATACTCTGATCCTTGACTAGGAATCTCTCGGACAGCTGTTGCCCGAAGGAGCAGGGCACTACTGCAGACAGGTGAGGAGGTAATTTATTAAACCCATGGCTAACTGGCTCCCCATCAGAAAAGCAGCCTCTCCAGCTCCTGTCCCTGGCAGCTGCCAAGAGCAAGAGAGTTCCAGGATCCTCTACTGCCACAGAGAGAGAAACATAAGAATAACAAAGCCTGAATTCCTCTTCATACCCCTGGCAAAAAATGTAAGCGTATTACCTCAGTGCTTCACATCCGGCTGCAAAAACCTGTCTGCACAGATGTGAATTACAGAATCACATCTATCAGGGGGTCTACTAATTTTAGAGCCAGAAGTTAAATACTTCTTGCTAAAGGTCTTTCCCATACTCTTCCCACTGACTTAACATCAGAAACCATTCCTCTTGACAGCTTGCAGGACAAATGTGCCATTTGGCACCCTTTGGGGTGAAAAGTGCTACAGGAATGCAAGACGTAAGCCTGCTTCTTGAAGGGTATAAATCATTGTGTCCCCAACTTCCGCTTGGAAAAATGTGGCCTCGCTGTGCCTTCCTCTGTTCCTGACTGACAGATGCATTGGAGAAGTGCAGTCACATTTTTAGCTGCAGAAGTAGCATGGCCACAGGGTCCTGTGAGAAGAAGCAAGATGGATTTACTGCTGGAAACCACGTGCTTCTTTTCCCCAGTCTCTCTCTTTTGTCTATTGTCTTCTGTGTAACAGCTCTTCATTTAGATACCTAGAGGGTTCTGTGCTACTTATCTCCATCCTCCTCCTATTAACTTGACAGAGGCTTTTGCCAGCCATGGAGAGAAGGTAATTCTTTGCAACCCCAGTTGCACACCACCTATCAAACTCATACTGGGAAAACCCCAGGCAAAGTAATTGCTGGGCAGGAAAGCAGCAGACTGTGCTATTGTAGTGGAAATGTGAGATCCTGGCGCTCAGGAAGGTCATGCCGTTCTCTCCTGGTTCCCCGGGAGCTGCTTAGCATCTGTTCAATCAGGGTTTGTCTCACAGGCCTTAGATGTCTGGGAAGGACACTCCTTTTGCACAGGGGCCGAGAGGATCAGCCTGTCTGTTTCTAATAATACTGTGCAATGACTTCATTCATCTCCTCCCTTCCTAAAGATGGGCTTTTCACTCTAGTGCAAAGCATGGCACAGTGAAGTCAGGCAGGACACACACCGAATGCGTTTGTTCCTAGCTCTGCAGCTTGCACCTCAACCATTGTACCCCCAATTTTTAGTGATCAAATGAGAAGATCAGGCCTACAACAGGACCAGTCTAAGCTGTGCTGTTAACAGGATTATGCGAAATTCAGGTAGTGTCCAGCTCTCGTGCTAATCCCCACCAGCCTGTTCTTACAGCTTTCTCCTCCCTGTTGCAGGGATTTTGCACTCACTGAGACACCACCCATTCATCTAGAACGAGTTCCATGAAAAGCCACAGCAACAAAGGCCAGAAGAGACATCTTGAAAGGTCAACTCATGCACCTCCAAGTTTCAGCGATATCTAAACCAACCCTGTGATTCCAAGCTGAGGCTGGTTGGGGCTTTTCTATCTGTCACGCTTGCGGTTTCCCTCCCTCTCCCTAAGCAATCTGTGTGACATACTCCACTGACCATTATCGAGGGCACGCACCCCTTTTCTCCACCCCTCCTTTCAGCTTGATCAGTGTTTGAGTTCATATTTACCCCTTGATATTGTAACCGTAAGTAAACACAAGCCCAGTTAACTAAAATAATTATTATCTTAAGAGTAAATGCACACATACACACACCAAAAAAAAAAAAAAATCAAGAGAAAAGGATACTGAAAGGTCCGTAGCAAAATAAGGACTGTGGGAAATTACTCTTCTGGAGGTTTAACTATGTGTGCTATTCTGTAAAACCATACAGTAAGGCGCTCTGAGAATCCAAAAGCAAATAACAAGCCCTTGGGTTTATAAACTTTATGTAATTTACCCTAAAGCACTTGCAAATTACCTTACTGTGTTTCCTCCAGTTGATACTGAAAGGCTGAAAGGAATACAACCAGCCATACTATGGAAGCACACACTTTTCCAGACAGAAGGTCTCTGAAATAAACAGAAAGGAGACAGAGTGGTAAAAGGCAGTTAATCACATGATTTAACCAGGATGGTGCCAAAAGTTTTGCTTTTGCCCAGAGCTACACAGATATCTTTCTGTTTTCAGCTTCATCTAGACACTGGTGGCTCCATCACAACGTCCTCAGAACCCTGATGGCCGAAGCCACCACGCTTTGGCAGCTCAGGAGCTTAATCTATTAAAAACACTCAGATATATCAAGTGTCGCACAAACACATTCAAATAACTACATTGTTTCATGGATGGAAGTTCAGATCCTCCCAAAAATACAATTTGTTTTGAGAATTAGCTTTATCTCACTCATAACTCGCATCTACAAAACGCACATTGTCTCTTTTGTTTTCAAGATAAACAGGTAGCATTTTACTAGTAGAATTTCATGTGGTTGGCTATCTAATCTATCCAGGAAAAAAAAAATTCCCATGTGAGTAGTCTTCAGGTTCTCCATTATCCTGTAAAACAATTTATTGCCGAGGGATTGCAGCTAAAATCAAGGCAGTTTTTCTAGAAGGCCAGTTCTTTCAGTTGTTTACTGTTCCCTATAGAACACTGTATTCAGCCAGTCTCTTGTGTCTCTTAATATCAGCATTTGACAAGGTCTGGCCTTACAACTTCAAATAAACCAGAAGCCTGCAGTTCCGTTTCTGCATAAATAAACAGCGGATGCTTCACTAAAAAGCCCATTCACTGTACATACCCCAGGCACAAGTTTATCTGCTACTAACTTTGAAGTGCACCACCGGTCTGGAAAGTCAACAAAAATGGTACCTTAAGGCTGGGGACTCTGGGTTGGATATGCTCAGTCACAGGTACCTGTCCTACCTGCCTGCTCTGCTAACTGTGCCCAAAGTGCCAAAATCAAGACAGGCTTGGTGGTCACCAACACTACCAGGGTTTTGCTGCAGGCTAAAGCGAGTCAACTCATGCCTGCAAACCCTTGGTCATCAGTTTTATTAACGTGGTTTGACTCAGAGCAGAGTCCAGGTCATCAAATTTTGTTTCAACGCTGCAACTGCAAGTGGAATTGATGCAGAAAGAAGAGATGAACAGAACTGGCAAAGAACAGACCATCCTTACACCATCCCTTCCTACATGCACTTAAACACAACTTTAAACAACACACCATCAGCTAAGTGACACAAGGAGCACACTCTCAGTACCCCAGCCACCTCCTTCTCCAAAACTAGCTGTACATGTGGCTATTTTGTGATATTTTGTGCTCATAAAAAAGGAAAAAGAATGTCCCATCCTCTGGTAGATTTCTTTAGAGAGAGAAAGAAGGTTTGTATGAGGTGGCCTTGGATCACAGCTCTGCTCTCCAACCTTAGGACAAGGTGGTGGATCACTGTTGGGCTCCTAGACCCTAACCCAAGTGTCTGCATGTGTGAGCCCCCCCAGACATTGAAACAATCACCACTTCTCAGCCAAGTCAGACACTGGGACTGCAGAGGGCAGGGTAAAGCCCACCATCCTCTGATAGAATCAGCAAGAAGGTCTCTGCCTCATCTCTCATTGCAGAAATGTGATCAGGGACATCACCACCATTGTCATGGGTTTGTCAGTATAAATATTATCAAACTGTCATGCACGATGCAGATCATTCCTGTGTACAGAATATCCGTGTACGAACAAGGATAACTCATCCTTTACTGAGAAACCATTTGCCACAAAAGGGTATAGAAGGAGCTGGCAAAAAGGACAGTAGGAGCCAGAGGGAGCAGGAGATGCTTCCACAGCTCCATGGAATCCCATCCAGACAGGCTACATCACTCAGCTGCAAAGACAGACCTTGGTTGTGAAGGACCCTTGGAATTGAGGGGCTTCCCAAGACAGCACTTCTCCTGGAAACCAATATGTCTCTCCACCAAAATGAAACAGCTGGACTTTTAAATGGTTCTTGCTGACATGAAAGGACACACTCCACACAAACGGAGTGGCAGCTAAAGGGAATTCAGGGTGGCAGGAGGGATCAGAAAGATCTCGTGCTTCAACGAGGAACTGCTACCATGAGTCCAAAACAGCTTACAATAAAATGAGAAATTAAGGCATGAATCTGATGCTGTTATTCATCTGAAGTCAGGACTTGCTTCATGTATGAACCACTGGCTTCCTCGAAGTACAGTATTATCTCTTCTGACCTCTTCTTTCCCCCCACATTTGCAGCAGCCAGTCTCTAGACCCTGGTTAGTCACCCCTATGCACATGTCCCACCAGATCAGTGCTCTATCAGCTCAGACACGGGTGCTACAGGAACACGGGGACCAACCAAAGCCTTGCCAGGGACACAGAACACAATGCTCTGCACTGAACCACTGCCATCACACAGGGGGGTTTCTACCTGGACTCCACAGACCAGCAACAGTTGGTAGAAACATCTACTACAGTTTTCTCTGCAAAGTTCTCCTCTGCTACCGTGAGGGTATCTGGAAACTGAACGAAGGTGACAGACAGCCCTATGAAGCTGAAAGGCATACAAATTCAAAGTATCACCTTTCAGAAGAGCTACTGGACCAATGTGGCCATTTTCACTTACTACAAACTAAATACTTTTACCACTTTCTTTCCCACCCTCCCATTTCCTTAAAACCAGCATCTTGAGTTAATTTCTACTTCCACCAATTATCAGTAGCAGAATGCCAACAACTTGAGTCACAGGCAGAGCTTGCAAAACAATTCCTCTCACCACAGGGGCTACTGTTCTTTGTTTCCTTTCCAATAAAAGGCTGTAAGTGTTGACAAGAAGACAAATTACAGAGGCAATGATCCACAAAGTCCTCTCATTGGTAAGGATTACAGCTATATTTTTAAGAGGGAGTTATAAAACAATACAATAAAAAGTTACAAGGACGTTGGAACAATGTCATCTAAGTTGCAAATACCTACTTCAGATCTTATCTCATGCTGGATGAGTTGATACTATGGTAGGCAAACAAAATTAAAACTTGAGTCTTGGCTTCTGAAAAAGTGGTGTCATCAGAGGAACATGTCTTCTCTTCCCCATCACAAACCCAGAAAACAAGCTTTTCCTCCAGCGACTATTAGCCAGCTTACTGCACTTCCCTGAGCCAACAAATACTCATCCCACAGCTGAAACTGCTGAAGTTTTGGGGACTGGGGGATTAAAGGAAGTTTTAAATGATTTTTTTTTAAGAAAAATTCTGGTGCTGATCAGGAGGACTTGCTCAGAAAATATGAGTTTTCTCATCTGCAAGCATAAACTGAGTTTAACCAGTCTGAGGAATGCTGGATAACAGGTGGATCACAGCATACAGGATTTGTGAAAGATTTGCTAAGGAGAAAAGGACTGTGCCCTTAATTCTCCTCCTTAACTCCCTCTGAAGCAAAACAGTACCTGAAGTCTTCAGCCAGAGCTCTGCAGGCTGTCTCTACTGTTTGTGTAAAACAAGAGCACCATCCAGTGGATCAACAACACTCGCTCTTCGTCCCCCAACACCTCATGGTTACCTACATTTACCTACAGAAAATGCAGCATATGAACTTTCTTCCCATTCTGAGAGCTTTAGGGTTTCATTTACCTTAGCCTTGGGTTAGAAAAGGTGAGACATTCCAGATGGAGCATTAAAAAATAGCTCCAAAAAGAACCATACATTCTAGTGCCAGGCAGCTTTGTCAGGAGCAGCATCTCTCGCCGAGGGTTACCTTTCCTTGCACCTGAGCTGCAACCTCTTAACCACTGCAGAGGCAGAACAAATTGAACACAGTTAAGGACTCATCCCTGGGATTTTACCACTGGAAACAAGCTCGCAGCCTGACGCGCTGCAAAGAACCCACATGTGACCACAGGGAGAAGACACACAACTTCCCCTGCCATGTTTGGCCCAGTTTGCACTGCCAATTTTGGAGCTGTGCTGAGGCTGCTTAGGATTCCCCAGGACAGACAATATCTGTTGGCTGTTTCATCTCTTCCTATAGCCGCATCCCTAACAATTCAGTTTAACGGGTGAAAACAGTCCCAAACCTCACAGTAGGTGTAACACCACCCTCTGACGGAAAACAAGATCAATTATCCCCTTCATTTGAGACAAATGAAGATGAAACGAACTGTGTAATAACTCCTCTTTGCTAGTTTATTGTTCCAAATACAACTCAGCAGTTAATAAAAGGGAGCAGTACACAGCATTCCCAACAGCTCATCACAGCATGACTCACTCCCTACACACATGTATCTCAATGGCCGCGTTCCTGACCTACTTTGGGAATTAAGAAACTGCTTCAGACAAGAGATTTTCCCCTTTAGAAAAAGGAATGTCCCACTGCTATTCCAGAGATGTCGGTTGAGATCCAGCAATCAGATGTGTTTGAAGCACAGTAGATATATTTACAGTTTAAAAAAAATAATCACACGGATTTCCATGTTTTACTCCATTCCTGTCCTAGCAGAAAGCCAGGTCCATATCCATGGTAGTACCACTCCATCCTTATCTCCTCTGCTTATCACAGAATCATAAAATGGTTTGAGTTGGAAGGGACCTTAAAGATCAACTCGTTCCAACCCCTCTGCCATGGGCAGGGACACCTCCCACAAAAGAAAATTTAAAAATTATATTTTATTATATTAACAGCTTATCTTTAGGAATTCTTACCATCTAGTGCTGCTTCATGTACTCATAGATCAGAATTTCTGCTGCTTCACTACACATTTAGAGAGGACTCACAAGAAAGATCACATTCCTGGAACCCTATAAAAACTCCTCTTTGTGAGAAAAGCTTTAACTGCATTGGAAAAAGGAGACTAAACTAAAACACCAGTCACTTGCCACAAACAGCAGGTAGTGCTGTACATTTTCCACCACCTCTGAGGTTATTTTTCTCTTCCTGAAAAACACAGGTGGAAAAGGCTACAATATAAACGGGTTTATAGAGATTTGTCTCTTTGACCCTTTTTTATATAGCCCTTCTACCGAAATGTGATTCACCAACAAAAGTGTGGGTGATAACAAAAGTGAAGCTGCCTTCTTAAAACAGGAGATACTTATGCCACACATTCACTACTCAGTTACTATATAAATTCATTATAGTCACCAGTTATTGCAAGTTTCATAACTGGATATTTCACTCTTCAGAGGAAATTATATTCTTTAAAATGGACTGTTATCTATAACATAACTTTTGACCTTTGTTCCTACTATTCTTATGTAGCCCAGATACAGCGATTAAGAGAGATGAGAGATTGCGGTGGAGGGCAGAAAGGAGCGGGGTTCTTTAGTGTTATGATAACTCCAATGCTGGTCTGGAAACTCCTGCTTGTTCTCCTCTGGTGGATCTTAAGGAGGACCTTTGCCTTTGATTCATTCTGAGAACTGCCCCAGAGGAATTTATTCAAAATATTTGAAATAGCTGGCAAAAATCCCGTAACTCCCCTTAACAGCACAGAAGGCAACATACAATGGAAAATAACCTTGTAGGTGCAAAAAGCAAAGGATTCATGGTGCCACCCTCTTTCCCATCTATAACTATTCCCGTTTCCTTCAAAAGAAGTGACATTGGAAACCCACCTCTTGTCAGATACACTTGACAACTTCATTGGCACAACTCCTCACGCTGCTGGCACCACCATCCACTTTGTCTACACTGCTAATGAACTGGGCTGAGCCTCATTTTCATAATTTACACCAGCTCTAGAGTGCAAAGCAGATGCTATCCCACCACGAAGCATCAGGTTTAGCAATTCCAGAGGCAACCTATGCAAAGAAGCCCATTTAAAAGCTCTGTAGTCTCCAACCCTGAAATCCCCCTCAAAGCTATCTAGAGCCAGAGGGGGATTCTCCTTTCTCTTTTCCCTGCCTTCACCCCCCCCACACCTACTAAAGTTTCCTAACTAAATCATTCCAGACTTTTTTAAAGCCTGGATCTGGTGCTCAAAGACTGCCTGGGCTTGAACGAGAAGTGAAACATCCCACAACACTGAGGATATAGCATAAATCATGCTCATTCTCTGATCTACCCAAGATTAGATCAAGACAACATGATCTATCATGGTCACCTTGGCTTATCTCACTCCGCTCCCACTCCAAACTTGCTGCAGTGAACATCCTGGTGACTTCATGGAATCACAGCCTGGTTGGGGTTGGAAGGGATCTTCAGAGATCATCAAGTCCAACCCTCTACCAAAGTAGGGTCACCCAGAGCAGGTTGCATTGGAATGCATCCAGCCAGCTTTTGAGTATCTCCTGAGAAAGACTCCACAACCTCTCTGGGCAGCTTTTTCCAGTGCTCTGGCAACCTTAAAGTAAGTTTTTCCTCATGTTGAGATGGAACTTCCTGTGTTCCAGCTTGCATCCATTACCCCTTGTCCTGTCACTGGACATCACTGAAAATTCTGGCCCCATCCTCTTGACACCTGCCCGTTAGATATTGATGAACATTGGTAAGATGCTCTCTCAGTCATCTCCAGGCTAGAGACCCAGGTCTCTCAGCTCTTCCTCATAACAGAGGTGCTCCATTCCCTTGATCTTTGGAGCCCTCAGCAGACTGCAATGGACTTTGGGTGAGGCCAAACAACACTGAAAGCTACCAGTGCACAGGCCGGTTAACTTCGATGCCTCACAAAGCCGGAGCCTGGCGGGATGCATGTTCGCTGGCAAAGGGGTGCTAGATAAGGCCTCACGCCCCTGCCTTCCCCACACGGCAGCCCACCTCACAGACACCCTAACGACCCCCTCCGAGCGGCCAGCCGCACACCCGCTGGCCAGCCACTAACGGAGAGCCACCCCGGCCGCCGAGAGAGACCTCAGCCTCTCGGCTGGGCTCGCTCCGCATGTGCCACGCCAGCAGCAACTTCTATCCCGGCCACCACCGCCGCCATCTTTACGGCCAGGCTCGCGGCCCCGCCCCGCGCGTGCGCCCCAGGCAGGCTACGGCGTGACGTCACACGTAGCGCCTGACGCCCAGGCAGTGCGCATGCGCACGGCACGGGAACTGGTCCACGGAGCGCGCCACCCCCCTCCCCACACACACACACCGCCGGGGCTGGTACGGGGGCCGGCCAGGGACAAACCAGCTCCGTTTGGCGTTGCCTCAAGGGCGCCCAGCGAGGACATGCATGCCCAACGGCGGGCGGGCTGGCGCAGCCCAATTCTGGTGGCCTCAGAGCGGGGCCACTCGCCGATCCCTGCCTGGGATCCGGCCCTGGCGGCCATGGGGACTGCCGCCCCCTCGTTCTCCGGTCGCCTTCCCCACAGCTGTGGGGAGGATCATGGAATCACGGAATTATTGGAGTTGGAAGGGACCTGTAGAGATGCTCTAGTCCAACTCCCCTGCCAGAGCAGGGCTGCCCAGAGCACATCACTCAGGATTGCATCCAGGTGGGGCTTAAAGATCTCCAGAAAAGGGGACTCCACACCCTCCCTGGGCAGCCTCTTCCAGGGCTCTGCCACCCTCACCAGAAAGAACTTCTTCTTCATATTTGAGTGGAACTTCCCATGTTCCAGCTTGTGCCTGTTGCCCCTCGACCTGACACTGGGAACCACTGAAAAGAGTCCGGCTCCATCCTCCTTCAACCCACCCTTTAGATACTTGTCAGCACTAATAAGGTCTCCCCTCTTCTCTTCTCCAGGCTAAAGAGTCCCAGCTCTCTCAGCCTTTCCTTATAAGGGAGGTGCTCCAATCCCTTAATCATTTTAGTTGCCCTACGCTGGGGATGTTCCTTGTCTCTCTTGAACTGGGGAGCCCAGAACTGGACACAGGATTCCAGTTGTGGCCTCCCCAGTGCAGAGCAGAGGGGAAGAATGACCTCCCTGGCCACACTCTTCCCTACGCAGCCCAGGATCCCATTGGCCTCTTGGCAACAAGGGACATTGCTGTCTCATGGATAGTTCACTACCCACCAGGACTCCCAGATTCTTCTCCTCAGAACTGTAGGAGCAATCGCTGAGGCTGGGGCCCAGGAGAGACCAGGCCTCTGTGTTGCGAAGGTCCCTGAAAAACCCCTCAGCGCCCATTCGGGATCTCCCTGCCCGTGTTGGTGGCCCTAGAGTTTGCCAGAGGGGAGGAAGGTTCCCCCAGTGGCCCCAGCCATGTGCCCCGGGGCCTGGCTGGCCTCCCTTCATATGGCCACAGCGGGTCCTTGCGGCCCTACCCCAGGCCGAAGAAAAAAATCAGCCGGCATTGTTCAAAGGAAAGCACCGAGAAGGAGAGATAAGGCTACAGCAGCCGGTGAAATTTCCTGTATAAATATTGATGAGCCCCAGAGGGAAAAGGAAATGAGAAGCCGGCTGGCCAAGTTGGGAGGTACCCCATGGCCGCAGGGCCCAGCAGCAGCCTGTGGCCACAAAGGCAGCCCCAAACGCCACCTCCCCGCTGCCAGCCACACAGTCACACTGACCTGTCCAGCACCCTCCTTTTTATTACAACCTTACAACCACACACAGTGAAAACGCACCTTTTAAACCCCATGGGTTTTACATGTAGATATCCCTTTGTTTCATGTCTTGGGCAGAGGCTTTTTAATTAAGAAATAATTCATTTCTTTCTTAAATTTGGGCCTAGTAAATGACACATCTTTCACCTCTGCCCCGTCATCAACAGCATCTTAACATTTTGGTGACACTGTTAGGGGCAGGACACGTTTAATGCCAGCTGCTCTGCCTCATTCAGCATTGCCATTGCTGGAATAACATGCAGCTGAGGAGTTTGAGGATTATTATTGGTTTTTGGTCCCCAGAAATGTTCCTATTCAGAGAAGGCCCAAATGTAAAAGAAGAACTATAAAAATATTTTGGAAATAAACTTTAAAGTCTACAAGACAAAGACTAATGACTAAACTGTAACTCTCCGTTGCTTGCTTTCAAGAAGAGCTTTGGAAAAGATCCTGCTTTCAGTTTTGAACCAGGGAGGAGTCCCATGTACAAATTTTTTACATTTCTCCCTTTGCACAGCTTGACAAAGGAAATTGTGGCCTAGGGACACAGCAAGCTGGCATGATGTTTCACATGAGACTCCTCTTTCCACTTAATTCTTTCGTGTTGAATAAGAAGAGGTAATTTTCAGACATCATTAAATTTAGATTAAGTAAGTCAAGAGTGGTAGTAAAACCAACTTGATCTTACAATAAATATGCCTTCACCTAAATGAAAACAACTAGAAGATAAAATGATTCTTAGAAGTCAAATAGTGTGGCGTTACAGAACATACTGTATTGGGAAACAGTGACCAGATAATGAGATATTTGGTTTTCCAGACTCAAAAGGATTGCACAAAATAAAGGAAACTTAATCGTTTAAGAGATCATTCCCTAAAAGTGGGTCAGAAAATGTTGCCTCCCTTTGTCAGCTGTTATTAAAACTGAGAAAATCCTTCCTGATAATAAAGTATGTAACAGGATTTTGTAGGAGAGATAAGTACACTAGAAGGCTTTCAGTTAAAATTAGGAATGCTCATTGATTTACTCTATCCAAACCACCAAAGGTTGGTCAAGACTGTTCAAAATACTTGATAAGTTCACAGCGATCTCCTAAGCATCTAGTTTCCCACACCATTTTCACATTAGGAGAACAGGATCTGAGTCAGATACAGTCATTCTGTGAAAAATCCAGCCACCTTTCTGTACTACTTTTACCGTGTCAGGAGGTGAGGAGGTGTCTGTGTTTCCAGGTTGAATTTAGCTGCTGTTTCCTCAGGCGTGAAGATGAGCTCAGCGAGGTCAGCCGGAACCGACTTGGATTTGTTTCAAAAAGCCGGCGTGAAGGAGGATGAAGCGTTCCTTCCAAGGAGATGAGAACAGCAACTCACCTCTAATCTGAGTGCTAATGCCTTTGGCTATTTGTTTTCTAACTGTAGGTTTGGAAGCCCCTCTGCCAAGAGAGGTTGTGCAGTTTCCATCTTCAGAGGTTTTCAAGACCCAGCAGGATAAAGCCCTGAGTAACCTGGTTTGGTCTTGCAGCTCATGCTGCTTTGAGCAGGAGGTTGGACTACAGACCTCCTTTGGTCCCTTCCAACCCGGGTTATTCTGTGATTCTATTATTTTCATCCATTTTACATCTGTCATCTTTGGCTTTCTTCAGATATCAAACTGATAAAGACTAGGTTAGAAAGTTCATTTTTATAAAGCATGACCAGAAAAAAGTTGCGAGCGTAACTGCTTTGTCTGACTGAGACATATGATCCAACCAGAAAGAGGTAAAAATCTCTGTACGAGATGAAAATACCATGATAGCTCTTCAAGAAAAAAAAAAAAAAAAAGACTAAAAAGGTGAGAGATTTCAAGTATTTTAAATACATATATGCATTTGCAAAACAAACTGGAACTGCAAAATAACTACCAAAACACGTATATAGCACTACAGCCTCCAGTGTCCTGCATAATTAGGGCCAAGATGACTTTTGGGCATATTCTCCACTGGCTGCAAGGTTATATATCGTACAGTCTAAGCTGCTCCTTCATGTCTCCTTCAGACATCTCCCCAAATGTGTCACTTTTTTCCTTCATGAGCCTGAAGATGGCAGCCAGCTGCTCTCTCTGCACCCTGTCAAGAAGAAAAGGAGAAGTAGGAATAGCCAGTCCCCAGAAGGCAGTCTGAGCAAGAACATCATGGTCAAATGAACCACGAAGCCAAACACAGGTCACTTTACAAGCCCTCCTGGCTGCAGGAAATCTGCCCGTGTGTGATAAGAAAGAGATCGCCTCTGGTTCTCCTTCCTCCACCTTCCGTCTATCCAATCATCCTGCACGTCGCCCTGCAGTTCTTTAAATGTGGAGATAAAAGGGGCTGCTTTAACACTAGCTTTGGAGTTCCTTAGGCCTTATCTACACTCAAAGTTTCAAGATAACTTGACTTGTGGAATTTCATAAGACCAACGTGTCCCAATTTAGCAGACTCCATAATGAAACTGAATGCAGCTTCATCAGGACAGTGTCCTTTCATTCTGTAAGGAGAAGTATGTAGATACAGAGTAGTTCAGAAATAGCTGTTAAATTGTAAATGCATACCCTACCTTAAAACTAGAGACCGGACTGCCTTCCGGTGTGGACATGACTTTAATCAGCGATTGGAAGATAAGATCACAGATAGAAATCTGCTTTGATTTGAGAGTTCATCTGCCAGTGTCAAATGGTGAAATGGACTCATGTAGCCACTCCAGCCCTGAGGCGGGCAGAGGCTGGCTAGTGGACCATCTAGCTCAGATTTCCATCCCGACAAGGCCCCATAGTAGATGATTAACTCCCTTCTCCCCATAACAGGTGATATCCTGATTTTTCCCTAACCCAAAGCAGTAACACATTGTTGTATGTCCTGCAGCACAAAGATTTGGATCTGTCACAGGACTTTATCTGAAGCTTTATCAGAGGGCTTATATTGGTCATGGATCTACTGATCATCACTCGGGAGATACAGAAGGCTGGGCAGCACAGGAGTGTCATTTGTTTGCAAGTAGCTCATGAACTGATGCAACTGATTTTGATATCTGCAAAATCCTCTTTTAGGGCAAAACGAATGTGCACCTTGGCTCCATTTAGGGCTGGTTTGTTCTCACTGCCAGACCCCAACTTGATTGGGATCAGATCCCAGTGTTGCCTCGCACACCTCACACCTGACTCCCCTGTGTGAGATTAAGAGAACTAATGAGGTTGTGGAGCTTTATGGCTGTCCCAAGGGAGAAGCAGTTTCTATTACTTCAAGGCTCATTTTGCCCCTCCATGGCTGTGGGGCCAGAATTCAGCGACAGCCCAGCAGCTCAGAGCACAGATCTGCCGCAATCCCAGCTCCTCCTGCTTGTTTAGTGTCTTCTAGCCTCCCCTGGGCTAGAAAGACAGACTCTGGCTTTTACTTCCACATGTCCACCCTGTCAAGAGTCCTCTGTCCCCGTCACAGCCAGCTTTCTGCGTAGGACTTTAATGCACTGTAATTAATCCATTTAAATGCACGCTGTTAGTTAACCCGGGGTAGTCTTCCTGCAAGTCCTGCGTGGACAAGCTGTTAGCTGTTTTGGTAACAGGAGGGGTAGAAATACCTATTGACAGGCAAAGCCAGGACACAATTTATGCTCGAAAGAAGAGAGGACAGCACCAACACAGCAGAAACAACCACACCACGAACAAGATGGACAGAAGGAGACAGTGAGGAATGAGCAGAGGAGCCTTTGCGTGCTGAGCTCTACATTTTCCCTTCTCCTGGGCTAAACCCCAGCAGCAGCAGGAACATCAGGCTGTTCCCACTGCAGCAGGCAGGGCAGGAAAAAAGCAGATCCTAGCAAATGCAAAAAACAAAAAAACCCAGCTCACTTCCTAATTCTTTTCTATAGCAATTAAAATGCAGTTGTCCTAAGGCCAAACATATCCTGACAATGATGTGGGATCTTTTGGTTACGAAAGCTCTGGCCACAGGCTGTCAAGCGCCTGGATTCGCCTGGCTCTTCTGTAATTTTTTGTGCTCCCATGAATAGCCTCCAACTGCCCTTTCCAGACGAGAGGAAGGGAAGCACAGTCGTTAGTGATCAATATTTTATTTCAGATCACTGCTGGGCACCAGAGGGCACATTTCCAGTCTGGTGTGGAGAAATTCAATACGCAGCTCTGCCTCTCCTGTCTGAAATGCACGCCAGCTGGGAGTGCTCCACACAAGTCTGCATCCCTTGCTCGTTATTTCACAGACATTAACACTGCTGAAACATCCCCAAAACACTGTTTCCTTGTCTCCAAAACAAGATCACAGACAATACTCACTCTGTTATTATTTTTTTTTAAGCACAGCATCAATGCATTTTGGCTCTCCCCTCAACCTTAAATATCATGACTGTGCATTTGAAAAAAACAGAAATAAAAGAGCTGTTACTTCTCTGCGCTACATAATCTGCAACAAAGGGAGAGCAAACAAAGATAAAGAGAGAAAAGAGCCTGGGAAGGAAGAGTGAGGCATCAAAAACATGAAACCAATTTCAAAAAGGATCTTCTTCTATCAAAGGTGACTTTGCAAAACAACTTTGTAGTGCTCCAGCTTGGTTTTTGTTTTGGGGTTTTTTTTTATGATTTCAGAACAAACTTACCCCATTCACAAGTAAAATCATCCTCTCTTCCCATAAGTGCTGTCCTCAGAACTACTTGGATTCAGGAGGTCAAACAGGATTTTCCTTATTGCTGACAAAATAGATTAATTAAGGATTTCCAAAGCAGCCTAATTCTTCTTGATAGGCAATTGAATTTGCATACCTAACTCCTTTAGGCTCTTTTTAGACATTTCAGTCCAAGAATTTTACAATTAACTGGAGGTTTGGGGCAGTGAGCTGTAGGTACGTTAAAGGATCTCTGTTTCAGGAACAGCTCGGCACCCATGTTCACCCCAGCTGAAATCCTGGGCAGAACTCTGCTAATTGGGAACGCTGCTAATTGCTCTGCAGCCAAACAAGACCAGGATCCTGCTGCAACACCTTGTTCCTCCAGCAGAAAGAAGGGAAACCCCCTGACTTTTGCCACTGGTCTGACTCTGTTGTTAAGAAAGACAGTGGAATCATTTATGGGGCATAGGAGGGCAAAATGTACCTCTCACCTAAAATCCAAATTTTCAACACAGCTCTCTTGAGAAAGAAGTTACAAGCTGCTGGAAGCCGGGAGAACAAGCACAAACCAAATAAACTATTCAAAGGTTTATTGGACCAAACAAAGGCAATTTTTACAGATTCAAGCCACTAGAATTACAGTCCTTTGTGTAAGAGCCACCATCAGATATAAAACAAACAAACAAAACAAACAAAAGTAAAAAAAAAAAAATACCCAGACAGCCATTTTGAGTTGAAGAAATAGTTTGACTTGCTGCCACAAGCAAAAAAAAATCTGGACTCAACTATAGACTTTGCTTGATGCACATATTGCCATGTAACTTAAACACAATGTATATAAGGCATTCTTTGCATAGTTGGGTGCTCGGGACACAGTCAGCCAGCCAGCACCGAGGGCAGACAGCGGCTGTACCAGCAGGATGTTGAAGCAGAGGGTCCAGATGTGCCTAAATTCATATGCAAACCACTGAACACGCTTGCAGTTGTCAGCTGGGAAGGGGCAGCCCAGCCTCTTCTAAAGCCGAAGCCTCCTGCTGTTCTTTAAATAAGCCCTTTTATTTAAGAATTTGCCAACCCCAGGCGCTGGAAAGGACAACTGTGTACAAGGTTTCAAGTATTGTCTGCATAGGAATTAAAAAGGAAAAAAAAAACCAAAACAAAACTAAAGAACCAACAAACCAGCCTGTTGGGCTTCTGATATGTTTGCAGCGTTAGCCAAGAGGCAGTTGTCCGGCAGTGAAAGCAAAACTTTGAAGGACACATCCCCACCCAGCCTAGTGTTTCTACATCGCTAGAGGACGTGGACCCTCTTCTCGCTCTCACAAACCAGCTGGGTTTGATTTGAAACCTGCTGAGTCTGAAGCAGATGTACCTGCCCGGCTGAATTCATCTTCTCTATGTGACAGCTGAGGAGCAACGCTGAGCTCTGGCTCCGGTGGACAAGCCACAGGGCTAGCAAAAGAGGGCACTGGAACAGCAAGCCGGCAGAGGAATGGGAAGGGTGTCTCTTCCAGGACCCCCACTATGCCATCCTCAGCCAGAGGAAGTCCCTGATGCCATAGCTACCTCCTTGGGTCTCTCCTCTTGGGAACCGGAGTAGGGAAAAGTGAGAATCCAGATATTAACAGCAGCCAAAGCGTGGTCTCCTAAACCTCCACCACAAGCAGAACAGCTAAACTATCATCCTCTGTCACTTCTCGAGTCTTCTGTCTACCTACAGAATCAGCTCTCTGCTAAAATAACTACAGAAGCAGGATTTGAGTCAGTCCAGCTACCACCTGCCATCCCTCACCTGGACCCCACTTTGTCCCTCCACCCCTCAGAATAAAGCAGCATTGTACATTTGCAATCGCAGGCAATTCCCACCCCCCAGCAACGAAGAGTTTGGCCCCAGGAAGAAACAACTTGATGGTCTGGTATAAGGTCCAGGTTAGTCTGGGAGAAGAGCTATGGTTCACCCACCCCGATAAAGGAACAGCACAGATTCCACAGCAGGCCTAATGCACGGTAATTAACACAACTAATAGACTTGCTGCATATTTAGTGTCCAGTTTGGGTTCTGTTTGGGGGAGAGGGAGGATGGTTCATCCCAGCCCCCCCAGACACAACTGAAGTCACTGCTTGGGCCCTGCCCCACTCTGCGGAGCCACACAACAGGATCTCCTCAAACTTGACACCATAGGAGTTTTTGAAGAGCTCAACTTCAGACCAAGAGGGGATCCCAAGTTTTGAGGGTTTATGGATTTCTCTTATGGGTGTGTTTGGTTGGTTTTTGGTATTTCTCTCAAGCCTTTAAAGATGCCAAGGGATGCCTTTAGGAGGAGGCTAGGGACAACTTCATATAGTCTTCAGTTCTGCAAAGAGAAACAGGGAGAGAAATCATTTCAGTCATTTCACCCCTCAGGTTGGTTCTTTATTTTTCACATAAACGAGCAGGGGGAAGACTCAGTGTGTGCGTGTGGGGAATGCAAAACAACTTCCCACCTCGGGGCAGAACAAGCTTCAGTTTGCAAACCTCACACCTCTCAGAAGGAGGTACTGTGCTTCATCAACTGCAGCAGGATAGTTAAAACCCAATCAGAAGTGCAACTTCCTCTTGTCTGGCCACCAATCTAAGCTATAACCCTTCTGACCTACTGATGAGAGCTGGAAAAGCCCAGCTAATTGGAAGCCTTCGTTAGCTTCAGGGGTTACTGCCTCTCTGTGCTGTGCACTCCTCCCTGGGCTGCTGGCACCCTTGGATTCCTCTTCCCACCCACAGCCAGATCAGCCAGCAGTGAGTACTGGTTTCACAGGGCAGTGTGCCTGAACAGGTCCACCTTTCTCAATCTTCCTACAGATGGGTCTGTTCAAGGGAAGGAGGCAAAAAACCCCAGACTCTGCTGATCACAAGGCTTCCTTTGATGGGAAGCTCTCCCCAAGCCCCAGGAAAGGAGGGTGAGGTGATTATATGTATTTTATGGACGGGGACATCCAGGCACTCCCTGAAGTCTTGCAGCATGTTGTTAGCAGAGCCAAGGCCAAAAACCATGGTCCCTTCTTCTCAGCTTGAACCTTTCAGACACTCTGCCCTTACTGCCCCAGCATCTCTCGTGCCCCAACCACCCGCAGTGGGAAGCACCTGACAGTAGCCTGGGCAGCTGCCCATGGACACAGAGACCTGCACTGAGGTAGAGGGAAGCTACAACACACCCCACCTGGGCACTTACAGACACACACAGATGCACCCCAGCCCAATTCCTCCTGAATTCTTTAGGCTTCACTGCCCATAACACCTGAGCCCCATTTGAAAGTCCCCTGCTCCTGCCAGCCACATCATGAAGGCAGGTTGCAGCCTCAAATCTTCCTCAATCCTTGGCAAAAGGTTGCCTTCTCCAGCAGCCTCCCAAGCACAACCAGCCACCCGGATCCCGGATGGGGGAGATACAGGCTGAAGCATCACGTGGAACTGGGGTTACTCGAGCAACGTCGCAGAGGCTCAGTAGCTGGGCCCATTAGGACAAAGAAAGGAAATTCTCCGGAGTGGATAATCGTTCCGCAAGATTCGCAGTGCTGAGGATCGGATCATCCCGCTCAAGTCACGCAAGCATAATCAGATTTCACGCGTGAGGGCACAGGCTCGTTGCCACGGGGGCCCAGAAGGAGAGGTCCCCGCCAGCACGCCGCAGTTGGAGCGGTGAGGGATGGAGGAAGTCAGGGGCTTGACTGCAGCCTCTCACAGGGATACTCGCCTCAAGGAGAGGGCTGGGGTGAGAAGATCTTAAACCACGCGTGAACTCAATGAAGGAAGTGTGTCAGAGCCATAAATTCCCCATCTGCACAACAGGGACACCCCTTATTCCTCCTGGAGCAAGCTGTGAGGGGGATTAGACTAAAGAGCATGAGACAGTCTGTCACCAGGAACACTAGGGCCATATAAGCCCTCAGGCTGAGAAACTCTGACATGGCTGCCATGGAACCCAAGAGTCTGAATTCACTTGGGAAGGAGGCCGAGGGCTTTGAGCCACTGCTTGTCCTTGGCTCTTCCCTCCTTTCCATTTGCCTTGGATGATGAGATCAACCTGATTGGCATGCTTTCCCTTAGCAGCACGTCAATCAAACCAGGTCAGAGTTTTCTTTTGCTGGGAGCCCGTATCCTCTCTTTGGGTACAAATTATCCAAATATCTCTAGTCTGGCCCCAGCTGAAGGCCAAGTCAGTAAATCATATGATTTGTTGGCTGGACACAGTTCTGTGCAAGGAACAGCTGGAGAACATGGAGCTCAGTCAAGGGCAGGTTCTGGCTTATGAAGGAGGCTCAGGGACGGAAGGTCTCAAAAGATGGTGCTTCTCTTGGAGAAGCATGGAAACTGGATGGCCTCAGAAGCATTCCCCTCACTCCAAGTCAGCATGGCATCAGCACGGGGTTACGGGCTTCTTGCCTTTGAGAGCAGACAGCATCCCAGAACTGACTAATGCGTGGGTTGGTGGCATTCCCATATGTTCTTATTCCTCATGTGTGTGAAATCCACAGGAGGAGGTCAAGAAATCCTGTAGCCCATCCATAGACTATAGCTTTCCAAAGGGGCCCTGACCCATTCCAAGGAGATCTCAGAGCATCTTGTTGTAACTACTTCTGGCAATTGCTGGTGCCCTTTTCAGGAAAACTGATTTTCTGAAGTGCAGACCATTCCCAGCTCCTTTCCCTAGCAGAAGGAGCAGGTTCTCAGCTTCTTGGGAATATCAGTCCTCTGGTCTGAAATCCTGGCAAGAGGGCAGACAGCAATCTGGCTCCAGCCTTTTTTCATTCCAGACAGACTAGGATTGACCCTTGGGGATCAAGAGCAGTGAAGAAAGGCCCTGGGTGCTGGGCAGACCTGGCAATGGGTGGTCAAGCTCTCCCTAGGCAGCTCCCTCCCATCTCACTGCTGGGGATGGTCCCATCACCACTGCTTCCCATTTCTCTACTATGAGGACAGCTGCCGTCTCATTTCTGGTAGTGACCATAACCCAGTCTTGTCCAGGATCGGACCATAACCCAGAATCTTGTCCAGATTCCAGTACTGCAGGAAAAATATGAGGAATGACATACTAAATCTAAGCTTTCCCCCTGTCCCAAAAGTGTTGCTTCAGCCAATAGGTAAAACACACAGAGAGAGGACTTAAATACAGGACAGGGAGAGACAGTCAGTGCTTAGAAAAAAGAAGAGGGGGGCTGTGAGAGGTACCAAAGGGAGCTTCTATCAACACAAATCCAAAATTCTTCCAGTGGGACAGAAAAGTCGACAGGAACACACGAGCGTGGGAAATACCTATTGCTCCTCAGGAACTACCTACTTCTCAGGAACACCAGGAAAGCAGTCGGGGCTGGTCCAGCACAACCAGGGACACATGTCCCTTTGCCTTTAGGACAGGAGATGGCAAGGAACCAGTGGAGCGCACCTGGCCCATCTCTATTTCAAGGCAGAAGCCTCCCACGTTTCACAGCCACAGCAGCAACAGCCAAAAAGACCAGAGCCCAGCCAGGAAGGTGGGATCAAGCTCCCGACCAGCTCAGCCTTCTTCATCCTCTGCCCATCCCCTCGCATCACTCCTGACCCCCCCCAGCCACCGCCGCCACAGCCTGCACTTTCCTCCGTGACTCAGTGTTTGTGCTTTGACTCGCTGTCTACCAGTTTGCACCCAGCCTGGTGTGATGCCCCGATGCCCCACAGCCCTTGGTGTCCCTCCCCGGCCACCGGGGAGCCGCGGGAGAGAAGCAGAGCTGGGCTCCCAGAGAGTCAGCAGGTGGAGAATGGCAAGCTGCCCATGCCGCGCAGGAGGAAGCAGAAGCGGATGAAAGACACGTTGTGAGCGTTGGGTGAGGGAGACACGGAGAAGCAGCCACAAGCTAAGACAGCTCAGGACCTGAGCCAACAGGAAAGAAACCCAGGAGCTCCAGTGGAGTTGCCGTCTGGTCTGAAATCTCACGCCAGGGCAGGGTCGGAGACTCACACCCTGGGAAGGCTATGGGGACAGGAGTTGGGAGAAGGGCTTCCTGGCCTCCCCTTCCCTGGGTTTCTGAGGGAGGCATCCTGAGTT
>JAOTQQ010000003.1:28913941-28943366 GCA_026546715.1 Gallinago undulata | reverse complement strand
TGGATGCAGGATTCCAGTTGTGGCCTCACCAGTGCAGAGCAGAGGGGGAGAATGACCTCCCTCGACCTACTGGCCAC
This sequence comes from Gallinago undulata, assembly GCA_026546715.1. Classification (NCBI taxonomy): domain Eukaryota; kingdom Metazoa; phylum Chordata; class Aves; order Charadriiformes; family Scolopacidae; genus Gallinago; species Gallinago undulata. The sequence continues at coordinate 28,943,289 of JAOTQQ010000003.1, read as the reverse complement.
CCTCTTCCCTACGCAGCCCAGGATTCCGTTGGCCTTCCTGGCCACCAGAGCACACTGCTTGCTCATTGTCATTTTGCTGTCTCTGCTGTGAGAGGGGCTGAGGAGACCCCAGTCCCACAGGACCCAGCCAGGCTTCTGGAGGACCCTGTGCCTGGAGTTTTCCTCACCTCCAGGCGTGCAAAACCCCATTACCACATTAACCCTGGGGCTAAAGGAGCTGAGCCCGTCTCTGAAGGCGAGAAGCATTGCAGCGGTGCCTCTCCAAAGAAATTGGGACTGAAGAGCAGCCAGAGGGGAGGGGAAACATTCCTGAGAAGACTCAAGCTGGTGAGGCAGCGGAAGAACCCGTGAGCAATGCCATCCGTCCCGACGGGGTGCTGCGCTTCATCAGAGAGCCCTGGGTGTGACCCGGGCCCCGCGGCGGCTCCAGCTGAGTGGCCAGCTTTGCTGCTGAGCTAGCCCAGCCGGGACCCAGCCGGCTGACGGCAGCCCAGGGGCTCTCGGGCTTGACGAGGAGCTCGGTGCTCAAAGGCAGCAATAAATCACGCGGCAGAGGGACAGATGTGGCTTCCAGAACGCTGGGATGAAGGAGGGGGCTGCTTGAGAGCCGTACCCACAGCCAAGGGGGGGCGAGAAGGGGAAAGGGAGAGCTCCGAGGCTCAGGAACGACAAGGGGAGGCGAGGAAGAGCCCGGGGAGGCGAGGAAGAGCACCGGGGAGGCGAGGAAGAGCACCGGGGAGGCGAGGAAGAGCACCGGGGAGGCGAGGAAGAGCACCGGGGAGGCAGGCTCACGTCCCAGCCCCACAGTGTATCAGAGCACCAGGGCACAGATGGGGGCGTGCGATCCCCCCGGGACTTGCCCAAGGCCCTCAGTGAGTCAGTGGCGATGCTTTCCAAGGCGAGGGCTGTGTGCGCTGCCCGGGAGCCTGGAGACAGTGGCCGAGGATTACAAATACTGCTAATAATAGCCAGCAGGCACCCGGGCCCCAGGCCGGCCGCTCCCCAGCCGAAACACGCTGCTCCCCCCCCCCCCAGGGATGACACACGGCTCCTGGGCTTCTGAGATGCCCCATTGCTCACCTCCCCCCCACTACAATGGGACAAGGGCCTTGGGCAAAAGCCACCAACTCACACCGTGAGTTCGGGCACCTTGGGTTGTCACCGAGCCCCATCCAAGCCTGGCAAGAAGAGCAGAGTGAGCTCCTTCCACGTAGGCTGGGTCGCCCTTTTATTTTTAAACAAGATCCGGGGCTGGAGGAGGATTTACCTTTATAGGCATCACTCCCCCCACCAACACACTCCCCCCCCCCCCTTCACCTCCCAGTTCAGCCAAGGGTCAGATCTTGGGGCCAGTATCCTGCTGGGGCTGGGAAGGAGGGGGGAAGCCAGTCCCTTCCCCTGGGGCAGGCGAGGACAGCCAGCCAGGGACAGCATTAGGGAACCCTGTGCTGGCAAGGGGACAGTTTGCAGCAACCCACAGAACGAGGACGCAGAGAGGAGAAATAAACACCCACCCCCCACCTCCATCCCCCCAGCCCCTGGATTAGCTCTTGGGGGGAAGGAAAAGATTCCCAGGGGCTGGATGCGCAGACGGGAGCGGCTCGCACTGACATACACTGCTCTTCCCTTAAATCTTCACTGTTCTGACTATTTTTAAGAGCGCACCTTAGGGGGCGGTGGTGGAAAGGAGCCCGAAACACCCTCCCCACCGCCCTCGCCACCCTCGGGGACAACGGGCTTGTCCCTCACCCCAGGGCAAACCCCTTCTTTTGCCGGGACTTCCCTTGTTTTAGAGGAAAACCCGGGGGTGCGCTCACACCCCGTCACCCGCGGCCACCAACCCCTCCCGCGGGGACGAGGACAGTCCGGGAAGGGACACTACGAGGAGGGGGTGACACCGGCTGTGGGGACCCCAGGGGTGGCGGGGGGACGGGGAGAGGGTCCTCAGGGAGCCGGCCTTACCTTGCTTTCCGCCTCCTCACGGTTCTCGGGCTCCCGGGGCTCGGCGGGAGGCGGGCGGGGGATGCTGTCGGCGGGCGGCGGGCGGGGGATGCTCTCGGTGGCCGCGGGGCTGGGTTCGACGGCCGGGCCGGGCTCTGCCGCCGCCTCCCTCTGCTCGCCAGCCGCCTCCTTCACCTCCTCGCCCGCTCCGACCTCCTCCACCGGCACCCGGCCCCCTTCGTCCTCCGGTCCCTCGGCTGCGGCCGGTCCCGCTTCCTCCGCCGCTTCGCTCCCGGGGCCGGAGCCTCCTTCCCGGGCCGGCTCAGCCGCCGCCGCCGCCGGCTCCCGGGGCCGCTCCGCCGCCCGTTCCCCCTCGCCTCCCCGCAGCCTGACGAAGACGGAGGCGAGGACGAGGGCCAGGACGGTGAAGAGCAGCGGGACGGCCAGGTACAGGTCCACGGCCACGTCCATCCTTTCGAGCCCTGGCTGAGCGGAGCGTCCGCCCCGGCCCGACCCGACCCGAGTGCGCGGCCGCGGGGAGGGTGCGTGGCCAAACCGCTCTGGGCCTGCGGCGGGGCTGGGCAGGCTCTCAGCCGGCTTTACCCGGCGTCATCCGCCTGAGCCCTGCCCACAGCCCCCCCCTCCTCTCCCCCGTCTCAGCACCCCCCTCTCCCGCACGGAGCCAACAGTCCTACCCCCCCCCTCACACCCCCCACGGGGGATGCAGACCCGCACCTGCACCCACGGGTGGGATTTGGGCGCGGGGGGGGAACACACAGGGTGAGGAAGGCTGGCGCTGCAAACAGCCCGGCTCTGCCCTGATGGCAGCGTCTGGCTGGGAGACAGGAGGATCTTTCATGAGGCACTGCCCTGTATCCAAAAAGTCCTTCCCAGAGCCTTCCACGCAGTCGCTTGCATCATTCCCGGTTCAGGAAGGACTGGGAACTGCTGGAGAAGGTACAGCAAAGGACAACAAAGATGATTAAGGGCCTGGAGCATCTCTCCGATGAGGAAAGGCTGAGGGACTTGGGTCTTTTTAGTCTTGAGAAGAGAAGACTTGGGTGGGATCTGATCAATGCTTATAAATACTTAAAGGGTGGGTGTCAGGAGGACGGGGCTGGTCTTTTCTCAGTGGTGCCCAGGGACAGGACAAGAGGAAATGGGCACAAACTTGAGCATAAGAGGTTCCACATAAACATGAGGAGGAACTTCTTTCCTGTGAAGGTGGCAGAGCCCTGTCAGAGGCTGCCCAGAGAGGTGGTGGAGTCTCCTTCTCTGGAGACATTCAAACCCCGCCTGGACAAGTTCCTGTGTGACCTGCTCTGGGTGGACCCGCTTGGTTGGGGGTGTTGGACTAGATGATCTCCAGAGGTCCCTTCCAACCCCATGTGATTCTCTGATTCGTAACTGTTTGACTTGGAAGTCTCCATCTCCCGGGACACTCGCTGTGGGCAGACGGGCACCCACAGCTGGGTGGGCTCAGCTGCAGGGACCTCTGTGCAAGTTGGGGTGTCAGCTGGACTCCGTGTACCACTTAACGAGCATTTGCACCTCGTTAGCCCTTGGCTGGGGAGCAGAGGAGCTGGCAGGGCTAAGGAAGGATGTCCCGACTCTCCTCAGTGAGGAGCATCTGGCGATGCATCTATGCCAAGCGTCACTTCACCCTCCTCCGGCACGTCTGTGCCATGAACTGCCGTCGCACCCACCACGGAGGTGGGTGCTGGGTAGCGGGGCTGTGAGAGCCTCCCCCCCAAGTGCCTTGTGCTGGGGGTGTCGGAAAAACAGGAGGCTCAAAAAAAGACCACGACGTGCCCAAAAGCCATCAGGAGCTGGCAAGGAGACTGGCCAAGAGGTTGCCAGGTCCTTCCAGACGCTGCCACCGAGGATTTCCTGCCTCTTGAGACCGCTGGGAGGATTAGCCAACCTTTTACAAAGCAGGCTGAAATTAGAAGGCCTAATCTATTCCTGCCAGGGTAAAACCCACACGGAGCTTTCTCCCAGCCACGAGCGAGGGGAGTAGACATGGGAATCTGCCCTCAAAATCTCCTCCAGGGAAAGGGCTTTGGAGATACCTCCCGGAGCAGAGATTTTTATTGACTGGCTAAAAACAAAACACCAACAAAGACGGGATTAAATCCCCCGGGGTGGGAGGAAGGAAGCGACGCCGTGATCCTCACCGCGGTTTGTCTTTATTGGTAATCCTATCAGGCAGGCAATCGTTAGCGTATGGATAATTGTATTCTTAGTAACAACCAAGCATGGGACTTATCTTCCCTTCTCCTGCCCGGCTGGGCATTTTCTGGGCCCCCATCATCAGAGCTGCTCTAGAGCTCAGCCAAAACATCCAGAGATGGCAGCGTGGCAGCAGCAGTCTATTTTGATGACTATTTGGTTCCTTCTTCTCCCTCCCTGCCCAAATCCATTCTTTAGCTCGCTGAGGCTACTGGCTTCCCAAAGTTTGAGTCACTAAATGGGAGTAGTGGAAAGCACAAGGGATGTGACAGCCAGGAGAGCTCCACCAGATCAATACAGAGGGGTACGAGCAGGTCTGGAGAACAGCGAGGCTAAAATTCACTCTCCAGGAGCTTCTGGAAGACCCTTCCAGGGGCAGAAGCAGCAAAGAGCCTCAGGCAAAGGGTTCACAGCAGAGCCTGTCCGGCAGGACGGGGTGATCACCGAAGGGAGCCTCAGGTGTGCGGTACGTCACGGGGTGTTTGGGGAGGCAGTTTGGGAATCAGCAGTTCATCAGGTTTGTCTGTATTTCTTCTGGGTTTTAAGTAACCTTGGAGCTGAGCTGAGCTGACCCCCCCCCTGCAGTAGCCACCAAGGCATCATCCCAAATCCAGTGCATCACTTGCCTTCTGAGACTTGCCCTGGGAATTGCTCGCAGCCAGAGACAGAGCCAGGGTGGGGAAACTCACGGGATGGGGGCTTTGCTCCTGTGCTCACGGGGACTGTCGGGTTTGGGGACAAAGAGGGATTTTGGGTGAGACTGTCAGAAACTGGCCACCATCGCCTGCTAGTGGGGTGACTCGGGGTGTTCTGGCCTCACACACCGAAATACACATTTCCAGCTGTCACAGTGCCCTCCATTACTTCTGGCACCCAGGACATCTACTGCTCTTTTTCCCTGGCACCGTGCATTTTCCATGGCTCTGTTGGAAGCCCACTGGAGGCCGTTTGCCTGTGCAGGAATGCAGTGGCACGTGGCTTCCATTAACCCAGCACAGAGAGGGAGCACTCCAGCCAGTACTCTCCCGAGCAGGATTTATCACTGCCTTGATACAGGAGGTGCCGGTGGTCCTCACAGCTTCTTCTGGGATGGGGAAAACGGATGGGGAAACCAGGCAGGAGTTATGGCCAGAGATGACCATTAGCAGCTTCCAAAGATGTGCAGTGATTCGCTATCGGGCAGGTGGAACCTGCCACGCTTGTAGGAGTCGTGAGAACCACGGGGCTTGGACATCTCTGACAAACAACACTCCCGGTCCTGAGAGCAACAGCCGGGAGCATCAAGGACACGTCTGTGAGAACAACTGCTCCGATCGAGCTACCTTCACACAGCAACAGGGCTCTGCTCCTCACCTCCGGGCCTGGGGGGAGAGCTGGACCCTCCTGCAGAATGTGATGGGATGGGGATGACCACCCCCCAAGCAGAAACAGGCCCAGCATGGTGTCCCCTTGTCCTCTCCAAAGGCAACTGGACGGAATAAAGTTGCCCTGATGCAGCAAGGCTCCCACCGGGAGGGACAGAGGGGGTCAGCCTGGCTATGGGAGGGACAGAGGGTCTGCCAGGTATCCCCCTGCAGGTTGATGGGTACCAAATCCAAATCCATGGGTATCCCCATCAGTCCCCAAAGATTGAAGCTTCTGGCTCCCAGACACTCTGGGACAGGAGGGGACGGATTCACACCCTTCCCAGCCGGGGATCTCTGCCCCACTCCTGCCCCCCAGCTCCGTGAGAGACCAGCTGGGGCAGCCTCTGCACAGAGATCGCTGCAAGGGGGGGCTCGGGGAGGGCAAATCCCCCCCCCAATCGACCAGGGGGGTGCCATCCTTGCCCTGGGCTGCCCTCTCCCGGGGGGAGAGCAGCTCTGCAGCGGCCGGGAAAGGAAGGGGTCGGCTGGGAAACAAGCCCCCCCCCCCCCCCTTCCCCGCACAAACAAGCGCCCGTGTCAGCTCCAGGCGGAGCGGGGGGGCTGGGTGACAGCTGAAGGGCTCTGCCAACAAAAGGAGGAGGGGGGGGGGTGGTGGTGTCAGAGGAGCTGGGGTGACAACTGCGCGGGGAAGCATCCCCCCACCACGCAGAACACCGGGCTGCAGGTCCCCCTGCAAGAGGGATTGAGCTGGGGTGGGTTCCCTGCAGCCCAGCACCCCTCCCAGTCTCCCCAGTGTAAGGTGCTGGGTAGCCAGGGGGGGCACACGCATTTTCTAGGCACAACAAGCCCCCATTTACCAGGCTGCACGCTCTTGCCATCCGTCCATGTCCCCACCACCACCACCAGCTCCTCTGCTTATGCGGCCGCATCCCCCCCACCCGAAGGGCTGAAGCAAGGTGTGTTTCAACACCCCGCTCTCCTCCATGGCTGGAACCCCAACATGGGGCTGCAGGACCCCCTGAAGGGAGAGGAGCAGGAACACACCGGGTTCCAGCAGGGACAGCAGCAGCTGCGGGTCTGCAGGGACCTTCGTGATCTCAGACAGCCCCTGCTCCACACAGACCGTTCTGCACCCAAGTCCTCCAAGAACCCGTTTTCCCTCAAATAAAGCTTGAGGTCCTAACACCGGTCCAAGCTCAGATGGTTTCTGCGAGCCCCAGTCACACTCCCAGTCACCGATACTGCTTTTTCCTTGCCAAGAACAGCCAACGTCCTCTCTGCTCTGATGCCCGGAATCATAGAATCATGGAATTGTCTGGGTTGGAAAGGACCTTTCAGATCGTCAAAGTCCAGCTGTCAACCCAATACTGACAGAAGCCACCCCTAAACCATACCTCTAAGCAGCACATCTGCCTGTCTTTTAAATCCCTCCAGGGACACTGCCTCAACCCCTTCCCTGGGCAGCCCATTCCAAGGCTTAATAACCCTTTCCATGTAAAAATTGTTCCTAATCTCCAATCTGAACCTCCCCTGGGGCAACTAGAGGCCATTTCCTCTTGTCCCATCGCCTGTGACTTGGGAGAAGAGACCGACCCCCCCTGGCTACCCCCTCCTTTCAGGGAGTTGGAGAGAGCGAGAAGGTCTCCCCTCAGCCTCCTCTTCTCCAGGCTGAACATTCCCAGCTGCTCCTCATAAGGCTTGTCCTCCAGAGCCCTCACCAGCTTCATCACCCTCAGGAAATGTCACTGTGCTTGCCCCGTTCTCCAGCTGGGACAGACCCGGTGGTCGCTCCCCTTCTCAGGTCAGCTGTTCTCCATTCACTGTTTCACACGTGGCTGCGTGCTGGCCCTGATGCCACAGTGGTGCTCGGTGTCACTCACAAGCAGCAGGAGACCGACCACCACAAGAGTCCAGCTCACCACGACGTGTGAGCCAAGACAAGGATGAGGATGGCTGTGCCTCGCTGCCATGAAAAGGAAGGATCCTACCAAAAAAAAGCTCTCTTTTGAGTGTTTTTTTTCTGTACCTCCCCCCTCAGCCCCCTTTACTAGCCCCTCTGCTAGCCAGGCCTCTGGCCTTACCCTGTACAGCTGCTTCTCCATCACGTTAAAACTCATTTTGCAGTCTAATCCCTGAGCTGGGGGGCAGGCTCCAAGTTGTTATTAATGGTCTTCAAAGTTGTGGCCCAGCTGGGCCATCAGCCTTGCCCTCAGAGGCAGATAGGAGCCCATAATGCTAGGAGCAAGCCAAAAATCTCAGGGACACTGGCAGCTGCTCCAGTGCTGACTGGGGCAGAGCAGCTGGGAAGAAACCCAGCCTTGGGTCTGAACAAAGCAGGAAAGACATCCTGAAATTCTCCTTCGGCCCTGGTGTGCCTTCCTGGCACAGCTGGGACACGGCTGGACCAGCTGCTGCTCCTCCAGCTGCCCTGATCACCTCTTTGGTGGCAGCCCCAGCTCCAGCCTCTGGTGTGGAAGAAGAGGACACACAACGGTTACAGACATGGCACGGAGGTGGGAGCCACCACCTCTCAAACCAGAAGGGATACAGAGTGATTATTCCCCTTTTAGAACATGTTTCCAACCAGCTCCACCTTAACTTACACTTCTCCACAAACAAGAGGAGTCCACAGAGGAGTCTTTACGTGCCTTGAAACAGAGGTGAGGTGAGGTTCTGCAATTAGAATTCTTTAGTTTAATCCCAAACCAGTCTTAAAACACGTAACCACGTCCTGTTGGCTGCCCTGTAGTAAGTGAAGAAATCAGTCTGCCATCATCCCTGCTGAAATAAAAGTATTGGGTTGCAATTGTCACAAGGAAGAGAAAGAGGAGTAGATAAATCAGAGGAACAGCAAAAAATCAAGCCCAGATGGCCAGGCCTTGGTGGCGCTGAGGGAGGTACTGGCAGCTCCTGGAAATCAGGAGGAACAACCAGGAGGCACAGAAAATCACCTCTTGGGAATGGAAAACATTGCTTCCAGCCACCAGGATTCATAACCTTCTCCAGAACTGAGTCTTGTTAAATGCCAAGCATCAACACACCCGGAGCAGGGGCTCATTTGCTAATTGTGGCTGCCTGATTGCATGGAGCTAGAGAGCATCTCGCAGAGGATGCGAGCAGGGCACGGGGAGAGACCTGAAGAGCAACTGGAAAGGAGAACAAAAATTTGGTTTTATAGGTGACCAAGAAAAGTGATTAATCAGTGTTTGGGAAGGAAGGATAGAGGTTTATGCAGAAATCAGCAAACTCACTGCCTGCTGCCACAAACCCATTTACTCTTCCTGGTGTTTCATTCTTCAATATATTAATATTTCAAAAATATTTTGATATAAATATCCAGGCTCTCCTTCAGCTTGTTTACAGAGCTCAATAACCAAATATACAAGTGGGTTTTTTTCCCCACTTTCCCAATCCCTGTTCCACTACACAGCCAAATTCATCAAGAAGGAGAGGGAACAGGCAAAAGCACACACTATGGTCTGGTGACAAAGCCACCGACACAGACCTTCTCCCAAAGCCACCACAGCCCCAGCAGCCTCCACAACACCCCCCCAAAGTACTCACGTACTAGTCACACAAGAGAAAGAGCTGAAGTCCCCAAAACCCCCCTGTAGCTGTTACCTGGACACCATTTAGCCCACTGTGGTGTTTTGGGAGGGTACATCTTTAGCTTTTTTTAAGATAGTGACATGAAAAAAAGCGACCTGCCGACAGGGTAATGCAAAATAATTGATTTTATTTAAAATAAAAAGCAAAACCACAATCATCCAAACAAGACAATTAAGAATATCCCAGCTCTGCTGGATGGGGTGATAAAAGCAGCTATCGGCAGTGGCAGGGCTTGGGGGCCGACAGTGTGACCGTCACAGGAAACAGAAAGCTCTTTCCTTCCCCCCTTTGCAAAGGGGGTGCCAAAATCCTCCCGATTACCCCACACGGGCGTTTTGGATTTGGTTCAGCCAACACTCTTGCTTCCTGCCCCGTGACGGCTGGGGATTCAGGGAGAAAAAGGGTCTACGTTAATCATGAAAGAGGTTGCTGTCTTTCTTTTAAGCATCTGGAGAGGCTTTAATGTAACTGAGAAGACAGACTGGAGCCAACACACCCGAGCTGGAAAGGGAAAGAGGGTTTTGCCAGCGCTTTCCTGGGTGTCACCTGCTCCCAGAGCACTTGTGCAGAGAACAGATGCCGAGACGGGCACAACTGTTGTTTCCATCTACAGTTCTGGCAGGGTATCTATTAGGTTACTGTCATAGCAGACAAGCCTGCACTGGTTACCAGACTCAAAAGCACGGCCAGAGCTCACACATCCCCTTGGCCAGAGCAAGGACAGTGACACCGATACGCACAGGACAATGAGGAAGAGCACAGTCCAGACCCGGCTCTCCGAGCTGCCCCTGGGGGCACGGGGCAGAGCAGCACTGCTGCTTTGGGGCTGGAGGGAACAAGGGGCCCACTGGGTCTGGGTGCTGGACCGCAGCTGCCTGCTACATCAGGGGCTCTACAGTACACAACAGCAGCGGGGGCAGAACAAGAGACAGGGACACCCCGAGAAGCACAAAACCCACTCTCCCCCGTCAGCCTCCCACACGCACGGAGCTGGGCACAAGGGGAGCATAGTTTTTAACTTTATTCCCCGTTCACCTGGCCTGGGAAGCACCAGCTCCCCCCCTTTCCTGTAAGGCCAGTGAAGCCGACTCCCTGATGAGAGATATTATTCTAGTCCTATTTAAAAAAAATCCCAATCTAGCAGGACCTCCTGTTTAGATCAGGCCATGACATGCCAACAGTTAAACTCTGGTAAAAACAAAATGCCTTATTCTGCTACAATTTATGTACCACACAGCAATTCTGGAAGGGCAACTGCAGAACGCCACGTGGCCACGAGTGTTCAACAACATCCCCAAAGTCTTCTGCTCCAAAAAGCTAACGCCAGGTTGGGACATCTGAGGTTGCTCTGGGTGCCTGGAACACGTTTTGTGGGAGGATGACTTCAAAGCATCTTACACAGTAAATACATCTCAGCCTCACAACAGCCCTGTGAGGTAGGTATTTTCCTCATGTAACTAAAAGACAGAAGCCCAGCAATTCTGCCGAGGCAAGAGCCTGTGAGCGGAAGAACCGGAGATCCCAGGAGTCCCGATTCCCAGGTAGCCTGAACAGACACCCCTTTGTTTCACATCAGAAAGTGCCTCGTGGAGAAACCAGTAGAGCATTGCTGGTGTCACGATGTCTGCAGCCCATGTCAAACACACTGCTTTTCTGCGAGGGATGGTGAACGAACACAGGCTTCAATCTGAAATTGGTTTTATTTCACCCTGTGGAAGAGTTCGTAGGCACGGAAGATACTCTGCACTTCAGATCTTCCAACTGTGCTTCTGGTGGTAGAGGTGTGGTTTTCTCAGCACAGCCATCAGGCTTTCAGGCAAATGGAAGATTTTAAGAATGCAAAACTGAACAGTGTAGGCCAAATGCAATTGCAAGCTACAGCATAAGCCATCTTGCTGTACGTACTGACAGTCAAGCCACCAAAGAGGGCAGTGGACACTTCTCTAAGGGCTCCCCTCAGTGACAGAGCTGAGACTTCTGAGCCTTCACCTCTCCAGGCACCCACACTCCTCCAAAAGGCTGCACCGCAGCCCGCTCTGTCTGAGAAAACACACGGATTGTGCAGGCTCCCAGGCTCTTCAACTGGGCAGGAAAAAAGGCAACCGTGGCCAGAAATGCCAGGAGTTTGAGAAGTTTTTTAAAAAAATGAAGTAACCTTGTGGAAGAATCTGCAGCACTCTATGGAGCAAGCGGTGCTCACTTATGGCTCGCTGTGGCTAGCACAGGAAATTCAGGAGCCCAGACAGCTAAGGAGTGTACCTATAAACCTTCCCTCTCTGTTTTTTTCACCACCACACTGCTCCTACACAAAGAGACTGGCATGAAGATTCAGAAACAGAGATCCTGACAAAGGATTCTGGTACAGGATTCCCTGGTACAACAGGATATGGCGTGGTCTCCAACTAGGGAGTGTTTAAGTAGGAAGAGACAAGGTTAAAAAAAGATGGGAAAACCCAGACAAGCAGTGTTCTGGGTTCCATCAAATCCAAAGTCACAGTTAAGGCTGCCAATCTGCACCACCAGTGCCTGGGCGCTACTGCATGTTTACTACAGACATACCACCTCCACCTTCAAGCTTCATCTCCCAAAGAACGGCTGAAGTGAGACCAAATACCCATCTCCTAGGTCCCAGGAGAGCACCCAAGGAAGCACCACAACCCAGCCACCTTCTGGCTGTGCTGTTCAGAGAGAAGGAGGATCATTTCCTTGCAACATACCTTCAGCCAGATGGACCTCTTCACTGACACCACTAGCACAAGCCCCTGCTAAAAAAAAACCCAGCAGCTCCAACAGATCCCTTGGGGATGAGAGCTTTACCCAGCATAATACAGATGCATCTACACAGACTTAAGCGACACTGCATTTTTAAAAAGCGTAAAACAACAATATGTCCCCCTCCCAGTCCTTTAAAATTGGCACCGCAAGTTCGGAAACATCTGAACCCATAACATCAAAGAAAAGCCATTTAGGTACGTGAACTGCACTGGCCTGAACGAGCCCACGGCCCTGTGACTGCTGGGTATTTAGAGCCCAGCAACTGTTGTTACCGGTTGTTGCCTTGTGCTAAACATCACGCCTGCACCTAAAAGACTGTTATTACTGGCAAATGCTGACCTTTCCCCCCAGTTTTTCCTATGCAAGAAACTCCAGGATTTTCCTGCTCCATCAAGCTTCCAATAGCAAGGTGCTAGTGCATCTTTGTTACCAGACATCATAACAGAGGCAGAGCAAAAGTAAATGGGCTGTTGCTGGTGTTGCACTGTAGATGTATGCGCGAAGATTAAGACCATGAAAGATGCTTCAGGTCAGTGGTCACCTCTGCTGAAGTCGCTTCAGTGTTTGGAGCATTCATACCACCTTCCCCTTCCTGAAATTCTGGTGTGAGATCCGCCGGACATTCGGATAGACCAAAAAGGGCTGGTGTTCCTTTCCTCAAGTGTACAGGACAACATGTAAACATATGACAGTGTCAAAGCAAAGCAGGTTTTTAGCTTTAACCTGCTGGTTTTAAAAAGAGTTCTTTAAAAACTGACCGTCGTCTTCCTTACCAGTTACGTGAACCATTAAATACTTGGCATGTCCTTACCCAAAGCTGGGTTATTAGTGCACTCACTCGGGGCGCAGAGGGGACAAAGCATTGCACTAAAAATGTAGAGTCGGGGCGTTCCCCTAGAAGTTATTAAGGAGCCAACCTTCGACAGCACATAATGAAGATGGATGTCTGGGTCGAGGAAAAGTGACAAAAACTTAAGGACTGTGAGAAACAGAAGCAGGAGGGGGTAGAACAGAGCTGGCTGGCTGCTAACGGAGCTTTGATCGGCAGCTGCCTCTGGGCAGGCGGTGTTAATTCTCAGGGGTAGCTGCGGCCTCCACAAGATTCCCTAATCCTGTCAAAAAAAAAAAAAGGTACAGTAACTATAGCACTTCCCCTCATATCAGGATAAAAAAAAAAGTAATCCCAGCATGCAGGTTAGTTGTATGCTTATTCTTCCTACAGAATTGTACAAGCTAGAGAAGTTTTTATGTTTGGAATAGTTTCTATCAACTAATCCATCACCCAGCTGGAGCAGAAATCCCACCCGTCCTCACAGATCAAAACACTTAACGTACAAGAGGAAGAACAGTGACACCTGGAAAACCAGTGTTCCAGGCAATGTCCCAGTTTTTAATATTTAAGGTATTAATTGCAAAATTTGCAGTGCAAACAGCTTAACACTGCACAGGATTTTCAGAAGAGCAGATCTGCACATGTGCTTTGCAATGTTACAGCTCCCTTTTTTTTTTTCCCCTTTTTAAAAAACTAACCTTAATGCAGACCCTGTTATCTCCTGCTGCTCATTTCCCTGCCTGAAGTCACAACTGGCTGCTGAAATGGGATTTGACAACATCATAATAAATTGTTAAAACCTCCAGGGCAAAATAAGCAGTCAGTACAGCTCCCTCCAACTGTTTAATGACGCTCTGTACTTGTAATTCAATTGCATTCAGTTATGAGCAACTCCTGAGAACAAGAGAGCAGTGCATCACAGCAAGATAAATAGCAAGACCTGCAGGAGCAAACAGGTCCACAGGCAGCATCCTACACTGGGAAGTTGGGCATGATACCAGGAAGCCAGACTTCCCAAGGTGAATTACACACCTTGCACACCCTTCCTGCAGTACACTCCCAAATTCCCAGCATTTCACCGCTTTTTTACCTGGCAAGTCCAGAGAACTTCCTTCCTCTGCAACTTTACGCTAAGCAGTATCTATTCTTGGTTCTGCAATATTAATATTGCTTCCCTCAACTGACTAGAAACTGGCCTTTTTTTTTTTTTTTAAAGTAGGTAAACATAGATATTTGCGACTTGGGACGAATTTTGCTTTTAACAGATACAAGAATGGGCCACACTGAAGTAATTCAGGCAACAAAAAGAAACTGTACAACTACTTCAAAGTTTTCTGTTTGGGCAATAAGGCATAGAAACCTGAGTCTTGCCTGATTATTCCTCATCTTTGTTTACTATTCATTTGAGCTCTCTGGAGAGCACAGTTAAAACATTCCACCTCTCCTATTCTAACAAATAAAATAAAATACTTTCTCTATTAAGAGAGACAACTAGGAAAAATAATATGACTGTTTATTAAATGAAGTAAAACACCTCATTTTTTAAAAAAATATCAAAAATCTCAGCTTTCAGTTTGAAGCAATTAAAATAATTCAGAGAGGGACGGTATCACCTTACAGACATCATTCTGTAGAGGACCCCTTGCTCTCCCCTCTGTCCTGATGAATCCCCATATCTTAACTCTGCCAGCTCTGCCTTGTATTGTCTTTTGCTTGGTTAAAAACCAACAGTTGCCATCGTGTCACCTGGAGGAGCTGCGCTCTTTGCTCACGCAGTCGTCCTGGGAAGTTGTATCACCGTTGCCCATCATGCTGCACGTTCTCCGCTTTTTCCTCCGGTGCATCATCCCCTCTGTCTCGGAGCCAGAGTCACACTGAAGCAGGGAGAGAGAGATGAAACCAGAATTCAGAGAAACCTTCTGAAGAGTTTGTGCTGTGGAATTTACTGTAAGAGCCACCTCAGCAATTCTGAATAATCAATATTCAACGAACGTGCTATTTTAGATTAGATACACGAAATACATTTTAAATTAAATTTTTTAAAAAACAGGAATAGGTATGTTCTTAAATTTCAACACTGAATAAGCTGGCTTGGTGCAAGATAACTGATGCACTCATTTTGGCTTCTAGAAGGAACTAGTTTTCCCTGGGAGCAGACTCAGTGCTTCCTGAAGCACTCAGGTGTCTAGAAAAGTCCCCTGCATAACTGACAGTCTGGGGTTTGGATCTTGTTCCCCCTCCCCATTTTAAAAAAACATCCATTTTGCAGCCATTTTACACAAGCATGGCTTAGCTGAGTGACAGATTTATATGCAAAATAAACATAAATCAAACTAATAAAATTCCTTTAGAAATACAGAGGCTTCAGCAAACAAAAGCTGCTAAAACCACAGGCTCCTCCTCCACCATGTAGATTTGTTTAGTTGCTTTCTTTTAATTTCTTCCATAAGACATGAATATTAAGATGACGACACATGATCAGGTATGGAAAAAGCAATGTAATTGTAGGATATAGATCACCTACTGTAGTAAAAAGCTTTACCTCTGAATCAGAGTCTGAGGAACTGGAACTTGAGGAACTGGAAGAATCGCTAGAACTATCGGAAGCAATACCAGTAGATTCCTGCAGGTCCACTGAATCGGCCAAGGCTGCCAGGTCAGGGTGTTCCTGCTTTAGGATCCTAAATACAGTCGAAATTTCAGGGTTAGCCTTTCAACAGTGACACTGCACATCAACGAATAGAGTATTTTGGGGTTTTGTTTTAAATAGAGAATATGAAAAGAAAGCTACTAGATCTCTTACCTGTACCATTTCCGTGACAATTTGGGTCTCCCTCTTACTGTCTTGTGCCACACCACGGGGAAGTTGGTACAGCTGGCAAAGTTTTGCGTGATGGCAATAGTTGTGTCAAGATTGAGAACTACATGCCACCAGCCACCTACAAATACACCACCAATGAGCGTTTCTGGCTACACAGCAGAAAGCAAGTTCAAGAACAGCCATGAACAGTTTTTTCCCCCATAGCACAGGTAGAAATTGGACCTTATCTCCCAAACCCAGGTGAGTTTGCCACAATATCATCTTTCCTCGGTCTTATTTCAGGGTTCACTCCAATGCTTTACAGATTCTCGTTACAGAAGGCTGCTCGATGCTCTGATCAAATTATCCAGCTCCTGAACAGCAGTGAAGATCTGACTCGACAGCAACACGCTGGCTACGGATGGCTTATTTAATAGCAGGAGCCATTGTAACCCCAACCACACAGAGCCCCTCTCTGTGGAGCTGGAGAGCACTTTCCACGCTGATTTAGTAAGGTTCTTATGACTACAGACTAACCTTTCATTTAAAAATAGATGCAAAATTGCTTCCCCACACAGGACAAAAATAAACAGCAGTGTTCTTGCAACCCACTTACAACCTCATAAAAAGACTAAGGAAACAGTTTAATGGAACCCGGCAGCTACAAAATCGTAACAGAAGGTACACTGAGGAGTCACTAATAAGCGCCAAGACAATCACAAGGCACTCTTCAAACGTGAAGTCAGCTGTGTGTCAGAGACAAGCAACGTGGATAGAAGCCATGGGCCACAGTGCACAAAAACAATGCAAGATTTAGAGGTTAGAATGTGGCACTGAATTCACCTGCTTTATCCACTGCCACTTCACCTCCTACCTATAATGGACACAGCCACTCCAAGAGAATGGCATCTTTATCAGATCTTTCTTTAGCTTTTGATTTCAAATGCAAGATTAAGCATAACCACAAAGAGGTGGATGGAAAGTGTCAGTGCCTTTACGGAGATGTCCAGTTTTGGGCCCCTTACCACGAAAAAAAATAATTTCTGTGATTCTAAGTAGTTCTTTTCCCACAGCAAAGAAAAATTTACACACAGTCAGCCTATCCAGGCTACAAAATTCAGTCATGAATTTGCTATTCGAACATTTTTTTCTTTAAGAGTTACTAGTACTCAAACACTTCTATTATTTTAGGCCTTAACAGTTTTCTATTACTGCAATTTAGGTCAGGACCACATTCCTGTGAGGCTGCAACTCAGGCCCCACTTCTTTTGTCATCTGTACCAAACGTGACCCTATGTTACAGGCCATATAGTTTCAGGACATTCAAAAAATAGTCTCAATATGTGCCCTTGCAGTATATATCCTCCTGAAACAGCTCAGAATAGTTTATTTCTTAAGAGATGAGCTGTATAAGAAAGGCAAAATATTCTCTTCATCTCCACTAAATGCAAATGTTAAAAATACACTTTTGTCTCCCAGATTTCCTTACTGGAGAGATTTGTACATACCTGGCACAAAGACTGTCTCGCCTGGCTTCTGTAAGATTTCCAGGGGCTTGAATTCAGGGGGCCAGGTAGGGAGCTGTGTCCTGGGATAGATGACGTTGAACCAAGTGATAGCTTCATCCTGCTGGTTCCCTCCCTCTTCTCGCGTCACTTTGATCAGCTCTCTGGGAGTGCTGGTAGGGAACAGGCACCAACGCTTATGTCCCTGGACTAAGGCATTCCACGCACTAGTTCCCAAGGGATCGATGTGAATTCCCGTTCCAGAACGAGGTGGGCCCATCACAAACCATCTGCATGGGAGGAAAAAAAAATAATAATCCTTTAGTCATAGAGCAAGCAAGTAGGTACCTTGTCTTTTCTTCACATTAGACAGAAAATTACACTGTTAATTTCATATACAGTTAGAAATGAAGGTAGCTACAGTTCCTTCATTCACCTTCATTAGATTGTTAGGCTTACATTGCAGCAAAAGATATGACATGAGTTTAACCTAAAACAGGGACAGGAACAACTCTGGGACAAGAAAGCAAATATAGCTTTTTAAAACACAATATGGCTACGGAATATAAACAGCTCTTCAATTAAAAAACCCATACTTATTTCAAGGTTTATGAATGTGATTATGTCATAACAGCCTTTATTAAGATTCTTACTATCCAGGAGGATTCTTCTGGTCCTGTGTTTTTCTAAAATTCTCTAGTTCTAAGTGGATCCACAGCTGCAGAACAACGAGGCACAAACAAAAGGCAACACAAGTAAGGACCAGAGCAAAGTTATACAAACCTGGCCCCCCTCTATGCTTTCTGCTCATTTACAACAGGCTTTTCATTCTAACATTCAACTCGATGGAGCTTATTCTGCAGTGACCATTCAGGATTTGGTGCGTATATTCTCATTTCCCATTTGCAAGGTTTACTTGTCCCTACGGAGAACTTTATTTGCCATACATGTTTAACAGCCATAGCACCTTCAATTGCTCATTTCCTCTGTACGAGAACAGTAAGATCTACCAAATCAAATAAAGGAGTGTGAGGTGACTTAGTATCAGGTGTCAAGAAGGAAAAAAAAACATCAGTAATTGTTTAATGGGCAGCAGAAAGGGTAGAAAGTAAAGGCCAACAAGACCCCTCCCTCACATGGCTGACAGGCAGGTGACACCCAGCAAGACAAGTTCAAAGGTTCAGAAAATATCAGAAGTCCTGAGAAGGACTTGAGGGTGCTGGCTAACCAGAAGCTCAACAGGAGCCAGCAACGTGTGGTTGCAGCCCAGAAAGCCAACAGCACCCTGGGCTGCATCCCCAGTAGTGTGGCCAGCAGGGCAAGGGGAGGGGATTCTGCCTCTCTACTCTGGTGAGACACCTCTGCAGTGCTGCGTCTGCTCTAGGGCCACCAACATCAGAAAGACATGGATTTGTTGGAACGGGTCCAGAGGAGGCCACAGAGATGCTCAGAGGGCTGGAGCACCTCTGCTTTGAGGACACGCTGAGAGTTGAGGTTGTTTGCCCTGGGTAAGAAAAGGCCCCAAGGAGACCTTAGAGACCCTTCCAGTTCCTAAAGGGGCTCCAGGAAAACTGGGGAGGGGACTCTTGATCAGAGAGGTGAGCAATAGGATAAGAGGGAACAGCCTCAAACAAACCCACATTTTCCAGAACAAAGTAAGAGAATTGTGAATACCGAGAAAGAAAGGAGCTCAGCATATGCCTGTAGGTGGGGAGGGTGTGGGGGAAAGAGATCAATATACCTGAGTCACAACCAAATTATCTAGTTTCCCTCTAACTTGGATAAATGATTCCTCGTTCTGTAAGTGTATGCAGTTTCTACCAGAGACTACACCTAGTGTGCTTTTGCCTTTGATCACAGCATTGTATGTTCTTAGAAGCAAATTATAAAAAGGCTCTGTTACAACACTGTAAAAACACCTACTTCAGTGATCTTAAATAGAATTAGTTTCATGCTTCACTCCTGCAAAAGCACAACTGGACTACAGACACGTGAAAGACTGTAGAGGAGAGTTCCATTATTCATTCATTGTTCTACTTAATTAAAAAGAAAACAAGAAACAATAAAAAGCCCACATCACAGCCTCGTGTCACTCAAAGTGCAAGGCTTTCTCAGACAATTATAATGTGGCTGTAAAGACTTTAATTACTTGGGAGCGTTCAACTTATGCTCATACTGCTATGAAACGTTGCAGTAGATAGATATATTAATGTAGATAGAAACACCTTTTGTGTCCAACAGCCCAAATACAAGGTTGCTGTATTTGATTTTAGGGGAAAAAAAGTGTCATTTCAGTAATTTTTCAATCAGATGAAAAAAAAAAAGTTGAAAAGACTACAGAGATGTAAAATATCGTTCTCTCTCAAAATCATCTGAAGGGGAGCCGAGAGCTAGTCTCCACACTTCATACTAATCTAGCTTAAGATCTTTACCGTAAAAGGACTGACTTATAATTAAACAAAATCCCACTATGTACATAAGCCACTGGTGCAAAACCCAGGAGCTAGTCCTAAGGGACTTGATTTTAGAAGCCAGAAGGCACACACAGCAGGAAATGAAAAAAAAAATAATACATAGTTATTGAAAATTACAAATATTAAGTTTGAAGTGAAATAAACCCACTTAAAAACCCCAACCAACACAAACTCAAAGCAACGCTGGTGGCAGAACCAGAAATTGTGAAACACCAATCTGCCCTTCCCTCCCTCTGGGTTACGGATGTATGCTTATTTCAAAACAGCAGACGTAAAGCTATTGCTTTGTTTTATACAAGACAATCGCACCTATTTAGGAATAGCTAATGAGACTGAAAATATCTTTCTATCTTGCTGTCACTGTACTATACCTGTACGGTGGCCTTCGTTTCTCCCCTGCATACTGAAAGAGATCATCAGTGAAAAATTTGGGTACTTTGTAGTCCTCCAGGAGTTTCCTGCGCTTGGGATGCTCTCCATAACTGCTGTCAAAGATGTAGAGCGGGCTGTCATCGCGCGTGGTTTCCATATACTCTATGTAGTATTTCATCTTCATCTTCACAGAATAACCGTCATTGTCCTCCCCACATTTGAACTTCTGGTTCCTATACTTGCGTTTCAGTCGTTCCAGAGTCCACTTCTCTTGGGCAGACCAGCCCACCTGAGCATTCAGCAAGACTACAGGCTTGTAAGGTTTTTCGTAACGCTCCACAAATTCCTCCACTGTTAACTGGAGTGCATCTGCCCTCTCCACATTATCCTGTGAAAGCCAGAGAGGAATACAGAACAGATATTAGGACAGAATAACGTCCAAGAAGTAGGTGTGGAGAAGCTTCATGCTCATACTTTGGCTCCCAACACCATGAGGGTGTCAAGCTGCCTACGTGTTATTTTAAGCCTCGCCGAGGCTGCAGTCCTACTTCTTATGCCCCGCTCCTTGCGCACATCAGCAACGCCACCAGCCTGAAGCCGTTAGGACTCCTCCCCACCGAGGCAGCTCCCCAGGCGGGCAGCTGATGCATTTCACCCCCTTAGTCCCCCCGGGACAGCGCCTGGGAATTACGTGGGTGCCCCCGCACCAAGGGTGCCCATCCCACCCCGACAGGGCCCTCACCCCGCCACAATCCCCACCCTGCACCCCTCGCCACGTGGAAGGAGGCACAAACGCGGCTGCTGCTCGGCCTCAACGTCCCCGCCACGGCATCCCCAGAGAGCCCCGAGGCAACCCCGGCCTCAATAAAGGCCCCAGGCTTTCCCCAGCCACCCCCCCACCCCCCCCGGCTCAGGCCTCCCCAGTCGCCTCAGGCGTTGTGTCGTGCCCCCTCTCTCCCCCCCACCCCGTTCCCCTCAGGACCCCAATTCCTTCCCCCGTTCCCTTCAGAACCCTATTCCTCCCCCCACTTCCCCTCAGCCTCCCCCATTCCTCTTAGGACCCCACTTTCCGCCCCCTTCCCCCCACCCCTTTCCCCTTAGGACCCCATTCCGCGCTCCCGTTCCCCTCAGCCGGGGCGGGGCCGGGGCCGCACCTTGCAGGCGGCGGGGTTGAGGGGGAAGGTCTCGCAGTAGTTGTGGCGGGTCCAGTCCAGCGAGTCCTTCAGCTCGGGCCGGGCGCTGCGCTTCGCCTCACGGATCCGCTTCTTGCTCTTGTGATTCATGGCGGCGGCGTTGGTGGGCAGCCCCGGTGAGCCGTCACCACCCACCGGCGTGGCACAAGCCCCACTTCCCCACCGGCCCCGGCTCCAGCCCGACCCGCCGCACCTTCCAGAAATTTCACCCCCTTGCCGCCGCTGTCGCCACGGCCCCGCCCCCGCCGCTCTCCCATTGGCTCGCCTCACCGCCCTCTTCCGCCACGCGTCACCCGCTCTCCACCGCTGATTGGTCGAAGCGGGGAAGCGGCGCGGCTCGGCCGCCATGTTGAGAAGGAGGTGGTTGCGGACGCCGGGTCGCCCCGCGCCTCTACGTCCGCCCGCCCGCCCCGGGAATCCCCCGCCGCCTCTCCCCTTCCCCCAGTTCCGCGCCTACCGCTTCCCTGACAGCGGCAAGCCGCCCCTTCGTGCGGGACTCCCCTCACGGGGAGGGGGGAGGAGGAGGCGGCGGCGGCGGGGGGGGGAGCGGGGGGTGCGGCCCGGTTTAACGGCGACACCGGGGATGGGTCGCCCACCGCGGCGCTGCGCGTGACACCGCCCCCGGAGAAGGCGCCGATTGGTCGGGGCGGCCATGGAGGAGGCGGAGGAGGGGCGGCGGCGGGGCGGCGTGAGGCGGTACCGCTTCGTGGAGGGGCCGGCGGCGCTGGCGCTGCGTATCCCCGAGGTACCTCCCGGCGGGGGGTAGGGGGATACGGGGCGGCGGAGGAGCGGGACCCGCCTTCCCAGCGCCGCGGCCGGTGTGTTTCAGGAGCTGGATTCGCAGTACGGGACCTACGTGTGGCCCTGCGCCGTGGTGCTGGCCCAGTACCTCTGGGTGCACCGGAGGAGCCTCCCCGGCAAGCGGGTGCTGGAGGTATCACGACAGGCCCCCCCCCCCTCCCGACACACCATCCCTCTCTCCGGTCACCGGGGAAGGGTCGGTGATAGCGTTGCGGTTTTCAGGTGGGCGCCGGGGTGAGCTTGCCCGGCGTGCTGGCTGCCAAGTGCGGAGCCCAGGTGGTCCTGTCCGACGGCGAGGAGCTGCCCCGGTGCCTGCGGAGCTGCCGCAGGAGCTGCCTGGCCAACCGGCTGCCCCACGTCCCGGTGCTAGGGCTCACCTGGGGACGGGTGTCGCCGGAGCTGCTGGCTCTGCCTCCTGTAGACATTATTTTAGGATCGGATGTCTTTTTTGACCCGAAAGGTAGGTTAATGCTGTGGGTTATCTTGGGTTCGTGACAAACTGCAAGGAGGAGTTAGTGTCCCAAGGAGGGCTCTGGGAACACTGACCGGAGAGGTGACAGCCTCCGCGGTGACACTGCCCTGCCCAGCTCCTCATCCATGGGGCAAGTCTAGTATTAAGCAATTATCACCAGAGGGCGAGAGAGCAGAAAACAGTAATTAACTGCTTAAGGCCATGCTTCTCATGTCTTTCATACAGACACAGTCTGGTATTGATTTTTAATTAGCATTTTATATAACCAAGCATTTTTAACTGCTCCTAGAATTCACAGGCTAACCAAGACTGTTTTATCTCCCCCAACTGCACAGATTTTGAAGATATTTTAACTACAGTTTACTTCTTGTTGGAAAAGAATCCACATGCTCAATTCTGGACTACTTATCAAGTCCGAAGGTAAACTGTTCAGGGTATTAAGACTCAAATCTTAATTCCCGTCTCAGCTGTTATTAAAGCGTTAACTTTAGATTCCGCAGAAGCTCCATGCTTTCACGTGAATCAGGCTGGTATTAGCCAAGTAAATCCTAATGGGAGCAGATAGAAGTAACCAAACTAGAAAATAATCCAAGAACCACAAACTTAACATTGACTAGAAAGCTGTTATAAAAACTCCAGTTTGGGAACTGTTGTATTTAAAGTTTGGCAGAGTCCCCTGTAACCACTGCGGAAGTTACCACCAGGGATTACATTTCACACAGTGGTGTTTCCTCCCCCCAGTGCTGACTGGTCTCTGGAAGCTTTGCTCTGCAAATGGAAGCTGAAGAGCATCCTGGTTCCCTTGCGTTCCTTCGGTGCAGACCAAGAACACTTGGCCAGCTCTTCTCTCCCAGGAAGACACACAATTGAAATGATGATCATCTCACTAGCACAATCAGATGGTACTTAGTTTTTTTTATTCCACTCATTGGTTTCAAATACAAGATGACACTTTCACTGTAGCATGGATCTGCAGGAAACAGTCCTGTTTACAGCAAACCTCATGCGTGTGTTTTTAGGAAGCAGATCCCTTCAACAGTAATTCTTAAAACATGCACTGTAAAAATAAAGCTGTTTAATTTTTTAGCTATGGCTTTTGAGAAATTTGTGTTCCTCCCCAAAGACCACATAATAGTTAAAAGACTCAATTCTGTTTTGTAAGCCACTACACAACAGAGCTTTAACCTGACAATCCACCAGATCTAACTTAACTTCTCTTCATAGCAAAAGTTGGGAATTTAACTGCATTCTTTCAAGATAAAAAATATCCCCAATAAGATCTGTTTCCCAGGACCCAAGACTCTTTTCCCAAAGATTCATATACAAAAGCCAACCCCCCTTTCTTTTTCACTGAGTGTGTGCAGACTGCCGCTAGCCTTGCACTCCCAGAACATACAAACTCTTCAAGTTTGTAGAAAAGTACTTTTAATCCTCAAAGCCAGACTGCAAGTATTCAGATGTTTCCATTCCCATTTAACATACATGCATAAAGTTAACAAGGCATTACAATAACCCTTGACATGTGATGGTTGAAGTTACAATTCGTTTGGTATCCAAATCAAGAAAAATAATATCATCACCGTTAAGATCAGCTACCATCAAGCAGCAGCCTGTTGAATCAGGGCAAGCACACAGCAAATGCAATTAGTACTGCTCAGTGTGTATCTTCATTAACAATGTCTGATTCCATGTTTGTCATCTGGTGTGCAATACTTGCCGTAGAACATTTGGGTTAGTCACAATACTAGTTAAGTTTGCCCATAGTAATTTAAAAGCAACCCCAGTGGATAAAAATTTATAAGCAGTAGAATGCATTCGGTTACTATATAGAAGTTAAACATCAACAGTATAATTGCAGAAATCTTTTCAAGCTAAAAATAAGCTGACTCGGACATTAAGTTGAGAAAAGTTAACACAGAAAAATGTTTAATATTAACTACAGAGACAGTGGGTATAGTACAGAATGTCTTAAGCAAAAGATACACCAATCAGTACTTACAGAGGAATGAACCATTTCTTTTTTTTAACAATACATTTCTCATATGTAAGTTCATATATGTAGGTTGGTAAGTTTTACCATTCTGGAAAAAATAAGGTGTGTATATCATCAGCTAGATGTGCTCACTGTATGCTCCATTATTTTTACGCAAGGCCCGGGTGACTGGAAGTGCAGTTGTCAGGCATTTTAATTAACTGGACAGCCATTTGTTTCTGCACGACAAGGCATCGTTACACAGGAGCAATCAGGAGAAAACAGGAAACAGCCAAGCACTCTGCACTGCAACACGCCACCTTAACAGCTAACCAGCATTACTCAACTGCTACACAACTGCGCCTAGTGCACAAAAATACATAAGAGAAGAGATTAGAATTGAGTCTGATAAAACAATCCTTTCAAATATCAACTGTCACCTGAAAAGATTTCTACCAATTTGAATTTGAAGGTACTATTTGAATTCAAACTTTTCTTTTTTAAAAAAAAGCATTTACAGTAAGTTTCAAATTGAAGTTTTGCAGAATTTTATTTAAGGAATGAAGACAAAATTAAGAATACTTTTTGACAGAGTTAGCTACTCAGCATGTAATAGCTGCACATTTCCTCAGTATGAAACTGGAGGCAGCAAGTTACCATCAGTTTTAATTTCAAATAAAAGTCAGCACTATATAAACAAAAATGAAGTTTTACCTCAAATATCCAAGCCAATAATGAAATCGGTAGTCGTTCACTTCACTAAATTACAAGAAATTTGAATAACAGCAACAAAATGGCACATAAAATGTAAAATCTGCCACTTGAGGCGCAACTTAAACAAGTAAAAAGTTAGACAAAAATGTTACAAAATAACCTTTTCAACAGCTGGTTGCTCGTGCCAGGGGTCTCTCCAATGGACTGAAGACTCAAGCGATCTTTTCCCCCCAAAGGCGTCCTTTATGTAGGTTCTCATTTATCTGATGCATCTAGGTTTGAAGAAAGAAAAATTCAGCTAGGTTTCTACCTTGTCTCTTTTGGTTGTGTGGATGACTTCAGGTATAACTTCTAGTTGCGTTTCAACTGGCTTTGCCTAATTTAATTAAGTTTTAGGAATTTCCATAGTGTTCCACCTCCCCCCCATGCGTTGCTTTACTTCAGAGGCCAAACATAAGGTTCTGCCAAAGTATTTAGTTACAAAGAAGAATAAGCATCAGGCTGTAGATCAAGCCACCATTAACTTCAATTCAGCCTGTTCAACAATAAGTTATTAAAAATTATATAAAAGTTATAAAACTATACTCCTTCATAAAGACTTAACTAAGCTCTAATTAGCATTCAAAACAGAAAGTGTGACTAATTTTGCTACAATTATCTAACTTTAGAGCTAGCTTAGGCCCTTTCCTTTTAAAAATAGGACCAAACAGTTTGAAGGGTTAAAGACACACTATCCTTTCCCCACCCGGTGTATCCTTAGATGCCTCTTCCAAGATGTTGACTTGAGGAAAAACTAGTTTCCATGGTTTTCTCGTTGCAAGGAATTTGCCACTTTTCTAGAACAGTTACCTCCAGTCAGTATAACGGCCACTGAATCGATCTTCCATTATAAAAGGATAGTGTATCTTTAACATTTAAAGACAAACCTGCTCCAATACACGCCCACAGAAACTGGTCCCTGGAGGATCAGCCAAATCAGTTAAAATCTGCAATACTGGCCAATATTCTTTTAGCAAACAGGAGACCGCAGCTTTAAAGGGGAAAATGCAGATGTTGGATAAATACAGTAAGAAATAATCATTTTCATCATAGGTTGCGTCTCATACAATAATTTATAAAAACCAAGCCATTAATCTCTCAATAAAACATTTTCTCTGTTAAAAAAAAATTCTCTGTAGAAAGCCCTTTGGTATTTATTTCCCTAAATCAATAACTGAAAAGCACTGCTCAAGAAAACAAAAAAAAAAACCAAACCAAAACCAACTAACAATGTGCCCCGTTAGGATTCGCTTGGTTCAGACTATTAATACGCTAAGAACTACCCAACACCCCACTTAAGTGCTACAATAAATAACATGCATCATGTGCCAATACCGAGGTACATTACCATGTTCCTAGGAGGATACAGCTCCTTCTTCTTCCGGAGACTTGGGAGGACTCTTAGACCTGGATCTAGAGTTGGATTCCCTCTTTGATGCAGGAGGAGGGCTTCTAGATCTAGACCGAGATCTTGACCTGGACCGGGATCTGGAGACAGACGAGGACTTTGACTTGGATCTCCTGGCAGACCTGGACTTGGAGGTGGAGCGAGACCGAGAGCGTGTGCGAGACCGGGATTTGGATCGACTGTAACGGGACCGACTACGGGATCTAGAGCGGCTCCTGCTTCTAGATCGGCTGCGACGGCGTCTTCTAGGGCTGAAACGTACCAGGAGAAGAAAAAAAATAAAAAAGCGCGTTAAAAGTTGAGCACGGGTGGCGCAACAGACTTCAGCAAGTACTCGGGGACAGGGAGGGCGGAACGGGACCCACGTGGGCAAGAAAACGAGCGTTAAGCGGGCGCCATTGTTCAGAGTGAGTGGCCGGGGGCTAAAAACTACTACGGGGCAAAACTCGTGCTCCAAGCGAACTCCACGTGTCTTTGGGACTAAACTCCAAGTCCACGCTCCCAACCCCACCGCCAAACTCACTCGAGAAAGGGAATAAAACCGAGCGGTGCCTGCTGTACAGGCACATGGTTGAGCCCCGTCTCCCTGGTTTAGTGCCGGGAACTCCGCTGCCCCACTGCCCCCTTCCAGGCGCTCACCTGCGGCTGCGGCGGCCGTAACCACTGCTCCCGTAGCGGCGGGGCGGCGGACCCCGCCGGCTGTGGTGAGAGTCAGGGGGTCGGCCGTAGCGGGCCATCTGGACACGGAGCTCCCGGCCATCCAGCACGGCCCCGTCCATGGCGTCCATCGCGTCCTCGGCATCGCGTTTGTCGTGGAAACGGACGAAGGCGAAGCCGCGGCTCTCCTTAGTGTAGCGGTCTCGGGGGATGTAGACGTCGCCTACTCGGCCGTATTTCTCGAAGACCCTCCGGAGCGTGTCCGGGGACGTACGGTAGGTCAGGTTGTCCACCTTGAGGGACGTCATGCCCTCCACATCCGGCGGAGGGCGCCCGTAGCTCATGGTGGGCAACAGCCCCCGAGGGGCGGCGGTGGCTGAGGAGAAGAAACCTGAGGGAAGGGTTGGGAGGGGGGTGAGTCAGGAGGCGGCGCGGCCCTAAGGAGGGAAGCGCCTCACACCGGAGGGGGAGTGCCGGAGCGGCGGCCCAGCAGAGTCCAGAAAGGCGGAGAGCTGGAGGGCATAGGGGAAGGCCACAGGGTCCTTAGCAGGGAGGGAAGAGCAGGCACCCACCTCTGGGGTCCGGGGGCGAGGCGGCCTAAGGCCGGAGTGGAGACGAAGCGTCGGTCAACGGCCACCCCCGCCCGCCGCCGCGAGGAAATGAGCGGGGCGCCGCCCGCGCGCGCCTACTTAACGCCACAAAATGGCCGACGGCGACCCGGAAGGGAAAGCGCCGCCCGGCGCGCGCTGCCCCGCCCGCTCCGCACCAGGCCTCGTTTGTCCGTCTGTCTGTTTTTTTCCCTCACGGGCCGTGGAGAGCGGAAACGGCCTCGGAGGGGGCGCGGAAAATTGCCTTCTGAATTAATAACTTGCCTGCCGTTGAAAGTGAGCGTTAAGGAGGCTCCGCCGTGACCCGGAAGGACTCGGAGGAGGCGGGGAAATTTTGAACAATGTGTGCCGAAAACGGTAAAAAAAAATAATCCAAAACGGAAATAAGGCGAGGCCTGCCTTTGCTGAGGGGAAGAAGGGCGGGGGATCCCTACCGCGTGGAAAAAAAAAAGGGGGGGGAGATGAAAAAGCAGTGTTAACGAAGGGGAGCGACTCCCGCGCGGGCGGGAGGTGACGGTTTAAAATGGCGGCCGCGGAGAGGGGGGTGCTGTGAGGGGAGGCAGGTGCGGACTCTTGGCTGGGGATGCTGCTAAGGTGTTTCTCTCAGGGCAGCTGCTGCGGGAGCTCTGTGCTCTCCCTGCTCCCGCCACAGCCGGGTCTGTGCTGTGGCTGCTGCCGTGTATTGTGAGGCGGTATGGCGGGCTGGCACAGGCTCCCCTTGAGTGTCTGCTGGCAGCGGTGCCAGGTGAAGCCTCCCCGGCCTATGCCGTGATGGATGCAGGCTGTGGAGCGGTGTCAGAGAGGTGTAGGTGCTTCTGGAGCTTCTTTCCTGGTTGCGTTGGTGCCTGTGAGGGAGCTGTGGGCCAGAATCCTCCTTTACGCACAGCGCTCTCTCTGCAAGTTGGTGCTTTGGCAGCGGTGAAACGGGAACAAGGGTGAGGATTAGCACAGCCCTTGTGTAAGAATGGCAAGCGGATTCCTGGAGTTTTCCCTAGGGAATTCAGTGGAAGCTGCTCCCCCGTCCCAAAAGTTGTTGCTGCGCATACTGTCAGGCGCTGAGTAAAATGCCTGAACTCTTGAGTATGAACTGTAATACTTAGTTCTTATCTTAGAATGATAAATGTTTCTACCTATCCATTTTGTAATACTATGTTAAAAAAAAATAGGAACAGTTCTCTACTAATTTGTTTAGTGCAATGACAGTATCTGTATGAGAAAGCAAACTCAGAATTGAAATCCTTATTCTTACTGTAATTATATTTAATTATTTTTTTTTCACTGAAGAAGTATCAAAATAAGCAATGGCATCAATATAAGCCTAGAAGCAACAGTTGGTTTACTGCTACAAAAGACTTCAAAAATCAAATAAACTATGACTGTGTATTTTGTATTGCTTCATGCTCTGTTGTTCACTATTTTTCTCCAGAAATTGTCAAAAACTTGTCTTACTCACCTGCTGTAAACCCTTTCTCTAAGGAGAAATTTGAAGTTTATCTTCACAATGATTTTCCTAAAACGACAGAGGGAGTTTTTTGCGCCCCTTGTTCACTGATTTCGCAGTCGCTTCAAACCAGTAC
>JAOTQQ010000003.1:28901190-28913797 GCA_026546715.1 Gallinago undulata | reverse complement strand
GTTGTTTAGATGTGGTGTTGGGGAATATGGTGTAGGGGAGAACTTTGTAGAGTAGGGTAGATGGTTGGACTCGATGACCCCGAGGGTCTTTTCCAACCAAAATGATTCTATGATTCTATGACTTTCTTCCACAAGTAATAAATAAATCTCCATTTGAAGTAGTTAAATATGTAACGATAGCTGGGTCATGGATTTTAATTAAGTCCTTTAGTGTAGATAGCAGAGGTAAAATTTATTTACTTCAGTCAATTCCGTATTTCCTTGCCTTCCTCTTCGGCTATCACTTAAGTGGAGCTGATTCAGCTGAACGCTCCAGTCCTGACTTGGAGGCCCAATGGGACAGACACAGGATAATAACAGTAAAAAGCACTTATATTTGGTTGACACAATGTGTGATCCTCTTTCAGTTTTTCTGGTGCTCTGACAGAGATCTTCAAAACCGAAAGATCAATCGATCTTAAGTTTATTATTTCAAAATACCATGAAGTAAAATCTTAAGGGTCTGTAATTACTAAAAATGAATGTTGTGCCTCGAGACAAAGCAGCGAAAGGTTACAAGGACTTTCCTGAGTCGCTGGGACAACAGGAGGCAGAAGCACTGAGCAGAGCGCGTGTGTGGCTGGCACTGAGAGACTTGGTTTCTCCCAGATGGGAATTTTTCCTTTGGGATGATTATTTTTGTGTTTGAATCCAGCTGATCAGATAGCTTTCTTAGATGACTTTCTAAGACTTTTAAAATATTTTATTTATTTTTCACTTAGTATTACTTAGTGGATAGAGACTATAATTCTTAAAACCTTTTTATTTTAAGGATTAGGAGACCTCCACCCTTTCAAGTGGAAAAAAGCATACGTTGCTAAAACTACATTTCCCATAGTGCACAGGGGCTGGCCAGGCTGGGTCAGCTGATCGAGATTGGGAAATGTTCCTTATTTCCTGTCCAACATGCATGGAAACGACTGCTGTGGGCGAATGGCTCATCTTTCCTTCGTCAGGTGATTTTAAAGGCTTTGGACCAGAATTCGGATTTAGCACAATGGCAGGAAACTGAGCTGATGAACTAACTTCGGTATCTGGAAAACTGCTTCGGTTGGAGGAAAGAGATGTCCTGAAGAAGTAACACTCTGTGGTCTGCTCTGTGAACTTCATGCAAAAAGGTAGAGAGAAGCTTTTGTACCAGACCTTTATCTTTGGGTTGTTTGTTTCGGTTTGTTTTTGTTTGTTTGTTTGTGAATTATTGATTTTGCTGTACATTACTTACAAGTCATCAGACTTTTTGATTAGTTGATGATTGTGTTCTAACAGCTAATAAGTAGCTATAAGTAATCTTCATCTTTGAAGCTTTCTTTTACATTTTATTCTTTTTGCTTCGTTGTTTTTAACAGAGGTTAAGAGGAAACTTTTAAAAGAAACTGGAGTTTTTCCTGCCTGAAGCTGAGGACTTGGCAAGAAAACACAACATGTCTCCCGATTCAAAAAAACTTTTCAACATAATTATTTTGGGAGTCTCGTTTATGTTTATATTCACTGCTTTCCAGACATGTGGAAATATTGCGGTAGGTGTGGATTTCAAAACATGCCACTTTTCTGTGATAGTTGTTCATCCTTTCTTGTCTGTGGTGTACTCAAATGTAGGAGTTGCTTTACTTGGGATTTTTTAATGTGCAAGACACCTTGACATTTTGTCTCCTTTCTTTTGGTTTAGCGTTAACCAGATAATTATGCAGTTTCTTTCTTTAAGATAGCATAGCTACATGTGTAAGTGTGTCTCATTGCTTAGAAAGTAGAAAATTATGAATCTTATCAAATGTTTGGACTTTGAAAATAGTGTGTGTTTTGGCACTTGAAATATTTAACAATTGAATCACATTGGACCTTCCATATTTCTGATTATTCTTCATAGTCCCTTTCAAAATATTTGCCTAAGCTGTTATTATTAACCATGCCCCTAGTTTTTCCTAGAGTGTCTTTCCTAATCTAGTGTAGTTTTCTGTGCTAACAAAGTAGACATTGAGGGGGAGGACGATGATAACATCTGACAAGTAGTCAGACTTCCACAATTGCTAGCACTGCCAAGTCACCTTCCACCTGATTAAGAAATTTACTGCTTTAGGATCGTGTATCTCTGCATGCTGAAGCAAAATTGGCCATAACATAATTCACATTTACGATTCAAAGCAGATTCTACTCTAACTACTTACATTTTTAGAATCCTGCTGCAGACAGACTTAGCCCAGACCTCAGAGTTGTTGGTATTGCTTCCAATATTAGTTATATGCCTGAAGGACAGTTAGATTTCAACATACCTCTTAGAGCCTAAGGTCTTACAGCTTCTCTTTTCTGCCACGCAGGAAGAACTTTTCTGGGTTCAGGCATAGAAATGTCCTTCTCTGTGCTATAGAAATAACTACTTCAGATAGTTTTTGTAAAAGTCCTCGTGCAGCATGATACTGTATGTGAGTTCATAAGTACAGCCGGGGGATTCACAGCACTGAATTGGACGTAGTGATCATGTAATTTATTGCCATTAAAGTAATTCCAAGTGACATTCAATCATTTGGCCAATCCAACTGGTTACATGGTCTCGTGATCACCAAAGCTGATTCAAGAGGAAAAAAGGAACAGGGAAATAACAGGAAACTGAAAAGAACGGAAACTCTTATCAGAAGCTCTTATTAGGTCAAATGAGGAGTATTTTGAAGCTTCTCCTTTTTTCCCTGCTTTTTAAATTAAGATAGTCCTACATACCTACAAGAGGGGTGTTTTGTGAAATCTTTTAAGGTCTCTGATGAAATCATGATAGAATTGTAAAGTACTAATTACTGCTTCCAACATAGACATTTTCCTGCCAAGTATCTCCTTCACCTTCATTCTGGAGGTGTTGTGAGTTGCAATACATTAAGTACTTTGAAGAGTCTATTAGTGATTACTTCTAACATTTAATACTGACTTTAACTGATTCAAGTGTTCTTGGACTACAAGGTATGTTCTAATATGTGATTTTTCTTCTCACAGCAAACTGTTATCACCAATTTAAACAACACAGATTTTCATGGCAGTGGCTACACAAGGTAATTTACATAGATCTTCTGATTACTGTGCTTCTTGCAGGGTGAGGCTGGTCATAATTCCATCTGGTAGAGATACACTTCCAAGAGATTGTAGTGTTCTGCTGATTTCAGAATTTAATTACATACTTAGAGCAGTTTAAAACACGGGCTTCTCACATTCACTCCAGTTCTGCTCCGATTTATTTCTAGTTGAACTATGTATCTCTTCTGCATTTTTCTTCATGCAGAAAAAAACACACCATATGGTCATCTTATTCTCAGCATTTTATCTTAGGAGATACAGAATGTGGAAGTTAAAATAAATAAAACTATAAATAAATAAAAAAACCCCGTGATTGTTTGTCCTTGTACCTCTCTGTGTGGTTGTGTAGGATAAGTGATGTGGATCAACTTCCAGGAACATGAACATGTGGATCAACTTCCAGGAACATCCTGCAACATGAAATGTGAAAGGGGCAGTCAGAAAGAGGAGAAGCAAAGCCACAAGAAGCCATTCTGTTTGTTTATTGTGCTGGCACAGCCAAACTAGCCAAGTGTGATCAGGGACCTTTCGGATGCCAAATTAAACTGTCATGTAGAAAATCCTGGTCGAAGCGTTCACTGTCTCAATTTAAACTAAAAATACAACTGGCACAAAATATATCTATAAAATTTCTGTGGTGTATTTGGCAGAAAATAAAAACTTCACTGATAGATGGATGAGGCTCTAGAACATTGTCTTCTAGAAGTACTGGGTACAAAATACAATAACTGTTGTTAAGGCACAGTTTGAGAAATGTGTGCTGCAAATGCCGAGCTGTGCTTTCCTCCAGTGGTTTGGGACTCTGTTCAGCAATTCAAGGAACATTGCGTACTCCTGTATTGCCGTCAGGAGTGCAATGGGTGAGGGTAACAGAAGAAAGGAAGGAAATGTTTGACCGTGGAAGTTATGCAGTTACTTACATTATGTATATACTTAACTTGATACTTTGGAATTGACTGTATATTCTTAAATAGTTGCACTTATACCCTATATTTTATTTTAAGTACTTAATCATCTTTGGTGTTTATTTATGTAGCATGTCCATTATTTATGGAGTATTCTCTGCATCAAATCTCATATCACCTTCAGTGGTTGCAATAGTAGGACCTCAACTCTCCATGTTTGTTAGTGGCATATTTTATAGGTAAGTATTTTAATATTTTTTCTGCTTCCTTTGAAATCTTTCTTTCATCTTTCCCGCCTAAGGCTACCATACCATACGTGAAATTGTACTGGCTAAGACAGGCAACTGTCTGTATCAGTAGACGTGTAACTGCAGAGTAGTTCAGCCTGCCAGAAACAAAGTGTATTTTTTCCACAGCATTTCCAGACTATGTTGATTTGGAGATCAGGTTGTGGTCTCAGGTTAATGACTACATATAAAAAACATTCTACATGCTTGGGGGAGTAAAAAGGTTACATTTTTTCACATATGACCTGAGTTGTTTTCCAATGTCACTTAAGAGAGAGTAGCTGATTTAGAAGCAGCAAACTGAGATTGTTAAAGAGCATTTTCCACTTTTAAGTCTATATTCAATAAACTCATCTGTTCTCTTCTAGCCTATACATTGCAGTTTTTATCCAACCTGCTACATGGTCTTTCTACACCGCTTCTGTTTTTATTGGCATTGCAGCTGCTGGTAAGCATTGTTCTTACCCTGCTTACTATTCTTTGCTACATTTGAATATACCTCTAAAATATTTTAATTTCCTGAGCAATATATTCTGTCTGTTTCAGTACTCTGGACGGCACAGGGAAATTGCTTGACTGTAAATTCTGATGAAAACACCATTGGAAGAAACAGTGGAGTATTTTGGGCACTCTTACAGTCCAGGTAAGATTTCTTTGTTAATGTGTTTTTTGGTGGTGTACACTTTTTACATTTTTTGATAAGTGGAAGGCTGCATCTATAAATACTCCACTGGTCCCTTGCAGTCAGAGGAGCGGGAGGGAAGGCTGGAAGCGACATTGCTATTGTGCATTATGGAACAATGAATTAAAGTTACATATTGCAAGCCTCTGCTCTTGACGCGCTGTTAGGGTCATGTTTGACATATGTAACAGCAATCTTGTTGATTGTGATGGGCTGTGCTAATTTGTGCCAGGATATCAGTGCACTAATACGCCTTAATGGCCCTGACCAGCCTCACCTGGCACCTCCAGCACACCCTTCCCATCTGTCCATGGGCCCAGCAGCACTATTTAAACTCAGCCCTGGGTGTTCAGTTCCTCTAGAGCTGCGTTGGAGGAGTGCTTGTCTCCAGCTCAGTAAGAGCTATGCCTGGCTCTGGCTGATCTAGACTGAATTCCTATCACCATGGATCTGCATGGCAATCATTGAACTCAACTCTGGCCTGTGGACTGACTTCCCGGCTTGACCTCAAGCCTGTCTCATCAACATGAAATTATATGATGGTCTGGACTCTTCGTTGCCCCTGCCTATACTCTTTGGGCCTGCCCTTCTTGCTGTGCTCAAGTACTGCGGGGTTGAGCTTTAGCTGATGAGACACCTCTGCTGGATGTGTTCTGCTCCTTGACTCTTAGCTCTCCTTCCCTAAGGGAGTAGCTGGACCTTGCTCTCAGGTTAAAGTGAAGATACTGAAGTTGAACCTGGCAATCAGAAAACACATCTTGTTGTCAATAGTTCTCTGATACTAAGCTTTGGGTGCTGTGTTGACTGAAAAAGTCAAAAAAAGGCTTGGCAGCAAGATGGGTAGTGAGAACAAGGTAGTGGCTGCTGTGTTGCTGTTGTTAGGAATTTTGTGCAGATACAGTTTATGCTTCTCAGGAGAGTGTAATATAATTAAGATATAGGGAAAATAACAAAAATGTGCACGAAGATAGAGCTGCTGACTTGAAGAGAAACTAAAAACGCTGAGCCCCTTTCCTTTGGAGAAGGTCCACAAATGGTTCCTGAAGTGGGACGCCTTTTACCACCCCTAACACAGCAAATCTGGATGTTGGGAGGTAATGAGGAGAATCGACCACAGAAGGTGCTAAGGCTGGTGAGCCTGCATTAAATGGTATTGCCAGAGCTGGTGTGGGGACAGAATACTGGATTAGTGGAACATCATTCTGTCCTAGTGGCGGACCTCTTGTGTTTCTTAAGTTTCAGGTTCAGGAGTTAACATATCAGTACATTACCGGAGTAATAATTTCCACAAATCCAATTAATTGTATTTTACAGTAAGCAAAATGAATGGCTTTGTATGAGGAAACTTGACTCTAAGGCTGTTTTAAGTCGCTATTCATTCAAAATTATTATGTTCCAGGAAACTGTAGGTAGGAACACAGAATTTCCCTTTAGCTGTAAACAACCAATTCAGCATTGCTGGGGCAATACTTCAGGCATGACACGTGACCCTTCTTAGGACGTATTTCAAAATCATCTCCACAAATATATCATCTTTCTAACCTATACCCTTCCAAAATTAGAGTGAGGAAACTCTAATGATTCCCTCCTTTTTGCTACCACCTTATGTTTTGATTCTTGAAAATGAATAACCAGTGTTACGGAGAAGAATCCTCTACGGTGTTTGAAGTGTTACATAGAGTGAGAAGTTTGCATGGAGGGTCGCTAGTGTCTTTATTTCACAATTGTACACTACTGTGATGCTGCTACCTTAATCCTACTGCAAAAAGTGCTGTTCACCTTTGTTGTCCTTTTTGTTTACAGCTTGTTTTTTGGAAACCTCTATATATACTTCGCTTGGCAAGGAAAAACTCACATATCAGGTGGGTATTGGTTGTTTATATGGAAGGGCATCCTTTAAGTTATGGTAGCATGAATAAACGGATGAAATAATGAAGTGGAAAGTGGCAAGAAACTTAGACAATAGTAGGCAATTTTTTTTCCAATTTATGGTTAGCTAGACTATTTTTGGAATATCTTTTTGATTCAGTGTTCCATAGGACTCATTACCCTTGTATTATGTATGTTGTTTTCCTGGACACAATGCACTTTAGTACCTTCTAGGGTATTGTCTATGAAATTCTTCAGAATGTTTGTTTAGAACAAGGTTTTCCACCATAGTTACCCTGGATTTCTGACCTGTGAAGACATGCTTATGTCAAAATACACATATTTGGGGGGAAAAGTATTCTGGAACAGCTGTTTATTTAATATACATGCCGTTCCGTTCCAAAGTAAGTTCCTGGTGTAAGACCAGTCTTTTAAATCAAGTTGGAGACTGATTAACCTATGAAATAAAGGAAAACCCTCCCAGTTTATTCCATGGCTGCACTAATGGTTGTGCTGGCACCCAGCAGTGGAGGAAGATGGAGATGTAGAGGTGCAGCTAGACTGAGAGTGGGCTGCTGCTGCTTAAGCTGCTCCATCTCTGGAAGATGTGTAAATCACTCATTCTTCCTTTCTTGGCATACTTCATGAAGACTAACTTGCTAATGGGATTATAATTAGTACTATAGTTTTTTGTTTGACATTGTGCTAGACTGGTACAGAGCAGGAATCGGAGAACAGTGGACTACTTAATGCTCTTGAGAAGCTGAATAGTGGTTGAGACTGGTTTTAAAGCAGAGATTTCTGGCAACTGCTTAAGTAAGCAAGGCAAGATGGGTGGCAGTATCAGCTAATAAAATGGCAATGGGGAAGGTAGAGCAAAAACTAGCAAGATTTTAGTTATAAAAACTGAGTATTGCTGCAAATCCACATTTTGTAAATAATTAAGTTTGTCTTGTTCTATAATGGCTATGAGAGTTTTCTTCATTGTAGTCTTAAAGTAAAACATCTACTAGAATGGTCAATTCTTTTAACATTTAAAATATGGGGATACTTCTGCTGTATTCAATCAGGAATAAGATGTTGACTTTTAAATGGTAATTATCGAGCTTCAGAAATACTGCCCTGTTGAGATGAGTAGGTCAATTCATGCCTCTGTTAGATCCATCTTTTCAGGTTCCCCACAGCCATGGGCTTGTAGCACAGCACAGGTTAATTTTTAAAGGTTGTCTTTTACATTCCTTCACCTTTAACACCAACATTTACATGTTCTTGAAAGTATTGGGGACACTTTGAACCTGGTGGGCCTGAAACATCTGTGCATTCTACACTTCAGCGCTCTTTGCTACGTGCAGAATAGAGCAATTCACTATCAGGCTGTTCTGCTGTTATATGTTCCTCCAGCTTTAAATGTCTTGAGATTCCGCTTTATTAAAAAAACATTGATACCAGAAGATCTAACAGCATTTAAAAAACAATTCCTCCTTCCTTTTACTACCTATATAAAAGTATTACAGGCATTTCAAGGTGAAGCACATATTCTTTTTGATCTGTAATCATGCAGAATATTGCTGTAGAATAATTTTATGTTTACCTTTAAGCTGAAAGAGTAAATACAGGTGTAGGCAATATCTGCAGAATCATACACTAGTTCAATCACAACTATTAGCTGTTTCTTGGCTTTTTTCTCCCCCTGCTTAATATTTGTAAGTGAGAGTGACTTCTGTATTACTGACTTACCTGTGCCTAATAAGTTGGTTGGTGCAGCAGAGCACAGGGCAGCAATTCCCTTCTTCCAGCTGCACAGTGTACGTTGTGTCAGTGAGGTTTCGATGATTTTAAGGCCTTTGTAGTTTACAAACCTCCCAATTTCTGAGTGCCCAATTAGTGCCCAATTATGGCACTAATACTTCTGATGCTGGTAAAGAGCTTTTTTCAGAAATCTGAAGTGTTTTGGGATAGTTTGCTATGTCCACTCTGAATTATAAAAGTCTTTAGAGATGTACTTTCTTCTGCTAATAATTTATTTTGTTAATTGGCTCCTCCTTGGTCGTAGCCTTTGCATGGCAGAAAATGCGAGTCACACTCTTAATTATGCCGATATTTTATTGGCATCATAAAACTGAGACAGGAATTTGCCAACAGCTGAGTACCTTTTGCTCCACTTGAAAGGTAAGTTAGCAAATTAGCATGTGTTTTAAACACTGTTACGTAGTATGTCTGTGTTAGTTCTTTGAAGGTAGCTGAATCGGTTTGAATTGCTTTTGCACATCTGGTTATGACTATTGTTTGTTTTTCCACAGAGAGCGATCGCAGAACTGTCTTCATTGCTCTGACTGTTATCAGTCTTGTGGGCACAGTTTTGTTCTTTCTGATTAGGAAACAAGAGGACACAAAAGCTCCAGGGGAAGAAGATTCTGCTAATGAAATCCTGGGGGACAGCTCGTAAGTGCTTACGGCAATAATATGTTGTCACATACACCAGTTTGTGTTCCTACTCCTCGATGGAACTTTGTGTTCCATATGAATTACCCTCTGAAATGGAAACGTAAAAGTTATGAACAACCTGTAGAATGTACAGATTTAATAGAAAAGTATCTGTACCCTAAGTGAGAATTAATGTTCTTTATATGGCATATTCTCAAAAGTGGAGTGCAGTATTCAGTTTTTTTCATTAATGAGGAAGTGCTTTTGGAAAGATACCATTTACCTCTTTTCTCCACTGATTATTAAACATGTATCTGCCTTTCATAGTCTGTCTTGTCCTCATCAGCCCAGTTTAAAGGTTGAAATAAGTAGTAATTACTCCATTTTTATCGGTTATCTTTTACATACTGAAACATATTTTTTTATATCTTCTCTAAATCCATATATGTCACCCTGATAAATGCATTAGAAGTGCACAGGTACACAGATTTAGTACAGTTTTGCCTGAGGCATCAGTTTAAATATTTTTGCTTTATTTAAAGAATAACAGAAATGTTACAAAAACATCAGCAAGGGTGTCAGTGGAAAAAACGTTCAAGGCTGAAAATGCTCAGAAGAAAGTCTCTGTTGAGCAGGTTAATTTTTGAGTGGTGTTCGCTAGCCCAGAAAGCATATAAATTTTGTAGTTAGTAGTTTAGATTCTCAGGATGTTTAATAATAGTATATTCCAGTATATAATGCTGGGCTAGAAAATGTACAGAAAATTTGAAAAAAATTAAGCTGGCTTCCAACATAGTGATGCAATATAGTTATTCTTTTTCCATTTTGACAAAGTCATTTGTTTATCCAGGTCTGCACAAAACAAACTGGCGAGAGCAGTTGCTGCCTTCAGTAAGTAATACTTCACGTAAGAGTGGTTTCAAAAAATACTGACATACCCGTTCCAGCTCTCCATAATTCTCCTGATAATGTGATCATCAGAACAAAAATTCGTGAACAAATAAGGTTTTAAGAATGTGTTTCAGTTATTCCCCTTCAAATATAGACCTTCAGGGATGTCCTGCTTGGAAAAATGACTGCCAGAAAGCAAAAGGTTTCAGATCAGAGACAGCAGTTCACACAGGGACGCAGGACTGATGTGTTTTGAGCCTGATAGGAATTCAGATCTCTCTTGTGACTATTTGTGATTTTGAGCCTAGGCAAAACAGGGCTTGGAATTGGAAAATCTTGGGAACCACTGAAAATGTGTGGGCAAATAACTGTTGATGTGTGATTACTGTGAGTTGTCTGTGCTTCAGAAGTGCTCCTTTCAGGTGACAGTGTCTCACAAACAAAGCTTGACTGCAAGCCAGGAAAGTGAAGTAGACTTAAATTACATCCTAGTATAGTCCAGAAGTACTTCCTTGAGGCACTTTCAGATCCAAGCTATTTCACAATACCTTCCGTCTGGAGATGTGCTCCAGAAGAACAGGTCACCACTTGGGAAAGCTAGTGCATGAAAGTGCTTTTTTTTTAAAAAAAAAAAAATTAAAAAATCACTAACATAAGATAAATGAGAAGTTACGTGTTGTTTTATTTTGTCACCAAGCAATACCACTTAAAACCAACAAATTTGAACTAGAGCATCTGCGGTTTCCATTGAAGTTTGACGTGGTCTGCCTCTGACTGATAAGTTTGTTTTGAGAACGTGGGGATCTTCGCTGAGAATTTATTTATATTTTGAGGAGACAATTGCCATGAACTGGGAGTGGGTACAAGAACACTATGAGCAGAAAATTGTCTGCTAATTGAAAACTCTGTATCCCCTCGTTAATATTTCCCCCCTGGCATTTGATACAAAAAAGGATTTCAGATCACAGCATTTCTTTTACAGGGGAGGTGAGGGTTGGTTTGTGTAACACTCTGTTTACTGTAATAAAGTTACAGTTTGCATAATTTTAACCGATTTTTGCTTTAAGCAAAGACCAAAAGAAAGTTTAGATTCTTGAAATAGTCTTAGCAGAAGTTTATGTTAATTTCTATTTTTATGTCTTTACAGAGAAATCTATAAAGCTGAGCTTCACCAAAGAGATCATGCTTCTCAGTGTCACAACAGCCTACACAGGTAGGAAGCAAGGAGAGTGTATAATCGTGTAACAGCGTCGGGGCATTGTTTGGAATTTTAACCCCAGAGCAGGGTCACAGTTCTGTATCTCTGCAAGCATCACTTGAATATCAATTAACTTTGAATGAGTTAGTCAGGACACTTCTGACTCCTGGAAAGTGTTTCTGTATGGGAGGAGGGATGCACCTAAATCTGTGAATACTGGCAGATGTAGTAATTTTTGGTTCAGTGCTGTTCTGGATCACTCAAACTGAGAATTAGGCAAAATTTACATAATTGTTTTTCATGGGATTTGGCATTACACTATAAATAGGTTGTAGATTGTTTAATACAACTGCGTTGGATTTGAATTAAGCTTATTTTTCAGAGTATGCTTTCAGTATGCCCTCCATTGAAGTGTGGGAAATTACCCACAGTCTTCATTTTAGTCTTGGTTCTATTGGGAAAAAATTTAGCCATTTTCAGCTATTTTTGTTGTTAGTGTTTGCTGTGGCAAGAGCTCTTTCTTTTTAGCAACTTTAGCTAAGCCTGGTCTGCCATTGTTAGACCAAGGTGTGAGTTGTGCAATAAAAACACATTACACATTTATTTTTGCCATATACTAAAATGATTCTTCAACAAAAATACTATAAAAATGTTAAAAATGTTACTTGGATCTTTAATGGGTTTGGGTCGAGGCAGCTCTTGCTCTTTATTTGATTTCAGATGTAATTCTGTTAATCAAATTAAATTTCAGGAAGAATAGATGCATCTTCAGAACCTCAGCTCAGAGTTGTCATTATGAAAAATTGTTATTTACTCCTGTAGGTGAAAAGAAAAACTTAGATGCAAACAAGCTATAAACAGTGCTGTAACATCTGCTGAAGCTTCTGGTAGAGAAATAGCAGCAGTAGCTACGAAGTCGGTTTGTACCAGCCGCTAATCTACGTTACAAGTTACTTCACAGCATCTCCAATGTTGTGTTAACGCAAATTACCTGACTTGAATTCCTCTTAGATGTTTAGTGCAATGGGAATGTGAAGCAAGACAACAAGGGAAGGGAATAATTCAGGGTTTGCCTGATTAATCTGAAATTTGGTTTTAGGGGTAGCAGGAAAATAACAGTCCAGCTTGGAAAACATAGCTACTGCCATCTGGTGGTTCTTGGCCAGTATTGCCACTTTATGTCTTTATGTGACATCCTTTAAGGCTGTCGTGGTTTCAGCCAAAATCACTGCAACCGGACCGACAGATGGCCCTTCCC
>JAOTQQ010000003.1:28887526-28901090 GCA_026546715.1 Gallinago undulata | reverse complement strand
ATATACAAAACCGTATCAAGCTCCCAGGATATCAGTCCCGTCACCGGCAGGCACTGGGGGAGTCCCAGACTGGACTCGGAAACGGATGGGAACTGGATTCCAGCTTTGGAGTCAGGCACACATGGATTGGGATCAAAGGCAGTCGCACAGACAGGGTCCTCTTCGGACGTTGACCATCTTGGTAGAAGCCAGAGGAGCAGGAGAGCTGGAGAGGAGGAGAAGAAGAAGAAGGGCTGGCCCTTTGATCCCTCAGCTTTTACCTCAAACCGGGACAAAGGCCAACAAAAGCTTTTATTTCAAAGATTGATGGTCAGATTACTAAAACTGCTCAAACTTCATCACTTTTCAAGGCTACGCAGTTCATATACCTTGTTAAGTAGCCTGCTACATGTAGACCAGAACATGATGGACCTTATTTTTGCAACAGCAAAAGGCAGAGGAGGTAAATGAGAAATAGTTCTATTTTTGAACTTTTTTTTTTCTTTGTTTAGGCATAAAATCTGCATTATTTTAAATGTACTTTCTATTAAGGAACTGCTGTTTTTACAGTGATGGTTGCTTACTGTTAAAGGAGAAGCCTCTGCCCGAGAATTAATACCCCATCCAAGGAGTCACACATGCAGCACCCAATGTCACTGCTCAGACCAGGGTCCCTTGGCAGTGGGTGACCCCAGGGAGCCCATGGGTGCCTCTTCCAACTTTTCACACACACTGACTGACTCTTGGGCTTGCTCTCTCCTCCTTCAGGCTCAACCTTAGGTTTCTCACAGCAGAGTCTCGGGTGTCAGATTTTATAAAAATAAATAACTGAATGGAAAGGTCCAGCGGTGGGGTCAGCTGGTGCTGGGCACCTTCAGAGAGGGGCCTTGAAAAAAGAAATCCCTGGGCAGTGATGCCCTTGTGATCTGTACACCCACCCCTCACGTGTTCTTCACGCATCTTTCAGTCCAGTGGTGATTTTTCGTCTGGGGTCTTCCAACACCACCTAGAATTCTTTTTCTGTGTCAGTGCTGGCTGTTGAATGCTTTTACCCTGTTGATTTGCAGTCTCTGCTGATGGTTGTCATCTCCTGGTTTACACTTCTTGCACACCTGTGCTCGCTGGCAGAGTATGGGGAGCTGAAAAGTTCC
This sequence comes from Gallinago undulata, assembly GCA_026546715.1. NCBI lineage: Eukaryota > Metazoa > Chordata > Aves > Charadriiformes > Scolopacidae > Gallinago > Gallinago undulata. The sequence continues at coordinate 28,899,960 of JAOTQQ010000003.1, read as the reverse complement.
AGACTTAGGGAAAAACACTCCTGAATCATCAGGAGTTACCAACATTTTCCTTGTACTAAAGGACTAAACACAGCGCTGTGCCAGCTGCTGGGAAAATGACTTAAGAAAATTAGTTGCAGCCTAAAGGCTTCAGCAAATCTAGCCACTCGTGCCCAATAAAGCTAGGCAAATAGCAAATAGCACTCAACTCTGTTACCTTACCTCACAGTAATAGAGGTAGAAAGAAAGAAGAGTTTTAAACAAATAGCAGTTGTTCTTTTTCAGTTTTAGTTCATCATGTACAGAAAAGTAGCAGTCTGTTTTAGGAATCTGAGCTCTTTTGGTATTTGGAGGTGCAGGGAGTTTCTCTTAGGAATGCCATAACTTGGGCGAGGAGGAGTCTGACACATGAAATTCCAAAGTTCTTGAAAAGCAGAAATAAACTTTGTGTAGAGATTGTGTCAACAGAAGCAGTACTGAACCTACGTGCATGGGACAGTAATTAGTGACACGGTGTTTTCTCTAATACAGTTTTTGTAAACTGGCATAGGGGACTATCATAATTACATAGTTTGAAATTCCCTAATTGCTTCTACTGCACATACTTCATTTGAATATATGTAATTGAAAGGTACCGTAGGGAAAAACAGCCTTGAGACATAAAGCATCTTTTAATGACTTTCATAGTAGTTCATTATCAATTTTGTTTGGTTTCTTTCAAAGGTCTGGAATTAACATTCTTTTCTGGAGTATATGGAACATGTATTGGTGCTGTGAATAGGTTTGGCAGTGAAGAGAAGAGCCTTATTGGTCTCTCGGGTATTTTTATTGGTGTTGGAGAAATCTTAGGTGAGTCTGAATTTACTACCTTACAGGAAAAAAACGATTAAGATGATGTAGTTACTCAACATGTTCTTTTTAACGGAATACTCTTTTTCAAGCTTCCAGCAATGATTATGGAAACAAAAAATGAAATATTAGAAAGAAAATTGTCAATATTGCACTGTGAATTATACATTGCACCACGTAAAGCGAGCACGGACTAGGATATGAAATAGAGATGACTATGAACCCCAAGGTTTTGCATTCTTTTTGGAATAGTGCAAAGGAATACGTAAGACTTAGAATGAGAGAAACAGTAGGCTACTATGTCTTTGGGGAATTTTCAGAATTTTGAAACTATTTTTAAACAGTATTCTGTTTACCTTTTTATTATTTCTTAAGTGATACTGTAACTGTTTTAAATTCATTAAAAAGTATTGCACTAAATATTTCTTTCTTTTAAAAAGTTATTTTGTGTCAGATGTGATATTTGAATACAGGTGATCACTACATGATGTACTTTTTTACTTAATATACATAATATACTTTTTTAATCTTTAAGTACAGCAGTGGTTTGTTGTTTTTTTTAAAAAAAAAAAACAAACGACAACCAACCAAACACTTTGTTCACTAGCAGCTTGGATCCACAGAGATGCATGTTTTTGCAATTAAAAGAGCTAAAGCTCTTCATTTAGTACTGTTGCAACACTGGAGGAAAAAGTGGTTGCTGGGGAGGTACTTGCAGAAAGTTCAAGTGTCTTCATTGGCATCATCTGATAAGTCTCCTGCCCACGTTTCCCAGCCAGCTCTGGCAACCCAGAGGTTCTGTCAATTTGCAAATGGGGCTGCAGACCTGGCAGACTCCTTGAGACTGTTCTCACATCTGTCAATCTTTCAGTTATCCAGTATGGAGAAGCTTATAATCTCAGTTTTCAGCTTTTATTTTTTTTTGTGGTATTTTACATTCTATTCTTTACATCTCCAGTTCTGATTTAATTCTCCAATCTTTTCTACTCGTACAGGTGGAGGACTCTTTGGTTTACTCAGCAAGAACAATCGCTTTGGCAGGAACCCTGTTGTGATGCTGGGCATCGTTGTCCATTTCATTGCCTTTTACTTAATTTTTTTCAACATGCCAAATAATGCCCCTATTGCTCCTATGGAAGGAACAGATGAGGTTGCTTATATGATTCCAAGGTATGTAAACTTCTTCCTTTGGCTGGCATAACTCAAGATGTATATAAACAGTTTGTTCCTATAATAGAAAAATCCTTGAAGCTGCTTTTCTGTGTAGTGACTAACTCCACAGATAAAGTTTTCAGGAATTCTGGTTTTATTCAAGGTAGGTTCTCCAGGCACGTACTCTGTTTAGGAATTGAGATGGCATAATAGTAAAAAGCATGAGGATGTTTGGTAGCAATTCTGCCACTTGAGAGGTGACATTTCTGACATCTAGTACGGTAGCGAGACCAGCAACTCTTGTACTAGGTGTTAGGAATTCAGTTTATTTTAAACCAGTGTTGGGCTTGGTTTTACTACAGCCCAGAGCACCTGCCTTGCCCTGTTTCACTGGTTTCCAAAGTCTTTGAATGCTCGTTGTCAAAGTCTTGATCTACCTGGAGCCCTGCTATGCCTGTCTCTTACACCACTCAGTGTTAGGGGAAGAATATAGGGAATTTTCTGATCTCATGAGTGCAGCCGCCGCCTTCTGGGGTGTATTTTTGAAAATTTGTGTGAAAACCCAGTGTTGTCAGGTTGTGCAGACACAGCTGCTAACTTGCAGTCACTGGCATTTGTGCTTGTGCAGGTGACTATTTGTTATTTAACTGGAGTATTTCTCTGCAAAATGAATTGGTATTTCTCTAATATTCCTGCAGTTTTTATGAACTCACCATGTGTGTCTCAGCTTTTAATCACTGCCTTGTGGGCTTTGTGGCTCCAAGCACCAAAATGAGTTCTTTTAACAGTTTTAATTCAGTGCAGAATTGACTGCAGGTAACAGAAGTCTTAGCATTCAAGAAATTAAAATCTGATAAAACCATTCTTTTTGCCAAGCCAAGCGTTCCCAGTTCTTTCCCGGTGAAATTTAAAGTCTGATAACTTTCTTCCACTCTCAGTTTCCAAATAAGTCTGCCAAAAATAATTTGAGAAATGTGTAAGCTGTTTCAGTGAATGGTTTTTAAACTTGATTCATTTTCTCCTTCAGCAAAGAGGTGGCCATATTCTGCAGCTTTCTGTTGGGCCTGGGGGACAGCTGCTTTAACACCCAGCTCCTCAGCATTTTAGGATTCCTGTATTCAGAAGACAGCGCTCCTGCCTTTGCCATCTTTAAGTTTGTTCAGGTATTACATGGAACAGCCTTTTGAAATTGTGAATGTTGGGAGGTTATGGAAATACTGGGCTTTTTTGATGAGCTCAGAAAAATTAGGTTGTTTCTGCAAAGGATTTCAGCCCGTTTTTTTTTATCTCTCTCAGGGAGATAAGTGTTTTAGGTAGGAATTAGCTTGATTGTATAACTTGGTGTGAGTATTAGCATGGTTTGAGTATATAATCAAACTGCTGTTACAAGTTAGGAGTGTTGGGAACTGTAGTTTAAAGTCAAAAGGTTAATACAGTTAATCAGCCTTGTTTTTTATTTAAATAACAATTTACTGAGTTTATATACTTAAAGAGGGTGGTGAGTTAAAAGGAAACGAGTTGTTTAAGTAGTTGAAGGGTTTGTGGACAATGTACCATGTCACTGGGAGTTGTCAGGTGGGTACATAGACAAAAGAAGAATTGTTGTTTATCTGTTCCTAAGTTGTCAGAATGCCAAAACAAATACATCTGTGCTGGCTGGAGACTGAAAAAAGTCTTCATGCCATATGAATACAACATAGATCACTTCACTCCCAGGCATTTATCTTGTACTGAACTTCCCGGGTCAGGATCTGTGTTGATCAGAGGTATCACATGGGCAGAAAAACAGCAGTGTGAAGCATTGAAGCTGTTCATGCGTGGCTACACCAGTAGCGAGCTAGTGCTGGGAGCAGGGGTCAGAGTGTGCCTAGTTTAAAAAATGACAGCTGCATGCTTCAAAAAGAATTTTTTTTTTTTTTTTTTTCCTTCCTCATACACTGCTGCATTTTTATCTCGTTCTCAATGATAGGTAAGAATTTGAGATAGATATGGAATATAAAGATGCTTTAAATGAGCTCTAATGGAAATTTTACCTTTAAAGGATAGATTGCAAGTAAGCAGTGCTGCTTGTCGAAGCCTCGAGCTGTTTTGATACAGAATAGCTTGTGATGCTGTAAAACTGGAAATAGTTTTCTGGGTTTTGTCTTAAAGCCCTGGCAGTGGCGTTTCTACACAAACTGTTTTCAAATACCAGAGAACTGCGATGCTACAAATGCCTTTGAGTTTTTTGTTGACTTTCTGTAGTGAACACTATTTAAATAACAAGTAAAACCGAAATCTGTTGTATATTATATCAAAGCATATGTTGGAGGTATAATGAAGTTTTAAGATGATATATCTTTTACAGAAGCATATTACTAAAAGTTGCATATTAAACTGTGTGTATGCCAATTTGATAATCCTTGGATAGTAATACCAGCCTGGATATCTCCACTGAAAATCTTCTTACGTTGTGTTTTCTCTCTCAGTCCATCTGTGCTGCAGTTGCGTATTTCTACAGCAACTACTTCCTTCTGCAGTGGCAGCTCCTGATCATGGTGGTGGTGGGCTTCTTTGGAACAATTACCTTCTTTGCTGTGGAGTGGGAAGCAGCAGCAGCTCTTGCTGCCCGGGGCTCGGACTACAGCAGCATTTGATCTAGATACCACGTCTAGTCCAACCAAAGGGAAAACAGGCACATTTGTTGTGAAGGGATGCGAGGAGGTGAAAAAAATCAAGTTGCTGCAGAGCTGAAGATGGAGGAAGCTACTTCTAAATCATCACCAGTCTTCACTGGATGTGAAATATGGGAGAAAAAAAATGCCACACTTGAAAAGGTTTTTTTTTTCTTGCTTTAATTGCCAGAGTGGTATGCGTGTTCTTAACAATCCGGTATTAGAAATGGAAGGAAATGTAGAGATCTGTGTATTGAGCAGTTCTGTTCTGAGATGTACCTTTCAGAATGTAATTACCTAATTTCACTCTACCATGCACTACAGAATTGCAGTTTCATTTTCTCCCCTAAATTATTTTTCCTATATTCCAATTCTGCAGATGCTCGAATTCTTGTATTAAATGAGTGATGTTTTTATAAGGTACACTGTATTGCCAAATGTATCTGTACAACTGAGAAAACAATTTATGTCGCTGACCTTTTTCAACAACTAGATATGCAGAAGTATTTCTGTGGGAAATGTTGCCTTCTTATTCTGTATCATCCAGATTCTTTTTCCCCAACCATTTGCGTATTAATCTATTTAATGTGCTCTTAATTTTTTAATTATTTTTTTTTAAGAAAGAGAATGAGGTGTAGTGTGACAGGAAGGATTTTACAAGCATTTGAAGAAGTTACTCTTAGCTGTCTTAATACTTCACAGACCCCAGAATCACATCCTTGATAATTGGGAAGAGTCTGTTGGTGCAGCATCTTGGAGCTGAGCTGTGTTGGCAGAGCTGCTGAAACTCTCAGGGTAATGCTATATGAAGGACCATAAGACGTGGCTTCTAACCCAGCCTCCCAAATAGTTCAGTGAAATTTCCATCATAATCTGTGGTGGGAACATTGTCTAAGGTAACTTTTTAAAAGTACAAATAGACTCAGAATGTGAACTGTAATTTTGCAGTGTTTATTCTTCTGCATAGTCTAAAAATACCTGAAACTCTTGACATAAGTTGTTTCATTCAGCATATTTTGGGCTGTACTGTAATCTTACTCTGCCGAATGAAAAACAAGGATCCTACTGGCATAGTAACTAAGTTTTAATGCAAAACTCTTACAGAAGATGTAATACAGGCAGTGAATGCAACTCACCTTGGATTTTTATCCGTCTGTGTGACTGTAGTAACTTGCAGTTACATTTCTGTCTAGCAGGCAAACAAGATGCAACCATGAGCAGGTATGGAACCCTGAGAAAGTGTTTTTAGACACTCCATATAGCTATAGTACTAGTACTATTCACTAACCTTTTTTTTTTTTTTTTTAATGCACAGTCAGAATGTTAATGTCTTATCTTTAAAGACAAGTTAAAAAAAGTTGAGTAGGTGTGCTATGTCAGTGGCTCCTGCCTGTCATAACTACGTAGGTGTAGCCAAGGTTAAACCTGGGGTAGTGTGTGATCTCCTGTGACGTTTGCTGTCACTTTTGCTCTCGGAGGGCATGTAACACAGCTCCCGTGAAGCACAGCCCTCTTCCTGCGCAGTGAAACAGCAGAGAAGGGATGGTCTGACAGGCACGTAGAAGAGGATTTTTAAATTCACTGCAGGTTTTCACCGTGAGATCAGTAGGGTGTTAATGGGAGGATGAGAGGGCACCTGAACATTTGGCGAGCGAAGGAATCTGTGAGGACAGCCAGGAGAGAAAGCCTTTGTGTGTTCCCAGGAGGTTTAGTGAATGATGTAAAAGAGAATGAGACAGAACACACATCTGAGCGAGGGGTTACCGAAGCCATTCCAATTTGTCAGACAAACCGAAAAAGCATTCAGTACTCAATCAATACGTATGATTAATGTGACTAGCAGCACTCTAATGCCTCTCGTTTATCCACTTCTGTTATCCTTTAATTTGAAGGATACTATTTTTATATACTGAGCACCGTAAAAGCTATAGAGAACAGGACGCTGCCAGTGGTTGGAATTCTTGTATTGCTACACAATTGTATTTTCTCTCAAGTACCAAAAGGGATAAAGAGCTTTTTTTTCAGGTAGAAAATTACTGACTTTTGCATCCGAAGCTTTCCTGGGACCTGTTTTTTCCTTACATATCAACAAGGGAAGAAAGACTGGAAAGTTCACAAGGAACAATTTTGCCTTATACTACGTGTGGGAGAGAAAATGATTCCTGAGTCTTGTGGTGATGAGTAACTTATAAATGCTTTTAAAGCAATGCCATTTAATTGTAGCTAGGTTACGGGTCTCATGAGGTTGCTTTTTAAATTGATTCCTTTTAATGATGAACTTCTGTGTTGTTCTTCTGCCATATAGGAATTGTATCAACTATTTCATTAGAAATTAAAGAAAATTGCTAAGTTTATGTAGTTTCAAAAGGCATTTTTGAGACTGACTTCCAGGGATACTAATGACCTAGGACTGGTAGATTTTCAGTACCTCTGTGTACCTGCTTTACTTTTTTCTTTTTTTTCCCCTCTGTTCTGCTTGGTCTGACTCGATACCAGATAATGTTAGGAGACTGTTCAGAACTATTTATTGGGTCATTAAAGTGAAGAGTTATTGCCCTGTGGCAAGCTTTACAAGAAATCATGAAATTCTCAAAACTGCATCATGGATAGCCATTTTTTTTTTTACTCTTAACTATACAAGTATAGTATACTAGACATTTGGTCTGAAGAGACAGTTCTCAGTTATTCAGGTGGATGTTGACACATAATTGCCTTTTACTTATTCATATTTCTTTGATTTTTCAGGAGAAAAATCCACCCAGCTATACACAATTGTTAGTCAGAATTTTTGGTATAGTAATGCTGACACCTATTTAGGATTCTATCTCAGTCTTTTATCAATATTTACCAGCCCCCATTCTGTTTTACCTCCTTGGCCTTTGAGCAATTTCATGTTAGTCTGAGTTGGGTGCTTAGTGTTAAATTATGTGGGTTTTGAAAAAAAAAGGCTTTTGCTGTATTTGTGGTATTGTGGGTTTGTTTTATATTGGGGATTTTATCTTTATAAGCGAAATGACACATCGAGTTGCTTGGGTTTATTGAAAAGAAGTCTTTCTTTTATATTTTTTTCCTCATCCTTTTAGGTTGCTGCTAAGATTTAATATCTTCACGTATTGCATCCCCAAGTTTTTCAAATAAATCCTAAAGGGGAAATGAAAACGGAATTCTTGACATTCGAGTGCCAAAGAAGCTGCTAAAAATTAGTCTTTAATCCATAGCATATAAGCATATCTATATTTTTGTCTTGCCAGTTGATTTTCATTTTGATTTGAATGTATGGAAAGAGAAAATTTGTACAACTGCCGACCTTGTTCATAATTGTGATGGACTTTTACTTCTGCTGTGTTAATTTCAGTGGGTACAATCTATGTCAGCAAGTTGAGATAAGGAAGAGTACCATTTATAAAATGTTCTTTATAAGTAATTCTAATATATAAATTTCTGCAGATACTCATAGGGGATATATTAAAAAAAAAAACAAAAACCACAAAGCAATCCAACCAGAAACCCTCCATAACCTTTACTGAGGTCCTTGTCTTAGCAGAAACCCTCCTGTGGCACAGTTGTTAAAAACAAGAAGTCTTTTGCAGGGATAGTTCTTTCAATTTTTTGTGACCATTTTAAACTATACTGGAAAGAAAACTTCCTGGTGGAGTTTGCTGGTATAACTTTATGGAAAAATAATTTAAGGGAGGTTGCCTGGTAGCTCATGGCTGTTTGAAGTGTGGGTGTGTATGGAGAGAGCCTCAAAGATTGTTTTCTAGGGCAGTAATTAATTGCTGTCAGTACAAATAGGAACCACTATGTTTAACATCATGCCAGTAGATACTTTGACTCGAATTGTGCAAGTATCTTGCTTAAGACACGATCTTACAATCATGAACATTAATTCTCTGAGTGAAATATGTTTTCAAAGACTTTATCCACACCACTATTTTCCTTGGGAGTCTCGTAGCCCCACTTATGCTAACTGAATGGCAGCAATAGTTCATACCATGTTCTCCTTGTTCCCTGGAAGGTCTAGCGTGCTGGCAGAAACATAAAAAAATGGGTGAATTTAAAGATGAAATCGAGAAGTTAGCTGCTTAACAAGGTACTTGCCATTCTGATACAACCACGCTGGCTCGGAAGCAAGGTTGAGATTCTGCTGTAGTTTTAATGAAAAAATTCAGAACAGTGCTTTGCAAAGTTTAAGTTCAGGAGTTGTGTTAGTACCACAGGGAAGCACTAATGAGAAGCTGGAAGAAACATCCTTAAAGTGCGATGGAGAGCAAATCTGGACCCGAGAATAATTCTCAGCAGGCACCTGAAGGGGGTGCTTTGCTCAATGATTTTGGGCATTCAGCTGCTACTGGCATTGACTCAGTTTGTATTTATTTTATATTTCTCTGCTATCTTGGTTATTTCAGCTGTTGACATGTCCTCCTGCAAGCTATTCTTTCCCTTTTGTTTATATTTTGACACTATGCAGAAGCCTAATTTAAATGATTGAAGCTGGTTCTACTTAAATAAAAGGTGTCTTTGGGTTAGGATTGGAGATAATTGAGAAGAGGCTCACATGATGATTGTCCTCACGAAAACTCTGATTTCAAGTGTGTGTACCGACTCTTTGCTGTATTTCTTTCTGTTTTCACAGCCATGCAAATAAAAGTGAATCACGAACGGTGTTTTTGGTAATATGCTTGTTAAGTTGTTGGAATTGCTTTTAACAGCCATGCCAGGGGCTCTGGAAAAGGGAGAGACAGTCTGAACTGAGGGATCTCAGAAGTGCTTGGTGGCACCAGGAAAATGAAAATGTTTGCTTTGTGCTGAGCAGCCCTTTTGAACAACTTAGTTCCAGTTGTGGCTCAGAGAAATCAGGGTGGCTGCTGCAGTCCCAGCCCCTTTTCATTCCCTCTCCTGTTTGAGGGGGACAATGTGCCAAATGTGTTCTGGGGGTAGTTTTTTTTTATGGGTTCTGCTTCCAGTATTCCTTTCCTCAACTTTAGATATTTTTCTCTTAAATGTTGTGTGTCTGAATGACTCCACAAAATTAATCAGGATTATGGAGGTTTTGGGTCCTGTTTATCCACAATTAAATGTAGATGTGGAAGGCTGTTGTCCAGTTGGAGACTGTGTGGCTAAAGGGCAGATTCGGTCCTGGCTTCATGCAGCAATTATACGTGAAGGGGGAAAATTAGAAGGTTTGTGCCTGAAATGAAAAAAAAAAAGTCATCCATTCTGCCATATTAAATGGAAATTACTATTTGTAAGGTCACTTAGTGAAATTATCTTCAATTAAGCATCCTTACTGACTGCAGTGGAGACTGCTTATTGTCAGAGCCACTCGTCTTGTGGTAATACCTGACCTGTAGAGTTTGTTATGATTAGTAATCTTTGCAAAAGAACCCAACCAATTACACGGATAATAACTTGTTTAAAAGAGCCTCACCGCCATACATCATTATTTGTTTTGTGCTTACAAAAGTATAACTGTGAGCACAGTTTAGCGGCTCTGGTGCTGAATGGTTGCACTCGGGGAATAAAAATTATTTCCTGTGTAGCAGTAAAACAGCGGAGGATGCTTGTGGTGCCAGAAGCAGGGGCAGTGGAAGGAATCCCAGGCTGCCAGTGCCTCCGTCCTCGTCAGGCAGCGCGATCGATGGAGGAAAGTGCAGGTGGAGAAGAGCAGTGAGTGCTTGGCCTTTTCCCTCTCTGAAATGTCTCCAAAAGCACATCTAAAATTGTTGGATTAAATTGCCGAACTTCCCATTCTACGTATTCCTCTAAAATATCTATATAGGGCATAAATGACTTGTTGTGTATTCCTATGCTCAGCCTGACACGGCCTAAAACCAACACCTTCCTCAGCTGGAGCGTCCCTGTCGGTGTTTTCTGGGTAGGTGACCCCGCAGCACGGTGGAAGTAGCTGCTCTTCCTCCCCACGGGGCTGGGGTTCCTCCTCTGCCTCCCCAGGCAGCAGGCAAACGCCACGAGGCTGATGCTCTCCTGTGGCGTGTTAGGGCACTAAGCAGTGATAAACTCCCTGGTACGACCAGCACTTAGACTGCAATTGGAAGTTTTGGAGAAAATACGGCGTGAGTGAGTCTGAAAAATGAGTGTTCCATCGTTTGCGTTCATGCGCCATCCTCACCTCGTTGCAGAGTGAAGCAGAGCAGCAATCACGGGCAGATCGCGGTGACATTTATGAATAATTATAATAATTATACTTTTTGTGAGAGCTTGATTCTGCAAATTCTGCGACGTGTGGGTGAGAGACGGAGTGCTGCCCTTTGGCAGGGGCTGGCGGGTCCCCACGCTCATCGGGGTCGGTGTGGAACGGCGCTTGCCTACACTTCCCGCTTTCATGCTGGAGCTGTGATTTGATACACACATTAAAAAAAATGACTGTAGGGGAAGGAAAGGGCATGATGCACGCTGTGTTCCATTTCATGCAGAAAGCAATTGGATTTAAAAGTTTTGCTAGCTGGTAAAAATATTTATGGTGTTCTGCAACAAACAAATAAACCCCCAGTCCCAGGGACTGGGAGGGGAGGGTGACTGGAAATGGCCCAACACTGGAACCTTCATGTTCCAGATGTTCCACCTTCACGTTCCAGATACGCTTTTTGGATGAGACACCTTTGTCCGGAGGGAGATCCAGGCATGTTTAGCAGGGGAGTTGGACTAGATGATCTCCAGAGGTCCCTTCCAACTCTGACAATTCCATGATTCCATGTCCTGTAATGTTAAGGAAAGTGCCTGTCGGGCTCCGGTGGAGAAGAACCAGGACTGGAGATGGCCCCAAGATGGTCACAGGGACTTGCCTCTGCGGGCTGGCTACGAGCTGGTTTTCAGATGGCCATGTCCCTCGCTCCAGCAGCCTCCACATCTGCTGTCGATGTGTGCTGTGGTCTGGTTTCACTCCACGTGGTGCTTTATTTTAAGAGGAATGGAGGGTCGTGTTGCACCATTAAAAATTAAACTTCTTTGCAGGTGGTAACACAGTCTAAAGGTGTGGGGGGGCTTGGGCTGCAGGGAAAAGGAGCCGGTGTATCCTGGTAAATTCTAAGCAGCTGAAATCGCAGTTTGATGGTCAATATTTTCATGAGAGGCTATATTTAGCAAGAATGATAATGTTCCTGGGTCACTGACTGAAACTCTCAAATGAACTTGTTTTGTCTCTGGTGGAATTAAAGGCTTGGGGTATTGATAGTAGATGTAGAGACTGCTCGATATTTTCTTCTGCAAAGTACTGCTATGAAATACTTGATTTGTTTTTCCCTCTGCCAATAAATTCTTCCCCCAAAAACTTCATGCAGGAGATAAATATTGCAAAACAGAAAGATTCTGAAATGGCAAGTGAAGCGGTTTGCCTGAGGCGACAGGTATCCTCAGTGGTGGGACTAGGATTAGCAGTTAGTTGCTCCCAGCTAATCCAGTTTGCCAGTCCCTGGGCAGTGCTGCTGTCCTGGGAGCTGCCTGGGGCCATCAACAGCTCTTCTTCCTCCTCCAGGATGTAAAATACGTTCCAAAAACTTAGCACAAGCCTTTCGGTCTGAGGATGGGGAGTTACACCTTTATGGGGTGAAAATCAGAGACAGGTTCTGGGTGCTCAAGGGATTCCCTGATGTGTGAGGCTGGTTGAGGACCAGAGGCAGCAGAGCCTTGGGGAAATGCTGGCCCATCCCTGGCTGGCTCTTGTCGCAGGTTTGGTGGCCCGTGGGAAGGGTGGGCATTTGGCCTGAGCAGAGGGAGCTGTGTGGGTCAGGGGAGCGGAGAGAAACGCGCTGTGTCTGCTCTGTGGGAAAACCTCTGGGG
>JAOTQQ010000003.1:28872710-28882966 GCA_026546715.1 Gallinago undulata | reverse complement strand
GTAAAGAATTTCTTCCTAATATCTAATCTAAATCTCCCCTCTTCCAATTTAAAACCATTGCCCCTTGTCCTGTTGCTTCACTTCCTTGTAAACAGTCCCTCTCTGGCTCTTCTCTGCCAGCCCCCTGCGAGGGAAGCAGCAGACCTGCTCGAATGAAGGATGCTGAGTCTGTTTGAATGGGGTGGGTTTACACCTGTCCACGTGCGAGAGGGGAAACTGTGTTTTGCAGAAGTAGCTCTTCCTGGCATTGCAGTTCATCTTGTTAATAAATCTCTCCCAACGCCTCCCCGCAGAGCCCCTCCAGGAGCCGGCTAACCAGGAGAAAGTTGAGATCAAAGCTAAGCCTCCTAATTCCATATCAGCAAATGCAATCAGACCCCCCATCTGCCGTCAAAAGCCCCCGTCACCGGGAGCCAGCCCTCCGCCTCCTGCCCGCACAGATGCCCGCTCACCTTCCCCTGCCTCTCCCCGCACCCAGCCTGGTGTCACCTCAGATTAGTGGGCTTCTGCTCAAAGCCTGTGCCTCCTCTGGGAACGAAGTAGGTAGAGCTGCCGGGCTGAAGCACACACACACACACACACACACACACACCTCAGCTGGAAAAACAAGCACCGAGTGGTTTATGGAGCTGTGTTTGATTTAGCACTGCGTGCTCGGGTACAGGAATAAGAGCCCTTCCTTGGCCAGGGTTCCTTTTGAGAGTGTGCAAAAGGAGGAGATGGAGAGGAGCTGATATGATGGGTATTTATTAATTCCATGGGTGGGAATGCTCCGTTTCTTTTCTCCTCCTGCCGTGTTTGAGCTCAGACCCGTTTGAGGGGAGCAGCGTTGGGCTGGTAGTGCCTGGGTGTGTAGCCGTGGCACGTCGGGTCTCTGTGGATGCTTACCAGGGGGATGACCATCCTCAGAGCTATTTGTGGTCAAAGCTGAGGACCCTGTCTTGCAGGTAGGGCACAAAGATATCGTGTGAATCCTTGATGGCATCTGAGCACGGAGCTGAGATTTGCAGGCAGGGCTGTGGTGCGCAGCGTCACCTTTTCTATGAGACAACCTGTCCTGCCCTCCTGCTCCTTGGGTTGGTCACAGAATCCCAGACTGAGGCTGGCAGGGACCTTGGGAGGTCATTTGGTCCAACCCCTTGCTCAAGCAGAGCCACCCGCAGCAGGTTGCCCAGGATTATGGCCAGTTGGCTTTTGGATACCTTCAAGGATGGAGACTCCACCACCTCTCTCATCCTCAGGTGATCAGTGTAGTCTACAGCTGACTCCATGAACAACATGACGATCCTGCTCAGAGGTCAAACCTTTGTGCCCAAGCTGCAGAGGCTTTGTCCCTGGTGGTGGCCTTCATTTGTCTGGGTGGTTGTGACACAGCAGTACTGGGATGGCTTACTGGAGATCTGTCATCAGAGCACCAAGTCTACAGCCACCTGGGCATGTTTTGGTCTGTTCCAACCACATCATGCTTTTCCCACCAGCTACATATTAAGGTTTGGGGACCCACTAACGATTCCTACTTTACTTTTCTTCTTTCTCTATTCTTATTTCCTTTGAAATATTCATTATTCAGAATAAAAATCTGTCCCAGGTAATTTCAGGATTCAACCTGCTGCACAAACTGAGCAAAAGAGCCAAAATAGCAGTGGGTAAAGAATGGTTTAATTTAGTAACTGATTTTCCGTAAAGTAATTATTTCTTTAAAAACCTGGGATTTGCTAAAAGTGTCACAATTACTTTTTTCATTATGGCTACAGAATGAAGCACTCGTTTAATTAGTAAACAGTTGGCATGCCTTTAAATAGGTTTTTAATTACATTAAAAGGACACTGTCAAGGTGTCTTTCATAATTTTTAATAGACCTGGATTTTTTTTTTTTCCTTTCCCCCCTCACAGTTGGATGCAACTCTCTGGGTTTGATTGGCTGCTCCAGACAAAAAAACTGGAGAAGCTGTTTCCCTAAAAAAGATTAAAAAAAAGAACAAGAAAAAGCTCGTTTGTAGGTTTGGAGCCGAGATATGGTCTCCTGCCTCCTCTGTTTCTTGTCTTCTTGGCAGCAGGACTCCTTGCCTGCTTTGCATCGTGCTGCTGGGGGCAGATGGGGGTGTCCCCATCCCTAAACATTGCCACCCCGGCAACTCTTTGGGCTTGGTGGCAGCTCTCCTGGCCCAGCCAGCCCCGAGGGTCACCCCACGCTGTTGCACCCTGTGCTAAACCAGCCGCTTTTGCCCTCAAAATCACCCCGTGTTGGTCGGGCCCCCCCCTTGGTGAAGCAGAAGCCAGTACTACAGGCTTGTAGCTGCGGCGAGGAGTCACCTCTCCTAATAAATCACCAGAGCCTCTAACCCAGCCTGATGTCAGCTCCTGGAGGAAAATCAGCTCCGGGTGAGTCTCCAGGCTCCTGTTTGCCTTTGGCTCCTTCCCCGGGGCTGTGAGATTTTCTTGGCAGGGGCCAAACCTGATTAACCCCGGCTGGTGACGGGGTGCTGCTGGTCCCCTGCCCGCTGCGGGGGAGGCTGGGCATGTCCCCGCTGTTGCTAAATGATAAATGAGGCTCCGAGAAGCGGATCCGAGCGTGGCAGAGGCCATTTGTCCGCGTCCCCCTGGCAGGAGCAGAGGTTTCTGGCCCCGTTTCGGGGAGGGCTCTCTAATTGAAATAGATGGAAGTCACCGCAGGCTTGAGTGAAGGCTTCCTGGGGTGCCCCCGAAAGGAAAGAAATAACAGCAAAACCCAGAGCGTGGCAGGGGGGAGGCAGTGCCCGTGGCACCCCCCAGGGATGCGTGACACACGGGGTGGCACCGGGGCTGGCTGGGGACATCTGCTAGTCCTTTCTGCCAGCCTCTGAGCCGTGTCTCTGCTGGGTTCCTTGTGCCTGAACAGCCAGACCGAGATGCCTCTCGTTTAATTTCTGCTGGCGTTTCAGTCCTCCTTGCTGCCCTCTGAGGAGCAGGAGCCACAGGGAATTAAAATATCCAGCGTCTTTGTTTTAATATTGCTGACTTTCTGCTCTGCTGAGTCTTGGCTGGCTTCCCTGCAGCCGCATTTGCTGCCAGCACCTCCTCTTTGGGTTCCTCACATTTTCCCTGTACTCCTGTCTTTTCTCCTCCATCCCATCCACCACCTGCTCCTCCCTCTTCCTGCTTTCCCTCAGCTCCCCACCAAGTCCTTTGCTTCTCCTGCGGTGACTGTCACTGCCCAAAGTGGCCTTGAGTCAAGTTGCTGAGCCTTCCTGACCCCAAAAAGTCAAATCAGTCAGAGATGTGGAGCGACAGAAAGATGCAGAGATGGCTCATGCCCTTCCACAGCTTTGGGGAGCCCTGGGCAGGAAGAGCCCTGCCTGTTGCACCTTGATCTGAGCAGCAGAGGAGCCATGGCCTTTCATCCATCCCCATTCCTTGGAAGGAATGGAAGGAATTGCTGCACAGCTTGGCCACCCACCTTTCCTAAAGGGAGGGTGGCAGTTTCCACTCCAGTTTCCAGGGAGGCATCTACTGGGAAAGCAGTGGAAACGCTGGAGCTGGCAGGATTTCACAGCTCAACATCTGGCCGTAGGTGCACTGGAGTCCCTTCTGTCCCACCCGTCAGAGGACCAAGGGACCCCCTCCCCTGGGAGCAGCTCCTGTCCCCTTGTCCTGCTGGGCATCGCTGTGTGATGGCTTCTTGGCCAGAGGGGACAGTTCTGTGGGAACTGTTCCTTTCCTGGGTCCCTTCTTGGGGTTAGGGAGCTGCTTTGCTTTGCAGGACCAGGGCCAGGGAGGGCTGTGAGGTGGGGGGTGCAGGAGCAGGGTCAGGGTGGGAGCCGTGTTGTGTCTATGAGGGACAATGTCCCCTGTCCCTTCTGCCCTGGGGCGCTGGTCCCCTGGAGGTACTGGGAGAATGGATGCTGGGATGGAGGGGTCAAACCCAGCCTGAGAATATGGCTGCCCTGGTGCTGCTCTGTGCCCTGTCCCCGAGGTGTAACGTGTCCCCTGTGTCCCCAAGGTGTAACCTGCCCCCCAGCTTCGTCCCCCCACCCGCCACTGATGAACTGAAGCAAACAGTTGTGAATAACCCTGATCGTGGCTTTTGCAAGACCTCCATAAAATAGGAATGCATGATGACATCTGCATAAATTATTCAGGATAATCAGCACGGGGGGGATATTTCCCCGGCAATTTCACGTGGGCTCCTGGAGCTTGATTGTCCCACCCGCTGGGTGAGCAGCAGAAGGGGAAGGTCCTGAGCATCCCAGATCTCCCCGCTCCTCCCGTTCCTCTCCTTGGATTGCAAACTGTTCTCCCTCCCACCTCGGTGCACTTTCCCCCAGCTCCCAGCACTATTAACACCTCTAATTAGAGCTGCTTATTGATGTGCTGCTGTTTGCCTGAGTGCAGCTGATGGAGGCAGAGAAGCCACCGAGCCTAGAAATGGAACACAGCTCCCTGCCTTGCAGCGCAGCATCCTGCGGGCTCCTCGGGTCTGGGGAAACAGGGGGAGAAGATCCAGAAAGGAAAAAAGAAATGCTGAATAAGCGTGTGCTGCCAGGCAGCCCTGGCTGTGCCTTGTCTCTGGGTAATCCTGGCATTTCCACCCCCCCAATCACCCCCCCAGTCATTACCGTGCATGCAGTATCCCTCAGGAGGAAGTTGTCCCCTCCTGTCCGTGCCCATCTTCAGTGCTGCCCCATCAGGAAGGCCTTGTGCCAGGAGAAATCCCACCCAGATGGAGGGTGCTCCGAGGAGAAGGTGTTTTTTCCTGGGCTCTCACGGAAACACCCTCCCCGCGTTGTGGGTTAACCCCAGGCGGCAGTGAGCATCACACAGCCGCTCGCTCAGCCCCTCCTGTCTCCCCCCCCCCTCCCCCCAAGAGAAGGGTGGGAGGAAGAGGGGAAAATAGGAAGGGAAAGGGAAGAAAAAACCACTTGTGGGTTGAGACAAAGACAGTTTAATAGAAACAATAACAGAAAAGTTAAAATAACAATAATAATGACATGGGTCACGCTCTCTGCCCAGTGAGCTGGCACCATCCCAAGCAGTGATTGGGGATTCCCACCCCTCACCCGCCCCAAGCCCATTTATATATTGAGCCTGAGGTCTATGGTATGGAATATTCCTTGACCATTCCATCCTTCTGTCTATGCCTCTGTGGGAAGCTGAAAAAAATTCCTTGAATAGTGTAAACATCACTTAGCAACAATTTGAAACAATAGATATTATTGATATTCCTTTCACAGCAGTCACTTGAGAGAAAATTAGCTCTTTTCGCAGCTGAAACCGGGTTGTGGTGTCACCCAGAAAGTGGACCCAGCACCCAGGGGTGGGTGGGTTGTGGGTGGATGGATGGATGTTTGCTGCTGGAGAGCTATGAGCACAGGGATGACCGTGGGATTCAAAACCCCAAAAGCAGCTGGGCACAGGGGTCTCCCTCCACAACTGGGGTGCTGGGGGACACGGTCCTTCTCTCTTCTCCCAGCACAGGGAATTTGCATTTGCATCTCCGTGATGTCACCCCCAGATGAGGGCAATTCCTGGCAGCCCTCTGAGGATGCGGCTGCCCCTGGTGCAATGAGAGAGAAAGGAAGGACCAACGTACCACCCTGAGAACATGAGTTTGGACTCTGCCTCCTGCCAGCAGTTGGGCAAGAGTCTGAGCGATGCCCTGCATGTGCTGAGGCACCTTTCCTCATCTCCTCGCCTTGTTTTCACCCTCCTGGACCACGGGCACTGATGGTGGCACTTGGCTGCAGGACCAAGCTGCAGGGGGAGAGGCGGTGGCTGTCCCTAAAGCACGACGACCCTCCCGGCACCTCCAACCATCAGACATCCCAGGGACAAGCTGGAGAGGCCGATGCACTCCAGAAGAAGCATTTCCCTTCCCCCTCGCCGTCATTTTTTATTAATTCCTCACGCGGTGAAGTCTCTATTAATAATGGCTCTAGGATCTGGCTGGTAAGCTGGGTAATGAGATTCTCTACCTGCTGTTCCTGTGCGGCTCTGATTGTGTTTGGAGGACAAAATTCTATGTGGATTAATTAAAATGAAAAACAAAAGTCAAAAAAAAAAAGGGGGGGGGGGTGTTGTTTGAATTATTTACGAGTTTCCAGGAGACAAAGCAGTAATTGCAAGTGTCTTATTGCAGGCGCTTGGAGGGGGGATGCTCCCTCCTCCGAGCGAGGAGCGAAGCCTGGTTATTTACTGGTGGTGGAGGAGATTTATCAATCCTCACGAACACCGAGCACGGCTCCGATTGCTCCTCAATTTGCTGATTCTGATTTTCTCCTCTTGATTTTGGAAATTCAGAAGAGGCAGGCTCCGAGACAGCTTTGACGTGGGTAAATGTGGGAACAGACGCTGTGCCAGCAGCGAGTTCTCTCGTGTGTCGGAAAATGTAAAGGAAAAAACCCAAACCATCGTGCCCCAAGGAACTGCCTGTTCTTGGTTGTTTTTCCACCCCCACCAGAGCCCCTCTGGGCCACACAAATGCCATCACGTGTTCCTCATAGTCCTTTCTGGACCCCCATCATCCTGGCGGGATCCTGAGTCTGAAGCAAAGGGATGGGGATAAGTGTCCTCTGGGGCTGGCTGGGGTCTCATCCCTAATGGACACATCTGGGTCCCAAAAACGTGGCTGGATCTGACCTCAGGGAAAATCCACCCTGTGCCATGTCACAGCTGTCCCACTGTGTGGGGGTCCTGTGGAGGGGATGGCTTCAGCAGCTTCTCCCAGCTTCTCCCAGCCATGCTCTGCTGGGTGGGGATGGAGGGCTGGTAAAAAACCAGGTGTCGAGATCCCACCTTCCTTCACAGCCCTTTACAGCTGATGGATCAGCAGCATTTTAGGGAATTGCTCTGCGCTTTCACTGCTCTTTTACTCAACTCCCCCTGATGGCCTCCGTCCGTCTCCTCTCAACCAAGGTCCTCGGGAGCCGCCTAATTGACTTCAAAGGGAACAGGACTTGCTTGAAATTGAGTTTTGCATTCCTCTCCGCCTCCGTGACAGAGCGCCTGGCGACCCCATCTCCAGTTCCTGCAGCATTTCACCTTCACTGGTTTGGCTACAGGAGAAGAACGATGGAAAGAAATTAAAATGAAAGAAAATGGTGCAAAAAGTTCTGCTTAGTAATCTACGGCGTGATCAATATGACTTTGTCTCCATATTCAAACTGTGAATCCTGCTGAGGAGAAACAAGTGGGGATGCCTCGTTGGAGATGAGAAGTTAATCTTTAAATCCAATAAAGATTTAGGGCAGCATAATTGCTTTAAGATTTGATACTTTAGACTATTCAAACTTTCAATTTTTAACCCAACGACCTAGATCCTTGGCAGTGGAGATGATTCAAAATTACGAGCAACGATACCTTGGCATCCTGAAGAGAAGGTGCGGTGATGCTGGGCGACCTGGGACGGGGACCCTCAGGGTCACTCAGTGGTGGCAGGGGACACATGGGGGACATGTGAGACCTGGGCATTGCCTGTTCCCAAAAGTGTGAGCAGTGGGCAGCGCAGGTGAAGAAGAGTAGGATGGGAAGGGATATATGGGGAGGGTGAAGGAAAATGCACAACCTGTGTGGCAGGGCAGGATTTGGCCAGGAGCTGGTGTCCATGAGGTGGTGTTTTGGGCAGGTCCAGGCTGTGGCTGTGGTGTAGGTCTGCCTGGCTTCTGCAGCTCCCCTCTGCTTCTCCGCCAAGCAGGGATGCTGCCCATCCATCGCGCTGTGCCTCTGCCCCTGCTGAGCATCCCCCATGTGGGATCTCACAATTGTGGGTGGTGGGAGTGGGGATGGGGTCCTCTCCTCTGGCAGCTCCATCCATGACGGCCAGATCCACCCCAGGGCATCAGGGCTGGAGTAGGCACAAACACCTTTTTCCCTTGTCCCCGCTGGGGTGATGGAGCAGGGGGCCATCCCGAAAGCAAGCCACACAGCGAAGCAAAGCAAACGAAGCAGCTAATTACAGGCTATTATTCACCAAGGAGATTAGAGGGACTGGGAGGAGAGGGCTGCTGTGGATCCACATCCCTCATGGGAAGCTCAGCCCAAGCTCCCGGACATCTGCAAGGACTGCTCCCCTCGGGTGGCAGGGGGACAGGAACATGGGGAAATGTCCCAGGGGATTAGAGAGCCTTTCCCAACAGCAGTTGCCTTCTGGAAACGCAAGCCCTGCCAGGATGCTCCCTGCATTTCTGCCTGTGGTCCAGGCAGCTGGAGAGTGGGCAGGAGCATCGCGGGTGGAGGGCACCCCGTGTCGCCCCGGTTATGCCCACGAGGATTATTTTTTTGTGTGTGAAGGGCAGCCCCAGATGCTCAGCAGGGATGAAGGCTGCCCCTGTTTTCAGCCCAGACTCTAAAGCATCCTGCTATGGATGCAAAGACCTGGCTCTGGCTCCAGGTGCCCTCCAGGAGAAGGTGGATCAGCCCTAACGGGGGTCAGCAAAGCACAGCACCCCTTCCCCTTCCCTGCTGGGAGGGGGGCAGGATTAAATCCCAATCTTTTCTGCTGTTGTGATTTTACGGTGTTTACAAGGGAAGGGAGCACATTAGCGATGAGGTAGATCATTATGTGCTTATATTATCAGCAGTAAAGCAAAGTTGCTTTTAATTCCTAATTCCACCATTGTCTGACACATTTCTCTGTGACTTTTCTATTCATCTGGGTTTTTTCTTTTTCCCTGGGTCTCCACTAATAGAAATTGCTTTGTTGTTAAACTCAATTTCACTCTTGACTGGATTGAAATATGCTTATTTCCCTTCTAAAATAATAATATAAAAAAATCTAAAATGATTTCCACTCATTGTATATGAAAAGTGCACATTTTTCTTCCTGTGGCCTATCAGGTTTAAATGTCTGAGGGTTTCAGAGGTTTATTTTTTAAGGGTCTAATTGCATGATCTCAGCCCATAGCTGGGGGCTTTCCAACTGTTGCTGCATGAATTTGAATAAGTCAGGACAACATATGATCTCCTGGGTGACTTTTGATGTCTTTTGCCAGAGACGGGGCTGCAAAATGAGACTTCTCCCAGTTTCTGCCTCCCGACATCCCAGCCTTCAGCACAGCTAGGGCTGGTGGGCACCCGGAGGAATCACCCCGAGCATCCCCCGTGTTCAGATAACCCCAGCCCCACCGGCTCCTGGAGCTGTGCCTGGAGCTGACCTCGCTGTCTGGATGGGGCTGAGAGGGTGAGGAAGCTGCTGGTGGCTCCCAGGTGCTTTGAGTTAAGAGAGGAGCTTGATAAAAAGCCTCCTGTGCCTTTTGTTTCCATTTGTGCTGGGCTTGCTGGGAGTTTTGGGGCTCCTGGGGTGCAGTAGTTTGGCTGAGCCCCATGAGAAATGGGCCTGGGAGGGGGTCCATCCCACTGGTAACTGACAGGGTGGCTGCAAGGAAAGCCCAGCAGGAGGCAGGGACCCCTAAACCCAGCTGGAGGCTCCCAGTGTCCACCCTGGGGAGCCTCAGCCCACACTGGGCTCTCCTGCTCTCCCTCTTCCACCAGCTGTGTCCAAACAGGACAGCAGAGGACCCTGTTTGGGGTCTCATCCTGCCATGCCCAGTCCCCAGCACAGAGGCATCCCAAGCATTCCCAAAATTCAGCTCTCCCAGCGAGATGAGGCTCAGCTCGTTAGTGGAGCGAAGCAGTGACATTCCCTCCGACTGTAATCCCCTCCATCCCCTCCTGCCACCCCCTGGGGATCAACAGCGGCAACGGCTGAGCCCTTTTCCCCATTATCTGCAAGAAATAGGAGATAAGGGGAGTGAGATGCTGGGGTCAGCGTTGCGGAGATGCCACGGGTGAATGCTCTGCTCGGGGATAATGAATGTGCATTAATAAGCAACGCAGGAGCCTGTGGAGCTCTGGCTGCCAGCGGGGGCTGTGTCACCTCCCCGGTTATAAGGGCACAGGCTCTGTACCCCCCCTGGGGACAGATAGGGTGAGAGGAACAGGACCTGGCGTGGGACATCCCGGTGTGGCACCCCCCAGGCTCCCTGCGATGCGGAGGCAGGGCTGGCGGGGAGCAGGGGCTTTGGTAGCCAAAGGGATGAGGGAGGGAGCGGGACAGGTTTATGGGATGTGAAATGAAGATGTCTGGCTGCCGTGGCGGAGGGATGTGCTCGCTGCAGAGCTCACGTGTCGGCAGCAGAAGCTCTTTGCCTGGAGCAGGGCTGCCTTGGCTCAGACCGTGGCACTTCTCCCTGCCCTGATGAGGTACCAGGGACGGGGCTGTGGGGGGACACACCTGCCCACAGGTCCCCTCTGGGGGACAGCTCGCGCTGTGGCTGCTGGGC
>JAOTQQ010000003.1:28860419-28872610 GCA_026546715.1 Gallinago undulata | reverse complement strand
CCAGGGACGGGGCTGTGGGGGGACACACCTGCCCACAGGTCCCCTCTGGGGGACAGCTCGCGCTGTGGCTGCTGGGCTCGGGGACACCGTGCCCGTGGGGCAGAGGCAGCATACTCCTTCCAGACCCCGGGAAGGGCTGCGGGTGCCGTTCAGCAGCGGCGACTCTCCGGCAGTTACTGAAAGACTGGAAGTTCTTGCTCTCCTAACCCCTGACTTTATTTTTCTTTAATTACAGCTGAAGCCCGACGTGCCCTGTCCCTCTTAATTTGGCTGATGCTGGTTAGCAGCAAGCCTTCCAGCAGCCCGCTGCCAACTGTGGTGACACCCGGCGTGGGGAGTCCCCAGGAGCGGTGCAGGGGGGTGCGATGTCCTGCCCGGCGTCCCCAGGCTCACTTTGGGCTGTCGATTTGAACCCTGAGCCCCTGAGTAAGCCCGTGCTGGAGGCTGTCGTGGGGAGATATAAGCTTTCCCGGCCCCGTGGTGCATCATTTTGCATCCTCCTCCTTTCTGGAGCTCAAACGCTTCTCCAAATTGTGCACGTTGATGTGGTCAACTCAGTGAGCTCGTTTGGCTGAGCTGTGGGGCCACGGGGGATATAAAATCCCTCCGGTGGGGTGGCCTGGGGGGGAATCTGGCAGCCCCTGGACACCCACCGCCTGGGGAGGCAGCACTTGCTGCAGGAGCTCAGCGTAACGAGGTAATTAATCCCAGGAGGCTCCTCCAGCCTATTTCTCTGGCGGCCCCCCCTGCACGATGTCCTTTCGATGCTAATTCGATGGCTGAGCAACGGAGTGTCCCCCCGGGACCGCGCCGGGCTGGAAAACGCTGCTCGGCTGAGTGTGACAGCGAGGCAGAGGAGGAGGCAAACCTCAGCTGGCAGCTCTGAGAGGTCTGCCCAGCAAAGGGACAGACCCAGCTCCCGGGTCTGACTGTATTTTGGAGGTGTCCGGATCCGACCCGGAATGTGCTGCCCGGTCCCCTTCCCCGGGGGGACTTTCTGGGGGTTTATAGCCTCAAATAACCTCACCCAAAGGGAGGATGCTCTCCCCGCTGGGTGGTTCAGCATCTCCTGCTGCTCTCGTTTGCCCTGGGGTCGATCCCTTCGTTATTCCCCTGTCCCCACCCGGACTGGACCTGGGCAGAGGTCCCCACTGCTGTCACGACTGCGGGCGCCTCTGCTCCCCGGGGGTGTCAGGAGTTCCCCCCAGGGGAATTGCAGCCCCCTCAGTGCACCGCAGCAACACAAATACACCTCGGCGATCTGCTGTACAGCTCTCTCTCTCTCTCTCTTTAATTTTTAATTGCTGCTCTTGTTTCCTCTGGGCACCTCCCTCTGCAGCAGGGCCCTCAGGAAACCTTTTTGACCGATGAAGCTGGTTCAGGCTTTCCTTTTACCTTTTGCATTCTCTTCTGGGTGAAGCCAGGGTCGTTGCCGGTTTTAATTAACACAGTAAGAAAAATGCACTAATTTCTTCCTCCCAGAAGAGAAAGGCAAATTCGGCTCCCCTTCTGCTCTCAAAACACATAATCCTATTGGGAGCTGAGGAGGGATCCTTACCTCTATTATTTTCCTCTGCTGCAAGTGAATTAGCAGTTAATGGAAGAGAAGGATTCGCTGTGCTGACAGGCTTGGGAGGGCAGGAGCTTCCCAAATTCACTGTGCTGACACAGCCCCGGGCTGAGGGCGGCTGTAGGATCCCATGTTTTACACCTGACCTGGCTGTGCACCTCCAGCCCCTGAGCTGTGTGTCCTGCATCACTCCGTGGAGATGGCAGCCGCAGCTTGGCGAGTGTTGGAATGTCCCTCCCGCTCCCCCAGGCACCACGGAGGGATGGGGTGAGCTGGGAGAGCCTGGCCTGAGAGCTAAGGACTAACCCTGCCCCATCTGACCCTTGGGATGCTGCTGGCTCTGATCTTTAAGCAGAAGTGCTGTATGTCACCGCTGGGCTCCCAGCTCCTGTCCCAGGGGTGGAGGGGGCAGAGAAGGGTGTCTGCCTGGGGATACGTTGCACCCCAGCGAGATCTCAGCCACACAGAGAGCTTCAGGGACTGGAAAACAGCCCCAGAGACTGGTGAAGAACCCCAGGGACCCTCACGGTTGGTTAAAACACCCCCCCAGGTAGCGGCAGGTTCACTCTCACAGCTGTCTTCTAGCTGAGCAACCCTTCTGGGTTTCAAGCTTTTGAAGGGAAATGTTGCATCTCACAGAGGCTGCCATTGCAGGGGACTCTAAGAACAGCAGATGAGTCTTTAGCACCCGCAGCTTCAGCGCTCTGGGGACAGCAAGGCCACCCGTGCTGCTTACTGCTGGAGATGTCCCATCCACCACCACCCTCCCCCAGTTCCTCCTGGCCCCTTTCGGCAGCCTTGGGCACCCGTGTGGCCCCTGAACATCCCGCGGGTGGGGGTGCCAAGGTGGCTTCAGGACACTGCCACCTCCTCCCTGCTCTTTGCCCTCTCCGAATACTGCCAAACGAGCTCATTTAGGGCTCCTTTTGCTGGTCCCAGGGGGGCTGGGAACGGGCAGAAAGCCCCCATGCGCCGCAGAGGTGGAGCAGGGCTGCCTGGTTGGGCATCAGAGCCCTTTGGTGCCCACGGTAGCCCCCAGTACAGCCAGAGCCTGGTGCTGGTAGCCATCTCTGCGCCCAGGGGTGGCCAGCGATGCTCGGTGGTGCAGGAGATGGGTACCAGGCTGGGAGCCTTTCCGCCTTGTTGCTACAGAGATAGACGGAGGCGTGAATGCAGTAATTGAGGCTGAGCCAGGGATGGAGCTAAGTTGTTTTATATCAATAAAGAGCGCCTTGTCCCCAGCGACGTCGCTGGAGGGGGACGGAGAAGTTACTGTGACTAAGTGATCTTGTGCCCAAAAGCATTTGGGCACTGCAGCTCCCGCAATCAAATTATATTTCTTATCTCAAGGGCAAAATTGTGCGCAGGGAGAGCTTGAGAAAGTAGCTTGTCGTAGCACATTACAGCTCGGTGGTTTACTGTGATTCTCCTCCTCTGTGATCATTATTTTTCCATGAAGACCACGAAGACAGTAGCTTGAGGCTCAAGAGGAGGCTCCAAGAGGGAACATGGGCAGAGCCTGAGCCCCAGGCTTTGGAAAGCGTCGAAGAAGGTTCCTGGGCTGGAGCAGGGACTTTCTGGAAGGTCCTGGAGTGCCTTTGGAGCCCCAGTGTAGCTTTGCTCACCAAAAGTCAACATAGAGGCTGTTGCTGTGATTTGTCTGGAGATGCCCACGGCTCTGCTGCCCATGGCCGAGCAGTTATGACTGTCTGTCTCTGCCCTTCACAGGAATTATATTTTAAGCTATATCTATGGGGGTTTACAGCTTTTCTCCAGTTGTGGTGGTCTAAACCACCATGTCCTGCTCAGCGATGGCTTGGGTGGGGAGCTTTGGGGCTCACGGTCACGCGGTTGCTCAAGACCAGCTGAAAATTCCCAATTTGTGGGGCCAGTGGTGCGGGGCGAGTCCTGGCTGCTGGAGGATGCTCCAGTGTCGGAGCTGGAACCACGGCTCTGCCCCGGGTTACAGGCAGGACTCTGGAGGTGGCTGTCGGGAGCCCTTCCCAGAGATGTTCCATGTCTACCTCTGGAAGGGCAGGGGCTCTAACTGGTGGAAAACCGGTTTCTTTCATACTGACCGGCTGCTGAGCTGGTTTTCTCCATTCCCTGCTGCTGCCTTATTGGTAATAATGACAAACACACACGTGTGTGTGTGTGTGTGTGTGTGTGTACGTATAACTTCAGCGTATTGATTTTTGGGGCCATGGCTTCTCAGCTGCTGAAGAAGATAATTCACTGCTTTATTACGATCCTCAGAGTTTAGACTTATCCCTCTAAACAGAGAGGGAACTGGTAGTTAATTAGGCTTTTGTTCCAAGCAGCAGCACAGGGAAGGGACCGTCTGCTGCAGCGCTTCTCCTCGGGGACGAGGGCTCCGTGGGGCCGGTGAATGTCACTTTTCTATCCACGGGGTGACGAATCCTTCATGCCACGGTGCTGGCAGGAGCTGAGAGCAGCAGCTCCACAGGTGCCATCACTTCCCCTGCGGGTGCAATCACCCTGCCCACCCCAGCACCCTCCCAGGCCGGGCAGATGGGATACTGCTTTTCCCCATCTCTGGGCAATCCCTCTCCCTCATGGACTCGGGATGAGGTTGGAGGGAGATATGGGGGTTACCATCTCCTCCCCGGTCCCTTCTCCCCACCGATGAACCCTCACCCCTAAGATTTACAAAATTAAAGTATCATGCCCTGCCTTTTCCTGGCCTTTTCCTGCTGGGATGCTGCTGCTTAGCATGACCTGGTGTTCGCAGGATGCCTAGAAAGATCTCAGCACCATCATAGAACCATAGATTCACTATCACCTAGGTGGGAAGGGACCTTTGAGATCATCGAGTGTGTGTGTGGGTCCTGCCCCACAGCAAAATTCACCCCACGCTGGAACCCTCATAGACCCCTGTTCTTTATTCCCCAGGATGGGATGCTCTGTTTTCCTCCCAACTTCTCGGGAAGGCAGAGCCAGCTCCTGGCACGGGGGAGGCAGGGATTTGGCTGCTCGGTTGACCACTTCACGTTGTGTGTTTACGCTCCTTGGGAAGGTTTCCAGCCCCATCCCGCTGAGCTGGGCTCAGAGCAAAGGGCTCTGCCTCCCCGCTGCTGGCTGGAGTGGTGCTCTCCAGAGCAGAGAGTGGGAAACAACAGGTTTTTAAGGTGGTTTTAGGGCTCAGACAGGGATGGAGGGGCTCCTGTCAGAGGAGCAGGAGCTGGGAATGGAGGGAGCAGGCAGGAGCCAAGGAGATGGGGGGTGGTAGGGCGCCCACAGCCCCTTCATTAGCCTGCTGCTTCCCTCCTCTCCCAAAGGCTGGGTTGAGAAAACCGAGTGGTTCTGCGGAGAAGGCCAGATGCACCAAAAAACTCCTGACTACACCTAAAATGACAAGGCCTGAGGCAGCCCAGCTGGAGTTCGGTGTCTTTCCAGCCCAGGGGCTCTGCGTGGTCACGTCCATAAGGTCCCTATGGGATGGGCTTTGGGAAGTGATGTCTTTGCCCAGGTGTTGGGCTGCCTGTACTGGTCTGCACTGGGAGTGCAGACCTAAGGCTTGGAACGTGGCTTGCTCAGCGCTGGCTGCTGCTTCTGAGCCGCCCTTTCTGCAGATCCTGTCTGTCTGTCCATCTGCCTCAGCCCTGCCCAGACCCGCTGTGGCACTGACTTCTCCTTCCCTCTCCCCTGCCCAGGAAAAGCTGGGGTGAACACAAAAATCCTGGATGTATTTACAAAACCCTGAAGGATTGGATTTTTCTTCTGGCTTCTCCTTGGAAAAAAAAAAAAAAAAAAAAAAAAGTGCTGTTTCATGGGGAGAAAAGTGCTGTTTTGTGGAAAATTTCCAGCTGTCTGTTGTCTCGGAGCTCGCCCGGGGCTGATGCCGTTGCATCCCAGGGCTCTGCTGACCGGAGCCACCCTTGGGGGAGAAGGAAGCGGTGTGAGGGATCCCTATGGAAATGGGAGTTATAGCACCACAGCGTGGGAAAACACCGGGATTCTGCACGAGCAGAGGAGCCTGCAATTAGTTTATTAAAAAAAAAAAGGGGGTGTTTGGGTGCTGGGAAGGTGCTGTGGTGATTGCATGGACCTCCTGGAGCAGATGGTGGAGCCATGCCGGGCTGTGGGGTTTGGAAGAATATTTCTCACCTGGGAAGGGAGCGGGATGGAGAGAGGGGCTGGGGGAATGCTGGGGGGGGGGAGAGCATCCATCCACGGGGAAGGCAGAGGGGGCAGCTTCCCCCCGATGTCACCCTACTGCTTTATGGTGCCCACGGTGGCATTGAGTGTGGGGAGGGACAGCCAGCGTGGCATGACGTGGTGTGTGGGGGGGTCTGTTCACATCACAGCCTCCCACCGCAAGAAAACAGCCTGGTCCTGTCCTGGAGCCTGTCCACACCGAGGACAACGCTCTCCTTCCAGCTCTCTGCAATTTTGGGTGTACCCCATGGAGGGGGGGGGATGCATCCCCTCCCTCACCGCTGGTGGGATTCACCCACCCTTGAGTCGGGGGCTGGAAATGGGGGGTCTCCAGGCTCCGTGAACATTCAAATCCTTTCATCCTGAGGAGATGGGAGGCTTTTTGTGCCCATCAGGAGCCGGGAACCCCTCTGCTGAGCTCAGCAGCTGCTTCTCCTGCCTCAGCTCCCACGGCCCCGTCTTTGTCTTCCCAAGGACACCTCTGGGTCCCCCCCAGCCCACCCCACCCTGGGCCTTTCGGCAGCACCCAGGGTTGCCTGGGGACATGGGGAAGCCATGTCGTGGGCCGGGACTGTGACCCCCCCAAGGAAGAAAGCCAGGTGATGGAGGGCAAAACCTTAGCAGAGCCAGATTCCCCCCCCCCCCTTTTTCCCCCCCAAAAGCGGGTCTTGCCCTGCTCCCCGCATCCCCCCCGAATAGCAAACAGCACCCGCGGGGGCTGCACAAGTGCTCTGATACCCCCCCCCCCCCACTTTTCCCACCACCTCCATCTCTCGAAGTCACCACACATCCTGGGGGGAGGGTGTGTGTCACAGCAAGGGGGGCCACCAGCAAAGGGGGGGTGACAAGCCCTCCTCATCCTCCCCACAAAAATGCCTCTCCCCCCCCCATTCCCGGGTGGAGCAGCCCCCCCAGGGAATACCTCCCCCCCCCCCCCGGGCACCCCCGCTCCGCAGCCGCTAGATGGCACGCCGCGCCCGGCGCAGCCTCCGCGGGGCGGTGCGGGGCGGTGCGGGGCGGAGCTGCCTCCGCGGGGGCTGCGCGGAGCGGAGCGGGGCGCGGTGCGGTACGGTGAGGTGAGGTGAGGTGAGGTGCGGGGCTCCGCGGTAGCGGAGCTGGCCCGGCGATGGGCTCGGCCGGCAGCGGGTAGGGGTAGGGGCGGGGAGGCGCTCCGCACCCCCCTCCGCGCCCCGCCATGCGCCCCCGCGGAGCCCCGCACTCCTCCTCCCGCTGAGCCCCGGCGGAGGGGTGGGTTTTTGTTGTTTTTTGGGTTTTTTTTGGGGGGGTGGGGGGGGTGTCTGCGGGGGACGCCCCCTCCCCGCGCCCCGCAACTTTGAACGATGATCACAGTCAACGCGGATGGGAAGATAATGGTCAGAAGATGCCTCGTCACCTTGAGACCCTTTAGGTAAAGTTGTTATTTTCTCGTCCTTCTTATTTTCTCGTCTCTCCCCCCCCCCCCCCCCCCCCCCCCCGCCTCGCCGGGGTGGGAAGCGGTTGTCGGAGGGCATTTTGTGGGCGGGGGGGTGGTTTGCCGTGGGGCTGGAGGTGGGGGGGGGGTCGAGCCCAGATGAGGATGTCGGGGATCCAGGCAAGTTTGCCCACAGGTCAGCGAGCTGGTCCCGCAGCGCTCGCTCCCTGCTGGCTCCCAGTTCCCTCGTCACACCGGTATCTTTTTTTGGGGGGGATTAATTACAGGGCTTTTTGCCACTGTCTTTTTTAATACCTTTCTCGGAGATGTTGGTACTCGGTGGTGGAGGGGAATCGTTTCCTCTGGTTTAAATCCCCTCAGGCTGATTTTGAAACCCACCCCGCAGTAGCAGCAGGGCTGGGGTTGATAGCCCAGTTTGGAACCCTCTGGCTCCGGCACACTAGTGCCCACCTTAATGCTTTTTCCCCCTTGTTGTAACTCTCCCCCATTTTTTGCCTCCATGCATTCCTTTCCCCGCTCCAGTCCTTGCTCTTCAGCTTCCTTATTTCACCGGAGATGCTCTTTGGCTGTTTCTAGGCTTGAGACACACGGGAGATGCTGGGAATTGCTTGGGTTTTCTATGGGGAGAGGGACTGGTAACCCACAGAGGGAGAAAGTGCTGAGGGGCGAAGCACAGGGTGAGCCCAGCCTGGTGGTTGCCAGCCCCCCCTACTGCCTTTGGGGGTCAGGCCTCACCTGGGATCACTGGAGGGATCTTCTTGCTGCCTTTTTGCTGCGCCCAAACCACTTGCCCGGAGCTGGGAAGGAGGACGGGGCTGTTCTTGCTCCGTTTGCTCGTGCTGAGGTTTGGAGATGTTGGCTGCCTCTCCCCGGGAGTCGTCTGGCTCTGCGCCTCCCTGGAGGGATTCTGCCAGCTGGATCCCACACCGGTGCCCTGGGGCTGGGGGACTTGGCCAAGGTGGTGTTGGAAAGCGGTGGCAGAGCAGGGGCACAAAGGGTCCCCACGGCTTGGGCTTGATCCTGGGACGGGGTGGGGAACGGCTGTGAGAGAGGTGGGAAGGACACGTGCACCCCGGGGTGCTCGTTGCTTGGCTGTTTGCTCTTTTAAGCGGGTTTGAAGTCTGTAGTGAGGAAGTGAGAGGTGTGAGCATCGCTCTCCCCAGTGCCCTGGGCATCGCTCCTGGGAAAGGGAGAGCCCATCTTCAGGAGTGACCTGGGATCAGGCTGGGGGAGCGCAGGGAGGGAGGCACAGGGTGGTCACAAAGTCCTGTTGGAGGTGAAGATGTGTGTGGGCAAGGGCTTTGTGATGGCAGGAGAGCACCAGGCTGGAGGGTCCCTGGTGTCCAGAGCAGAGCTCCACCACGGTCCTGTCTGTGTGCCCTGGGCTGGCTTTTACGCTCAAACCAGTGCAGACCAGTACGAGTGCCACTGTAACCAGAAGGGTTACCCTGTTGTTAACTGGTCAGGCTTTGCCTGTGCAAGAGGAGAAATTCCCAAGACCCTTTCCTAGCTCTCCCACAGTGTCTAGCTCAGTGTCTCTTCCACATTGGTGTCCTGCTGAGCCTGACCCCCTCTATGTCACAGTCCTGTGTCACCTTGTCCCCAGCCCAGCCTGGGTAAGCACCGGCACTGCCCCTCTCCAGCTGTAACCCGGTGTAAATCAGCGCTGCTCCCCTAAAACCATCACCCCTGGGAGTCAGGGATGACCTGCAGGAGCAGAGGAAGATACTGGCATTCAGGATGGGTCCTGTAGATCAGGTGCTGTTTGCTGGCTGGGCAAAGCCTCGCTGCTCTGCAGAAGCCCGTGGTGTGATCCCTCACCTGGGGTAGACTCCTGGCAGCGGTGGCATCAGTGAATGGGAAACCTTACCCTTTGCACCAAAACATTTAATTAATCATGCTCCAGGCATGTTTAGCAAAGCAACGCAAAGCCCTGAGCTGTGAAAGTGGGAAGGGGAGGGGAGAGCAAATCAGTGTTTGTAGAAAGGTCCAAGGATGGCTCTGACTTCATCCCAGCCCCAAAAGGTGTTTCACTTGTGGCAGTGCTGGATTCGGGCAAGAATTCACCCAGCTCTTGGTTTTGCAGAACATGGGGAGTTCAGCCAAGTCTGTCAGCTCGAAAGCAAAGCCAGGCTTTTCGTGTGTCTGTGACATCAGCCAGTAGGAGAATTCACTGTGGTCCCCTTCGTGGGGGAAGGTGTCTGTGGCTGAGCATCATTTTGACAGTGCTGGGCTCCGAGCGAAACAAGGTTTGCTGGAGAAGGAGCATCTTTTATTAGCCCGGCTGCTGCCAACAGAAATTGTGGCTCAGCTTTTGGGTTCGAGAGACTTTGGTGTTGAAAACTCGTTTAATAAAAGATATTACTTTTCCTTGTAGCCCTTGGGGTCCCCGCGCACCTGCGTAATGTTCTCCCCGTAGGTCCCAGCTGGGTGATACTGACAGTCCTGGTGTCACAGCCCCGTCCCGCTGGGTGCTGCTGGCCTTCTTTCCCCCATCGCCCCCCAGCTCGTGGCTCAGACCCTCCTGGCCACATCCAGGTTCCAGTTGCACGGGCCAAAATCCGAAATGGCTGTGATGTCACTTCCAATTTTCACTAAACACTCGGAGAATTTGGCTTCCTTCTCTTTCGGGCACCAAGCCAGAACCCGGAGTTGCGAATAGTTTAGTATGGGGAGGACGTGGAAAGGGAGTTGGCACCAGAACCCCGTGCCCAGGTGATGAATTAAACGTGATGTGTGATGACAGGCAAAGCCAGCGTGCAGGGTAGACGTTATTTGGTCATTGGAGCTCTGTGGTCTTCAGGGAGTTCGACTTGATTTTGGGAGCAGTGCATGCGATGGGGCAATTTGGAAGATCTGGGCTCTAGGATGTTTTACCTACTGCCTGGTATTTGTTTTCTGCATAAGGAGTTTCTGCTCAGTGAAGGATGGACCAGGCATTTTTATCCACCTGGATAAGACCAGCACAAAGTGAAAGAGATGGGTCCTCAGGCTGAGAGCCCATCCCTGCCACCTCGCTGCTCCCTGGAGTGCCACTGCTGGGCTGGGTCTGCTTCTCTCCTAAGTGCACCAATTCCGGTTTGGCTCCGATCCCTCTTTTTTTTTTTTTTTTTTAAGGGAAGAACGTCCTGCATCTCCCTTACTCTGTAATCCAGTCAAAACCAAAAAGATCGTGGCTCCTAATGAGATACTAGAGCACACATCGTGTTGGAATCTCTTTCTTTCCTTCCTCTTTTTCTGTCTTCTTGGTGTTTCACTCCTTGCCAGAGTGTAATTATGAAGATTAAAATGTGTAAACAAGGTCTTGCATAATGATGAAGATATTGTCAACAGGAGGGGTGAGAACGAAGAGCAGGATCAGCTCTGATTATTTAATCAGGTGATGCTTCGTTAAAAAGTCCCTTGGGGGAGGACGTAGCTGGCAGCAGGAAAGGGCCTTTGGGTGGGTTTTGTACCATTATCTGTTCCCAGGGAGGACCCTTGGCTGTGGGGCACAGCTGGGTTTGACCTTCTCCTCCAGCTTGTCCCTTCTCCGCTGTGCTGTTGTCCTCTCCTCCCAAGGAGGTGCCATGGCAGACAGCTTTCCCCCTCTCCTGCTCTAAGGAGGAATTCATCCCTCTGAGGCTGAGTTGGGTGCTGCCATCCCCAACCTTGTCTTCCTGAGAGCATCTTCCAGACCCAGCACTGTGCTGCATGGCTGGACACAGGGTGTGATAATGGGAATGGACTGATGTCCCCAAAGCAGCCCTTCCCCGAGCAATTTATGGGACACCACGTTGCTCTGCAGCATCAGGGATGCTCTGCTGCCTCCACAATCACGTCCCTACTGGAGCTGGGCCACGAACCTCTGGAAACCCTTCTCCAAGGTCTGCTTTGGGAGAGGAGCTGAGGTCCATAGTCATCTCCACACCCAAACACGGCAGCTTGATGGTTCATCTGCTGGGGAGGGGATGGCTGTGTTCTGCTTGTAGGGCACGTTGGCTGTGCCTATGGACAGGTCTTCAGGGACAGGAGCCTGGATTAGCTGAGTGCACGGTGCGTTTTATAGCTTGTTTAAACTGCTCTCCACCCCGCAGGGCAGGCTTATTCCGAAATAAAAGGGGCTCGAGCTGCTTCACTCCTGGAGCATCTGCGCAGGGATGGCAGGCAGTTTTATGGATGCTCTTGAGTGTCCCCTCTCCCAGGTGGCCCAGCTCTCCTGGAGCCTGGCTGTGGGTCTCCAGAGGGGTCAGTGAGTGTTTGCACTGGGTTGAGTGTGCTGCTCACAGAGCTCGTTAATGCTAATGAGCACATGGTGTTGCTTTTTCTCTTATTAGGAGAGGGGTGAGAAGGGGATGGGGAGCTGCAGGGTGCTGCTTGTCCAAAGCCAGAGCCAGGTGACACTGATCTGCTGGGATCCAGCTGGGGAGGGGGCCGGGCTGACGAGTGGGATGGATGGGGATTAGATGCCAGTCTGGTGTGGGCAGGGGTGGTACTCCTCGGAGCAGGCAGAGGAAAGAAACCCTTTGCTCTTGAGCTGCCTAATGCTGAGAGGAAAGCTGTCCTGGGTCCATCAGCTGTGTGAGGGCATCATCAGAGCTGGTGGGATGGAGGTAGGGAGCCCGTGGGGTCCCGTGAAGGCACCGTGTCTTGCTTAGGAACCTCTCCAGGCAGGGGAAGCCTGGCCATGCCGTGCTGGGGCAGTAGGGACCTGCCCTGGGAGCTCCTCCAGCAGATCTCCCTGAGGAAGCCCAGTCCTTCTTGAGCTGCTTGACGCTGTACTTCAGCTCTCCACAACATCTCCTGTAGCTAATGGGTGCTTTGAAGCAAGTTGCTTTATTTGCCAGCCTTTTCCAGCAACAGATAATTGCGAAGCTGGCGCGGCGTAGCCCAGTCTTAGCGGCTGGCTCCTAATCCCCTGCCTTTTAACTACACAATTCGGGTTCGACGGAGGGCTGCGGCGTTCCTTTTGCATGCCTTTCTCTGGGAAAACCTGGTTTCTGGTTTGGGTGGCTGCGCCCTGTTTCTGTG
>JAOTQQ010000003.1:28837810-28852717 GCA_026546715.1 Gallinago undulata | reverse complement strand
AGGCACTGGAACAGCCTGCCCAGGGAGGTGGTGGAGTCACCATCCCTGGAGGTATTTAAGAAACGTGTAGACATGACTCTTCAGGGAGTGCTCTAGTGCCCAAGATTATTGGTGTATGGGTGGGTGTGATGTGGTGGGGTGTTGTTGGGTTTCTTTTCTCTTTGTGGTTGGACTCGATGATCCCAGAGGTCCCTTCCAACCATGATGATTCTGCGATTCCTTCTGCTCCAGCAGCATCCCCGGCTGGGTTGGGTACCGCGGCCACGTGTTTCTCGCAGAAGATGCAGCAAGGTCAAGCTGGGATTTGCTAACCCTCAGAGTAGGTCACCCTGCTGGAAGGAGAGGTGGAGGAGGAGAAGAAGGTCTGTGTGCCTGGTTCTGACCCACTCTGCATGCAGCTTATCACCAGGGAGGACAGTAGAGGATATATTTGATATATATTTGATATATTTGTCCTCCTGTCCCGGTTCCCTCTCTCTTGGGAAAGATGATTTCTGGACCCATTGGCAAACTCGGGGCACTGCCACTTGTGATAGATCCCAATCTGCTCCTTGATTACTCCTCCTCGGCCAGAGCACACCCTTCTTCCCAGGGGAGCTTGAGTTGGTTAAAAAAAAGACCCAAAAGTGGCTTTGTGTGGCTTTTGACAGCCCCTTTTCTTACCTGGGAGCCAGAACTTGGGCTGCTGCCTCCCCACGACGTGACATGCAGACGTGTGTTTTGCAGCTCCAGGGATGCTCCCGTTCCTTTTGCTTTCAAGAAGTCACACACGACTTAAAAATTTATATCTTGCTGCCTTTAATGCTCGGTGAAGGCGACAGGAGAACGAGGTGCAAAGACTCGTGTAACCAAGTGATGGTGATGGAGGGGGGGGCACAGGCAGAGGGAGGGAGCTGGGCAAACTTAGCTCTAATTATTCCAAATTTTTTCCCCCCGAATGAGTTAGAACCCTCTCCTTGTGTTACGCTGTGCTGTTGTCTGCTGAGCAGCTCTGGGTAACTGTCTGCAGGCAGCGCCCGGGGCGCTTGTCCAGGAGGAGGGATGAGGCTGTTCTCACCATCTCAATCCAGAATTTACTTAAAAAAAACCCTCTCCAAAGGCAGTGGGAGGCTCCCCTCTCCCATCCCCTCTTCCCACCGTGGCGGCGGGGCCGTTAGCCACAGCGTGTCCCCGTGGAGAGGGTTTGGGTAGGTGGGTGTGTGTCACCTCCCTGGCACCAGCTGGGACATGCAGATCCTGCCTGTCCCCAATTAATTAATTGGGTTGAATTAATTAATTGAGACTCAAACCCTTAATTCTCAGGGTTTGAGTCTCCTGGTGCCTGTGGTCGATGGAAGGGTGCTGGCCAGGGGATGGAAGGGTGGAAGGGTGCCGGACAGGAGGAGCGTGCTGGGCAGCTCTTGGATGCCTGGGGCTTGTTTCCAGCCTCCCTGTGTCTGTCCCACCCGAAGCTGCTCCAAGCAGTTCCAGGGGCCGGAGCAGCCAGTGGGTGCTGCAAGAAGTTAGTGCCAAGCTGAGCTGGTCGGTGCTGGGACCCATCTTCTTGGCAAGGAGCCGTGCTGAGGAAGGTGGGTTTTTTGCTGCCTTCTCCCCCAGAAGAAGGTTGGGGTGGTGGGTCCATCCCTCCGGCTGGACCAGAGATGCTGTGCTCTGGTGGTTCCTGCTGCTCGGGACCATCCTCTGGCTGCCTCGTTGTCCGAGCATCCGTGGGGAGGAGGAGGTCGAAGGGGATGCCAAAGCAAGGCAGAGCCCAGGTGCAGGGTGAGGGCTTTCTGCTCAAACCCTGCCTTCCCCCTCGCCCAGACACAATCCCTGCCAGATGCTCGGGGGCTCCAGGGGCTCTTTTAAGTGGATAACGCCACACACGGCAGCGATAACAACTTACTCTGCTCCTCCCATTGGGTATGGGGAGGCTTCTTTAATTATGGGTTAAAGCAGTGCTCTGTGCTCACCAGTGGCTGCTGGTGATGGCCGTGGGCGCTGTTGAGTGTGACACCGGGTGTCAGCTCCCTGCCATGTAGCATCCCTGGGTGTTGGTCCTGCCGTCGCGCCCCCATGGACAACCCAGGGGTGTCCTTAATTTGCACCTTTTTGGAGCAGAACAGTGCTTTGCCTGGGTGGAGGGAGTGGGGGGGGTTTGATTAAAAGGGTGGCCTCTCCTGTGTCTGCTTCTTCTGGTGTCCCTGTGGGCACCTCGGAGTCCCGCAGCCCCCGTCGGGCTGGTGAACGTGCACCACGTTCCTCTCTCCAGCCCACGCTTGGGAAGGGAGTTTAAAGTGGACGTGTAAAACTTTACTGCTCTTAAAATTGCTTAAATTGCTGCTGCAGGCAGGGGAGCGAGCGCTGTTAAAATAAGGAAAATAAAGGCATCCGTGGAGGGCTCCAGGTGACGCCGGGGGTCAGTGCCCGCTTCTGCGGGGGGGTGCTGGAGGGGTGAAATGTAGATTGGTGCTTACAGAAGGGTAAGAGGTGGTGCAGGGGGTGCTGTGGCAGTGACTGATGCTCTATCCACCCTGGGAACACGTCTCTTACCAAAGAAGTGCCCGTGTGATACAGCTGCTGCTCGGAATCGGATGCCTGCAGGCTTAAAAAGAAAAAAAATAAAAAAAAAATAAAAAAATGACACCACCAAAGTTACTGGAAGGTGGAAGTGTGAATTCATGAGCCTTAAACTGGTGCCAGTGTGGGTGCAGTGGTGTGTGCTGGTCCCTTCCCTGCCACCGCCGAGTGGGAGGAGGGAGCAGCATCATCCCCGCTGGCCCCCGCACTCTGTTATCGCCGTAAGCAGCGACTCCCAGGGAATGATTAAACCAATTAATTGATTTTCTATTGCTCGTAAGGAAGTCAAATGGCATTTCCATCAACGTGTGATGAGCAAACACCCCACCACGGCCAGGAAGAATGTTAATGGCTCTTTATGCTTTTATTACCCCTTCTCACTCCTCAATCAGAATTCATCCTGAGCCTGGGAGGCAGCAGGTACTTCAGAAAATAAAACTAGCACAGTGGGAACCATAGCAGCCTCTGTAAAAGCTTGTTTTTCCCACTGATTTATTTGTTTCTCTGGCCTAAATGAGAGAGCAGGGCTCGGTTCAGCTCGGGCAGAGATTAGCTGAGGCTGGTCCCATGGCTCTGCCAATGCCCCCCGGCTCCCGCGGGCTCTGCTTTGGGCTCCTGCCCCGTTCTGCTGCTGCTGGAAGGGTCTGGCCGCCAGGCTCGGCGGAGGCTGATGGGTTTGAAGGAAGGGGATGATTTATTCACCCCTGGAAACCGAGTGGCAGGATGCCCGGCGCTGTTTGGCCAATATTTTTGGCTGAAGGAGAAACGGTAATCATTTTGGAAATGTTAAAATTAGTGAGTTCTGCTGGTTTTCAAACATAGCGTTTTGGGACAGCTGTAAATAAGGCTGTGGGCTGGAGCGCTGGACGTGAGGAGCCGGAGGAGTGATGGTGCTGCTGAGCTTCCCAAAGCCTTCCTCTGGCTGATTTTGGGTTGAATCCTTCCTCTGCCCGAGGGATTTGGGCTGATTTCCTGCGATCCTCGGGGCATGATTTTCCCCAGGTCAGCAAGGGAGGCCATTAGGAGAAGAGCTAGTTGAGTTAACAGCCCACCAATGTCTGAAGGGGCTACAGGAGAGCTGGAGAGGGACTCTTTGTCAGGGAGGGCAGTGACAGGACAAGGGGTAATGGGTTTAAATTGGAAGAGGGGAGATTTAGATTAGATATTAGGAAGAAATTCTTTCCTGTGAGGGTGGTGAGATACTGGAACAGGTTGCCCAGAGAAGCTGTGGCTGCCCCATCCCTGGAGGGGTTCAAGGCCAGGTTGGACGGAGCTTTCAGCAACCTGGTGTGGTGGGAGGTGTCCCTGCCCAGGGCAGGGGGTTGGAATTTGG
Source organism: Gallinago undulata (assembly GCA_026546715.1). NCBI lineage: Eukaryota > Metazoa > Chordata > Aves > Charadriiformes > Scolopacidae > Gallinago > Gallinago undulata. Next base: position 28,848,825 of record JAOTQQ010000003.1, on the reverse strand, counting down.
ATGATTTTTAAAGTCCCTTCCAACTCTGACCATTCTACGAGTCTATGATTAAGTGCTGGTGCCCTTGGACCAATGTCTTCCTTGAAAAGACCAAGGGTTGGTGATGGGGGGGTTCCTGACTTGTGGGTCCATGGAGCCACTCTGGGGCTGCCCTTCTGCCATGGGGCCGGTGTGTGCTGCTCATTGCCTGGAGCTGGGGGTCCTGGCTGCAAAACTGGGGTGTAGCTTTTGCCCCCAGTGCTGGCAGCATCCAGCCTGGTGCGGGGTCCAGCCGTGCCCCGGGAACTCCAGTGTCCTCTGGGCTGTGCCACCAGCAGCTGCCCTTGAGCCAGCCTTGCGCTGGGAGCACTTGTGTTTTAGGAAGCAATTTAAAATCGATGTTAATCTTGTAGTTTGAAAGCCTCGCCTGCAGTGTGAGGTGTTTGGAGCACTGCAGAACAGCTCAAAACGCAATTTAAAATAGTGCTGGCTGGCAATAGAGGAGCAACTAAAAATACCCTGCTGGTACCTCTTAAAAAAAAAAAAAAAAAAAAAAAGAGTGAAAGGGGAATGGAGAAGGGGGAAAAAGATGGGGTTAAACAAAGGAAATAAATAAAAGCTAAACTGCAGCTTGTGCTGAAGTTGTGGATTTTTTGTCTCCTCTTCCCCAGCTACCTGCCTCCCCCAGCCCAGCTCCTGGGGCTGCCAGGGAGAGGAGGACACGATCAAGCTCATTTTCCCTGGAGGGTGATGGCTTGTGACAGGGCTTGTGGGACCATTCTCATGCTCCAGGGGGTGACTCCAGGTCTCCGGTGTGTGCCTGGCGGGGAAAGGAACAAGAAAAGTTGGGGGGAACAGCCCTGTGCTCTCCCTTTTGGTAACGAAATGCTCCTGTCTGTGAGTGTAAGTGTCTATTTCTATTGCTCGGCTTCCTGCCTTTTCTTATTTATATGGAAATAGGGGGTGAACGTGTGTTAGGGTGGAGGTAGAGAGCTGCAGTCTGCTCTTACAGGCACTTCTTTTTGGGCAGGGGGACAAGGGGAGCTGGTTTGGCTGGAGAAGCATCAGGAGCTCCTTCTGCAGACTCAGCTCACGGTCCTGCAGCTGAAGGGCTGCCCCGAGCGAGGGAGGGAGACCCCAGACCCAGCGGGGTTGGCCATGGGGACACCGGGCTGGCACCCTCCCTCAAGCAGCAAACTGAAGACGGGGCTGGTGGCACCTTGGGTGGAGGCTGAGGTTTCCTCAAGACCTTTCCCTAACCAAGCTCCTCCATGAAACCTAGCGCAGCATCCTGCTGGGGTGCATCACCTGCCCGTGGGACATCACCCTTCTGGGGGGCATCACCCTCCCAGGGGAGGACCTGCTGGGGTGTGGAGCTGCAGAAGGAAAGCAGAGGTATGGCTCATCGCTGATGAAGCCCTTGGCAGCACCGGAGAGCAGAGCCCAGGTCCTTGGCTATCCAGGAGTGGGGTTGGCTCCTGCCAGGCTGGGTGGTGGCACAGGGCTGCCAGCCCCACGGTGCCAGAGCCAGCCGTGCCAGGCACTGCGGGGCCTGATGGACTCTGCCTGCCCCTGGATGCGGTGAGGAGGAGTGGAAACATCCCTCAGGCTGCATGTTTGCCACTGATTGCTTGGCAGCGGATGAAGGGATGGATAAATCCAGGGGGTAGATGATAGCAGGCAGGTGGGACATAATCTACTTTACCAGCCGGTGGCTTAAGGCTGCTTAATTTGGCTGATTACCAGGGAACCGCTTGGTTGCCGGCCATTTCCAGCGGCTCAGCAGCAGATCGATGGTGCAGCTGGAGCCCTACAGAAGCATCCGCTTCCCTGGCAGCCCCCGAGCTGCTCCATGGACTCCTCAGGGTGCAAATTGCTGGTGGTGGTGGTGGTGTGACAGTTCCTCCTTGTGCTTCTTGCATTGGGGCCCTGGCTAAGCAGGTTGGTAGGTTTTTTTTTCTGTATAAATTAAAATAATAAATCTGTAGCAGTTTAATGGTGGAAGTAGGTGGGTTTGCTGGAGGCAACAACTGGCTGGGTGCCCTCCAAGGGTGCAGCCACCCAGCAGGACATCCTGGGAGCAGGTGGCACCTTAGGTGGAGGCTGAGGTTTCCTCAAGACCTTCCTCTAACCAAGCAGGTTTCCCCCAGGATGGATGCCGAAGGGATGGGGATGGGAGGTGGCTGTTGCTGCCACCCTGGTCCTGGGCTTTCTTCTTGGTTGGTGCTGGGTCTCTGGGCTGTGATTTTAATGGATTATCGTGTCAGGGTTAGCTGGAGCTCTTGGGTAGTTGGCTCTTTGGTCTTTTAATCTGCTTGAATCAAAATCAATAGTGAAAGTAAATAGAAGAGTGTGGGAGGAGAGAAGTGAAGGGCTTGTGCTTTGCTCCCCAGGTGCCTGGGTGGGTGCCCTCCGGGAGGATGGGGTCCCCAGGACAGCCCTGGGTATCGCTCACCCGAGGAACTGGGTCCTGCTGCGCCGGGGATCCTCCAGTTTCTTCTCTAAGAAGAAAGCCCACTGTCCTTTCGAGGGGTTTAAGCAGCCTGAAGTTGTCCTTTAAAGGAGAAAAACAACGCAAAGCAAATGATGCTTTAGATTGCAATGAATTCAGCTGGTATTTTCAGTGGACATCAGTAATACCTCACCGTCTCCGAGCAAATTCCCTGCTTGTACTGGAGCGTTGGGCTGCTGCGAGACAGCCAGGCAGGGATGGGACTGATGTCTGAGACGTGGGGGGGGATCAACAACCAATCAACCACGTTATGAACAGTGGAAATACATTGTGGAGTTGCATTTTAAATGTCAGGGGGATGTTTCAGCGCCGTTCACACCCATGTGGGGCCAGGTCTCCCCCGGGAGATGGGCTCTTGGGGCTGCTGGGTCAGGGAGGCTTTTTCTCATGTTGAAAATGGACCAAATTTTTGGTGAATGAGCTCCCTGTAGGCAACCAAAGCAAGATGCCACCTCTGCACCCATGGCCTTGCACCCACTAGGAGGAAAACATGAGGGAGGTGTTGGGCCGAGTGCTGGTGTGCAGCTCCAGCACCGTTTCCCCTATGTGTTTCTCTTTCCCCATCTCCTCACCATGAAGCCAGCGCCGAGCACTGTGACACCCCTCGAGCAGGACGGGGCCGAATGACCCAGGGATGGGGAGCTGTCATCTGGGTCCAGCAGCTACGCAGGGCAAGGAGCTTTGAATCAATCCAAGCAGCTAAAGGGAACATGCCTCCAAAATGCAATTTTTAATTTTTTTTTTAATTTTTTTTTTCTCCAAAGTGTTCCAGCTCCTTTTGAGAACCTCATCCCAAGTGTCCCGCTGCCACACGCAAACCTGTGCGATGGGGTGACATCCCACCTGTTCCCCTCTGGGCTTGTGAGGTGCTGGGTGGAGCTGGCTCCCAGCTTGAGCCGTGGTGGGGAGGATGCTCGGGATCCCCAAACACGATGTCCGAGCACGGAAACTCCATCCCGTGTGCTCCTTCACCCCATGGCACAGCTTGGGCTTCACCGGCGCTGCTCAGCATCATCTCCAGATGATGCCCCTCAGCATCATCTCCACTGGTCCCAGCCCCGTGCCGTGGCCGTGCTGGAGATGCTGTGTGAAACACTGCTTTCCCAGCTGCTCTCCTGCCCCGAGGCACTGGGCATTGAACTTCACTCTCGCAGCAAAACTCACCCCCACGTCCCTCCTTGTTTCCCGTCCCCGGAGGTTTCGGCAGCAGGTAGTGGCAGGGGGTGGGATGCCTGCCCAGGGATGGGTTTGCTCCAAGAAACTATTTTAAAGACAAGCAAATTCTCCAGGGTTTCGACCCATCCAAATGTGAGCAGATTGGCTGTTGACTATTCCCCTGGTTTCATGGGGAAACTATTTCTTCTTCCACTAGACATCACCCTTAGGGGATGCTTTTTTTTATTCTCCCCTGATTTCATCCAATTACTTAGCTGTATGCTCTTCTGAAGCACCATAAATAATTCTCCTCCCTCTGCTGTGTTTACCAGCATGTCTCATGAAATCCAGTAAGATATGATTGATTGCAATCATTATTTCCTAGTGCTGCTATGAAAACCTCTGTCAGGTTCAGTGATTGCCTTTAAAGAGTGGCTGCCACTCAGGAAAACTGTCAAAAACCTGTCATACTTTAGCAAACTCCAATTAATCTGTTGAGCAGTTTTACTGGTGTTTTCTTTCCCATCATTGCTGATTGTTGGGGGTAATTAGAATATTTTTCCTTTGTAATTAGCAGCTTGCTTGTGGTTTGTTTGTGTTTTTTTTTTTTAAAAAAAGAGCATCTTGCAGGAGTATTTTAGCAGGTTTTCACGCTGTCGAGTGGGTTTGGGTTTCTCCTGTGTGCCCGCAGTGCTGTTGGTGAGTCTCGTGGGGAGAAGGGGAGAAGCTGGGGGTACCCGGCCGGGCTCCCCTCCATCCTCCACATCCCCGCCGCTGGCACCCGCTGCCAGGGAGCCCAGCAGCCCTTCGGCGGGGGCCTGGGTCTCTGCTTCAGGTTAACGAATTAATCCTGGCTCTCGCATTTCCAGAAGAGTCACTTCAGCACTTTTCCTCCTTTCTTTCGGTTTTAATGAGGCGCGTTTTCCAAGAGATGTAATAATCATTGCCAAAAAATGTCAAATTGTTCTTGTTATCCTCCTTAAGCTTCTGGAACAACAACAGCAGCAGCAACAAAAAAAAAAAAAAAAGACCAAGAACAGAAAAAGAGAGGTGTTGATGAGGAAAGGCTTCGCCTTCGTCTCCAAGAGCCGGGGAGATGTGCCCCGCGACAGCTCTGCTCTCTGGCAGGGTGCCCGAAAAGATAACCCAGTGAAGGCTGAGGGTGGTTTGGTTTTTTTTTTTTTATTACTATTTTTACTTAGGATTTGAGGTGGGTTTTATTTTATTTCTTTATTGGAGAAGGAATATCTCCGCTCACTGTTGATGGTAAAGCTGCGAGCTTTGCTGTTGAAAAGCATCTTGGAATTGCTCGAAACCAGCTGGGAAATTGGCTGTTGGCAGTGACAGGAGGGGAAATCTCAGCAAAGCCAACGGTAGAGCCAGGGGGGGCCAGGCTGGTGCTGGGCTCTTGGCTGCGGGACCGGGGCTCGTGGCTCTGCTGGCTTCCCTGGGATCCAGGGGGAAATGGTTTCATTCCCCAGTGGAAATATCCTGGTCCCTCCTTAGCAATTTGGGAGCAGAGCTGGGTTATAGGGTGTGGGTCTGCAGTGAGGACTCGGAACAGCATCCTTGGCTGGGTGGGCTGGGCTGTGGGTGCAGTCTCCATCTCCATCTCCTGCTCGAGCATGGGGTGATCCTCGGGGAGCTTTTCTGGGGTGCTGGGGATGTGGCACTGAGCACCCCGGGGTGCCTGCCATGGGCATCATCTCGCTGCTGCCTGCTGGAAGCATGAGCCCTGTGTAGCTCTGTGCCTCAGTTTCCCTTAAGTCTTGGCTTAATCTCCCTTAGTGGGGCTGGAGAAGCTCCTGGGACCCATCCTGAGCCAAGGAAAAGGGCTTTTCCCAGGTCTCCTCCGCAGGGACACGCTCTTTACGTGTCTCTGGGTTTTAATCAGGGGGCAGAGCTGTTTCTCTGCCTGGGCTTTGTGAGCAATTATTTAAATTTCAGGCTTTTGTAATTAAATGAATGCAACCTGGCTACAGACCGGGGTGACAGCCCAGCCCTGGGGGGCAAAGGCAGCAGCGGCTCTCAGGTGTCTCCATTGCCTTCCCAGGCATGATCCTTGCATCTTCCTGGTGGATCAGCATGGCCTGACCCCCTACCCCCTACCCCAAAACAAGCTGGGAGCCAATCCTCAGGCCAGGAGCACCACTCCATCCATGGAAATGGGGTGGTTGTGGTTTAAGTCCTTCAGTGCTTAACCCCGGCTGTAGGGGTTGGATGGGGTCCTTTTCCTGACCTCCAGCCTCACCCACCAGCACAGGAGCCTGCAAGAAGGATGCTCAGTCTCCATCTCACACAAAAGTTCAGGGTCTAAGCTCTGACCTGCTGGCAGTGCTGGGATGTCAGAGCAGGAACAAATCCGGAGCAGAAATCCCTGTTCTGGCAGCAATCAGTCCTGGAAGCTGCCTGGGGTAGGTGGAGGGTGCTGGGGCTGGGAGCCATGAAGACAAGCCCAGCCATGGTGGGGATGTCACTGGAGTGGGCTCAGTCCCACGGTGAAATAACTGATGGGGATTTTCTGTCTTAAGCCCATCTTGGAGCTTTTCTGTTTTTCTTGGCCGTGTCTTTGCCCGGTTTGTTCAGCTGTGTTTGGGGAGGCCCTTGTACAAACTGAGTTCCAGGGTCCAAGTTTCCTCTTCCCCCCTCCCGATAGCATCTTTTAATTGCAAGTTCATTAGCGTTTCTACCATTTAATGAGACAGCCTGTGACTTGGGTCCCATCTGGGGGTTTGGGAGACCTTCCTGGTGGGATGGGCAAAGGTGGCTCCCGTGTTCATGGACACATCCAAGGAGTTCTGGGGCTGTACAGGACCTTGGACACCAACCAACTCAAGCAGAAGCTGCTGACTTCTTGCCACGGGAGTGAGGGTTTGTTTGGGAAAGAGCCCAGTTTCAATCTCCATGAGTGGTGGTGGGTTGCTTTTATTTATTTATTTATTTATTTTGAGGAATTGCTTCTGCTCTCAATTTTTCTTCCCTTTTGTTAGATAGCGTCAGGAAAAAAAAATAATGTACTGCTGATAATCTCAGCCAAGAGTGGAAGACGGCCCTTGGCGACGTCTGGCTGGCCTGGTGTCAGCTTCTCGGGGGGGTTCAGGGTTGGCTTGTACCCTGGTGTCCACATGCCACGTGTCCAACGGTGAGGAGCCACCACCGTGATGCCATACCTGCTGGGGGTGGAGCTCGGTGGGGGGGACATGAGAGCTGAAGCCTCCAGTTTGGCTGTGGTCTCCACGCAACCCCCCTCCCTCAGAGCTGGAGAACCCACCCCTGGCAGCCGGAGCTCCAGTATGGCAGCATCTGGAGCGGGTGCTTTACTGGGGGAGCGGGGAGGGCACTGGGGCTGGCGGTGCCGGGGTGGGGGACGCGGGGGACGCGCCAGCACAGCCACCCTCTGGCTTTGCAGCACGTGGTTTTGCATCTGCTTGGAGATGCAGGAGATGTCCGTCAGTCCCGATGGCCACCCCGGGGTGTCCGGCAGCCTTCCCAGTACCTCCCGCTGCTCCCGAAATTAAATATGTGCTGCCTCTTGAAAAGCACATGTGAGTGGGACGGCGGAGATAAGCCGAACGGGAGAAGTTCAGGGGATTATGCCCTGATTAAGTTATTACTAACGAGAAATGAGCCGTGCTGAGATGAAACAGGAGCTTTATTTTCTGCTCCCTGGCTGTGGGCTCGGGGCTGCCTGTCACTAGATGGCGGATCAAACTGGGAACCCCTCTGTCCCCTGGCGTGTCGGCACGGCAGCGGGTCGGTGCTGTGCAAACCCCTGGGAAGCAGAGCCTTAAACAGGGCTGGGAATTGGGGGCTTTCCCTGCTGGAGGGGGTACGGGGGGAGTGATGGGATGCATCATGCTGGCATTGAGCTGTTTCCAATGCTGGGGCACCCAGCCTGTAGAAGATTTGGGTAAAAAAGGAATTCTACTCCGCAACAGGAAAATCCGGTGCTGCTGGGAGGATGTGTTGGGGGAGGAACACCGATTTTCCCCGTTTCCCGTGCTTTTTTCCTTCAGCTTCTGGCAGGGGCAGGATGCTGGGCTGGGTGGGTCTGGGAGAGTGAAAAAAAATACAAGTGCAAAATGAAAGGCTGCTCGGTTAAGGTTGGAGAATAAAGTTGGTTTGCCACAAGCACTCGGGATGGGCTGGATGGGATGGACAAGTCGGGAATTTATGCCCGGAGAGGCAGGGGGGGATGCTGGATCCAGGGCTGGTGTAAGGGCTGGATATTGGGAGCTGCAGCCCAGCGGGATTCAGGCACAGGCAGGGATCAACCTGGATGGTGGGACAGAGCCAGGGAGGAGGTACCAGGAACAGCGAGATGTTTCCTAAACCACTGAGCCCATCAGTGGGGCTGGGGGTTGCAGGGCTATGGGCATTTTGGGGGGTGAAGCTAGGGGGTGTGTGTATTTTTCTTGGTCCAACACACTGCTCTTTGTGTGCCTGCAGTGATGGGTGCCCTGGAGTCCCGAGGGGTGCTGCGGCGAATGAGCGACATGCTGGAGATGCTGATGAAGAGGATGGACATCCTGGCCAGGCTGGAGAACAGCACTGATTTCCACAAAGGGGATGAAGGGCGATTCCCCCTGGACAGGTCAGTCAGCCGTGCAGACCCCGTGGAGCGGTGCCGGGCTCAAGGGGGGGTTTGCAGGAGCCAAGAAAACCCCCTCGTGGGCTCTGCAGTGTTGTGCTGAGCTGCTGCGTGGGGATGGTGGAGCCCACCAGGGCGTGGGGCTTGGGCAGATCCTTTGCAGTCTTGGTGTTTGCTGTTTCTGGAACCCTTTTCTTTTGGGATTTCTGAGACAGCTGTGGTTTTTTTAGATTTCCTGTAGCCCCTGTGCCAGCTGCGGGCTCTCCACCACCCTGCTGTGGTGGAGCTGGAGGTGGGACTGGCCGATGGCTGGAGCAGTACCCACTGCGTGGGCTGTGCTCCCTCTGCTATTCAACCCCTGAGCGAGCTCCGGGTGGTTTCTTTGTGCCCATATTCCTCAGGTAACTGTGGAAATGATTGTGGTTTGAGATCCAGGGCTGATATGTTCAGCCTTGGAGATGAGCAAGGCTTAAAATGAAATAGGAGCAAACTGTTGGGCACCAAAACGCTCTGCACCACACACTGCATCCATCCCAGCCATCAGCTGGAGAGATGCCATCAGAGCTTCCCTCTCACTAAAGAGACATTTCTCTTTGCTTTGAGATCCTTTAAATGTTTGGGGCCCCATCTGGAGCACTGTGTCCAGTTCTGGGCTCCCTAGTTCAAGAAGGACAGGGAACTGCTGGAGAGGGTACAGCAAAGGGTTACAAAAATGCTGAGGGGCCTGGAGCATCTCTCTTATGAGGAAAGGCTGAGGGACTTGGGGCTTTTCAGTCTGGAGAAGAGAAGGCTGAGGGGGGATCTGATCAACACCCATAAATACTTAAAGGATGGATGTCAAGAGGATGGAGCCAGTCTTTTTTCATTGGTGAGAAATGACAGAGACAGGACAAGAGGAAATGGGCACAAACTTAAATATAAGAAGTTCCACCTAAACATGAGGAGGAACTTCTTTACTTTGAGGGTGGAACGGGCTGCCCAGAGAGGTGGTGGAGTCTCCTTCTCTGGAGACATTCAAAACCCATCTGGACATGTTCCTGTGCAACCTGCTCTGGGTGGACCTACTTTGGCAGGGGGTTGGACTAGATGGTCTCTGGAGGTGTTTTCCAACCCCGTGTGATTCTGTGAATCTGTGATTAATACTAATTTGCCTGTCATGCCAAGGTCTGCAGAAATGACACCTGATGCGACTTGGATGTGGAGGGGCAGGGATGGAAAAGCCACGGGGCAGCACCAACTCTGCTGCAGTGCGGAGAAGATGCCAGCAGTAGATTTTGCTCAGGTGGGGTCACAGGTGACACATGGGCAGCGGGCGGCAGGGAGGTGACATGCAGTGGTCACCCCTGCCCTGTGCTGTGCCACCAGAGCCGGCGATGGCTCCCCCCTGGCATTCCCACCTCTGCCTCCTGCCGCTCAACAGCCGGGGGGGCTCCTCTCCCTCCCTCCCTCCATCTTCATTTCCATTTCTCTCCTTTGCCTTCCTCGTGAGTCTTTTTTGTGCCTATAATGGAAAACAGAGTAAGTGAGCCCGTAATTAAAGGCTGTGCCGTGCCATACTGCCTGCACGCGCGGATGGAAGCTGCACAGCCAGCCTCGGAGCGCGTGGTCTTGCCTTTCAAGTAACACCGTTTCCACCACTGAAAAATATAATTTAGCTGGGTAATGGCAGGTGCTGGGGATTTTGCTGTTAGGAGGCTGGCTGGTACCCAAGCGTGCGAGGAGGACAACAGTAATCCCGGAGAGGAACGGACAGGACTATTACAGCCAGCGACTGATGATTTTCGTGGCCAATCTCCTGTTAAAAGAACCAGTAGTTTCAGGTGATGGTAATTTCTGTGCAGCAGCAGCCAGGAGACAAACTTAAAAGCATTTATGTGAGCTGGCAGCAATCGCTGCGGGCGGGCATCGTGCCTTTCAGGTCTGCTGTGTGGCTGGTGGCTCCGGGGCCATCGCTTGGTGAGACCAGAGAGGATGGGACCTTATGGACCCAGCACATCGAAGCAGCCTGGGGTTTTGTGTGTGTGCTGAGATGGGCTTGAGTGGTTGATGTTATAGAAATTTCATTAGTAGAAAATCAGGGATGACGAGTTTACCACCTTTTGTTCCATATAAATTCCCCCTTAAGTGCATTCGAGTCCCACCACTTGGTCCTGCATTAGAACCGATCTGTGTCATCTCCTTGTTCTCAGCTCGCCTCTGAAAGTCAGGTTTTGGTCATGGGGCAGAGCATCTCCAGATGAAGCAACCGTTGTGGAGGGGTTTCTTGTGGGTGGATTTTTGCTGTGCTGGTCTGTAATGAAGCACTGGCAGCATTTCCAAACACTTGTGAAGTGTTTCCCAAGTGCTCCCCTCCTTCCTGCAGCCCCCGGGTTTGGCTGAGGTCTGTGGTCAGAGGAGGTGTGTTGGAAATGTTACTGCTGTACTGGCTCTCAGCAGGTTTGAGTGGCTCCATCTCCACTGCCAGGTGTGCTCCCTCATCCATAGTGACCTTTCTTGGTGTGTCCCAGTCCCTGTCCTCCTTTGTGAGGCACAGGAGACAGCTGGAATGGTGCAGAACCAGTGCCACCCTGCTCCGAGCGGAGCCTGGGGCTGGGCTGACCCTGCTGCCTTGGATGGATGGATGCTCTCCAGAGCCATGTAGAACATCTTGGTGGGAAGGTCTGGAGCAGGTCTGTGCAGGTCTGGAGCCCTCAAGAGAAGCACATGGACCTGATGGAGTGGGTCCAGAGGAGGGCCACAAAAATGCTCAGGGGGTTGGAGCCCCTCTGCTCCGAGGAC
>JAOTQQ010000003.1:28824834-28837710 GCA_026546715.1 Gallinago undulata | reverse complement strand
CTAGTTGGGGGTGTCCCTGCTGACTGTGGGGGGGTCGGACTAGATGGCCTTTGGAGGTCCCTGCCGGCCCAGATGATTCTATGATTCTATGAATCGAATAGCAGCTGGTGTGAAACCTGGGCTGAGGCCCCATGGAGCTGGGGAGAAGTACGCCGAGGTCCCTGTCCCTTGAGGGGTAAGGCAAAATTAAACGAGCCACAAGTTAAACAAGCTGAGGGGCTGCAGACCCTGAGGACCCCCTGTGCTGAGGGGCCACCAGGCACCACCAACCACACCAGGACTGAGCTGTGTCTCCTGAATCCAGATCAGCCCCACGGCTGCAGAGACGCCCTGATCTTGTTCGTTATTAGGTTGCTGAGACTCCACCAGGGGCTTGTTTCCACTTTCCCTCCCTTTCTCTGTCTCTCTTTGATCACCAGTGACCGACTTGAAGCTGTCAGCGAGAGATAATACAATTAAAGGGTGCTAATTTCAAAGGGATTTTATTCCTTAAATTGTCTCTGGTTAGCACAGCGGCCGCCGTCGTCTCCTTCCCGCCTCGGCAAAGCCACGAGCGTGGGCTGGAAATTCCACCTGCGCAAAAGTGGATTAATTCTTGTTTTGACAAAGTGCTCCCCTGTTTAACGCTGGATCTCTGACAAAATTGGGAGAATTTGGCTTTGCAGAGCCCGAATGAAAGAGGTGGAGGTTTTGGTGAGCTTGATGGAATAGCCCCGTAATTAGTCACTCTCAGCACCCGTGAGCATTGTCCCCCTCCAGCACCACTCCGGGGGAGGGCAGGGGTGGCTTTTCCCCCCTGGAAAGTGCAATGGGGAATTTAAATAAATAGAGTGGAATTAACGATCTGCCTTGGAAAAAACCCCAGGTGCCAGGGCAGGCAGCTTTCCATGGCTGAAAGTTGCTCCAAGATCTTTCTTGTTCCAAGATCTTTCTTGCTCCAAGACCTTTCTTGCTCCATAGGTGCTGCCTGATTGAATACTCTCTAGGTGCCTCTATATGTACCCTCCAGCCCCTTGCAATGCTTTAGATACAACCCAAAGGTTTAGACCCAAAGGTCCAACGTCCTCCTTAGGAGAGCTGCCCAGGGGTTTTGTGGGGTGTCACACCGGGGTGAGGCGACACAGGCTGTGTCCCTGGGCAGTGCTGGATCCCTTCTCCATCCCTCCCTGGGCTTTCCCTCCGCCTGCACCGGGAAGGTAAACGATGGGTTCCCTAACGAGGGCGAGCAGTCTGCCAGTCAGCTGCAGAAAAATCAATGCTGCTGTTAATTGAATGCAACCCTCGTAAATCATCAGAGGGGGAGGAAATTAGAAGTACCTGTGCAAACCTCCTGGAGAGCTATTTACTGGGCAAGGGAAATATTAGTTTGTGGTGGAAGTGTTGGTCCCCCCACTGGAAAGCTCTTGGGAGGAAGGGAGGAGGTTCCGAAGTGGCTGATCCAAACTGGCCCGTAACCTGACAGCGCTGGGGCTCGGAGAAGCCCTTTTCGAGGAGCCGGGTTGCCCCCGGCCTGCCCCGTGCCCACGGGGAGGTGGCAGTGGGGAAGTCTGAGGACCGCAGCTCCAGCATCCCTGGTCGTCCCTCTCCCCCACATAGTGGTTAGCCTGCAAAGGGTGTTATTTGCTAACGACTGATTAATCTTCAAGCTTAATTACTGCCAAGGCTCAGTTAATTTCCACACACTTTAAGTATTTGTTCTTGTAATCATTACATGACTCCATATTCCCCCAGTAATTAAAAGTCTCACAATACGACACTAAATGGGTGATATTCCTGCATCCTGCCAGCCCGGCTCTATTAATTCCTGAATTGTTGCCGTTGATAAGCTGGCTTTAGAGAAAGTGCTGCCAGATGCTGCTGGTTCCCTGCTCTCCAGGTGAGCCCGGAGTGGTGTTTGACCCCTCCATGTGTCCTCTCCCCATCTCCTCGGTGTGCTGGGGGGCTCAGCAAGGTGAGGATGATGGAACGTAGCGTGAAGGCTGTCCAGAGCGAGCCGAGCCCTGAAGCAGCCCACAGGGAAGGTAGGAGCCATCCTGCCACCCAGCCTGGCTTTGCTGGGTTTTTTTTTGCGGAGCAGAGCTCAGCCTGGGAGCAGCATCAGGGATGAGGCTGGTAGGGGAGCCCAGCGACTGGTAGGAGCCTTCCTCCCCGGGGCTCACCTTCCTCACTGGCCCCGCAAGCTGTTTCATCCTGGCAAAATGTTTCTTGCCAGCTCCTGAGGACATCTCCGTCCCGGTCCTGGATACTTTCGGTGTTAGATTAGAGGGGACAGGCACAGCTCAGGGGGTCTGGGAAGAGTCCTCACTCCTGGAATCCCCATCAGGGTCAGGGGAGGAGGTGTGCTGGGAAATTCGTGCCTGGCAGCTGAGATAAATGGCTTTTCCCTCGAAGACACAGCAGGGAGGTGGCTGCGTGCCACCAGCAGGGGGAACAGGGGGGCCAGGGGAGGAGGGTCCATCCCTCTGCCCCCACCTTGCCTGAGGGGCTCTGGGCTCGTTGGGAGGGTGATGGGCATCGCCAACGCAATGGGGCTACGGGCACCCATGTGTGCCCAGGTCACTCGCACCCTCCCCTCTTGTTCCCAGGCTTGTGCCCCCCCCCAGCACCTTCAGCTCAATTTCCTGAACCTAATTCTGCCACAGGCTCTGCTTTCTGTTTATTTTGTGCTTTTCCAGCCTGAAACTTTGATACGCCGGGGGGCTGCTTTGATGCAGGGCTTTGCAAATGAGGCTTCTCGATGCATTTACCACGTGGAGGCAAAGTGCTGTTGGTGGCAGCTTTGTGCCGTGGCTGTGTGGTCTCAGGTGGCTTGTACACGGAAAGCCCCCGGTGCTCCGGGGCGAGCAGAGCCCAGGGCTTCCCCTGGCTGGGGGGGGGAAACTGGTGATGGTGCTGTGGGATGGGGAGCAGCATGGCACTGGGGTGCCTTCTTTGCCCAGGCTGTGATTTACCCTCCAAGGAAAATCAGATCCCACTAATCCTCCGTCGGATGGCCCTGATCTGGGGGCAGCTGGGAGCGAGTAGCTGGGAGGGAATGGGCACGATGGAGAGGGGCATCCGGGGAGGCTGCAGTGCTGATGGTGGGCACACAGGCTGCCAGAATAACCCAAAATGAAGGGGAGTGTGCCTACGAAACGCCCAGCTGGCAAGGAATACAAGGCTGAAGGCTGGACAGAAGCACGGGCTTGGGAGAGCATCCTGTCCAGGGGATCCCCTGCCATGGTCAAAACTGGGTATTTTTGGTCTGATTTTTTGGCAGGTCCCCCTTAGTGGAGACTGCCGAGGCTGGCAAGGTCTCTGTGTCTCACCAAAGGTGGTTTTTCACAGCTGGCATCAGGCTACGCAAGCACATAGGCAAATAGGTCTGATTTATGCCCCAGTCAAGGGAAGATGAGCATGTATCAGTGAGCGATCCCATAATCTGCCTGTCCGTGACCCTTTGTGTCCACATAAATAAAACATAAAAAATAAGTATGGCTGGGCTCGGGGCTGCCCTGGGAGTCAGGGGGGAAGCGAAGGTTCGGGCTTGTGGTTTCGGCTTCATGTTCTGCTTGGGAAAGAGCTCACAGCACTTTATGGCATTCATAAAATATTTTAATCTTCTTTATACTTCGCTGGCCTGTAATGGTGAGATACTGGCTTTGATTGAGAAGTTGGTTTTCATCATTTTTTAAATGAAATTTTTTGCCAGCGTGCTAAAATGGCAGCATCCTCCCTGGGCTTTGGGTCTGATCCTCTAAAGGCATTGGTGTGAGAAACGTTGCCCACAGTGAGCTGAAATGAAAATAAATGGAAGTACTTCAGTGAGTAAGATGCTCCGGTATTTATTATGAGATTTATTTTGTAGCTTGGAGGAGTTCAGGCAGGGCCCTGCCCGTGCATCATCTGATATTTGGTTTGGATGAGCTCCCGAGGGATGTTCCTGTCCCAAAACGTGTCCCCTGGGATATTTGCTCAGGGTGAATTCCCAACGAGTACAAACACAGCCAGAGTGGACTTGGGTCTTTATTCAGGTGCTCATGGAGGGGAGATCGAGCTGTTTGTCTCAGCCCCGAGGTGTAATGGAAAAGATCGCAGCATAAGGAGATACCAGAAATTGCATCGGGAGCAGCACATGCTGTTGTGGAATTTTAAGAATATTTTTATTTATTTTTAAATTTTTATCCCATTGACTGGCTGGAGCTGCCCGTGAAGCGTAAACCCACTTCTGGGTTGTGTATGGGTCTTCTGATAGGTGGTTCTGGAGGCGGTTGCAGCATCTCCGGGTTGTGTGGACCTTCTGATAGGTGGTTCTGGAGAAGGTTGCAGCATCCCTGTCCTTGTGTGATGCCAGGAAAGGCAGCGAGGAGCTGAGCCCACGCCGGGGGCAGCAAATCAGCGAGTCCCCCCCATCAGGCCCTGCCTTCCACCAGCACTTCTTTGCCCCCCCTGATGCTGCTCTATTTTTCTCCCAAGCTCGTATCAACCGGGGCTTTGGGCTTTTGCTCTGCTCCCTGGGGGTGTGAGCCTTTCCCAAGCGGAGCAGGGAATGGGACCCCCCATCTTGGCACCCCACGTGCTGCCCCTACACTGCACGGACGCCCAGCTCAAACCAAGCCAAGGTTGTTTATCCAAGCTTAGGCTCATAGCTTCCAGTTTTGAGGATTAAAACCAGGATTACAAGTCAAATAAACACAAACCAGGTGGCTGAGCCTCCTGAGTGGGGCACTCGCCCGGCCACCACTGCCTCTCTGGCTACATCCCCATTGGGAGCATCAGTGCCAGGGGACTGTGACCCGAATTTTAGGGAGAGCATCAGCCACCCAGTAACCCATTCGTGTCCTTGCTCTTTTCCCTGTGGGCAGCCCTGGCTCCTAGCCTTTTGGGTGCAAGCCACCTTGGAGAGGATTCAGAGATGCGCACAAGGCCATTGTGATTCCCCCAAAAAGTTTTGCCTCCAGCATCATGAGGCTTACTGGGATTCTCTTCCCCCTGAGGAGCAAAGCTCTTAGTTGCTCTGTCTTCTCAGAGATTTAAATCACCTCTTGTAGTTATCCAGTACTCGGAGAAGAGGGCTTTTCCCTACATCCTTGGGGACCCCTTGGTTTGTCCACCACTGGCTGTTGGGTGGCTTTGAGCGTGTCCCACTGGGAGGGAGGGAGGGAGGGATGGATGGATGGATGGATGGATGGATGGATGGATGGATGGATGGATGGATGGGAAGAGGAGCTTGAGCCCACAAGGTGACCCTCTGGAGATGACCTAGGGGTGGGTTTCTCCAGGAGATACCCCTGAAGCTATTTCAACAGGCAGCACCTCAAAAGCTGCAGCAGGAGCCAGGAGGATGGGAAAGGCCCTTTTCCCATTGCTGGGAAGGGTTATCCATCAGTGCTCCCTCTGGAATTTCACCTCCTTGTCCCGGAGAGTGAGGCTGTCGTGGGGCTGGACGTTGGTGTCCCTGGAGCGGGAAAGCAGCGAGAGCCCAGTCCTGGGCACCCTTCCCAGCTGCTTTCTGCTCTTCCTTGAGTCTTTGGGAAAAAAAATATCAATCTTTAAAGAGGCAAACAGCAGCGCAGACGTCGTAATGAGGAAGTTGAAACCCTTTGGTAAACTGCTCTGTGCAAATGTTGCGTTTGTTGATGCATTATCTTCAAAATATCTGCTTTTCTCCATCTGTACCGGTCTTCCCAAAGCCACTGCCTTCCCCAGTTAATAGCAAGAAATATCGGATGAGCAAGCAAATATGTTTAGGGCTTGTATTATGAAGACAACACACAAATAGAAAGAGATTCATCTTTTCATAATGCCACTTTTAGAAATGGCAATAAAAATACAGCGCCTTGTAAAGGGATAAGCAGGCTGGATCCGAGCTGCTGCTGCGGGGATGGGGACAAGAGACAAAGTGAAGGGAACCAAATTAATGCATAAAAAAGTAAAGGAAAACTCAACCTCCAGCTATATTATATGGCAAATGATCTGCCAGTGGGGAAAGATACATCTTAATAGCGGGTGTTGAAACGAGATGAATACTGTATACAGTGCATTAGAAGGCACAGTGTGATCTGAATCTTAATCAACATGGGGAAATATAAATCTGAAAATAATAAAGATGAAATCAATATTGATGGTTAGAAGTAAAACTACTGTATTTGCTGTAGTAAACGGTTTTAAAGTCCCAGGGAAAAATTTGTTCTAGAAAACCCATAGTAATTTACTATAGTTTCAATAGCTGGCACAGCCCCAGCGCGTTTTGGTGGCATTTATACTGTCGCTATAGAAAAATTTAAAAAGCAACAAGGAAGGGAAAAAAAGCCCGTTGCTCTCTCAGTGCAGCAGGAGCGCTGGAAGCGAGTTCTTTCCGCCGGGCTGGTGGGGGCTGATGTGTCCCAGCTCTGGGGGGACACACGTGGTGGGACATCCCCCTCCTGCCTCGCTGTCACTGAGCAGAAGAAGCCACTTCCCTTGTAATTCCCAGTGTCTCTAGTTACTAAGAATAAGGCATCAAATTCCGATGAGCTACAGAAAAGCCTTTTTGTGTTTGAGCTTTTGCTTTAAATGTCGTATTTTCTTGTCCTCTGCCCAGGTGACATGTGGCTGTACTGACGGGGGACGCGACTTGTGCTTAACCTTCTTGTCGTCTCTTGAATCTGTTAAATGAAATTTGCTGCTGAAGTGGTGGCCTCGGTGCCCAGCAGATAAACCCACCCAGGCTGCCTCGGTGCCGCCCGCGTTAGGGCTAACACCAGGGCTGCCGACGTGGGAGCGCGGCTCTGCACCCCAAAGCATGAAACCCCTCCCTCAAAGTCATGGGGGTTTGGAGAGAAAACCAGTTTGCCCAGTAAGGGGGATGAGCATGCAAACAGCGAGAGACGTGAGCCTGGTTCCTTATTTTGGAGGCATGCTTTCTACTGTTTTTCCATCATTTTAGGGTATGCCAAGAACTACGGTGGACATTTTTTTTTGTGTCACTTCACAGTAACCCTCTGTGGGTTCCCTTTGGGGGAAGCCTCATGGAGCCCATGGGAGGTGGCTGCCCTGTCTGCGAGAACTGGGGGTGCTGTCTGAGTGTGATGATCACGTGTCTTACATCACAGGGCTTTGGGTTGAAATCTCTTGTGTTTGGGGAGCAGCTGTAGCTTGCAAGAGCTGGGCAAGCTGGCACAGGTTCCATCACCCTGTGGAAGCCGCTGCTGTGGTGAGAGCTCTGGCAGAACTTAGGCTGAGCCTGGAAGCAAGCCATTTATTTAGGATTAAAGATCCTGATTTTTCATTGGAACATATTTGTGGGTGCCCGGTGCTCAGCCCTGGCTGAGCTGAGGTCTGGAGGTCATCCCAGAGGAGATCGGGACCGAGGTTGCTTTTGGCTTTTGGGTTTCACCAAATTACTCTGGTGTCTGGGAGCAGGTTAGGACCCAAGTGGGAATTAGGATAGCTTCTGGGAGGAGGCAGAATTTGGATGGTGGGCACATCTGGGCGCTCTGAAGCCTGGGAACAGGGCTGTCATGGTTGTGCTCATCCTGTCTCCTTGCCATGAGTGATGGAGCAACCTGAGGAGCATCCTCCACCAAGCCAACATGCCTCTTCTGTTGTTGGAGCAGGAAGCTCGGCTCCTTAGCTCTGAATTCACAGCATCCTTGGGATGTTTGCTCCTAAACTCCCCATCCCAGCTTTCCCTGTTTACCAAATGCCTGTGCATCACCTGCCTGGACTGGGTGGAAAAAAGGGTTGCAGAAATGGGAGGTTTGGGAGCTTTCAGGGCTGGTTGAGCTCTGCAACCCTCAGACCAAGAGGATTTTTATCTCCTTGGACCCACACTGATGAGCAGAGCTTCTTGCAGGTCATTGTTGTGCCCATATTTTACCAGGGCCTCATGAGCTACCTCCCTGCTGCCGCGGTTACAGCAGCTGGCTGGGTACCTGGGGTTTATTCTCTGCAAAGGTTGAATGTTACTTGGGGGCAATGGTGTCCTCTGCATTTAATTATTATTTCTTAAAAGCCTAAGATATGTGGCTCCCTGTGGAGGTATGCGGGCTGAATATTGATGGTCATAAACCACGCCAGAAGGAAAAAAGTGGGCTGCTCGCTGCGAGCCAACGGACTTTAAATCAACAACTGAAGCAGTATCGGTTCATAAAACTAGGATTTTTTTAGCCTTGAGGACAGAGGTACTTTAAATCCCAGCCTTTGGGTTCACTGATCTGTTGGAGAACGAGCATAAAACTTCACCGAGAAGGACCTGACATCAGCACATATTTTTTGTTGCCAGGAGTACTCAAGGTAGCCCTTCTGGTTTTTGCTCACCGCTTATGACATTTCCTTGTATTATAACGGTCTCGGCAGCAGCAGGAGGAAAAACTTATGACCCAGGTGCTGCAGAAGGGGAAATGATTTACTGCGAGAACCGCCCTCATCGAGACGGGGGTTGGTGGTGGTGGTGGAAGTGGCAGGCGAGGCGTTGGGAGGTGGAGAGCTTGCTCCTTGGCAAGGGGATGGCTGCTGATGGATTGAGTCCTCCTCTTCCCCTTTTCTGTATTTCACCAGGTTTTAATTGACAACCGGCCTCTTTATGGTGCTCTCTGGCTCCGTCTGCTCAATGTGTTATGTAGATGAGTTTAATGGTGCTGTTCACCCCGGACGGCGTTGATTGTGAGGTTTAATTTGATAGATGGCGTCCACAGCTCCACTCCAACCGGTGGAGTCTGGGGAGGAGGAGGCTGAGGGGAGACCTTCTCAGTCTTTACAACTCCCTGGAAGGAGGCTGTAGAGAGGTGGGGGTCAATCTCTTCTCCCAGGTCACAGATGATAGGACAAGGGGTAATGGCTTAAAGTTGCACCAGGGGAGTTTCAGGTTAGAGATTAGGAAATATTTCTTACTGAAAGGGCTGTCAGACATTGGAATGGGCTGCCCAGGGAGGTGGTTGAGGCACCATCCCTGGAGGTGTTCAAGAGACAAGTTGACCTAGTGCTCAGGGATATGGATTAGTAGTGGATTGGTGGTGGTTTTGGGTGTGGTGTGTTTGTGTGTGGGTTTTTGTTTTCTTCCCTTTTTTTTGTTTGTGGTTTTTTGTTTTTTTTTTTTGTTTTTTTTCATTGGTTGGACTAGATGATCTTAAAAGATCCCTTCCAACCTAGGTGATGATTCTGTGATTCTGAATCTGATCTCCAGCCCTGCTGGGGGTTTGCTGGGGCTCCAGCTCAACCCCGGCTCCTGCCGACACTCACCACGACACCCTGTCCCCCCTTGCACATCCCTCGCCGGGGGTCCTGGAAATCCACTCCCCTAAGGCTTTGGTGGATGGACTGGCTCAGGCCGTTGATGTGTCCTGCGTGTTTTGCATCTCTCTGCTCCAGGCTGCCGGGCTGCCTCAGCTCTCCTATGGTTTTGCCTTCCTTTCTCTCTATTTTTGTGGGTTTTGGGGTTTCTTTTTTGTGGTTTTTTTTTTTTTTTGTGTTCCCTTCCTTTTTTGCCCCACACAGCTTCCTGCATGCACCACAAGGCCAATAATCACAGGGCAGAGGATTTTCAAACGTAGTGCGTCTGAAATAAGAGAAAGAATTTTATTATTTTTTTTCCCCAGCCTATTTAATATTTCCCCATGTAAAATGCGCTGTTTATCAGCACCCTGTGAAAAATGGCAGATTTACTTAGGTTTTTAATCAAACCTCTTTGCCTTATTACAAGATACAAACATTCCCATGTTTGTTGCACCCTGGAGCTAAATTCAACCTGCTGGCACCTTCCAAGGATGACAAATTGGCTGTAAGCACCCCTGGGTGTCACCCCTGAGAGACATCAACTTTTCAGGGTCTATTTGTGGATTTATTTTTTTTTTCCCCAGGTTCCAGCCAGCAGCCGGGTTGATGGAGAGGATCCAAGCTATAGCTCAAAATGTCTCCGACATCGCAATAAAAGTAGATCAGATTCTCCGGAACAGCCTCCTGAATGGGAAAGGTGAGTGTCCCCAGGAGTCCCCATGCCCCAAACCTCCTACGGGTTACACGGTTGCGATAGGGAGATCCAATGGAGCCTACCATGAAAAATTTGGTAAAAATGCAGGGGAATGGATGCTGGTCTGAGGTTACCCAACTCATGCCTGTCTGCAGGACTAAATAGGACACGTGAAGCTCTTTGGCAGACCTCCTAGGGCTGTTGTGTCCAACTCTGTGCAGATGCAGCACATGGTCACACCATCTCTTTGAAGGAGAGGAGGTCCTGAGTGTGCTCTGAGCCTTCTCGGAGGTTTCCAGGACTCTCACCTTGCTATTACAGCCAGGAAGGACGGAATAGGAGGTTGCAGAGGGAACCACCCTCTATGGTCTCTGACAGCAGGAATGTTCTCCTAAAAGCCTTGCCTCACTTGCCCAGAAGGGCTTGAGAGCAAGGAACATCAATCTTCAGAGGAGCAAGACCTGGGAAACTCGTGCCTGCAGGGGGAAGGAACGGTGACAACTCTGAATTGCTGTCAGAAGTAAATGCCACAGAGTTAAATGCAGAATAAAAACTAAGGAGCAGTGTCAGCACAAACACCTGGATAGGAAAATGTGAGGGTTTGGATCCAAAGCCCAGGGGCTGGGATCCAGCACCAGGAGAGACATTCCCATCCCTCCCTGGCAGTGTTGGGAGGGGAGCTGGGCTCTCCAGATGTTTCTCCACATAGCTGCCCATTTCCCGAGGTTTGGGCTGGCATCAGCAAGTAGAAGATGCTTCCATTGCCTTTTCCACCTCATGCTTTTTTGATTATAGGCAAAGGTGGTGTCGTTTATTAATCCAACCACAGGGGGGGGGAAAAAATCCTATTACTGTTTTTTAGCCACTTTTGTGCCTTATTCCAGAGCCAGCCTCGGGGGTTGAGTCTTCACTTGGCAGCTCAGCAGGACAATTTTTATTGCAAGTTTACAGCGTAAAGGCTGTCAGCTGCTTCCTAGAGACCGGAGCCTGCTTAGGAGTGATTAACAGGGGCATGGATAGATAGGACCTGGGGTCTGGAAGGGGCTGAGGGCAGCAGGAAGGTGCCCTAAAGAGACCTGCTGGGATTTAGGACAAGGGAACACACTCTCAGCATTGAAGCACAGCTGGGGAGCTTCCTCTTTCCTCCCTGACATGGGGGAAGATGCTTCACCAACTTGGTGTCCTGCTCCATCAGGTGGGATGGGGCTGTCTGCTGGCCCAGCTGCGGTGCTGATAGAAGTGCTGGGGGCTCCCATCCCATCCCATCCCGTCCCATCCCATCTCCTCTCCTCTCAGCATTTCTAGCTGCTCTGCTGGCATGTCCCAGCTCTTCCCATGCCCAATTTTTCATTCTGCAGTGGTGGAAGGCAGGAGGGACCAGTGCGAGGTGCCCAGGGACCCCAAATACCCTGACTGTGCTGGCAAAGTGGAGGTGAGTTGGGGTTCCCCATCTGGGAGAGGGTCTCCTACTGGGGTGGAAGCTGGTTGGGAAGGGCACAAAGCAACGACCCCAGGGGGTTAAACTGGGAAGAGAAGTGCAGAGGGGGATGCTTTCCAGAATAAAACTGTTTGCTTTAAATGGGAAAGGTGCAGCCCATTGAAGAAGGAGGAGCAGAGCCGAAGGTGTGGAAAGCAGAGGAGAAAACACAAGGGAAGTGTCCCACCTCCTCTGGGAGCCTTTGCTATACAAATAGAACTGGTTCCCCTGAATAATAAGGCACGTACCATCAGTTTTAGCCGTACGAAGCGCTGAAGCCACGGCACCCAGAGGGGTGCAGGCAGCAGCAGCAGCAGCAGCTCTTGTGAAGGCCACCTCTGCCTGCAGCCCTCCCTGCCCCCAGTGCCCACGTTTAATGGCAGGAGCGAGGTGGGGAGAAAGCGCTGTCACATCGGCTTCAAATAGCTGGAGCCTGAGCTGGTGTCTGGGGAATCGTCTCAGCCCTGCACAGAAGGGCATCTCGTTAAGGTGGCCAGGACCTCCATCTCGAAGGGGATGTCCTACCTGACCCAGCCTGCTCTTTACACCTGAGCGCAGCCTGGCATTTGGCCGGGAGCATGATTGCTCTGTCAGAGAGCATATTTACATGAGCTAATTAAAAGCATCTCCCTCCCCTCCCCAGCCTCCTGCTTCAAGCTCAGGCTTCTGCAGGGCTGAATCTCCCTGAAAAGATGTTGAAGGGTACATTCAAATGATACTGGGGGGGGGGAGGTGTGTATTTTCCTCTTCCCCCGGTGCTGGGCATCCTTTACTTCCACGATTTGAGTAAATTTGGGATGTAATTTAATTGTGGAAAGCTGTAATTCGATCTCCTGTCTGGGTGATTGCTGCGTTTTACATATTGGGCGCAGCGACCTGTCTCCTGAGAAGATTTGTTTTTATGGTTGAATTGAAGGAAGGGGCTGGCGAGAGCCCTTGGGGAGGGGGGTGATAAATTGGGGCTGCGGTCGCTGGTTACTCTCCTCCGTGTGAAATCATCCTCAGGGGCTGCTGGTGGGTCTGGCCCCTGGCCCCGCCGCACCTGGGGCAATGAGATCAGCAGCTCAGCTCCCTCCCCAGCAGCACTAACGAGAAGAAAACCCTGTAGTGTGTAATTTCGTAGAGGTTAACAGCCGTGCCCCCGGAGAAGGCACGTGTTGGTGCCAGGACTGGTGCTAGAAACCCATGGAATCCCTAGCCAACACTCCTGGCTCTTCCTCTGCTCCTTGCAGCCCTTTATCCACCCTCTGCCCTCTGTTTCCAGCTCCCAGGTAGAGAAGGGTGATGGAGAATAGAGGTTGTCCATAGCAGGGGCATCTCACAGGGCTGGGCATCCCCTCCTGGCTGGGGGACTCACAGAATGGTTTGGGTTGGAAGGGACCTTAAAGATCATTAGGTTCCAACCCCCCTGCCCTGGGCAGGGACACCTCCCACCAGACCAGGTTGCTCCAAGCCCCATCCAGCCTGGCCT
>JAOTQQ010000003.1:28755619-28824481 GCA_026546715.1 Gallinago undulata | reverse complement strand
GAACCCCTCCAGGGATGGGGCAGCCACAGCTTCTCTGGGCAACCTGGGCCAGTGCCTCACCACCCTCACTGTAAAGAGTTTCTTTCTGGTGTCTAATCTAAATCTCCCCTCTTCCAATTTAAAACCGTTACCCCTTGTCCTGTCACTACCCTTCCTGCCAAAGAGTCCCTCCCCAGCTCTCCTGTAGCCCCCTTCAGACATTGGTGGGCCAATTGGTAGCCCCACGTGTTTCTTTGCCCCCCTCACAGTGGATGAGGGCCAGGTGGACCTCCGACCCCTGCTATGCGTTTTTTGGCGTGGACGGCACCGAGTGCTCATTCCTCATCTACCTCAGTGAAGTCGAGTGGTTCTGCCCTCCCCTGCCCTGGAGAAACCAGACGGCGGCTCTGCCTTCCCCCCCACCGCTGCCCCGGGTGCAGGTAAGGTGGGGACAGACTGTGTCCTGCTGGTCCTGGGGCGAGGGGGAATTGGGGAGAGACAGTGGCTTCCAGGCTCTGGAAATAAATGTTCCTAGAGCCAGCAGGGCCACGGTGCCACATGTGGGTTTACATGGAATCATAGCATGGTTTGGGTTGGAAGGGACCTTTAAAGGCCATCTAGTTCTACCCCCCTGCCATGGGCCGGGACATCCTCAGCTAGATCAGGTTCCTCAGAGCACCGTCCAACCTGGTATGGAATGTTTCCAGGGATGGGGCATCCACCACCTCTCTGAGCAACCTGGGCCAATGTCTCATCACCCTCATTGTAAAAACTTTCTTCCTTATATCTAGTCTAAATCATCCCTTTTTTTAGTCTAAAACCATTACCCCTTGTCCTATGGCATCAGGTCCTACTAAAAAGTCTGTCCCCATCTTTCTTGTAGCCCCTTAGAGTACTGGAAGGCTGCAGTAAGATCTCTCTGGAGCCTTCTCTTCTCCAGGTTGAACACCCCCAACTCTCTCAGCCTGTCCTCACAGCAGGGGAGCTCCAGCCCTTGAAGCACTTTTGTGGCCTCCTCTGGATCCACTCCGTTGGGTCCATGTCCTTCCTGTGCTGCGGAATCTGGGATGTCACGAGATGCTCTGGGTGCAACGGGGCCCCTGGGATTTGATGCATTAAGTGACTCTGGTGTCGGGTCTGATGGCACCAGAGAAGCTGTCCATCCAGGAGGCACCTACAGCACCTCCGCTGTGATGGGCAAACCTCCACCAGCCCCCGTGGCAGCCTGGGGGCTCCTCTTGTAGCTGCTTTCCCTACTGCTGGAAACGCAGAGCGTGCTCCTTTCCTAGGCAGCTTTCCAGAGCGACCTGGCTCACCTCCTGGAGCTGATTGGCACGGGCAAGGAGTCCCTCAGCTTCATGAAGAAGAGGATTCGGCACTTGGCCCAGCAGTGGCTGCGGGCAACTCGGCGCCTCGAGCAGAAGCTGAAGGACCGGCGAAGGGACCAGAAACACGTACGAGCAAATTGCACGGGGTGTGTGGGGGGACACACAGACGTGGAAACTCTGAGTCTCCTGGGGAGAGGAGACAGCTGGGATACAAGCAGGCTGGGAGGAAAATTCCCTTAGGGAAGCATGTGGGTCTGCAGGGTCGGTGTGTGGTCCGTGAGCGTGACTCTGCATGCATTCAGGACGCTGCTGCTGAATGATGGGGTGAATTTTGGGCAAGGGTACTGGTGGGCAGGAGGTGATGTCCTGCTGGCAGACCACCACCGGCAGCGGGCAGGGAAGCGGGCACGGCTCTGCAGAGGTGCCCAGGGTGCTGTCCCTCCTGTTCACGGCTTTGCAGTGCCCTTTGGTCCCCCCGTGCTGGGAGATCCAGCTCTGGACCATGGGATGGACCCTGATGTACATCGGGAACATGGATCTGGTCCCGAGACATCGAGCACCAGTCGATGGGAGCTGGCAGCTGCTGACTCCGGGTCTTTGCTAATTGGACATAGATCACTTGTCGTTACTCCTGAATGATTTCCCCAAGTAATTACAGCCTGCAAAAGGAGCTGGAGGGAATCGGGGGCCATAAGTAATTTTAGACTGGAAAACCCAACTTATCTCCTTGCCCCCCCCAGCACCTCTTCTCCCAGCACTGACCCCTCTCCTTGTCCCTCCAGATCTTGATCCATATCGGGTTCCTGACGGAGGAGTCGGGGGACGTTTTCAGCCCACGGGTGCTGAAGGGGGGCCCGCTGGGCGAGATGGTGCAGTGGGCTGACATCCTGGCTGCCCTCTTCCTCCTGGGACACAGCCTGAGGGTCACCGTCTCCCTGAAGGAGCTGCAGAGGTGGGTGTGTGGTCCCCCCGCCCCGGAGAGGGTCTGCCCCCCCCCCCGCATGTGTGGGTTTTGAGGTTTTTGCCTGAAAGCACGAGATCTGCAGAGGCTCGGGGGTGGCCTGTCTCCCACCTGCACCTCGGGCAGCGCTGGTGCTGGGCTGGTGGAAGTGTTGGGGGGGTGCAAAGCACCAGCGTCACGGCTGGGACCGATCCCATCCCTTCTGCATCCCGGGAACGTGAGGAGGACTGGTGCAAACGAAGGCTTTGCAGCAGGGCTTTGCGTGGGGCTGATGTGGAGATGTCTGGGGCAGGGCTCTGCCCCGTGGTCCTGGCGCTGGATCCGAGGAGCATGAATCCCTTGCCGTCAATGCACAGCATCACCCGTGTCCCCTGACACCTGCCTAGGGCTGGGTGTGGGAAAGGCTCCCTTTTACCCTCCCTGGGGATGCTCCCTGTGGGGCTGGTGGCCGGGTGGCTGCAGGATGCAGGTGTCCTGCAGGTGGCTGGCTCTTCCCACCGTGCACGACTGTGCTCAACCCTGGGGGCTTTGCTGGTGTTGTTTGAGCAGTGACTGTGCTCCCTTCCTTCCTTTCTTTATTCCTTCCCTCCCTCCCTCCCTTCCTGCTCTGCTGCTGGGGGGCGGCTGCCAAAAATAACCCGCATCCCTTGCAGAGGGGTGGCAGCCACCAAGGTGTCTCTCCTCAGGAGATGTTGATGGTGGCTTTGAGACCTCTAGGGGAATTTGCCACCGCCAGGGCACTTCCCACAGAGGGATGGGCTTTTGCTGTTGTGGGGTATAGGGTGATGCAGGGTGAGAATGTGTAAACAGCTACACTGGGCCACCCTAAGGAGCACTCTCTCTCCAAGAGGGACCAATATTAGATGGATAAAATAAGAGGGAGAAGATAACTGTGTGCTGTGTTCCCCTGCTGATGCCGTTCCGTTATTACTGGGCTCATGCTGCTGCCTCCTGTAACCTCACAAGCTCTCCTCACCTCCTACGAGACATCTCGAGTGGAGGGCAAGTGCCAAGGAAAATGCAAATTGGGATGGGTTATAAATCAAGAAAAGCCTGGAGGTGCCTCGGGGACTGGGCAGGTTTTGGGCGATGCTAAGCCAGCATCAGCCACATAATGAGCCATGCTGAAAAGGGGGTGAAAAAAACCACAACAAAAAACCCTCCCAACCCAGCCCCTGCGGCATTCAGAATTAATAAACGGAATTAGCTCACGACTAATTAACTCAAAAAAATAATCCTGGTCCTAATGCAAAAGGCAGCAACTTCTCAAAGAGGCGGGCAGGCATCGCGGCGATCTCCGCGTGGCGTGCTGAGCTAAATTGATGTGCTAAATAATATCCGTGTACTCAAGGATGAAAGAAGTTAATGGCTGGGAGGGTCGTGTTGTTGTTGTGTGGTTCTTGTTTGTGTTTTTTAATGAAGAGCCTCACAGTAGTCACTTAACGAGGGGAAGGAGCCGGCTGAGTCTTACCAGGGGTTTTGCAGCATCCATTTCCCTCTGCGAGTGACTCTGGAGAGAGCTGCGTTGCTGCCTGTGGTATTTCCCCTCTCAGAAGCGTAGGAGCTTCGGCATCGGTTGGCTGTGATGAGAGCTCCTCCCTGACGTGGGTTTGGATGTGTCCCCTGGGATGCCTGGGAACAGCAGCTCCGACTGTCCCCCTTAGTCGCTGGGACGTGGAGCGAGCGGGGCTGGGGCTGTGCACCCTGTGCTTCTCTCTGTCCCAGAAACTGTCCCCACCACGGGTCCCGTGCCTGCCTTTGGGGTCTTTTTAAATGCTGGACACCCACGTCGTGGGGACACCTCCACATTGATGGGGCTGGGGGCGAGCAGGGGCAGGACCTGGGGCTGCAGCTGGATCCCCTCTGTCCCTTTGGAGACCATGTCCAGTGTTGGCTGGGACCCTCCTGCAGCCCCTCAAGAGATGGGGTAATGTGGGTGTTGGTGGGGGAGCAGAGGTGTCCCCCCCTGAGTGGTGGCCACAACCCTGCTCACAGAACCTTAAGCATCATCCCTGCCATCGGGCTGGTGTGACATTAGTGGTGGCTCTCAGGAGTGCTGAGATAAGCCTTCTCCTGACCACGAGTGAGCGGGAGGCTTAGCAGAGCGTGTGTAATTAATCATGAGTTGTGCTAACGGTTAATCTTGGAACTTCATTAAAGCCTGGAGGGGACTTCCCCTGTAGCTGCAGCTTTGAGGAGAGGTTGGGACGCGGGGAGCTGGGATCTGAGGGGCTGGAGCTGGGGTTTGGGGATGAAGCTAAAGCCGTGTCACCGTGGAGGGGTCAGCCCAAATACTCTCCTTTCTTACCCCTCCTGCCCCGAGCACCTCCCGAAGCAGCCAAGCGTCGCTCTGCTGGTGACCAGGGCTAAATTTCTCCTCTCCCATCCCAGGTGTCTCTTACTGAGCTTGCAGCAGGACAGGCACCAGTGTCGGGGTGGTTTGGGGGACATTTTGCTCCAGCAAGGTGAAACGTCGAGTCCGCTGGTTTGTTTTTCCTCGGCACCCCCTGCTCCTTCCGTGGCTGGGAGCTGTAGCTGCTCCTGCCTTTCAGGGAGCAAAGGCTGGTGTCCATAAATTATTCAGCACGGAATAACCTCTCTCCTGGTTTGTGGTTGACTTTTTTTGGGTGGTTTTTTTTTTTTTTTTTGTCTCTTCAGATTTCTGCTCTGAGTTTTCTATGTGTATTGATCATTGGCACGGGATCACTGGGAGGTTTGCCTGCGTACGCTTCAGCCGGCAGTGATCTGCGAGCTGTTCATTATTAGCATCTGTATTGATTCCAATGCAGTAGTGCCCGGAGGCAGTGGTCAGGATTGGGTCTGAAACGCTAGGTTTCGGGCAAATGAGGAGGAAAAGTAAGACCCTGGGTCCAACAAAAGACTTGTGATGGAGGGCTGGGGGTGCAAACAGGTCCTGGGCACCTCTCCGTGCCAGGGGGCTCACTCAGGGAGAGCAGCAGATGCCAAGCAGTGAATAGCAGGGGTGCCAAATGGTTCTTCCCCTCGTTTGGAGGACCAATGCTGACCTAGAGTGAAGCCAAGGAGCTCTGGGGTTCTGCAGCCTTGCTCCATGGCTCGGCCACACACCATCCACCTGCACCTGTAGGGTCTGAGATGGGCCCTGCTTTTTCCAGGCTGGCGTACCTGGCTTATCTTCTGCCCACCGTAGACCTTGAG
This sequence comes from Gallinago undulata, assembly GCA_026546715.1. Taxonomy (NCBI): domain Eukaryota; kingdom Metazoa; phylum Chordata; class Aves; order Charadriiformes; family Scolopacidae; genus Gallinago; species Gallinago undulata. The sequence continues at coordinate 28,819,036 of JAOTQQ010000003.1, read as the reverse complement.
AATTCTCCTGCTGTCCTACCTGAGCCTGATTTTTCTCTTGTAGTTGAACAAAGTACAGGTGTTTGTCTTCTTTTGCATTTCCCAGGGAATTTGTGAGCTTTTTCCGATGTGTCTCGAGAGGCAAAGGGTGAAACACGGGGTTGTCTGAGGGCTGGTGCGTGCAGAGCATCCCTGGGAGGAAAAAGCAAAATCGAGCTGGAGCAGGGATTTCAGGAGCTCTTTTCCATCCTGGGTTTGTGCTGGGGTGGGTAAGGGCAGCGGAGGGAGCCGGCAGCATTTTGAGCCCTGCCTTGAAGCAGGGAGGGAAGAAACATCCCAAATCTAAATCCAAACACTTGATTCTTGCTGAAGACCCCTTCTGCTGCCTTCATAGCCAAAATGTGCTTTCAGGGAGGTGAGAATCAAGGCTGGCGTGTGTGTCTCTGTGTGTGTGTGTGTTGCTTGGTAGGGGAGGAGTGGGAAGTGCCTGGAGGACCTGAGCTGGGTTGTTAATGAGGAAGATGCTGGATGAGTGGATGTTGGAAAATTACAAGCAGCAATTTCGGAGCAGAAGCTGCAATAAGCCAAACCTCTTCCTCCGGAGAACCTGTGCCCCAGGGGCGGGCAGGGGGGGTGCCTGCAGCCTGTCCCCCCAGGAGAAGGGGTATAACGTGTGCTCTGGGGACCTCCAGCTCCTACCACCCCGTCCTTAGGTCGTGGGAATGGTCCTGTCGGCATCTCCAGCTGCTTTTGCAAGGCTAAGGGAGAGGCTGGGCGAGACGGGGCTGTGAGCCGCTGGAGCAGCGGGGAGTATTGATCTCAGCGACGCTGGAAGGTGCATTTCGCAACGGCCCCCTTGAAATTAACAGTTCATAAGGCAGGACAGAAAGTCGAAGAAAACAGGATTTGATGACTCGCAAGGTCAGGGCTTTACAAAGTGTTCTCGGAGCTTAATTGCTCCGGTGTCAAGTTCTGGACTCCTAATACCGGCCCTGGCGAGGCACTTAATTTTAAGCACATGCTTGTATCCTGTGCTGGCAGCACGAGCAGTAGCCGTGGCCAGGGTGATGTTTGGGTGATGAGCCACTTGCCGGGGGCCGGGATGGCATGGCCGGGCTGTGTCGGGGCCGGCACTGCGGTGGGACGAGGCTCGGCTCCGCTGCCACCGCTCTCCTCTGATTGCCTGGCACACACTTAATTATAGCTGCTATTTTCCTGCTCTTCCCACGGTCGCCGAGGAGTACTCGGGCTGCAAAAAGGGCCGTTCAAATGGAACCACGGTGTCCAGACAAAGGCATTTCTAATTACTTCCTGGCAGATAAAAGGCGTCTTTCTGTCTTGCATCTGTTCGCATGGAAACCCCACGCGATGCCCAGGCTCCGGGCATCACCTTCCCTCGCCAGTTGGCAAACGTCAAGTCCTGACGTTGCGCGGGGGGAAGCCAGGAATTGCTTGTGGAAACAGCCAGAAGTGACCGGTTGTGTGCGGTCCTGATGGAGCTGGGTGGCGTGGCCCTGGGGTTTGTCAGCTCCGCGCTGTTTGGGGGGGAAACCTCAGCCTTTAACGTAGCATCAGATGTTCCTGTTACTCGAGAACAAGTGGTGGTGTAACCCATTAGGGCTACTGGGTTGGTCTTTTTCTGGCCAGGCTTTGAGGTTCATGCTGGGACAGGGTTGCGCAGGGGATGCTGTGGGCTTCAGAAAGGCTGAATGTTGGGTTACAGGTCTCAGAGGGAGATGATGATGCCCCTGATTGTGGGTGCTCGACTGCTGCAAACCCTTGCAAAGCCAGAGAGGATGAGGACGGACCCAAGAGGCTACACAAACGCTGGACACACCACATTTCCAGCAGACCTGTCTTAGGGAAGGGGGTAGGCAGGGGTCCGGGATGTTAGTGGGTACAAATTGGCTTTGCTCTACTGGTGTCCATGAAGATTTGGCTAAAACTGTTCCTTCATCTTGAGCTGCCAGAGCAGTTGGGACAGCAGGGGACAGCTTGTCTGTCTGTCCGATGGTTTGTCCAGGTACTGCAAGCACATGGATGCTCAGCTTCTGCTTCTTCTTGAAGGATCCCGAGTATTTATTTCCCTTTCCTGGGAAGTTTCTTCAATTTATTTGTTGAATTTCTGACTAGAAAGAGCTATTTGCTCTGGCGTCCTCGGGGTCTGACCCTGCCCAGCCAGGCAGGCAGCTCTCACCCTAGGATGGTGGATTCCATCACCTCCCCTGCTCCTCCTCCCCTCCAAGAATCGCAGCCGTAGTTCTGCAAATAAAAGCCAGGTACTTTGAAATGAAACTGCAAAAGCTGCTCCCTTTAATGACAGCATCTTCCTGGTGCCTCCGAGGAGGCTGCTCGGAGCATCGCTGGCAGCAGCCACGTGAGGAGTGGGGATGAGCCACCCTGCTGTGGTGAGGAGCAGTGGGGAGGGACTTCTTCCACCTTTGAGGATTTCGTTTTGTAGAAGGAGAAGGTGCATAAATGAGCAGGAATTACCGAGCTGTTAAATTGCAGTCCTTCATGAAATATGTTTATTTTGTCACCAAATGACGACTCGCTCGCTGACTTCTTTGCCGTTGCAGAAACCTCGGCTTTTTCACGTAAAGGTTCTTGTAACTTTATTAATTGCTGGGTAATTTTTATAGGGTCAGTCCTCCCTGCAGCAGCCTAGAGTCCTTCCGGGCTGGTGAGGATGGAGGTTTCAGCATACCTAGAGATGGTCCAACCAGGAGGCCCTGGGTCAAACCCAGCCTTCAGGAATGTTGAGTCCCCATTTCTGGAGGGTTTCAATCCCCTTAATAAGATTCAAAGCAGAGCAGTCTTCACTACTCATGGCCTATCTTTGCAGCCCAGAAAAAATGCCTTCCTGGGGAAGGGTCTGCTGGATCCTTCCTGATTGGATCTACTGGAGCTGCTGCTGCTCAGCTGGACAGTGGAAACTTGGTGTAAACTGTCTTCTGGAAACATAATGCAAAGGTTTCCGGCAAGTGCTGGATCCTGCCATGATGGGAAAACAGGTTTTTGTTGAAACTGGAGAATTAATAAATTGATTACTGAACCTCCTCAGCCCGAGGCAGGTAGGGCTGTCCCCCATGGGACTGATGATGGGCCAGAGGAACAGCCCGGATGGGCTTTGCAAAAGTAAAACCACCGCAGGTGGCTTAAACAGCATTCTGTAATTGCTTGGAAAACCTCGCTGTGGAGGTCATCGTGTCCCTTTGAGCTGGAGGAAGAGCTGGGAGCAGCGGCCAGGCAGTAGGGGGTTTATCTCATGGGCTCCGATTTGCATGTTAAATTGCTCGTGATGGGCTTGTCACAGACCCCCGGGGGCTGCTCGGGCTCAGCTCTGGCACCATTCATCCCCTTGATAGCGTCCCTGTGCTTGCTGGGCTCTTGTCAACGGAGAGAAACCCAGGGAGCAGAGAGGACAGAAGCTCTGCTCCATTCCCCTGCTGCAGTCCGCCTCGCTGATGGCAGCAGATGCGGGCAGAGAAGATGCAATTAAATATAATATAGGATATTGGCCCAGCCGGCCAGCAGATGCCCACGAGATCCATTTAGTGCTGGACTTTTCAGCCCCAGGAGTGATAACGGGGAAGGAAACGTTGGGTTAATTTGAAAATAGGTCAATGGGATGTAAAGATAACCCCGCAGTCATCTGATCTCGGAGAGCCTGCACCGCACTCGGGAGGGGAATGCGTCCCCCGGTTGATTAAAGTACCTACGAGGGGAAAATAGGAGGACAAGAAGCTGCTGTAGATTTATTCTGGAGGAGGCACAGCTGGTGGAGGCAGCTGGCGGAGGGGCGAGCTCGGCGCTTGCATCCACTCGGATTGAAGATGCTTGGGCTGCTCCTTCCCAAAGAGGAGCCAGGGCTGAGCCGGGGCACTAACGAGGGTTGTCGGGGATGGGACGAGCCACGGGGTCACCTGCCAGGGCTCCGGAGGCACTAGCCCCTGGTCCTCCTTGGCCACTCCGGGAGGGGAGGTTTCTCCAGGAGCTGGGATCGAGTGGTTTTCACAAAACAAATCCCTTGGCTGCGCGGGCTGAGAGGGCGGCGTTTGCGCTCATCAATTTTATTTGCGTAATTTCAAGCGCCATTAATAGTACATGGCAAGAGGAAAAATCAGGGAGATTTCACTCCAACCATGAGTGAAATTGGGTTTAGTAGAAAATTAGTTGACTTAACTGGCAAATGATGAAAGCTTGGATAAAGAATGTTTAAATAAGAAGGAATGAAAAAAAAATCCCCACCCCCCCCACCTCAGGTGCAGCCTGGATTTGCATGACTGGAATATTAAAACCCGTGGTTATAAAGTGTTTAGGAGGATAAGGGGGATAAATGAGAGAGATGCTCTGTTTCAAAGACACTGGTCCTGCTTTTAGATCTATTCCTGCCTCGCAGCCTGGGTGCTGGGGGTATAAAGGGACGTGGCACATCGTGAACACCTAGAGAGGGGACACGTGGCAGATGGTGGTGACAAAGGGGAGCCAGACCTGCTCTGCTGAAGGGGTGGGAAGTTTTTTTTGGAGGCTTCGGCGAGAGATACACTAATTGCTGTCTCCTGCAGCCCCGTGTCGAGCTGGGTTAAGGCTTTTTTAAAATTACAGATGAATTCGTAACACAGCGGCTGGTGTGGTGTGTACGAGCTGGAGTAGGGCATGCTGCAAGACAAGCGTTACGGGTTGGGGATTTTTAGTTAAATACGAGGTTTTTGGATCAGCTGAGCTGCTCTGCTGTGGCGCCAGGTGGGTGTACATCAGCGCTGCCGTTTGGCCGATGACTGAGGGGAAAAAAGCAGCGTGTGTGTGAGCAAAGGGGACATTTAGCATTGCATCTCTATAAAATCCTGGAGGTTTTTGCTGGCTTAAAAATCCCCCTTCTGCTTCAGCTTCCCCGGGAGGGATGGGCCTCCTTGGTGCCCTATTTATCATACCGAGGTGGCTGTTGGAGGTGAGAGCTTTTCTATTCCTGCCGTCTTCCCAATCAGCCATGTCAGGTAAAATTGTGCAGAAAAGTGATAAAACTGCCTCCTGTTTTCCCCGCAGCTGACCTGGCCGGGCTGCCCTGAGCCGACACAGATATTCCTTGTGACAAGAGCAATGAAGCAACTGCAAACTCAGCTCTTGGCTTTAAATTGTAAATCTGTGGTTTTCCTGGCTTTGGAGAGCGATGTGGTTCCCCGTTTACTCGCTCTCTAGAGTCAGGGTCATGGTCAGGAGTTTGGGGTGATCCTTCAGTGCTCTGAGGTCAGGATGGGGCTGGAAGAAGGACCTCGGTGCTCAGCACTCAAGGTCTTGCAAGTTGTATCAGAAGAAGAGGGAGATATGGCCAGGAGGAGAGCATTATCATATCTGTAACGGCCAACCAATTTCACTGGCTACGTATGACCCTTCTGATGTTGTTGGTGAAGATTCATGAGAGATTGGAGAGCAAATGCTTGTGATAACTGTACAACTTGGCAGTTCCCTGGGTGGGAGAGCTATCAATTTCCTCTGTAAAAAGCCATGGGATGGATAGATGAAATGCTGTGCGTAGTCGTAGGTCTGGGCAAGGGGTGGGGACCTTATGGAAGTGCTCCTCAGAGGATGGACCCTTGGGCTGCAGGTCCATTTGAGCGTCACCTGAGCGACAGAGAAAATCCAGGGCTGGAAAGAGGGTTCTCAGGTTCAGAAGGGGAAATGCAGAGAGATGAGGAGAACCAGTAAGAGACATCACAGAGTGAAGGCTTCAAAACCTGGGAATGTAAACCTGGCTGGACCTTTTATTCCTAAGAAAAAGGAAAATACTTACAGGGATGGCTGGGATAAATTCCCATCTCCAAATAGGTGCTAAGAGTAAGTGAAGAGCCCAGAAGAAAACAAAGACGGACATCTTGCCAGGCAGGAGCTAAGGGTGAGATTTCACACTGTCTGAGCTCAGACTTGCAAAATAAAACATAAATTCCTCAGCCCTGTTAGAAGGACTGAGAACGAAAAGGGGCGACTGCGTGGTGGGAGCCGGGCAGAGCCCAGATGGACCAAATCAGCTCCATGCTTTGGTTTTCCATGTTGGTCTTTGGGTGTGAGTGGGGCTATGGGGGTGAGGATGAGGAATTACTATCTTTAGGAGGAAAAAAAAAATACAGGAACGTTGATACTGAGAGGTGGATCGTTTGTATTTCTGAGCAAACTGGCACATCACAAGTACATGTAACAAGGATTTTTGAGAAACCTGCTGAAGCTGGAAGGTGTCACAGGTTTTTTTCTGAGAAGGAGGAAGCGTGGTCCAGACGAGCAGATGGGCTGTCAGGCTGACATCAGTGGTACATTTAGTGGAACAGCTTTGGAGAGAGGGATTCATCGGTTCACAGAGGTAATTGAAAATGGAAGGAGACATGCTGCAGGTTTACCAGCCTTGTATCATGCCAGATTAATCACATATCACCTTGGCAGCAAGGTAACTGATGATCTTGATAAAGAGATCGCAGTCCATCTCGTTTGTCAGGATTTTTGTAATGCATTTTATCTGCTGGAAGAGGGGCCGTTGTCAGGAACTGACTGAAAACCCACTGAGCGAGACCCGGGGTCTGACTGCATTGAACTATTTAATAAATGGGACAAAAAGTCAGAATTATTAATGAGATGTTCACAACATCCAAGGACAGGCAGTGGCATCAGCATCGAGGAGAATCTTGAGGGTGCTCCAGGCTGTGGTGGGGACCTGTAGGGACTGGACTAAGAGAAACAGTGCGTGGTGTTTGCGCTGGGAAGGAAATGGGGCTGGGAACGGGGATATTTCAGCTAAGCTGGGAGCCTTGCAGGCGGGGCGGAAGGGAAAGATGTGGCTTTACAAGTCTGTCACTGATGTGACTGCAATGAAAGCAAACGAAATCTGGTGTCTCCGACAAGAGAGATCCAGGGGAATGTGTGTGTTGCATGAGATGCTGGTGAGCCCTGGCTGGGAACGCTGTGCAAAAGCCTCATCATCCAGGTGCCAGGAGCAGGAACTCAGCAGGAGAGGGTGCAAAGACAGGGAGGGACCAGGGATCCCCAGAACCTCAGGGTTTTGGTCCAAGAAATACAAGCTAGGGAGAGGAGAATGATCTTCCTCCCCCTCCATCAGCTGGGGAGCTGGTTGATGGCCCCTGTGAAACAATACTGGGCAGGGAAATGAGTGTTTGTGGTGCCGGGGGGGGCTGATGGGTCCCTCGTGCTTCTCCCCAGTCACTTAGGGGTGCCACCGGGACGGGGAAACTGCCCCTTGACCAGTCCTTTGCCTTTCGACCTGATTTACACCGACTACCACGGTCTCCAGCAGATGAAGCAGCACATGGGGCTCTCCTTTAAGAAATACAGGTAAGCAAAGCCACTCCCTGCTCTTACTCTCCATTTCATTAATTAGCAAGCGAAGGCTGATGCTAATGACCTCAAAGGCTAGCCCTCAGCTCCAAGGAGTCGGACCCTTTGATTGCACCTTTGATTTTTGCCTGGCTCTGCCGTGCTGTGTCCCCCGCTGCTACGACACAAGGTGGTCTGCTCGCTCCGGAGCCTCCCGTGTTTAAGATAAACCCTCATTAGAGGAGACTAAATTGGTAAAAAAAAGCCCTGTATGTGCTGGCGGGGTGTGTATGTGCTTCCAGCTGCTGTGCCTGTGATGGGGGGAACCACAGAGGGAAGCGCCAGCCTTTTCTGTTTGCAGGAAGCAGAGCCCTGTCCCTGGCTCCTTTCGGCATCAAGACAAATGTCATCATCTCCTGGTACATCACCAGCCAGGAAAATATGCGATTTAATTTAGTGCTGATAGTCCTGCTATTTATTATGTTTTCTCCCATCTCTTCCCCTATCCTACACAATTTTATTAGAGAGAAAAATGACAAGCGGTGTTATTGCTTTTATTATAAATGCATTTGCTCTCACGTTCAGCTTGTTTTGCTCTTCCCTTGCTTGATGCTCCCTTTCTCTCCTTGGTCGTGTGCTGGTAATGCCTGCCTCAGCATTCCCGGGATATTGGGAAAAGCATTAACGAGTCTTGGGGAGATACATCATTCTCGCAACTGTCAGGGAGATGAAAGCCCCGCAAAGGGAAATTGCTCGTTACGGGAGGGAGCGGTGGGTTGGGAAGAGCTGCTTGGGATGTTCCTGCAGTGTCTGCTCGGGGAGCAGACTAGGGATGAGCTGCCTGGGGATGAGGGAGCCCAGATGTTCCTGGCAGTGGGACGTTCTCAAACCGCATCCCGTCTCCTCTCCCAGGTGCCGTGTCCGGGTCATCGATACCTTTGGGACGGAGCCGGCGTACAACCACGAGGAGTATGCCACGCTGCGCGGCTACCGCACCAACTGGGGCTACTGGAACCTGCAGCCCACCCAGTTCATGACCATGTTCCGTAAGTGGGGGACGGGGGCAAGGTTGGGGCAGTTCTGGGGGCTCGTGGGCATTGCAGAAGTGGCTCCTGCCTCCTTTTGGAGGTGAAGCATGGACAATGCTTCCCCTGCCTCCTCACTGCCTGCAAGCAGCCCCTGAACCTGCTCAGCCACCTCTTGGGCTGTAGAAATGCTCCAGGGAGAGACACCTGGCTCCTTCATGATGGGTCACTGGCTCCAGCACATCCAGAGCTGACTGGCTTCCATCTCCCAGGAGGGGAAATGTGGGGCGGTTTTGGTTGCAAAGCCTGGTTTTATCTCAGCTGGGGTTCAGGTGAGAGGCAGCTCAGCGTTTCGGATTTGCCTGTGGCATGGAAAGGAGATGTGCTTGTCTGAAAGGAGCCCGGTGACCCGCTGGGTGCTGGGTAACTCAAACGTTGCCTTTTCCCGGCTGGATAGAGCCCACTTTGCAGCCTTAAAAATGCCTTACCTTTCAACAAGCTGTTTGAGTGGGTTGAAACACCTGTGTTTTAGGAGCTCCTTGGTTGGGGATTCATGCCATTTCCCCCCCAGATTCCAGCAAGACTCTGGGGTCGAGCTCATCTCAGCCCCCGTGCTGCAATGGGGCATCCAAAAACATCTGCCCAGCCACACATCTCCTCCCCTTTGGTGTCCACAGCTCACACTCCCGACAACTCCTTCATGGGCTTCGTCTCGGAGGAGCTCAACAAGACGGAGAAGCAATTCATCAAGTCCAACAAAGTGAGCAGCATGGCGGTGGTGTACGGGAAGGAGGCCAGCATCTGGAAGGTGGGTGTCCTCGGGGAGCACCCTGGTGGGCAGGGGCACTCGTAGGCAGAGCTGGGGGGTAGCAGCAGCCCCTGGCTCTTACCCTGAGCTTTTTGAGGCACAGATCTTGGTGTCTTTGTAGAAAAGTGTCCTTGGTCCCCTTCCTAATGTTGTGACATGTCCAGGCTGGTGAGACCCCATCCCCTGCTCTGGAGGATGCTTCCTCCCAACAGGCTGCTAAGGCTGAGGATTTCATATCAATGAGTTCATGTACTAATGGCAGGGATTGCCCTTAGGTGGTTTCCTGTGTTGTGGTGGGGATGGTTGGTCTCTGCTTTCAGGTACCCTCCTGCCTGCACCTGTAATGCCTGGGGGAGAGGGGTGGGCAGCAGTTGGGGGGTTCTCTACATCCTCGGTGGTGGCCAGTGCTGGTCCTTGGTGGTACCTAACACTTGGCCAAGTTTGGTGAATCCCGGCTGAGGCCACCTCTAGGCCAGTAGATGTGGGGTAAAACCCTTTACTCTCTTCCCCTACCCCCAAACTCCTCTGCCAGTGAGCTGAAAGACCAACAATACCCCCAGCCCCTCCCCCCCCAAAACATCCCCCCTGCATCTGCTATAGCAGCCAGGGATTGTGTGTACTCTTTCCTCTTCTGTCCAGAGCTACCCAGCCTCTTTGCCTTCCAAGGCTTAAAAAAAATTGAGCTAATTCTCACTGTCTCTTGATTTATTTCTATTTTTTTCCCCTTTCTGCACCTCCTGGGGCTGTTTCAGTTGCAGGTACAGTACCACACCAGCTGCTGCTGGACTTTACCTCTGCACATCTTCCCGCGGGAGACAGGGTTTTGCTGGAGTTGACTTTGCCTCATCGTGGGCTCGGTCCCCCCAAGCTGCTGGGATCGATATGGGGGCTGTATCCCCTCCCCATCCCTGACTTTCCTCATTTAGAGAGGCTTTAAGGCAACATACAGAGTTTTTCTCTAATTATAGAGTCATAGAATGGTTTAGGTTGGAAGGAACCTTAAAGGTCATCTAGTTCCAACCCCAGTTCCCCATTTATACCTCCTTATTCCCTCCTGGTCTCTGCTTTTTTTCGGGACCTGTTGCCACACTGGAACAAGCTGAAAATGCAGCATCCAAAGGATAGTCCCTTTGTGGTTTTTCCAAGCAAAAAAGTTCTGCAGTAGAGAAATTGTTAAAACGGAAGGCTGCTTTGGAGAGCAAATGGAGGAAAAGCCTCCACAAGAAGAAAACAGATGACCCCCTTGATTTTCCAGGTAGTGAAACAGGATTAAACCTTAGTGAGAAAATCCTGGGGACTTGTTAGTTGGAATAAGAGGCCATAGCAAGCTCTTGTCTTTGCAAATGTCTCTCTTTATCTCAGTGTCTCTCAAATGTCACTCAAATGTCACTCGAGTGGTCCAGGACATGTGTCCAAGGAATGGGGAGGGGGTGGGTTGAGCTGAAGCATCGTGGGTGCTCCAGGACAGTGGCTTGGGAGTTAACTCTCCCCCTATAAGTGTGCAGGGGGTGGTGCACCCCATCTCCTGGTGGGGTTCATGCCTCTGCCTTCCTCCCCAGGGCAAGGAGAAGTTCCTGGCCATCCTCAACAAGTACATGGAGATCCACGGCACGGTTTATTACGAGACGCAGCGGCCGCCCGAGGTCCCAGCATTCGTGAAGAACCACGGGCTGCTGCCACAGCACGAGTTCCAGCAGCTGCTGAGGAAGGCGAAGGTGGGCGAGAACCAGCCGGGGTGTCCGCGGGACCCCCGCTAGCCAGCCAGCATCCAGGACTCGGTTGCCTTGAGAAATAAAACCTAATTAAAGGAGGAGGCGGGGGGAGAGGCCGTTATCTGCGCTCCTCCCAGGCTTGCAGGCGCTATCAGCAGGGCTAATTAGCCAGGAGCCGAGCCGAGCACATCATTTCAAATCAAGATGTGGCTGATGAGTTTCTCCTTGCAGACTGTCCGCAGACGGAGCACAAAGTTTCCTGATTAATTCATTTATTGCTAAGTGGGATGGTTTGGGTTTTTTTCTTTTCTTTTTTTTTTTCTCCCTCCAGCTGTGATAAAAATAGATGGGATTCTCAGAGCGAGTGTGTGAGCACATCCTGGTCGCCTTCAGCCGAGGTCTGGGGGAAATGCTGTTGGTTCTCCAGCCCAAATGGCTTTGGCAAACCAGTGTTTTCCCATACGGGGCCAGTATGATGGTTGTAACCACCATGGGGAGACTCCTGGAGTCCATGGAGTCCACCATGGAGGTGCTCCTGAGCACCTCGTTGCTTTGCACGAGTGGGCTGTGAGCCATGGAGAGGGGGGCAGTTTTTAGCAAGTTTCTCTATGGGGTGTTGCACCACGTGGAGCTGCCGTAGAGGCTTGGCGTGCAGAACCAGAGCAGCAGAGAGGGATGCTGGCGGGTTATTTGGGAGAATCCCCCGTGGGGTTGGCTGCGTTTGCTCACCAGCACGTGGGTTTCTCCCTTGCAGCTCTTCATCGGCTTTGGGTTCCCCTACGAGGGTCCTGCCCCCCTGGAGGCCATCGCCAACGGCTGCGTTTTCCTGCAGGCGCGTTTCAACCCCCCGCACAGCTCCCTCAACCACGAGTTCTTCCGCGGGAAGCCCACGTCGCGAGAGGTGAGTCTGGCAGGAGGAGAGTGGGTGGGCAGGATGGAGCCACATCTACACCAGGCTTCGGGCCAGCCCGGGGAAGAGCAGTTGCTAAACTGAGATTTTTTTTTAGGGGCGGGTGAGATTTTCTCCAAGTGCAGAAGTGTAGATACCTGCAGATGGGTTCCCATCCTCACGTCGTCTCCATCTGGAGCGTTTGGATGCTTTAGGGGCCCTGCCTTGGGTCTGGTGGTGCAGGAGGCTTCTGCAGACCCCAAACCCCAGCTCTGTCCCCGTCAGCCCATGTCCACAGCCCGTACCCTGCTCCCAAACCGGGGTGATGCTCCCCTCTTCATCCTTTTGGACACCCAGAGGGACGCCAGGACCTCCGTGGTGTTGCAGGGGTACGATGTTCCTCCCAGGCTTGCCTGCCACTAGGGATTCAATCTAAGGGAAGCAGGAAGTCTTTAAAAGTTAAAGGCTTGAGAAAATTGCCTCTTTTATTATTAATAAAGGGGATAATGCAGTGCAACGCTCTCGCCGAGCAGGGCTTTGCTGGGGGGCTCTGCTGGCTCAGCCCTGCCACAGCCCGGCTCAGCGGCCCCCATTGTGGGTTTGGGGGGTAGAGCTGTCCTGCACCCCCCCTGTCTGTGCCATGCACCCCTCTAATTAGCCGTGGGTGCTAGCACCCATCCCGGGTGGGTGCTGTGGTTGTGCCTCAGCCCGGAGCAGGCGGGGGCGAGGGCTGTGAAATGCCCCGGGGTGTTTATACGCCGGAGGGGAAGGAGGTGATCAGTCTGTTGGCAAAGAAAGGGAAGGGACAGTGAGCTGGAGAATAAAACAGCACACACTGCTCTCCTCCTCCAGCTGGCAGGCTTTCAGACACCCCCCCCTGGCAACGCTCCGCGGTGCCCCCAAAACACCTCCTCTGCTCAGCATCCTCTCCCGTCCCTTTCCCCCATCTCTAGATCTGGGCTCTGGCTGCCTTGCAGCAGCTCAGGGGCTGAAGCAAAAGCGATGTATCCCCCAAAATTGCCTGGTGGCCACAGGGTACCAGTGTGTGGAGCTGCCTGTGGCATCGGGCAGCTTCCTTCTAGCACCGCTTTCTTCTGCTGCCAGACATCCCCGGCTTTCTGTGGTGATGGATTTTCTCTCTGCCTTGTTTCTGCAGCTGGCAAACCTGGGAGTTGTGGTGCCTTCCCAGAGTTTTGCTGTTTTGATCTGGTTTTGCCATTCCAGACCCTCAAATGGGTCGGGTCAAGGTTAGATTGTGCCCGGATTACGGAGATGGGGACACTGAGGGCTGAGGAGGCCATTTCAGTGTTGAAGGGAAAGGGGCATCCCAACCCAGCGAGAATTTTAGAGATGTCGGGGGGCAGCTGGGTTCAGAGAAGACCTTTTTTTTCCAGCACATCTCTCTGTGCAGTGGTTTAAAACCCAACATGTCTGTGCCTGAGCCTGTTGCTCCTCCCGGCTGTCACGGCTGCGGCTGGTAGACAGCAGCCGTTCTGGCAGGGGCTGCAAAAACCAGCCCCCACTTGCTGTGTTTCAGGTGTCCTCCCAACACCCATACGCCGAAGACTTCATCGGGAAGCCGCATGTGTGGACTGTTGACTACAATAACTCCGAGGAGTTTGAAGCTGCTATCAAAACCATCATGAGGACCCAGGTACGGCTCGGAGGAGGTGTCTCCCCACGGCTGGGTTGACTGGGACAGATAGCAGTCGTGCTTGCTGGTGCCTGGCTCTCCCTTTTGAGCGTTAATTGCTTTTCCTTCCCTCTTTCCCCTTGGAAATTAATTGCACGTGCAGAGCAGAAATCCTCCTCCCCTGCAGCTTTCAGGGAGGACTCATGCTCTCGCCTTGATTTGGTACTGAGCATCGTAGGCGTTTGCCCAGGGCAGTGCCATGCCCTTGAGGAATCCCCTGGGAATCCTGGAGCAAGGGGAAGCTGAAATAGATAAGGGAGATGAGGTTTGGGAGCAGGAGGTTGAGGTTGGAGGAGATGTGCCACAGTGCTGGGACCTGGCGTGAAGCAAAGATAAACCCAGAGGGCACCTCCCTGCGAAGTACCCTGAGAGCTACCGGCCTCTGCGCCTGCCATTACCCCGTTTCGCCGTTCATCGTTATCATTCAAATCGAGCAAATTGATAGAAATAGCCCCAGGAGTTGCCTCTGTGAAGGATGAAGGGATGTAAGGAGCAGGGGGGGGATGCGGGGGTCTCTTGGGAAAGGCAGCACTCCTGCCGTGCCCGCCCTGCAAACGCTCCCTCATGAATATTTACCTCCCGCCCTGTGGCAGGAGCCTTTCAAGTTGTCCAAATTATTAAAGTCAATTTTCCTGGAGGGGAGAAGAAAAGTGCTGATCTCCGTTTTGCCTGCGATTCGCTTCGCTCGGGATGAGCCGTCCCCCCCGTGAGGATGACGATGGGCTGTGGAACCGGGGCTCTGCCTCAGGCTGTGGGGTCCACGGTGCCGGGTGGGATTTGGGGGGAGGATGGGGGACAGGAGTGATGCTGGCCGGAGAAGTGTCATCTTTGCTTTTCCCTGCAGTAGGAGCTGTCTGTGACGGTCTGGGGACTTTATTCAGCTGACGTGGCCACCCCGTCTGCCCGGGGTCTCGCACCTTATCGTGGGTGATGGCCACAGCTCCTCACCTCGCGCTGATTTTCTCGGCGAGTTTGCAAAGACCGAACAAACCCGACTTTGGAAAAGAGTTGTTGTTTTGCACATTCGTTCTGGTGTCTTGATTAAAATTAAATTAAAAATAATTACATCCCTGCTGCTGTGCTGCCGGGCCAGCTGTCAGCGCTTGACCCTCCACCATCTGGGCTGGAGACATGTCCCCAAAGTGAAGGCAACACCAGGGGTGGGTGGACAGGAGCTGCTGACGTTTCAGGAGATGGAAGGAAATTTTCCAGAAAGGAGAAAGAAAACAGTGAAGCCGGGTGCTATTAAAATAATTTCAAAATGGTTGGAGAATTAAGGGGGGAAGAAAGGACTCTGCTGGCTCCTGAGCAGCTGTGTTGTGCCGCAGTCCCAACTGGATGTGCACCAGGGCATTTAGATGCTTAATGATAATTGTGGTTGAAAAAAAAAAAAAGAGAAAAAGGATTTTAGGGAAGGACTTGGTGGTGTGATGAGCACCAGGCAGGAGGAGCCGGCGTGGGGACCTGCTGTCATCTCCACTCCTCTCCCCATTCCCACTCTTCATGTAAATGCGGCTGCGGTGTAACTACCACACGTCCTGCCTCCCTGCCTTAATTAACATTTCTTCGGTTGCTGAACAGCTAACGAAGGGCAGGGGAAGCAGAGCTGGGCCAGGAGTGTCGGTAACACCGGCACAGCATCCCGGGGTGTTTGCCATCCCAGCCAGACACCGTCGACAGTCGGATAAACTCCCTCTCCCTCGGGACCACGGGGCAGCTAAAGCTTCCCCCATCTCTGCAGTACCAGGGACCCTCCCACAAAGCATCCCAATCTCAAATAAATAAAATTAATTTGCCTCAAATTAATAAAATTAGGCGCTGATGCCCGTCCAGCTTGCATGGAAAACAGGCAGTAGCTCTGGAGAGAAGTTACCCCTTCCCACCAAGAAGCGCTGGGTTAATCCCACAACTCTCCTCTCTGGGTTGTTTTTTTTTAAAGATATTATATAAATCTTCCTGAAGCAGAGCAGCGTGTGAGTGTGAATAACTTACAATTCTTTTTCTTTCAAGCAATTTCTTTTTTTCCCCCTCCTTTTTTCCCCCATTTTATCTTTTATATAGAAAGGTCTGCTTTATTAAAGATGCTGTCAAGGCAATTAAGCCTAAAACCTGACCTACCTTACGGGTTTAAAAGCCTTATTATGGGCTTTGACTTCAGGAATCCCTTGATATCTTGTCTTTAAAATAGTGTTTGTTACAGCAGGAATTGAAAACAAGGGCATTAGCAGGAGGAGCAGCAGAAAGCTGGGGGCCGGGCAGTTCACTGTTGCCGTTCTCGGCCAGGTTCTGGTGCTTCAAGAAACTTTTTTTTTTTCTCTGATGGCAGAATGGGGTGTTTTGTTATCAGAACATCAAACAAATTTGCCTGTGTTCCAGAATAACCACCATCAATTTATTTTTTCAGTCAAAACATTTCATTTCAACATTACTGGAATGAAATAATATGGTTTTGTTTCCCATCTGCCTGCCTTCGTTTCAAGATACCCTGCCAGTTTATTGAAAGGAAGGTTTCTGTCCGAAATGATGCATTTCCCTTTGCCTCAGCAACCCAAACAGATTGCTGGACCCAAAGCACAGCATTTCTCCCCTCCTTGATGGGTGGAAACACTGGAAATTGAAAACTGACCTGAAATTGATGGTTTTTTTCTCTTTTTTTGATGTTGTATGGCTGCAAAATCACTTATCCCAGAGCTTTAGTTTTGCATCTTCTGGGCAAAACTCAGTAAAACGTTTTTAGGGGATATGGGATGTTGTGGGAAGCTGTGAGATACCTCCTTTGCTCTGCCATCTGCTTTTCCCAGTGGAAACTATGCTGTGCTGGGAATCAGAGAACTGGGAACTGGGATGCCTGGAACCCCTCAGGGGCTTTGGGAGGTGTTTTCATGAACCTGGTGGTAATTCTGATTGAGCTGACGGACAGGCTCGCCCCGGTTTAGAGCATTTGGGGGATTTGCTGATGCTCCGTCAATATTTTAGTGTTATTTTGGGGCTGCCCCATCCTGCCCATAACTCTCCGGCCAGGTCGCTCTGGCGTGACTGTGCTGCTGTGATTTACACCCCAGGCTCCCAGGGCAGCAGCTTGGGGTGGGATGTGCCCAATGTCCCCGTCGCCACAGCCCTGCCCCGGCTCCCTTGGTGTGTTTGGAGCCGGCCGGGGCTGCTGGCAGGGACTGCCTGCTCTGTTTGTGCAAATAAAGCAGTTGAGATGCAGCCGGCGTCCCACAGCAGCCTAAATTTGCTTGAAAGAAACTTCTTCTGGAGAGAGATCTGAATCATGGCTTGGGTTTGCAAGAAGGGATTTTTTTTTTTTTCCCCCCCAAAAAAAGTCCTCATGCTCCCCTCCTTCATCCTTTCACAGGTCACCGTGCAACAGCTGGGGAAGGTTTTTTACAAGCTGTGTCCCTGCCGTTCGTCCCCCTTTAAAGCAGTTTTGGGTTTCCCTGATGGCTCACATCCCTGACCTATTTATAAGGAAAATTGAAATCGTGCAAGCACCAAAACCCTCTACCCTGGGGATCAGTGCAGTCGCACGGGGCCAAGAGACAGATTGCATCCTCCGGGGAGGGGTGATGCCAGGAGGATTGTCCTGGTGATGGATTACAGCCGTTAGCCAGAGGTCAGAAGCTGGAGAAGGAGAGAGGTTTTTCAGGCACTGCCATTTTCTTAGCCTTCAGCTTTTTCCATTGTCAAAAATAGTCCTCGCACAAGCAATTTAATAGACCCAATATTCTGGTGTAGTGAAGGGAGAAGGCTTCATTATATTAAAGTCAAACGTACAGGAATATAATGGAAAATTATACATCTCAGACTATGGTTGAAAGAGTGGCATATTAAACATCACAGCGAAAATAGCTGGTTAAAGTGTTCCCAGCCTGCTGTTACGTGCTGGCAGAGAATTGCATTATTTTTCTACTTATTTGTCTGATGATGTTTGGATATTTTTTTCCCCTCTTTCTTTTCCTTTTGAGCGAGGGAGACTTATTGCTCTCTTCAGCTCTGGGACTCCTGCTGGGGACTATAAAACCAGGGCTCTTGTGGCCGGATCCCTGCGGGGCACCAGTAACTTCTCATCTGGCTGATGGAGAGCACTGGGGCTGCTTGAGCACGTACTGGTTTGCCACGCTGTGCCGTGCCTTTGCTCTGGCTCCATCTTCCCCACCCACACATGGGGTAAAGGATGGCAAAGTCCATTTTCCCTGCTTCCCCCCCCAGCTCCATCCCGTGCATCGCTCCACCGGGATGCTGTGGTCCCTACATCAGAGCCCCCCCTCTCCTCCCTCCTTCCTTCTGGGGCTCCGGGGAGATCCTGAGCTCCCGGTGCAGGGAGCAGAATTAACAATGTGACTGTCAAGAGGAGGCTAAGCCTGTCAGGTTTTAATTAAACAATTATCTTCCTGAAACTGGTATTTTCTATCAGTCCTGGGTGCACGAGCTGAATCCTAACGAGATCTGGAGAGGGGAGCAGGGGAGAGGGAGAGTCTTTGGGGGAATCCCTGGGGGAGAAGGGGGGCAGATGGGGGTGTGGGGGCTGGATGAGCTGGGGCTGCAGCCTCCTGATGTCCCCGGACCCAGCCTGGGAGCCTGCAGGCAGGGGGGTTTGCACCCAGAGCATCACCTCTGGGCACACACTGCAGGGATGCTCTCTCCCTCCATCCTTCTGTGGATGTGCTGCATCCCACCAGGTCCCACGCAGCGTTTTGGGGGGGAAAGAGGCCGTTTTACAGAATTACATCTGCACCATGCCTGGCTCCTGGGAAAAGCCCCTGAGTGTTGCAGCCATCAAGATGGTGGTAAGATGAGACTGAGCATTGGTGGTGCTGAGTGAGGGGAGGTTTGTCTCCCCGGATTAGGTGCCAGGCAGCCCCTGTCCTGGCACAGGCTTTGTGTGACCGAGACAGGCAGTTTTGCTTTGTGGAGGACTCTGCCCTCGTTAACCCATCAGCAATTCCGAGGCAGAATTGGTGCCTGTCATCGTGTCGGCCCTGATTAGCGTGCACATCTGTAATTAGACGGAGCAGCTGTGATTTCCAGCCCTGCTGAGATCTCAGGTGGGATATTTATGGCAGGGAGATGCTTAGAGGGATCTTCTCGGCAGACTGAGCCTTTGAGCTTGGGCTTGACAGCTACTTCAAAAGGAGATAGCTATTTCGGAGGTGCAGAGCTCTGAAAATAGAAGAACCAGAGTTTTCCAGGTGAATTGTCTTTGGGGTGTTTTTGCTTATAATCCTTCTTCTGCATGAAGATCTGCAGAGATGCACAGCGGGGAAAGGGGGGGGGGGGGTCCCCAGTACCAGCCCCTTCCATGTGGGCTGATGTCCTGTGGCTCATGTAACAGGGTCTGGGAAAAGAAGGGAGCATGGAAAAATCTGTCTTCCCAGGGTAGAAAGTTCCTTAAAAATTAATTTGTCGCAGAGGGAAGGGTTGTGTCAGTGAGGCAGCAGTGGCCACGCACTGGCCCCACGGGAGGGCAGCGAGCCCGGCTGCCTGCTCCTGCCTGCGAGCCCTGGGACCAGTGCTGCTGCTGTGCCAGGGCCACCCTGGTTTGGGGGGTGCTGCCGAGCCGCGAGGGGGTCACTCTCAAGTGCTTTATGGCTGGTGAAGTTTTTCCAGTCCTGGTTTTCTGCCCTGCTTGCTCTGGTGGACAGACACGAGCCATGGGCTTCAGTGGGTGGGGAGAACCCTCGGTCAGGGCACTGCTGTCCTGTGCTGCTGAGCCCAGGAGAAGGGCAAGGCTGTCCCCACTTGCTGCCTGGGCTCTGCTCTTCCCCCTTCACAGGTGGACCCTTACCTGCCTTACGAGTACACCTGCGAGGGGATGCTGGAGCGGATTCACGCCTACATACAGCACCAGGTTGGGGAGCATCCCTATCCTCCTGTGGCCCGGTTCTCCTGGGTGACCATCTCTATTCTCCTCGTGGGACTATCTCTGTTCTCCTATGGCTCCATCCCAGTTCTCCTGGGTGACCATCTCTGTTTCTCCTTGCCATCCCTGTTCTCCCATGGCTCCATCCCATTTCTTCTGGGTGACCATCTCTGTTCTCCTTGTGGGGCCATCTCTGTTCTCCCATGGCTCTATCCCATTTCTCCTGGGTGACTATCTCTGTTCTCCTTGTGGGACCATCCCTGTTCTCCCATGGCTCCATCCCTGTTGCCCTGGGCAAGCAACCGCTGACCCAGTGCAACTCCCCAGCAAGAGACCCCGAGTCCCAGCCCTGTTGGGGTCTAATCACAGAGAGCACCAGGACATGGGGGCTGGGGGAGATTTGTCATGAATCAAAGGTGCTGGGGGGGTTGGCAGAGGGTGTCTGGGGATGGTGGGGCTGGGTCATGGCCTTTCTGCTGCAGAGAATAAGGCAGCACTGGGAGAAGAAGATGGGTCTCATGCCTTTATCTCCCACAGCTGGAGATGCCATCCATGCATGCAGGTGACCCCAAGCTGAGGAGCAAACTCAGCAGCCCAAGTGTCCTCTGGTCCTACCAGCAGCCTCCTTTCCCCATCTCCAACCTCTTACCCTGTCCCTCTGGGCACTGACCTGTTGTCTTCTCTCCCACTAGGATTTCTGTACTACGTCGTCTCCTCCTCTGCCTTCCAAGGCCAAGAGTCCTGCTATGCAAAGCCCTCCGAGCCCGCTGGCCCTGTCCCCCAACGCCACTCACCTGGTGTGGTCCCCCAGTGCCAGCCGGGACACCCACGCCTGGCCACCGGTGGACTCGTTGCAGGTGTGGGTGTCGGAGACCCGGCACTCCTGCACCGAGACATGCCGGCAGCACGGGCTGGTCTGTGAGCCCACCTTCTTCAGGTTCCTCAACAAGAAGGACGTGTTTCTCCAGTGAGTTGTGAGCTTCTCAGCGAGGCGGTGGTGGGGGCCATCAGCCAGATGATGCTTCCCCTGCTCCTCCCATCCCCAGCACCCATTTTCCTTGTGTTGTCCCTTCTGAAATCCCATCGAGGTGCCTTCATGCCCAAAGCTATATAGACAAGGTGCTGCCTGCGGAGCAGCCCGTTGCTTGCACGAGTTGGCCTCGGCCAGCTTTGTGCTTCAGAAGGCACCTATAGCCTTTCCAGGCACGTTCCCACCTCTCTCCCGCCCCGTTCCTCTCCACCTCCTCCACGCTCTCTCCCTTTCTCTCTTTTTTAATGTCTTTCTCTATAAAACTGCATTTTGAGCACACAGCGGTGAAGTTTTAATAGAGTATAAATCTGCCACCGGGCTCCGTGCTGCTCTGTGGGCAATTAAAATGCGAGCGTTACCATTGCTGTCACGCTGGTCAGGCAGGCGATGGGAGTCCCACTGACATTTTTATATGATAAATTAGAGCTGGGGCTTAGATTTCACTCTCTCCCGGCCATGTCCCCCTCCAGACCTTAAAAGCAGTTGGCTCAGGGACTCGCTGGTTGAGAGGGGTTGGTGGGAGGGTGATGCTGCTCCATCTGCAGGCGGGGGTACAGGTGGGAGGAGGAGGAGGATGCTGAGATCCACGCTGGGCATTGTTGCTGCTTCTCGCAGTGTTTGCTGATGCCCACCCTGGTTTTGTTGGCTAATTCCGGCTAGCAGGGGACACGTGGGCATCCACTGAACGCATGTGCCCTTCCAGGGGACATTAGCTGCTGCAGGAGGTGTCCATGGAGAGTGGACGGACCTATTGGTCGGTGGGGGGATATAAAAGATGTGGGTGGGTTTTTGTGTGTGCATTCCTGAGCCACACAAGGGTTGGGGTGGTTTCTGGGCTGCAGAGTTGGGTTGCAAGGGTCACCCCTTACTGCACGGTGTCTTGGGCTGGTGACAAGCATTCACGTGTTGCCGAGGGGTGCCAAACATAGTGCTTATGGTTCCTGGTGCGACCATCAGAGACCTGCCCAACGCTTAGCAAAGGAACCTCCCCAGGAAGGACAGAAGAGCACTAGAAACCCTTCAGTGAAACCCCAGGCAGCCTCCTCACCTGACCTGACCCACATCTGGTCTTTGTTCCCAGGCTCAGCATCACCTGCGACAGCACCGAGTACGAGATGAACCATCTCTACCCGGCGGTGGCCGAGAACGTCCACGAGTGCTACCTCCAGAAGGAGCCCCTGCTCTTCAGCTGTGCAGGCTACAACACCAAGTACCGGCGCCTCTGCCCCTGCCGTGACTACCGCAAAGGACAAGTGGCTCTGTGCAGGGACTGCTTGTGACTTGGTGTCCCCACCTCCGGGTTTGCGACACGCAACGTCCAACGAGTGGCTTTTTCTCAAAGCTTCTGCAATATCCGAGGGAGGTGGGACAGGTCCCCACCCCACAGCGGGTGAGCCGGGGGTGTCAGACTCCGGGGGTTGTTTTGTCCAACTGTGAATGACCACGTCCTCACCTTTGGTTTCCTTTCATTTTCTTCTCGAGGAGCATCGTCCAACCGCATCCAAACCCACCTGGACCTGGTGGTGCTGGGACGGGGTGGTGGGGAGAGGGGGGCTGGGGACACTCTTCCTCTCCTCTGGCAATGGGACAAGCCACCAGCAGACTGCAGTTTCAGGGTTTTCATCCTCTTCAAGCATCCTATGTTGTTTTATTTATTGATTTATTATTATTTTTTTTAACCCTTCCCCCTAACAAGTGGTGAATTAAAGGGGAAGCAACACCCAGCCCTTCTGTGGGAGTTATTGGGCAGAGCTGTGTCGGGGGGGTAAGGGAAGGGGCTGCTGGTGCCCACCTTGCTGTGGAGCTGGGGGAGGACAAAGCCCAAGGAGAGCAGCTGGGTTGGATGGACACAACGGGTACCCCCAGGAAGAGCTGGCGAGGGCTGGATGCCCCCCCCCTCCCCCGGCCAGGAATCCAGGGGTGGGATGGGGTTGGGGAGGGCTCTGGGGAAGGATGCTGGTCCCCGGTGCCGCTGGCAGGCTGGAGTTGCCTGAAGCCATCCATCCCCGACCCCAGGCTGCCATCCGCCCCACTGGGCCGTGCATGGAGCTGTGTGTCCCTCTGGGCACCGAGGCGTCGGAGCCGGCAGCGGGGGCAGAGGGGCTGCTCGGGGTTCGGATGGAGGGGGGATGAGGGGGCAGGAGGGAGGAGGGGCTGCAGCAGCTGAAAGGAACCACCAGCGAGCACAGACCAAGGCCAAAAGCAACGTCGCGTCTCTGCGGCACCATGGGAAGAGGTGAGTTCCAAGGAACCATCTTCCATGTGTGGTCTTTGCTTCCTTAACTTTTTTTCCTGCCGTTGATCTCACTTTAGGAGCGTTTTCACTGCTGGCAGTATTTCCCCTGCTGGCATGTCCCTGCGCAGGCTGGGGTGACCTGGTTTGTTTCCGTAGGGTTGCTCCCCAGTGCAAGTGTGTTGCTGTGAGGTTGGTGCTCAGCACTCCTGCTTCTTGGAAATGTCCCGTGGTGAGACTCCCGCATCCTGTAAAACACATGGCTGGAAAGTTATGGGCTGGAGACTCCCTCCCAACCCTTCCCTGCATGGAAGGGCTCCCAGCCTGGTCAGCGAGGGGGGGCTGGAGAGGTGGCAGCCTGTCCTGGTGGTGTCACTGCAAGGTCCCAGGCCCTGGCAAGCTTGTCCTTCTCAGTTCAAGGTGACTGCTGGAGAACAGTGGCATGGCAGGACAAGTCTGTAAGGTCTCCCCTGTGACCCAGCCACTCACTGGAGCTGTGCCACATGGCCCTGGCACATCTAGCTTGTCCTCCCCGAGGCTTGGTGGCTTGCAGCCACTGGGAAAAAATTTGGGGGGAGAAAAATCCCATCCCTTCATCTGGGCAACAGCATTGGGCAGAGCCCAGCTCTCCCCCCAGCTTCCTTCACCCTCTCCCCGCTGTGACCTTGGGAAGGGGGACACCACACGGTGCTCCTGTCCTCTGGGCATCCCTTCAGATGAGCCCACAAGCCCATGGACCCATCATGGTGAGACCAGCCGCACCCTGCACCGGAGGAGGTGGGAGCTGGAGCCATTATCCCCAAGCAATTTGTCATCTTCAGCGCAAAATTGTGTAGGCAGCCTCCATCCTGCCTGTGACGCCAGACGAGGGGAAGGATTGATTAAGTAATTTTTGTGTCTTGCAGCCAGTCTGTGTATAAATAAAAGCAACGCAAACCTCTCTTCACGGAGCCGAACAGCAATCCCTGGAGCCTTTCTAGGGCACCTTCCATCTGGGGCTCAAAGCATCGCGTGGCAAGGTCTCCCGTGCTGCTCGCCCCGGCTGCTGCGAGCACCAGGCAGGCAGAAGCCAGCCCAGAAGAGGCACGAGGGATTTGCCAGCAGGAGCCACCAGCAATTCACTTCCCAGGGTTGTGAGGACCACATAAAACCTGGCTTTATAGGACATCTAAGTGAGCTTTAAAGAGGAAGAGGCTCGGGATGCCTCTCTCGAGGCAGCGCTCGTTGCACATCAGCTCCCTGGGCAGCTTTCTCCACCGTTTCTGCTCAGCTGCTTTTAAAATAGCCTTCACCTTTTCGGCAGCCCAGCGCCTGCCTCCCGCCGCAGAGAGTCCCAATTATCCCCTGGCAGGAGCATTTTTCTCCAAGCTGAAATAAAAGGCGGCTCGCTCACCTTTGCGGCTGTCGTGGGAAATAATGATCCGTCTGGAACCTTGTTGGATCTCGAGCCAGCCTGTAAATTTGGGTGATGGGGCTGAGTGATGCTCTGGTATTGCCTGTCGTGTCTCTGCCCCGTCAGCAGGACTTGGTGCCACCCTGAGGATGCTGCCTGGGGATTGTTGGCCTGTTGGTGATTGCACATCACTCCGGGGTGCAGGGTGTAACGGGGACCAGAGTGTGGGTGCTCGGGGCAGCCCCCCTCCTGCCTTGTCCCATGTGGAGCCCCAGCTGCTGGGAGCAGGGGGATGCTTTGGCCCGTAAAACCCCACGAAGGGGCAAGGTGGGGACTTGGCTGGTTCAGTAACGCCAATGCTGCCTCTTAACAGTGGCTTTTGGGTGCAGAATTGGCACCAAATTGTGGGGGTGCATGTGGCAGAGCTGTGTTCTGCTCGGGGTGTATGGGCTCCTGCAGCACTGCTGGTCCTGGGCACCCCGAGACAGAGGTGGCAGCAAGGGACAGAGCTGCTGGGCCAGCAGCAGCTCCCAGAGGAGCTGACTTAAAAGAAAAGAGGTTTTGTCTTCTGGAAATATTTTTTTTCTCTGCCTTTTTCTGGCCCTGGCTGTGCCCGGGCGATGGCTGGAGCATTCCGCTGCCTTCCTGAGCTCTTGCCCCAGCAGATCTCCAGCGCTTGCCCTGGTCTCCCCGGCCAGGACATGCTTCCATCTGGTCAAGCTAAGGATGATACATTTAGTTCACATTTTACTATGTAGGAGCATGGAAAATATTTAAAGGCAAGCTGAAGCACTGCCATATGAAAGAGATTCTAATTACTGCAGCTAATTACCAAGAATAAATCCCCAGTTGGGAGGGGTAAAGAGGAGGAAACGGTGTCAAAACTACAAATAAAATCAAACAATTTAAAATCAAATGAGGAGCTGTCAGCTACACCCTCTGACAGCAGGTGGATGGGACAGTTTATTTAAGAACCAGCGGGGCCTGTGCACGGGGATCCCCTGGAGTCTGCTTGGGAGGGGACATGGACCATCTGATGGCATCTCTGGTGGCATCACAGCAGATAGAGCCTCCTGGAAGGTTCTTTTTTTTTTAACCTGTTTTCCTTTTCTGGCAGCTGTGAAACCAGGACAGGCGTGTCGAAAGAATGATATTGTTCTGGAAATCCATTTTCCATACCTAGAAGTGGAGCCAGGGGCAATTTTTGTTTCTGAGCCTCACTTGTCGTAGTAATTCTACTCAGAAATTTCTTTCTGGAGTTAGGGTGGGGTTTATTTTTTTGTGTCCTCTTGTTCATGTTGATGGCATCAAACCCTTCCCTTGCCAGGGCAGTGGAGGGGGGTGGTCCCTGCCCCGGTGCCCCCTCGCAGCATCCTGCTGCCGGCTGAGTACCTCTCCCCACACCAGCATCTTCCCCTGCAGAGACTCAGCCACCCTGGGCTCCCGGAGCCACACTCCGGGCTGTAAATCACAGCCAGAGGGAGGTAATAGCGCTGCTCCGCTCTTATCTGGGGCTTTATTAGGAAATCGTTAAGCGGCTTTTCCCTCCGGATCCCCTGCTTATCAGCAGCCAGGTAAAATGGCAAATTGCATCCACGATGTGGACAGTCCAGGCAAGAGAAACCCATTTATTTCCCCTAACGGGTTTATCGCTAGATCAAGGAGCCGCTGAAGATGTAAGCACCGGTGGTTATTTCCCCAGGTGATGGATCTAGCTGCCACACAGCCTGCGGTAGCCAAAGCACGCCGCCTGACAGGGATGTCTAATGGACCCGTGGTGGGGACCACTGGCTCATGTATTTCAAGGTCTTGCTTTAATTGAGTCCTGTCTCCCTGGTGTCACGCTTATTTTTCTTTTCCATTTTTTTTTTTTTTTTTTTTTTTTTAGTATTACTATTATTATTTTCTCCCCCCCCCCCTTTAGAAAGACTTCCCAAAATAAACTAATGCATTTCATCTCCTGTCCGCTTCCCTCATCTCTCCCTCCCTTTGGCAAAGCCAGGGCCATAAAGAAAGTTAGCAAATTGAAAACCTGTCCTTGGACTTACTGAGTGAAAAGAGCAGTGAAATCTTTTGCCTTTTTTTTTTTACTTGCTTTTTCGATTTTCTTTTTTTCTGGTAGAAGGGACTTGGGGAGGGGAGGGGGTGAAACCCCCTTTCAGAGCTCTGGGGCTGAGCGTTCCCTTTCTTATCAGCTCGAGCAGTGATGCCCAGTGACACTCATTGTGGCTCGTTAGCGGAAAGCCATTAAACTCTGGATCGATACTTTCTCAGGAGAGACAGGGCCCATTCAATATTATTCCCCAGGCAGGCAGAGAAATACCAGGACCCATCCACAAAGCAAGAGCAAAACTGCTGAGGATGCAGCTTCTCCCACCAGAGCCGAGCCAGGATCCGGCCCTCAGCATCCAGGTCCTCTGGGAAGGGGGAAAAATTAAAGGTTGGGAGGATGGGGGGGGGGGGAGTGTTTTGGAGGGAGGGTTTAGGTGCCTCTGTGGGGCTTCACCCCCAGGCAGAGTCCCGGGGTACAGGTGCCACCAGAAAGGGATTCGATGGGGCAAAGATAAATTAATAATGTGGTCATTCCCAACACCTGGCTGCTGGGATTGGAAAACCAGGAGGAAAGGGGCCGGTGGGGTGTGCAGCCCCTCTCCTCGCCATCCCTCGGAGGGCTCCCACCGCCTCTCACCCTCCGGAACCCAGCTCCCAGTAGAGACCAGTTGGAAACAGGCGAGAGGTTTGCTTTTAAAGCGAGCAACCAGACGTAGCAGCTTTTCTATAAATATGATCCAAGAAAACAGGAAATAACGATCTGCCCTAATTTAGTTCCTTTCATCTAAGGATTCAAAGCATCTGACAGCATCTCCAAGAAATAAGGGAAAGACTTTGCAACCTGCATGGAGATGCAGCCCTTTCAGGGGTGTGCCTGCAACTTTTTGCTGAACGTTGCATTTCAACCCATTCGCTCCTTCCCAGATTGTCCCAGTTCCTTCCCAAATTACCCCAGTTTCATGGCACTGAGACCGGGACCTGGCAAGTCAGCCTGGGAGCGGGTGACGTCCCTGCAGCCCGATGCAGCGCACAGCTGGCTCGGTGCCGTTGAGCGTGGAGGATTGTTTATTTATTCAATTAATTGGATTAATTAATTTTCAGGAGAGCGTTGAGGAAAAATAATGGGGAGCGCTGGCAGCTGTGCCGGCTGTGTCGCTGGGGTGGCAGCGGGGACACCATCCGTGTGTGTGGCTCCGGGTAGCGAGGCCAGCCTGGCTCTGCAGCCCTGGGGCAGGTGTGAATCCTGGAATCACAGAAGGGTCTGGGTGGGAAGGGACCTTTAAAAGCCACCTAGTTTCACCCCCCTGCCGTGAGCAGGGACATCTTCAACTTGGTCAGGTTGCTCAGAGCCCCATCCAACCTGGCCTGGAATGTTCCCAGGGATGGGGCATCTCCCCAGGCTCTTCCAACATTTCTGTCCCTCTGCAAAGGCTCGGGGAGGTTTGGCATTGAGGTTTGGGCCACCTTGGTTCCTGTCCCCAGATCACAGAATCATACGGGGTTGGAAGGGACCTCTGGAGATCATCTAGTCCAACCCCACTGCCAGAGCAGGATCACGGATCCTGCCATCTCTCCATCTCGGCCAAAGGGAGAGCAGCGACTGGGTGCTAACATGGAGCTCAGCTGGCTGTCACCGCAGGTGGCAGTGCCACCACAAGCCCTACGTTATCGCACAGTAGCGACCAGCCCTCTGCCCCGCCAGCTGTGGCCAGATGTGGCAAGGCAGGGACTGGACTTGGGGAGCAAGAAGTTCCTGAAAGAAATCTGGGAGACAATGGATTTCCACGCTTAATTAACTCCACAAATTAATCCCCATTAGAAGCACTAATTGGGATTATAGTGGTTAATCATCTCCCCCACCCCCCAGGCAACCACCGCACTATCTGCTTTAACTTTATTATAAAAGCAGAGGACACGGAGTTACGTGTCCCCGGCACCGGAGCTGCCACCGCCGCCACCCGGGCACGCTCTGGGGAGGGGGAACCAGAGCAGGAATGGTCCCCGTGATGTGCTGCTCCCCAGGATGGGTGACAGGTGGGGGAGGTGGCACTGTGTGACCTGGTGACCCCCCCTTGCGACTGACTGGATTGCATCATCTCTGCTTTTCTAAAACACATCAAATTTGGCTGCCGTGCTCCTGCTTGAGCAGTTTTCTACCAGAAGATTAAGCTGAAGGAAGATTTCATTGGGGTTTTTTTGTCCTTCTCCGCCGCTGTTTTAGGCTAAAAAGAGCCTGAATGAAAACATCTGCTTCTTCTTTTTTTCTGAGCATGTTAATTAAGCAGTGTCCTCCCATGATGGGTTCATCTCGGCAGGAATACAGAGCATCCTCCTCCACTGCTCTTGGTCACATTTGTTGTCCCACAGTGCCGGTGGGCTCTGGACCCCTCGGAGTCCTGGTGGCAGCTCAGGACTAAGCCCAGCCCCGGCTCCAAACCCACCTTGCTTCCCTCCACTTCTCCCTGAAGCCCTTTGGAGAGGCTTCACCCCAAGGGCTGGCTCCCAGCATTGCCCCAAAGGAAATGTTGGGTGCCCAGAGCCCAGGAGGCATCAAAGCAGGTTGGGCAAAGCTCTATCAAATGCCCCAGAGAAGACCAACTCGCCGTAGCAATTCCCAGCATCGTTACTGCCCGTGTTTAACAGCACAGAAACCACAGGGTTATTCTCCTTCTCACATGTGGCTCAGCTTTAGTCACAGCCTCAGGGAACTGGTGCAGATCCCGGGGGTTAGAGCCAGCCCAGGGGTGTTTTGCCGCGGAGGGAGGGCGATGCTGTCAGCATCCTCCTCCGGTCGCCCCCGGTGCCTTCCTCCCCACCTCCCCACCTCCAGCTCCTGCCACCACTCATCGCCCCCGAGGGGCTCGGGCTGGTTTTGTAGATGCTATTTTGGTCGGGTGTTTTTGTTACGAGTGCTGTTGAGCGGGGGGAAAATAAAAACTCGAGGACCCTGGTGGTATTTTTAGACCCGTATCGACGGCTAGCTCAAAATCCTCAACAGGATTGTAAAATAAAATTAATCTGCATCTGCCGTGCGTCATTTTACAAAAGCTTGTCTCCTTCTCCTACCAGAGGGATGGTTTACAGCCCCGCTTATTTCAGTTTGAGAAAGAGTCAATTACCTGCCAGGCGGCCCCAGTTACAACAGCCAGCAGCGGGAAACCATCAGGGATGGGGGCGAGGGGGGGGCAGAAGGAAGAAAAATTGATGTTGTCTCTTGTTGAGTTCACACCAAGCTTGTGTCCCATCCAGCTGCTCGGGTACCCAGGCAGGTGCTGTGGGTGCAGGTGTAGTGAGCTGCACTGGTCATACTGGTTTGCCCACAGGTCAGAGCTGGTGGGGGGAACTGGGGGAGCTGCTGGGGACCCAGGGGATGCTCTCAAGCTGGGGGGAACTGTTGTGACACCCCCCCTGCAACACCCCCTCCCACCCTGGATGGGGAGGGAGAAGTCTTATTGCTATGGAGACCAATGACACAGTTGAAAATTGGCTGCCATGGAAACCAGTTTGGGAGTCTGTGGGGCCATCCCGCCCGAGCTGGTCCCTGGGTCACAGGGATGGTGCTGGTCCATGTGGCATGGGATGGCTGGGAAGGTTGGATGGTCCAGAGCAGGGCTGAGCCCCCACTGCATCCCCCAAAATGACTTACCGGAGGGCCAAACTGGAGTAATGCAGCCCCAAACTGGGGAACCGAGCAGCCCAAACTGGAGTGGCACCGGCTGGTGGGGAAAGAGCTGATGGATGTTTCTGGGCTCTCGGCCACACAACCTGCCAACACTCGGGACTGCGAACTGCACAGGAACACAAACATTAAAGCAGCTGAGGGTGGAAACGCAGCACAAGCCACATCTCCCGAGAGAAACTCCGTGGAGGCTGGGGAGGAAGAGCAGGACTGGGACGAGGGGTCGGGGGGAGCAGCGGGAGGGACAGGGGATGCTCTGGGCTTGGCAGCAGTGATGTGACATGATGTGAATAGCGCTTCCTCCCCACCCAGAACCAATAAAGCATCTCCTGTTTGGGTTTTATGTTTGTTTTCCTTCCTAAAATAGGACTTCAGGAAAACAAGGGACACCTCGTCACCCCTGGGCTGACTCTTGTCTTTGCAAGAGAGAGGTGTCCTCAGTGGGGACTGAGTGGCTTCTGTCACCCTTCTCACGGTCCATGCTCACTGTGCCACCCAGCAGTGTTTTAAACATCCTGGGATGCCTCCCTGCCCTTCCAGCCCTTGCTCCCAGCACAGACTGGGCAGGTATGCGTGGGCTGGTGGGGTCTGGGGGGTCACCTCCCCGACACCCACAGAAGAGAAGCAGCTCTGCCTTCTCCCACCACGTCCCCTCCCGGCCTTCCCCCTGCATCCAGCAGCATCTCCCCGCTGGCAGCTGGCAGAGGGGTGCTCCACGTGTGGGTGATGAGCACCTCACCACAGCTGGTAAATTCTTCAACTCACCTGTTTGCATACATGAAAATGCCCACCAACATTTCCAGCCATTCATTGTCTGCAGCAAAGCAGCAAAGTCAGACATGGGACACTGGCTGTGCCCCCTTGCTCCAGGGGGTTGGGAAGCCACCCCACATCAGAGCATCTTCCCACCCCAGACATGCCCCAGTGCCATGGGACCAGGGGATGCTCTGGCTGCGAATTTCAAGACTGAGTATCTCCACTTGTGGTGGGATGAAGTGATGGTGAAGGGATGGGAGCACACAAGACCTGGGGAGGAGACGAGGATTCCTCGAAACTGTGGTCCTAAAAGCACCTTTCTGCCCTCATTATCCATTCCCAGGGGTCCAGACACAGCAGCCTGGAGCCAGCCTGGCCTCCAGTAAACCCGCCCCATGGTACAGGGAGGGTGGGAGCAGCTGGGGGCTATAAAGGGCTGACAGAGGGGCTTTGGGCTGTGCTGCTGCAGGTGGGGGGCTCTGGGCTGGTCCTGGAGCCTGGCTGCAGGAGGATGGATGGATGGATGGATGGATGGTTGGTTGGTTGGTTGGTTGGTTGGTTGGTGTCCCTGAGGCTGGCTTGGTGACTTGATATCCCCACCCCTGTGCCCTGTGGGGAGGGTTGGGGTGGTATTGGCAGGAACGTGTGATGGTTTGGGGGTTGTTAAGGATCCCCCCCATCCTGAGATAGGCAGCCTGAGTCTCAGGAGCTGGGCTGAGCTGGGCAGGGCTTGTGGCTGGGACCTCTGGGTTTAGGGGGGTTGCTCCTCCTGTAACTGCTGATTCCCAAAACCTGCTCCCCATGGCAGGGGGAGGGATGGAGAGGCTGTTTTGTGTGTGTGTGTGTGTGTGTGTGTGTCCCACGGGGCTGGTCCCCGAGAGCTCAGCTCCCGCTAACCCATGGCTGAGCGCAGCTCTCGCACGAGCTGCAACCTCAGGATGCCCTTTAATTTTTAATGCTTCAATAAAACAGTAATTACAAACACTGCAATCTGAGTTTTTAAGCAGAAAGTATTAACTTCCCAGGGCTTAATTATTCAACAGAAATTAATGAACGTGGGGCTGGATTGTGCTGGCTGGCTTGGCTTTTCCTAGGGGGGACCAGCCTCGGTCTGCTCTGCAGGGAGGAGGGCTGGGGGAAATGAAGCCCATCCCCGGTGCCTCGGGGCCACCCAGGAATGCCCAGGTGCTGGTAGCAGCCAGGGCAGAAGGTGGCTGTGGGCTGGGGGGCATTAATGTCCTGTGCTGGATCAGGGTGAGGAGAGGTCCAGGGGGAGGGCTCTTTCTCTGCTCCCTGCAGGATTCCCAGCCAAGGGGGTGCAGGATCCTGGCCGTGGGGCACAGCTCTCTCCGGAAGGTCAATGTCATCTGAATCCTCCGTGGGAGGCTGTGCATTAACCAGAGTGGGGAAACTGAGGCAGGCGCCACCCCAGGAGGTGGCGTGACCCTATGGCTGCTCCCTTGTGCCCCCCACCCATCCCCTGCCTGGGAGGGAACTTGGGAGCTCTGGGTCTTTGTTTTCTGGAGCTTTCTGGAGTCTTATTTGTGCTCTGAGTTCCCTGGGAATGATCTGGGCTTGCTTTTAATTACTTTGCTACGGCTCGGTGTAGTTCAAAAGCACCTTTTCTAGGGAATGGGTCTGTTGAGACCAAGAGTGCTCCCAGGGCTGTTTAAATATAGCAAAAGAGTCGGTGTCTTGGCAAAGCTCGTGGGCTGGGGCTGGCGGATGTCAGACCCCCACCATGCAGGGGGGGTGGGAAAGGGGGATAAAATACTCCCCGCCGGGAGTGGGGGCTCAGGGGGAGCGTTGTGCTGAGACAAGACCTGTCAGGGTTCTCCGGCTCATTGCACCCACATCTCAGACCTCAGCCCTTTTCCCGCATCCACAAAGCTCCCTTTTCACGTAGACACGAGCTCGTTGCAGCATCCCATCCCAAGCAGGATGTCCATGCGGCGATGGCCTTCAGCAATTAGCATCAGATAAGGTGTCAGGGAAAAACGTCTGCTGGAAAAGCAAGTTGTCGTTGTTGTTATTAATAGTTAACTGTCATAACTTCATTAATAAGAAAACCTGCCTGATAACTGCCTGCAAGACAGCTACAGCCTGGGCTCCTTGCAAAATGGAAATGGCTGTTTGTCGGGGCTGGGTGAACAAATTGAAGTGAGTGGAGGAGGCGGCGAGGGTTGGTGGGGAGCGGGGTGGAGATGACGGCTCTGCTGACAAGGGGATGGGGAAGGAACGGGGCCTCATTTGCAAGGGAAATGAAATTATAACCCGCTCCGTTGCAGTCCTTGTGCTGCAGAGCCTGATGAGCTGTGCGGGAAGGTGCTGGAGCCCTGGGAGCACCCAGCACCCTGGTGTGGGAGTGCAGCCCAATCGAGCATGGGAGCCCCTCCTGTGGGAGCAGGTCCTCAAACAGACAGGGCTTTTGTAGCCCCCCCAAAGGGTGAGGGTGATCTGCTGCCCATGGGGTGGGCTTGTACCTCCTTCACCGCCTCTCTGCGCCTCAAAGCCTCATCTTGCACCCTTTGGGCTGTATTTAGGGAAGGTCACAGCAATGAGTGTTGGGTCAGTCACTCCTGAAGTGGTGGGTGAGGAGAGCGGCTGACGCTGGTCAGGGTGAGACCTCTGCTGAAGCAGGCAAATCCTGGAGCAGCAAGACATAGGGTACTCACCCTGTGATGCTGCTGTGTTCCCAAATGGTCTCATCACAACACTCTTGGCTCACCTGCCTGTGATGGGAAGGTGGGTGGCTTTGGAGGAAGCTTCTCCCTGTGGTTGGGCAGTAAGTCCATCCGGCGGGGCACAGGGATGCATTAAGGACAGGGTATAACCAGCTCCATCCCCGCACTGGGGATGCTCTTCTTCTGTCATGTATTTTCTTATTCCCAGCCTGTGACCAGGACATCAGTGGGTCCTGGGTGGGAGCACCACTCCCTGGTCTCTGTCCCTCAGGATGATGTCTCCTGGGCTGGAAAAATAAGGGAATTGTGCTTAAATGAGGAGCATCGGTGAGACAAGGAGTGATTTAAGTGACTCAGTTAATCAGTTGTGGCAGCGCTGCTCCGGGTGAGAGACCTGGCTGCTCCCCGCCAGCTCCGAGGGGAGAGTTCACAGAGCTCTCTCACCAATCATTCGGGGCGTTTTGTTTGGGTCTTAACTTTGATTTAACTTCAGTAGATTATAAAGACAAAAAGTCATTCCGAGGCCCTTTATTCAGGGTGAAAGAATAATAAAAAAATATAATAAAAAAAAAAAGAAGAAAAAAAAAAAAGCCCAAATGGGGTAGTTTGAAGTTGTCAAAATGATTTTCCACTCCTTCAAAATAATCTCACAAAACTGACCCAGATTTTACAAGGCACTCCAGCTTTCAAAGAGCTGCCTGTCTGTGCGGAAGATGGGTCTGTAAAATATATATCATTCTTTTTTTTTTCCCCCTTAGCAGTTTTACAAAACCTGTGCTTTGCCTCGTTCCTGTGGGATCTATAAGGGCATGACGCTTTGTGGGAAACAGGATCCAGCCTCATGGCTCATCCCGGGGCGGTGAAGCTGCTGGGATGCTCCCTGGGAGCGGGTGAGGTGTTGTGGGGTGAGGTCCCAGTGTGTCTCCATGTGTGGGAAGAACTGAGGACCCCAGGACACAGCTCAGTGTGACAGCAGCACCCTGTCCCAGCCACCTTGCGTAACAGCCTGTCCTTGGTTTTTGGGGAAGCTCAAGATGATGGGGGGGGGAGGGGGGGAAGGAGCAGCTTCACCTGGCATTTGTGTGTGTGCCAATGAAGAAGGGCTGCCCTGATGCCACGAGTGATGGGCGAGCTGGAGATACACAGGGATGGGGTGGGCATCCAGATAACGGAGCTGAGCAACAGGACCAAGGGCAGAGAGTGCTGAAAGGCCATCTGAAGGGGGACCTGGCTCTGCCCCAGGGGTGGTCAGGCATGTAGGCAGCTCCCAGCAGTCTGGGGAGAGATGGGGGGCGTTTTAGGGTGGGGGCCGGCAAATAGGTCAGATTTTGAGGCTGATTTTGTCCCTCAAGCTGTCTGGAGTGGCAGGGAAATCTGTTAGACTTCGTTCGAGGGCGGATTGCTAGCAAGGTGTTGGGTGAATTGCTGTTTCCTTGTTTGTTTAGTTAATTGGTTGGGTGCCGGGGAAGAAAGGGAAGGCAACCCCGGGCTGTGCATCTGGAGAAAGAGCAGGGCTGGCTGGCACTGTGCTCCTGGCTGTCGGCCGAGGGACACGTGCCACCCGCTGGCTTGGCTTGCTGAGGTTCTCCCTGTGTTCTGAGAGCAGCCATGAGTTAATGATGACGGTGAATGAATCCTGCTGATTGTCCAGGGACCCTTCCAGCTGCAGGGGCTGGAGGTGGGGAGAGCTATGGGAGCAATTGTGATAATTCTGGTACTTGGGTGCCCAGGGGTAGGTGAGCAGGGGGAGAGCTCTTGGATCGGCACAATCCGTGCCCACGTGATGGTCGCAGGTGGGTTTGATCTGCAAAGCCCAGCACTGAGCATCCCCCAGGATGTGCACCAGAAGCTGGTCCTGTGCTGAGCAGAGGGGAGCAGGACCCAGATGGGTCTCTTCATGCCCTGCAGAGCCCTTGTCCTCTCTTCTTGCTCATTCTCCGGAGCTGAGTCGCTCATGAACGGGATAAACTAGATTTGAATCTGGGAAAAGTTTCTTAAACTTAATTTTTCATCTGACCTGATTAAAGTGCTGCTCGTGCTGGCTGCCTTGCATTTTCTTTATTAATTTCATCACATTCTGCTGGAGCACTGTGTTGCCTTCATCCAGCAGCAGAGCAGTTTGCCCATGAGCGGGCCAGCCTGGCTGCAGAGGAGCAGAAAGCACTGAGCTCGGGATGGGGGTCTACAAAGGTGCTGGGGGCCAAAAGCTGGGTGGAGGAATGGTAGATTTGCTGTTTTATTATGGAGGGAGAAAAGAAAAGAGAAGGAAAGATGAGGTTCAGGGCTGGTTAAGTGCCAGTCCCAAGTGACACTGGCAGCTGTGGCAGGGAGCTGAAGGAAGATGCTTGTGGCACTGCCTGCTTCCATCTGCCAAGAGGGAACAGCAAAAGGGAAGTGCTGTGAAATATTCTCTCCAGGACCCCCCAATCCATCTTTCCCCGTGGCTCCTGGGGTAGGACCCCCCAAATCATGCAGCCATGTCAGGGCTGCTCAAGGACAGCCTGAGCAGCACGTGTTTTCTGACCACCAAAACACCCCAAGAGAGAGAAATGGGGTGACAGGCGATGCTCATGGCATGGAGAGTGTCCCCCAAAATCCACAGCTGCCCTGTCCACAGCCCATGCAATTGGGAAGAGGCAAGAGGCCTGGTTTAGCTGCTGTTTTGGGGTGTTAGAGCTGCCTCTTTTAAAATATATTGATCTTAGGTTTTTTCCACCAAGGCATAATATGGAAAAACATTTGCTGCTTCCTTAGATGGCTAATTAAAGGTACAGCGAAGTGGGTCCATCTGAGGGGAGGAGCCTGGCTGCTCCTTGCATCGTGGTGCTGAAATTGGGGGTTTGCTCCAAGTGAGAGCCTGCATGAAGTGAGCTGGTAGGGCTGCTCCAGAGGCATGGGGAAAAAAAAAAAAAAGAACATTTTCAATTTGTATTAGTCCTTCATTCGTGTCCTTCTCAAAGCTTTGCATCTTTGTAATCTACAAAATTTAAAAGGATCCCTACAGTTTCCTTAGTTGACCAGGCAAAGAAATTTGCCCAAGGAACAAGAAGGGGAGTCTCGGAATCTGTCTGTCTAATGTAGCCCAGGGGGTAGCAGGCAGCCATCCATGGCTGGACCAGCTCTTAGAGCACCCCGTGATGCTGCTTCAGGGTGGAACTGTGAAAACCAAAGACAAGGACAAGTTTTCTTCATGGAGTTTTGCTCAGATGCTTTTGGTGTGAGATGTTGCAGTACCTCCCTGCCCTGCTGTAGGAAGAAACCCATAGCTCTCCCTGAGGGAAGGCTGGGGAGGTGGGAGAGCAGGGGGAAGATTGCTGCAGAAGCCTTTAGATTCCTGATCTGGTTTTCAAATGGTTTCTTGAGTGTTTGTGCTGCTTCTGCAGAAAAGCACCCATGCATGCACATGATTTGAGAGACCATAAAAGGGGGTTGAGAGTGCACTCGGAGCCAGATTTGATGTTGGAGGTGTCTTGAAGAATGTAATGACTTAAACTCTGAGCTCATTTGTTATGGACGTATGCGCTTTATTTGATGCTCTTTAACTAAACAGCCCAGCTTAACCTGGGAACATGAAGCCTGTGAGTGCACAGTGAAAAAAGCAGAGCCTTAAGAGTTTAATTGAGTGCAGCAGAGACTTTGGACGTGTTTTGCAGCCCACAGGGGCTCTGGGCATCGTGCTCACCTGCCTTGGCCATGCTGATGTGAACCCAAGCACTGGCTGGGAGCGTTCCCCTGGCAGGAGACGGAGCCCAGGAGTATCAAGAGCTTGTGCTCTTCTGCCTTTAGCAAAAAAAATGAAAGGATGCATGGTTATTTCCAAGGGAGCTTTCTATGGGCAGGCTGCCTGCAAAGCAGGCAGCTACCTTCCAAAAACAGGGAGGTGGAGGAGAGAGAGAGAGAAAAATAAACCAAACGAAAGCAGGGACTCTGCCGAAAGTGCCTTCTATTTATGATTTCACAAGGTCAACAATAATCCCCACAGCTACAAGCATATAAAAATTGATTCTTTCCTGAAGAGATTGATGGATTCATGGTCAGGGCATTTTCTCTGATCCTGCTGCCCTCTGGACATTACTGAAATTTATGGAGATGCCCGTGTGTTTCTCTGTAGAGGAGTAAATAGCTTCTTGAAAAGCGAGCAAACGCTTTCAATTCAGACCTGGGGTCCCAGGAAGCTGCTGTAAATAAGGGAAATGCTTCCTCCCGCTGCTGGGATGTGTTTCCACAGGTGAGAGAGCGGCTTTGGCTTTGAGGTCTGCCTGCTGTGAGTCAGAGGCTTTGTCCTGCCCCGTCCTTCGGTGTGGGGCTGATGCTCACCTCATGGCACACACACACCCCTCTGCTCCTGCAAGAAATCTCACCTCCCGGCATCCCGGCACCAATATCCCACCCAAGCCCAGCACAGGGCTGAGAAGGGAGGCAGAACCCACGAGGCTGAAGGCTCTTTTGGTTTGCCCCTAATGCTCTCACAAGAGGGAAAAAGGGACAAGCATTTCCAAAGCCTCAGTCTCCTTCCCCAACACTTCCCGAACAAGCTCATCTCACGGCTCAAGTGTCAGCTGGAAATCTCCTTTGATTTTTTTTTTTCATTATTATTATTATTTTTAAAATGCCCAGCTTTAAAGTCCCAGCATTTGAAACCACTCTGTTTTCCACAAGTGGCAGAAAGCTACCGAACAAAGCCCATTTATTTTTCACAGCTTCCTTCCCGCAGCTATTAAATCCTCGGTGCTATTGAATTCCTGAGTTTTCCAGGCAGCGACGGGGCTTGCGCACGGGCTGCACACGCCAGCCCTAATATCCCAGTAAGTAGTTTGGGCTCTTTGTGTCTCCCTTCTGGTTAACAAGCAGCTTTAGGTGTGCTCAAAAGACATTTCTATGAGTTCTGAAGCGTAGCTTCTTCATATTGAGTGCGTTCTATAAAACGCTGCCATACAAAGGGATCCCAGCGCTGGAGAAGCGATGGGTTTGGGAGGT
This sequence comes from Gallinago undulata, assembly GCA_026546715.1. Taxonomy (NCBI): domain Eukaryota; kingdom Metazoa; phylum Chordata; class Aves; order Charadriiformes; family Scolopacidae; genus Gallinago; species Gallinago undulata. The sequence goes on along the minus strand of JAOTQQ010000003.1, from coordinate 28,780,946 downwards.
CGGGGAGGGACGGGCTGGTGGGGATGTGCGCAGAGAATCGATGCTGGGCTTTTTAACAACCACCCGTATATCGAGCAAAGCTTTTTAAAAGCCTTTCTTACAGCAGCGGGCTCCCTCCTTATAATGTGCTGAGGTTTATCGTGCCAGAAATAGGGACACATGGCTGCCTGCCGTGCTCAGAAAGAACTTGGTGTTTGTCCTTTCTGTGTGGGTGGTGGTTCTCCAAACCGCAGAGTGAGGTTGGAGGGTGACACCAGCAAAGCTGCTGTGAGCTGGGGCCGTACAACCCACCATCCTGCCTGCCCTGCCCTGCCGGTGGCACTGCTGTGGCCAGGGAGGGCAGGGGGACCTGGTGGGTTTCCTTCATCACTGGTGTCCGTCCACCCTCTGGTGCCACTGAAGAGAGAGGTAAAAGGATGGGGCAGGCAGCAAATAGCAAGAGGAGCCCAAGGTCAGTTGGAAAGGAGCAGAGAAGCATCTTGCAGCCAAGAGAGATGAGCAATGAAGTCATCTGGGCACAGGCAGGGATGTCATAGAATTGTCTGGGTTGGAAGGGACCTTGGAAATCATCTAGTCCAACCATCAACCTAACTCTGATAAAAACCATCGCTAAGCCATGTCTCTAAGCACTATGTCAATCTGTCTTTTAAATACCTCTAGGGACATGTTCAGAGGTCTTGGTGGGAAGCATCAGTGTTGCTTTGACGTGGGTTGCTGGCAGTGCTGGAGCAATGCCACCTGCCTGGGGTCTGCTCACCTGGAGCTCGGTGTCTGGGATGGGAGCAGCCCTGGGACCCTCCCCATGCCCAGGGACCTTGTGTCCTGGGTTGAGAGACACAGGACTATCTCTTCTTCTAATGCCGGGGAAAATTGCACTTTTAGAAGGCTCTAGTGTCTGAATCTGTGAAAATATTCACTTTATAGCCAGCCAGGCTCTGTGGGATTCAAGGTCTTAGTGTTTTCAAGCCTTGCCAGGCGCAGGGACGAGGAGGAGCAAGGCCTGGGCATTTGACCCAGGCTGGCCAACAGGATTATTTCACACCATGAACATCACATTCAGTATAAATTAGAAAAGTTTGCTGCATAGCTCTCTTTCCCTTGATGGTGGTGGGTCCAGACAACTCCTTGCCCCAGTGCCGGACCCTGAGGCCTTCCCTTCCTCCTGAAGCCGTTGTGCTGGCAGTGTCCGCCATTTGCTGTCCCTGCTGGGAGTGCACGGCTCCTTGCTGAGAGAATGGGATGAGGATAATTCTTGGGTATCTTCTATCAGTGTTGGGATTCGTACTGGTTCTTCAATATTATTGTTAATTATTTAGTCTTCGTCTATTAAATCTATTTATATTTCAACCCTTGTGTTTCTTTGTGTTCCCCTTTTCTGGGTGGGGAGGGGTCTATCTGGGTGATAGAATAATTGTCTAAATGACAAGAGATTGTTATGGGTTTTCCACACCTTCAGGTGGAGGGAAGGAAGATAGTTGGCTCAATCCCTTCCTTGACCCAAATTTCGGCCTCTGGAGCAGCGCTGGGCTTCCTCTGTCAGGGCTGTTCTGGCTCTGCCACTCTCACACAAACACTGTTGCCATGTTGGAAGCTGCCGTGGGGTTTGCTGCCGTCTCCTCGAGCATCCCTCGCCATGGGGCCACCTCCTCCACGCTGCCCATTGTGTTTCATGCCTTTGGCCCTCCAGTTTGTCACCTGCTGGGAAGCACAAACCAGGATTACAAAGCTGGGGAAATGCCACCAAAGGCACTGGGTTTTCATCCCCTGGTTACCTCCCCGCAGCACCTTTGCTTGTAACACCCCCTTCCACCGCTGAACAGCAATCCCACATAAATCTTTTGGTATAAAGCCGCTTCCCAGAGGGGTTCTGATCAACACTGGATGGAGTTTTGATCAACACTGGTGATGTCTGCTCTGGTTCTCAGCACATCCCAGCATCAACCCCCCCTCATTTTTTTCATCTGCCTGCAGGGGGAAGGTCTTGGAGAGGTGACAAATGTGGCTCTGTGCTCCCTGCCAGGCTTGAAAAGCAGCTCTTGCTCCCAAATTTAACCTTCTCCTCCTTCCTCCAAAGCGGGTAAACAGAAAAGCTATTTTCTCCTTCACCTCCAGCCCCGGCTCCCTGGACTCCGGGTGCCAGATGGCAGCGAGCGAAGGCTTTTCTGCCCGTCTCCCCCTGCCAGGGTGCCACAACGCGTGGCTGCAGATGGAGGAGAAGCTCTTTCCCATCCATCTCTTGAGTGCTTTGTACCATCTGCAGTGGGAACCCACGGGCCTCGGCCGGTCACTCACGGCACTGCCTCAATAAGCAGCATCCTTTCTAAGTGTAAAAAAAATAATAAAATAAATCAGAATGGAGGAGCGCGGGATCAAAGGGGCTAGGTGTGTGCAAACGGGCTGCCTCCCCTGCGACACAGCCAGGGCGCTCCTCTGTAGCATTGCTGCTTTTGTTCATCCCCCTCTGCTTTTTTTTCGGTGTCTTTTGATGGGTGTTAAAAGCAGCCTGGCCTTGGAAAGACATGCTGTATGGAGCTTTTATCGGTGGCTGTAAGTTATCTGCTGGAGGAGCCCTGGTACCGATGTTTGCTGCCTGCAAATGCTCTCGATTTCATTTTCTTTGCAGCTTCACAGTATTTTGTTTGACAGGGGAAAGCTCAGCCTGGGCCAGAGAGCAACCAGAAATCCTTGTGGGGGCAGCATCTGGCCCTAACATTGCTGCCGTGGGTAGGGAAGGGGGCACAGGCTGACCCCCCCCAGGGACATCAGGTCGGGAACCACAGTGAACACCCAGTGCAAGGAGAACTGTTACTTCCAGAAGGACATAATCCAATTTTCCCAAACTGGGTTAAGGCCACTACCTGCTTTAGTTTTTACTTACTTTAGTTTTGAACATTTGTTTTCAAACTGGGAAATGGAGGAAAAGCATCCTGCTGCGTGATGGAAGGGACAATAGACCCTTATTGGGATGCTTGGGATACTTACAGGGGATGCTTAGGAAATGTAGCGTATATCGTGGTGACGCCTGAGAGCTGTCACTCCCAGAGCCCAGCTCATGTCCTGCAAGCTGCAGAGAGGATGAGAGGCCCTTCTGTGCTGTTTTCCCAGTTTTTAACAAAAGATGGGATGCTACGGCAGGCAGGACAGTGCCTGTGGCTGTATACATGGTGTTGGTCAGGCAACCCCAGCATCTTGCAGGGACCCATCGCAGGAGGAAAATCAGACTCTTGTCTGTGTCAAAAGCAAGAGCTGAATCTGCTCCGCTGATTTCCCGGGTGAGATCTCTGCCAACCTTTAAAAAGGATAAATGAGATGACCTGGATAATTACAGGCCTGTCAGCTCGACTTCGATCCCGGCAACTGATGGAGTGGCTGATGTGGGGATTAATACAGAATTAAAGGAGAATAACATAAGTGAATGAAAGTAGAGGTGTTAATGTCTATCAACAGGTTAAAGGCAGTAGATTTTGCAGCTCTTTGTTGTGAAGATGGCTGTTTTGGAGACAGTGGGTTTGTGTGAGGTATTTTACTTGGGGGACAGGGTAAGAAACCAGAGCAAGCCCAGTTCAGAAGGCCACAGGACTTTGTGTCACCCGGCTGGATGTCACCCTGTGGTGCAAGGTCCCTGTACCCTCCCTGACTTGGGTGGGCCTTGATGGATGGGCAGCACCGTGGGGACCTGGGGCTGATATCCCTGTCCCCATGGTTAAATCCATGTCCCACGGAGAGCCTGTTGTCTCCATCCCACCCCAGCTTCAAAAAGCAATGCACCATCCAGCATCCCGGGAGAGCCATGTCCTCCTGGTCACATACAGACCCAGCACAAAGCTGCTATGGGGTCACCAGGGAAGGGAAAACACCAAGATGTGTTTCTGCCCCATTCCTCCCAACATTGCGCCTCCCCCCATGTTCTTTTGGCCTCCTTGCAGCCTCCCAGCTGGGAAGGGGTGTCAGCATCCATGCAGGATCCATCCCCGTGCTGGCTGCAGTGCTTGCCTCTTTTTCCAGTTGCCATAGGAACAGACGAAGGCCTCTAAAGCATCGCAGTGGGGTGCGCGTCTAGGTCATGCTGTGGAGCAGGCAACCATTTTATAGTGATAATAAATTCAGGGAATTGGGAATTTGGCCGAAGTAGCACGCAAGAAAAGGACTTGAAAAGGCAGAATGGAGATAAATGAACAAAAATAATTTTATGACAAATGACCATGCGTTGTGCTAGACCTAACTGAAATCCTTTTCAGAGTTCAGGCGAAAGGGTCTGGGAACACAGATTGTAAGGAATGATTTGTCCCTGAAGCATGAAGATAGAAAGGCACAGGCAGCACCTGAAAGTGTTTAGGGACTATTGGATTTCAAAAACCTTCATTATCTTCTGTCCCTGTGATGTCTAGATGTGAATTACTGCTGGCCAAAGATTTACCATCCCTCCATTTGCATGACAGGAACCAGAGAGGCACCAAATCATCAGAGACGAAGGCTGGCCAAGCAGAGACAACCTTCTGAAGGTCATTGAGAATCTGCTGGAAATGTCTGTACAGGGGGATGGAGGTAGGTGGCTTGGTGAAGCTCTGCAGATCCATGCTGATGTGGAGACCCTGAAGGTCTCCGAAAGCAGCACAGGGCTGGGGGGGGGGGGGGTCTGGAAGGTCCCCTGGGATCTTGAGGAGCTCTTGAGTCAGCTGGCGGTGGCAGAAGGTTGATTTCTGGAGCTCTCATCCATGTGTTTGTGTTTGGCTGGTTTTTTCCTGCATCACGGCATGGAGATGCTCTCCTGCTCCAGCAGCTGAGGTCACCGTCCCAGGATGCTGCCCAGATGATCCTCACCAACACAGCAAACTCTATTTACTGCATTTTTCCTACTCATTTTCCCCTGTCTGGTGAAATAAAAATAAACTCTTTACCAAAATGCTCTCTGCTGACAGAGGCCGTCCTGGGGAAGTCTGTCTGTGGTAACACCAGCTGTAACACGTCGAGTTTCTATAATGAGAATTTGGTGCCAGGAAAACATGTGGGCAGTAGGTGTGGGAGGCAGTGGCAGGTCAGTGGCTGGAGCTGGCACCCATTGCAGGGGTGTCCTCTCATGCCCTAATGGGTTTAGGAGGGCTGAAAAATGGGTGAAATCAGGCGTATTAGGCAATCTTTGTGTTTTCCCAGCCCTCAGAGTACTAACGGAGGAGGTAGGGCTGCGGGTCGATGCAGACCCCCTGTTGACCCCAGCCTGGCACTGCTGGCATGGCATGGTCAGCTCAGCGAAGCCCATGCAGATGTTCCCCTCTCCAAACCGCGCTTCATCTTTTCCCTAATTGTGCTGAGATTTGAAACGCAGTCTCGCCATGTCCTGTTGGCTTCAAGAAGCAGAATTTCTCATGCTGATTTAATCACCTCATTATGTCAAACAAGTTAGAGTTATTTTGAGGATGGCTAATAGGTGCCAATTTATACCCCTTGGCAACGCGCGGCCCATGCTTAGCCTTAGCGCTTGGTTTTTGGCAAGACAAAGAAAGCCTTGAGCTGATGTTTTTTATGGTAGAGAAGGCTCACCCGGGACCTGGGACATCTGGTGCTGGTGCTTTGCAAACACTTTCCTTGCCATGGCTTGCTTTCAGCTTACACCTAGTTTGGTTTAACAAGATGGTGGTGGGAACCTGGAAATTCCTGCGCTGGGATGTCGCTGGAGCTCAAGGCAGGCAGGCACCAAATATCATGGCAGATCTATCCCTGGTGGTGCAAAGGTGCCTCTCATCCCTCCCAGAGACCAAATCCCTGCCTGCGTGCTCCAGAGGAAGGAATTGCACTGTCCTGGTCCTTCCTTCATCCCATCCCCAGCAGAGAGCAGCTCCCACAGTACTGGCTATGGGGCAGCTTTTCCTGTGCTGGTTTGAGGCATCTCCTCTCTCTCTGGAGGCAGGAGGATGGTAGGGAGAGGGGATGAGGGCCTGTAGTATTTGATGAAGCTTCAATGAAGCTCAGATGCTCAGGTCTCATTTTGGAGGCAAGGCTGGGGACTGACGGTGGGGACTGGGCAGGCATAGCTCAGTGTGGTCCCACCTGCGGGCAGTGGGCTTCAAATGAGGGCTTCAAACTGGCTGTGCCCTCACTGCTGCCCCAGTGGTCAGCACAGCACCCTGGGGGAATGTGGTGGATCCTGTGGGGACGGGCTGGTCCTGTCCCTCTTGCGGTCCCAAGGTAGGGAGGGTCTGGTGTGGTACAGCCTGGTGTGCTGCTTCCGTGCCAGCTGTGTGTGGCAGATGCTCATCTCCTGGAGCCAACCTGGCCATTGGCATCTGGGTGCTCTTCCCAGAGGAGATGAGGGCACTTTTAGCATTTCTGTCTCCGGCAAGGGCTCGGGGGGAGCCCCTGGGTGACATGCTCTTGGCTTGCCTCTCCTTCAGACCCAATGGCATTTTTGGTCTCAATTCCAAACCATCAGCTCCTGGAGGGTCCAAAGTGCAGGTGGGACCACAGGGCTGAGCTGGAAGTCCCCTGCTGAGGCCAGAGGTCCCATGGATGGAGAAAGTGATGCCAAGACATAAGGCTGGGAAACATGTTGGTAGGGGAGGAGAAGCAGATGCTTGGGGGACGCCCAGCCCTGGGGTGTCACAGCTGGGTGATGATGGTAGACACCCTTTTCAAGCTTCCCAGTGGGTCCTGCTAGCTACTCCCAACCAAACAAAAATACAAGGCATTCCACGCCGCTTGCACCCAAGCCCTTTCCTTGGGATCAGAGTGGGGACAGGGAATGTTTGCTCTATTCCAGGTTTTGCTTTGTTCCAGAAAGCTTCTCCAGCTGCACAGAAAGTCTGCCGCTATTTTGAGGTCCCTTTCCTTCCCCGCCATCCCCAGAGGCTCCTCGCTGAGCAGTGGAATAGAAAACGACAGATTATTGCTACATCTTGCTGAGCCTCTCTCTTCCATATGAAAGGAAGGTGGCCTGGTTTGCCGGGGAGCGGGGGTGTGCTTTGGAAGCCAGTCAGAGCGAGAGATGCAGGAAGGAATTGTATTTTTTCCCCGAGTATTTTCCCGGGATGCTGCCATAGCCCCAGGGAAACTGCACTGCATGTCCCCCGGGCTGCTCCAGGCACTGCTAAAATCCAAAATTGTCTCCCCAGACATCTCCCCATCCACTTCTGAAGGTACTACACTTCCTTGAGAGCAGTGTGAAGGACCACGGGAACTCAGCATGGATGGACACAAGCCCTCACTGTTCCCCACCGGTGGGAAACCCATAGAGGGTGGCATCGCTGTGGAGTGGGGTGTCCTGGTGTGGTTGTTGCCGTGGGGCTCTGCGAACACAGAACGTTCCCAGGCTCCCTGCAGGACCCAAAGAGTGATGCCAGCAGCAAGGTGGTTCCTGTCCCAAGGTGGTTCCCATCCCAAGGTGGGATGGGTCAGTAGATGGGACACTGCCGTGGGGCTGGCAGGTGTCTGCTGCCCCTTCTCGCCCCACCTGGCTGGTAGGATGCCTGTGTGGGAGGATCCTCTTAACACTTTCCTGCAAAACTTGCCTGTCCCACCCATAAAAAACGTGGGAGGGGATGGATTTGGTGGCTGCTGGGTGGTGGGACCTCACCTCCCCACCCTGCGGCTCTGGGCCACCCAGAGTTTCCTGAAAATTGTGGGACGTGCATCAAAACTGAGCATCAACCATCACACCACTTCTTCTCTGATCCCCCTGGCTCTCCCCAAATCCCCAGCTTCTTTCCCTGACCCGTGCAGTCAGGAACAACTGGAACAAGTGGCCGGGAAGGATTTAATGACCCTGAGCAGCGCTTGGCACCTGTAATTTAGGTTTTTTAACCCATGAGAGCTCAGCACCATCCTGACAGCCACAGCAGATCCCTTGGCACTGTCCCACCGTGTCCCACCACATCCCACTGCACCCCCCAGCACGCTGGGGCTGCCCCCCACCCGTCCCCAGCCTTTCCTGGTTGAAAGGAACTTTAAAGCTGAAGACTTTGGGGATGATTGATTTCAGCCACCCATTTTAATCACGATGTAAATTAGCAAAGCAGAAAGCTTGGTTTCAATGATCAGCTTTAATCTTGTTTCTCATTGACACGTTCTATTTATTTTCTTAACTCGATTCTTCTTGGTTGGCGACCACTAATCTGCAGGTTTGTTTCTTTTACAACTCCTTTTTTTGCTAAACAGAAGAAAACACTTCATGTATGTGAGGTTACTTAAGCAATTATGTAGCTTAATGTACGTTTATGGAAATTCTTCATGTTTGCATTTTATTATGTTATAATATAGGGAATGATGCATTTCTATTTTATGAGATGATTATTAATTTTGGACTCATATCGTGTGCCATGGTCTATTCGGATGGAAATTGGTTTACAATTTAAGACACCCAAAAACCAGCATAAAAAATGGGGTTTATTAGTTAAATAAAACTATTTAAAATGTGCTAGCCACAGACGAAAAAATAGGCTTATCTAAGCATACATTTAAAAATTATTTCCTAAACAGATAATCTTCATCTGCAATGAGGAAGCTGAGCGCTTTGTTCCCGATTTTCAGATTCTTTATGATTTTAAAATTAATATATTACTTAGGCTGTATTCACAGGCAGGAAAAGAAAAAAAAAAAGCCAGAAAAAAAGCTTTTCCATTTTTTCTCATCCCAAATTCCCTAGTTTTCCAATGAACTAAATCAGTGGAAAATGTTGATGTGGGGAAGTATTTATTTTGCCTGTACTTTGGGAGGGTAGCGATGCTGACAGGCGCTGGATCCAGCCCCGCAGCCAGAGCCTTCGAACGCTTCAGTGGGTTTAGAGCTTCTTTATGGAGCTGACAGCAACCATGTGCTGCTTAACATTTGTATACAAGCTACTTAAATTACAGCAGGTTAGTTCTCAAACTTCTCTGTTTTTAATAGAAAAGTGGACTTAAGGTAAAGAGAGACCGGTCTGAAACGATAAACGCTCCAAAAATAAAAGTGGAAACCCAACGTGGCAGAGCAGGCACGGAGTGCTGCAACCCCTAACTTTTGCAGATGCAGAAATTATTGTTATTATTATTTGCTTTGCTGCACCACCGAGTCCAGTCCATAACTTCTCTTTCTCCTTCCCAGGAAGGGGAATTTTTCCTTATTTGCAGGTAGGAGCTGACAGTAATTGGCCGCCGCTGCCTGCCTGGCGTTCTCGCTCCGATGGTTCCACGCCAAATAAATGGCCCTGTGTGGTTACCAACAGCTTTCTGCACTCCGCGTCCACTGTGGGTTAAGAATTCTGCAGATTGCACATCAAGAGGGTTGGTGCCACCTGAATAAAAATAAGGAAGTTATTATTAATATATTATAAATATACATATAACAAAAAAATCTATAATATATGCTCTCTCTATATTATATATACCTATTATATATCCATTTTTCTATATATAATATTTTAATATATAAAGATAAATAGATACAATATTATAAATAAATATATAATATATTAAAAATATATTAGTTATATATTATTTATTAATAAAAAAAAATTGTACTAATAAAAACGTCCCCTCTGTGGGTAAGCTCTCATCTTTTTGGAGATGCTGGAGCAGTTTCTGGGGCACATCCTGCAGCTTCGCTCCTAAAGGGTGACGAAGCTGGAAGGGAGCCCCCGGCGTCACGGCCACATCAGACACCCTGGATACAGAAGAATTATTTGGTATCTCCAGGGACCACAGCTTCTGAGAGCTCGGGGATGCCAGAGGAGCAGCCCCCACCTCCAGCTCAGCGTGGGGATGTTTTGGGAGCTCCTCGTGGGTCTGGCTGCAGATGTACCATCTGCCTTCATCCCTGGACATCGCTCACACTGCAAAAATTTAATAATAAAAACAGGAAAAAGAAAGAAAACATGAAAACAAGGCACTTCTGTGCTTTCAATTCTCCAGCAATTGGCAAGAGTTTAATGTGTATATATCACTAATGCTGTTTTATGAGCTCCAGTCCCACTGGCATAATTTTTTTTTTTTAAATCCCTTTTCCAGTGTAATTGCTGTTTGTTTTGTCATTTCTCAGTGGACAATTACAGTTCAAAACCAAGAGTGCCTTTGAAGATCGGGAGCGGCGTATGCGGGCTTCATTAATACACTATTAATACACTATCGAAACCCACTTGAACTCTACCTGCCCGAGGCCTGAGACATAAAAATCTGGCTTTGCAAAGCAATCTTTATTTGATCTATTTAAAATATTCCCAGTATTAGCCTGGTCTCCTGGATACATCTCAACGTCAGCAGTTTGGGAGGCTGAAATATCTCCCATACGTTTGTTCCATTATTTGGTCACTAAAAAAAAACAAACCCACCACCCTGATGCTGAGAAGAATGATCCAATTTATTTATTTTTCTTTTCTGGAGGAGGGAAAGGCAGAGGCAAACCTGACCGTGGTGGGGACACCTTGCCTGGCTTGTCCAGGATGGGGGTTTTTTCCTGCATCTCATAGTGGGAATGAAGTCATAGGAAGAATGGAAAGAGATTTTGATTCAAACCAGCAGCTCCACAGCCAAGTGGGGACACTGATCCCCACTGATCACCCCACTGGCCCCGCCACACACATGAGACCTTTCTGAGGGTAGTGGGAGGCTTTCCAAGCTCTGAAGGTGGAGAGATGTCAAAAGGAAGAAGGGCTGTTAAACAACAAAAAAAAAAAAAAAAGAAGAAGAAAAGCAGGTTTCCTGGCTAGCTCAGTTTTACCATTTCTCCTGTGAGGGGGCACTTGCTCTGGTAAAGCAGGGGTTCATGGTGCCCACCACCCATCCATCTGTCCACCTTACTTAGGTGTTTAGTTGCTCCTCAGGAATGTTCTTCCTTAATTAGTAGAAATCTGTCGCTCATGAATAAATTGTTTGCTGGGCATTAGTGCTCGGGGCTGCTGTGAGAGCTGGGCCCAGCTCCTGAGGGGGCTCCCAGCAGGGCTGGGGAGGGACCCCAGTGCTCAGCCTCTCTGCCACCCTGGGGCTCACTGCTCCTTGTCCCCTGTGCCCCATCCTGCTGTCCCATTCCACTTCCTTCTGTTCTGCTGTGTTGGGTCCTGCTGCATCCCATTCCCCTGCATCCCATCCCACTGCATCTCATCCCACTGACCTTATTCCACTGCATCCCATCCCACTACATCCCACCCTGCTGATCCCGTCCCACTGCATCCACCCTGCTGATCCCATCCCACTGCATCCCATCTTGCTGATCCCATCCTGCTGCATCCCTTCCCACTGATCCCACCCCACTGCATCCCATCCCACTGCATCCCATCCTGCTGACCCCATTCTACTGTATCCCATTTCTCTGATCCCATCCTGCTGTATCCCATCCTGCTGCACCCTGTCCCATCCCACCACCCAGGCTGCCAGGGACTGAGCCCGGAGCTGGGAGCCCTGGGGCTGGGGGGAAGCGGAGATGCTGGGAGCAGGAGCTGAGTGGGCAGAGGGACAGCCCCGGGGGCACTCCGCTGTCTTATTTTCCACTTCTGCAGGTTGAGATGTTTAAAAATGCGTAAGACGCCCCGGGCAATTTAAACTTGGCATTAAGGGCTTTAGCCCTGAGTTTTCTGCTTGCCGTTGCTGTATTCTTTAATAAGAAAGAAATGCGCTTTCGGGGAGTAAAAGTCTGGCAGTGAGTGGACGGGCTCGCAGGCAGAGGAGCAGCTGGTGCTGGCTAAAAGGGACGATGCTTCCAGGTGTGTTGTCTCCCCTCGACCTCTCTCTCCTGCGTGGAAGTAGCGTGAGTGCCTGGGCTTGGGCAGGTTGGGAGCGCGAGAGCTGGCTCAGCCTCTTTGCAAAATTTTGGGGTTTTTTTCCTTTGGTTTTGGAACAGCTGTTTTCTCACAACCGCAGCTCTTCCCTCCAACCCACGCCACGATCCTGTCAGACAAGAGCCAAGATCAAGTGCAGCTCCGTGCAAAGCTTGAAGAAACACCTATTACTTTCGTAACTCATTTTTAAGAGAGGAGAATGGGCACATCTTGGGAACCTTTTGTTCAAACAGCTCCAAATGGGGCCTCCAACATGACCCACTACTCCCTTGAGGTATAGAAAATATTCGGGACGGGCTAATATTCCTCCAATAATGAGATTTCAAGTCAAAATCAGCACTTGAACCTCTGCCACTGCCCCGCTGATCTCCAGCCTCCACGGGGCGCTTGAAGGGCAGAAATTGCTTGTATTAAAGATGCAAACGTGGCTCTGAGCTTGTGTCCCAGGGCAAAGGGCCTTTTCCCAAAGGGAAAGAAGGACTTTTCTTCCTGCTTTGCAAACGGGGCAGACTGCCCTAGAGCAGGAAGGAGTTTGCCCGAGGCCGTTGGAGAAGGCGGTGATGGAGGGACCAAAGAGGCGAGGTGGGAGCAGGGTGAGCGACGGGCTGCATCCCCAGGAGATGCTGGGCTGGGACTGGGACGTGTGGCTGTGCCAGCCCCCTGGAGAGCTTGGGCAGAACGGGGCAGCAGTGCCAGGGTTTAACGCACGTGTAGGTACAAGTTTTTGGCCACTTTTCTATTATTTCCAATGCAAGGTGCAACCCCGGAGCCCCATCAAACACCCCACCTTCCCCACCCAGCGTTGCTGGGCAGGGCGAGGAGATTGCAGTGGGCAACTGAAAAGGCTGGGTGGAAAAGGCAAAGAAAAGAAAAGAAGAGAGAGCTGCTCGAAACAGCTGCCATTAAGCCATTCTTTTAAAGCTAAAAAAGCTTCCTCCAGTCAACCTGACGAGGCTTAAGAGACTGTGTCTAGCAGGGAGGCGAGCAGCCCTGGAATTACGGCGCAGTAATTGCTCGGTACTTAAAGTCCAGGTCTAGGAGATCTCTAAGTAATAACTCATTGGGAAGATATTGAGCTCTCATCACAAAGAGGAAATATGGTCTCTAAACAGGCAGCTAATGGCATGCAATTTATCTGATGGCAAATCACCCACGTTCATTACTCTTTGCAGCACAGCCAGAAAGAGAAATACAAAATTAGCTGAAGGAGAGAGGGAAGGAGGGAAGGACACGTTTCCTTCCAGTGTTTCTCCAAGGGTGGCTCCTGAAATCCATGCAGCAGCAATTTGTCACCCCCAGAGCAAACTAGCCAGGAAAAACCACTTTATGTGCATCTTCCTCCCTGGAGACAACAGAAATGTTTTCCGTTATTATTTTCACACTATTCAGAGTTCCTGCTGAGAAAATCCTTAAGGATTCCATCAAGGAAAACTTAAGACTGGTGGAAGTTTTATTGTTCTTACTCATCTTTGCCAGAGCCATGGCTCCAGGGGTGAACAAAGACCAGATAGTCTTTTATTCCTTTCCAGCTCCTGAGCATCGCTGTACCAAGGTTCTGAACGCTTTACAGCTTCCTCCGCTTTATAGCTTCCTTCCTCCCCGCTTCTTTTGCTCTCTTCCAGGTATTTCTGGTAGAGGAAATGACTTTTTGGCTGTTCCAAGCTTTTTCAAAGTGATTGCTAATGTTTTCCAAATAAAGAGTGAGGTGGGTGCCCGGAGGGGACCCCAGTGCCAGAGATGCTGGGTGACCCCAGGACAGGAACACCCCAGCTGAGCACCCCAAGAAAACAACCACAGTCTTTCTATCCATTGCCCTTGATATAAAAATAAATCTCATTCCCCACCTGTGTTTCATAGGAAGGAGGAGATGGGGAGGAGGGGGAACCGGCAGGACTTTTAAAAGCCACTGGTGATGGCTTTTAAACTGGGGACTTGACAGATCATGGACACTTCTACTGCCTCAGGATGGTGCTTTGAGCTGAAACGTAGCTAAACTCTGGCTGATTATGAAAAAAAAATCTTCTCTTGTGCCACCAGCTGCTGTTGAAACACCTGAAGGACTGTCCCCTGGTCAACACCTATAAATGATCCATCCCCAGCACAGCAGCCCCCAGGATTGCTGAGCGTTTCCAGGTCACACACGCTGAAAGAAAAAAAAAAAAAGAACCCTGCTAATTATAGTCTGTGTTTCTTTGCAAAGTAGAGTAGGTGCCTTCGTAGAAAGAGGCTCCTTCATCAATTAATTATCCTTCATCTTGGAGTTACAGAGGAAGACTGGGAAAAAGCAGTAGTGTTTCTTAATGCTTAAGTCACTGTTTCTAGCAAATCAGACAGACACAGTGGGGAAGTTATAAAACCTTGAAATAACCTTGGTTTTCTTGGGGGGGATGCTTTGCTTCAAAGAGTGCCGTTTCCTTTGAGCACGACTACAAGAATGATCTAGAAACGATGTGAAATCTTATTTCCTGTTAGTCATGGACAAACCACATCCAAGTCGTCGTTTCATGCTTGCCACAGGTTGGAAATTTGTCATTTTAATGTGACTGGAGATCCTGCCAGAGTCCTGAGCTGTCACCAGCCAGTGCCAGGACCAAATCTCCATGGGACTTTTCCCCAGCAGCAGCAGCTCAGCCCCAGGCCCCTCTGTAACCCTCTAATTCATCTAATTGTGTGAAAACAACTCAACAACTCAAGGCAGGGAGGGGAGACACTTCCTTCTTCCTTTGCTTGGCCACCATCTATTTTTGGAAGGTGCTCTGCTCCTCTGGCAGTGAGGTGGCTCAGCAGCTTTGTAGGTATTTCCTACTTTTCATCGCCTTTTCTCAGATTCCCAAACAACTGCCACCTCCTTTCCCTGGGATCGATGCATTTTGGTGATGGACAGAGGACCTTGGAGTCCAGAGATGGGAATTAAGAACTTAGGCTGAATGTGGGGGCAGTTTCAACAGTCATTCTTGGAGACCTTCCTAATGGGGCCGCTTGCTGGCAGATGTCCTGCCTGACTCAGGTCACCACCAACTGTGGCCACAAAGATCCACATGGCACCAGCCAAGATGCCCCAAAGGCTTCAGGAACCCACAGCAGAGACCTCCAAGCTTCATCCCGATCTCAAAATTTCTTGCAAGAGTTTTGAATCCTCTAGGGCTGCCCATGGCTGGATCTTAAGAGACATCAGCAATGTGTGATGCTCCAGCCTCATGCCTGGGCAACAGGACAACCCAGACCCTTGGGGACCCCCAGGGAAGGCAGAGGGACACTGGCAGCTGTGGTGGCTGTGTCCCAGCTGCTCGGGTGTCGAGATGGACCGGATTCACAGTGGGAGCAATAATTTGCAGAGTTTATGCCAAGCCAGGAACATCAAGGATAAATCACTCATAACTGGGAAGATGATAATAACAGAAGCCTCCAGGGAAATATAATCTGCTCTGAATAGCGGATTTTATACTTTTTTTTTTCTTTTTCACTTGAAGTCACTTAATGAACCCTCATGTTGAAATCTTCAGAAAGACACATGTTGGGGAGTATTGGGAAATATTGATAAATAGTACTTGACACTTCTGAGGCTCTCAGCAAGTGGCACAAACATTGTCACCACAGTTGGACTGCATGTCTCTGTGTTTTATCTGCCTTCACCCCACCAACCCCCCCTGCCCTGTGGCTCTTTCTACCTGCAAGGTGTAGACAAGGTCTGGTGACAGGTCAGCATCCCCTGGCCCAGCCCTCTGCTCTGCATCCCCCTGCACCCCTGATCCCCAGGGAAGGGGCTCTGAGCTCAGCAGGAAGACACATTTAATCCGAAACTTTCCCAAGAAGCCATATATTAGCTGTAAAGCAGCTTCCACACTTTATTTGCTGGTAATTTACAGCCCACACTGCGAGACAGTGTAATATTTGCAAGCAATTAAACAGAGGATGACTCAACAACAGCCACCTCGGGTCAGATTTTCAAGTGTTCATGGTTCATAATTAAGAAGGGATTTGGGAAAGCAGCGGCTGCCTCCCCGATTCCCGGGCACCTCTCTGCCCCCGCAGCGCCGGCGGTCGGACCCTGCCTGCCCAGGTGGGTTTGCTGCTGGAGGAAGAGGAGGTGGTCATTAAAGAGAGGAGGAAGATTCTCAAGGAGGAAGATTCTCAAGGAGCTGTAAGCAAAGATTCCTGCTAATTAGCCAAATGGATGTGCTCTGCTCAGCCTGGGGCAGTTTAAGCCAAGCCTCACTCTGTGGGTGCTGGGTCTGGCAGATGAGTGAATAATGGTAAGGGAGGTTTCCAGGAGTTCCTTCAGACCATTGCCCTCTTCCAGCAGCCTGTTGTCCATGAGCATCCTGCTCGCTCTCTCCTATCCCAGGCCAGTGGGCCAGGCCTGGCTGCAGGCAGCAGAGAAGCTATTTTAAACCCGACTGAACACAGAACCACCGAATCACAGAATCATCGTGGATGGAAGGGACCTCTGAGATGATTGGACCTTGAGTCCAATCACAAAACAAACAAACAAACAAACAAAATAAACAAAACCAAATAACACTCCACCACATCACACAGGTGGGGCACCCACCCACTCTTGGGCACTAGAGCACTCCCTGAAGAGTCATGTCTACACGTTTCTCCAGGGATGGTGACTCCACCACCTCTCTGGGCAGGTTGTTCCAGTGCCTGACCACCCTCTCAGTAAACTAATTCTTCCTAATATCTAATCTAAACCTCCCCTGCTGCAACTTTAGACCATTTCCTCTGCTCCTGTCATTATTCCCTTGGGAGAAGAGGCCAACCCCCACCTTTCTACACCCTCCTTTCAGGTAGTTATAGAGGGCAATGAGGTCCCCTCTCAGCCTCCTCTTCTCCAAACGAAACATGCCCATTTCCCTCAGCCTCTCCTCATAGGACTGTTCTCTAGACCCCTAAATGCTGAGCCCAGGCCATGTGTGTGAACCTCTGGATTTCAGAAGCCCCAGTGTGGATGCAATCGGGATGCTCTGGCAGAAGACAGGAGCAGGGACACTCCAAGCGACAGTGCCCAGTGCTTACGAGCCAGACCACGCTCCTGCCCTCCTGTCCTGCTGTCAGAGCTAATTACCATCCGGGCTTCCCAAGAGGGAGGAAGAAGAAGTGTTTGACTTGGATTTACATCTCTCTGCGGAGATTCTCGCTGTACTTTGGACGTGTGACATGGCACTACCCACACTGCTGATAACTGAGGTCAGCCGGAGGAGGCCAAAGGCAGGTGCTCCTCCTGCCTGACACAGGGCTAAGGGCAGCCCCAGCTGGGCAGGTCCATCTGCCCCACAGCTTCCCCTCCTCTCCTGCCCCATGGCTTCCCCCAGCCCCACGTGGAGGAGCTGTGATGCTGCTGGAGCCATCCTGGTGCCTTCTATCTGGAGCCACTGCTGTCCCCGGAGCTCTGAGGTAGGTGGCACATGTCTGTCCCTAGGAATGTGGAAAGATGGGAGTATTGGGGGTGATGTCCACATCTTGGCTCTGGTGGGAGGCACCTTCTCTCCTCTTGGCTGCTGGAATTGTCCTTCAGCGTGTGCTGGGCCCAAGCCAGGCTGCTGGTGGCTAAAACAGGAGCTGGTTTGGGAGCTGGGATGGGACAGTGTGAGCAGCCACCTCCCCTCTGCCACGATGTGGGCAGGGGGACCTGCAGGGCAGGAGATGTTTGCTGGCTGGTGACGGTGGGATCTGGCTGTAGCTGTTGGGGAAAGGAAGGTGATAACTGGAGAAATGTGCCCAGCATCCCTGAGCCCCTTCGGGAGGGGTACCCCAAGGGAAATGCACCCCTGGATCCGGTGGAGCAGCAGATGCTGGGTGAGATGATGCTGCCCCATCCTGCCCCGCAGGAAGAAAAGCAAACACAGGGGGAGAAGGCAAACACAGGCAGCAGGAAAAGCCCCTGGCTCTACCTCTCAGCCCCCACTGTAAATAAAGCAGCATTTCACAGCCAGGGATAAAAACGCTGGAATAAACCCCGGCGGCTGCAGAAGCAGGTACAGCTCCCCGGCCACAGCGGGTGGGCAGGGACGTCGTTGCTGGCAGGGATCGCCCCAGTTGTCACCCCTCGAGGTGACCCTGTGCCACTCACCTCCTGGGGACCCCTGCTTTTCAGCTAGCCGGTGGGCCGTGGCACCTTGCCTAGCCATTTCCAGTGATTAAAGGAAACCATGGGGCCAGTCTGTGTAATAGCTGCTGAATGATCACTTTTGCCATAAACCATTATTCATTATCTGTGTTTCGCTGGATAACCTGGACCCTGTCAAAAAAGTGCTATTTCTTCTGCAGTCAGCTGTATTTTAATAAGTTACTTTACGGGTAAAACATCCCCAGAGAAAATCCAAGCATCGTTCCATTCATCAGCCACGCAAAGTTCAGAAGAAAAATATTCCAAGGTGAGGTAATGTGCTGTGACATTGTGCAAGTTAATTTATAAAAGAATTAACTGTGTTTAGAACAGTAGGAGAGAGGAAGGAACTGTTTTCTCTAGCCAGCCAGCTTTGCAGAAGCCCTAAAATGAAACGTACTGGCAGAAAAAAACAGTTCTTCCTTAAAAGGTGGTGGAGTTTTCTTGACAAGTTCAGGTGCTAAAAGTGCAGTGAGTAAAACCAGAGCAGAAGTGGAATTGCAGCTCCCTGGGCAGGTTAACCCAGGGAACTTCTGGTGTTGGGTAATTCCCACCAGCTGGAGCACTGCTGTGCTGCCAGGTCCCTCGTGACTGCTAATTAAGTAGTGTTAACGAGAGCTCTGGGACAAGAGAGGCTATCAAAGGCTTGCCTGTGCTGAGTCCCAGGGGCAGGAGGGTTTGCCAGCATCATGCCTTGGACCTCCAGGCTTCTTCCAGCCCAAGCTGGCAGCTACATGGCCAGCATGAGTGTCCCTTGTGTTTTGAGGTCTCTTAGCAGGGAGGGGACACAAGCACTGCCGTGTGTCCTCACCCAGTGAAGGGTGCTGCAAGCTGTGGGAGTTGGCTGCCAAAGGTCTGGAATGCAATTATCCTGGGAGATTTCCATGCTGTTTTCTGTGGTTACTCTTCCCTGGGTGCCTTCAGGACACAGGATCTCTTCTGGACGCCTTCTCGAGCTCCTCTAGGGTGCAAGTCCTGCTCCCACTCAGAATCACAGAATTGCCTAGATTGGAAGGGACCTTTAAGATCATCTAGTCCAACCATCAACCTAACTCTGACAAAAAAAAAAAAAAACTAAAAACACACACAAAAAAAAAAAAAAAACCCAGAAAAAAACCCCTAACACTAAACCATATTCCCAAGCACCATGTCAACTCATCTTTTGAATATCTCCAGGGATGGTGACTCAACAACTTCCTTGGGCAGCCCATTCCAAGGCTTGACAACCCTTTCAGTGAAGAAATTGTTCCTAATATCCAACCTGAACCTCCCCTGGAACAACTTGAGGCCATTTCCTCTTGTCCCATTGCCTGTTCCTTGGGAGGCTATACCCTCCTTTCAGGGAGTTGGAGAGAGCGAGAAGGTCTCCCCTCAGCCTCCTCTTCCTCAGGCTGAACACCCCCAGCTCCCTCAGCTGCTCTTCACCAGACTTATTCTCCAGAGCCCTCCACGCAGTCGAAGATGTGGACACATTCCCAAGGTGAATCTGCGATGCCTGGGTGGGGACAGACATCACACCAGGCTTTGTGGTGTCTGCCATCACTGGTGATGTGTGTCTCCCTCCTTGGTGCTTCAGGTCCTGCCCCAGGCTGTGGTGCCACCCAGATCCTGCACACCTGAGCAATGACTGATGGAGCTGGGAGAGACCCTCTGGGGGCTCTTATTCCAATGAATGTTTGCAAATAATTTCTTCCCCCTTAGCTGGCAGATTTCACCTCTGCTTTGCAGAAGCAGCGAGGAGTCTCTATTTAGGAGCTATTTTTCAAAATAATGATTTATAATAGATCAAGAATAATGAAACTGCTGGAGGAGGAGAGGACCGGGCTGGGCACTCGGATGGCCCTAATGAAGTCCCATCGAAGTTCCCATTTGTTGTCAGCTATTAATTCTCTCTCCGATTCAGTCCCCAAATTACTTTCCCTGGAACTGAATCTAAATATGAAAATCAATTAAGAAGAGAACGAGCAGCTACATCTGGGAGAGGGGAGAGGAGGCAAATATAATGACAAATCACCCGGTTCCTTTTGAGCATGCAAATTAACATTTAGAGTGTATTTTGAGGAAGGGGAGCTTGGAAATGCTGCTTCACAGAAACCACTAGATCAATTTTCCAAGCCCGAGCGCTTAGAGATTCTTCAAAGTTACCGAGGGCTCTGTCTTGGGATAAAAATATAAAAAAGACAAGAAATCAATGCTGATAATTAATTTAACAGAATCTATATGTTCTTTCTCCTTCCAGTCAATGCAAAGAGAAAATCATACAGTAGCTGAATTTTACATTTCCACTGAGATTGTGCTGGGACAAAATGAATAAACGATCATAAATTACTTCAAAAGCTCTGCTACGTCGTTGGAGTGAAGCTTTTTAATTAACTGGAGGAATTTGTCATCACTTTCCCCCACTGCCCTTGCATGGGAAAGCGATTGCTTGGGCAGCCCAGCCCTTCCGAGAGGATGCAACTACAGACCAGAACGTGGAAGAGCTTTAAGCTGGAAAACATCAGTCCCTGTTTTCCTGGCTCCTTCTTTAGGGAGGTATTTTTAAAGTGCTGGTTTTACTCTGTGCCTGGTTTGGCTTGTGGTTGGTGATTTGTAAAGCTCGTGTGCCATCCAGGATCCTGAAAATAGGAGTTGGGTGGGGGTTTGTAGGGTTACTCTGCTGGCGAAAGACTTTTTAGTAGTGCCTGTAGCAAAAGGACAATGGGTAATGGTTTTAAAGTAAAGGAGGGAAGATTCAAGCTGGATATAAGGAAGGAATTGTTTACAATGAGGATGGCCCAGGTTGCCCAGAGAGGTGATGGATGCTCCATCCCCAGAAACATTCAAGGTCAGGTTGGACAGGGCTCTAAGCAGCCTGGTCTAGTTGGAGATGTCCCTGTTCATAGGGGTAATGGCTTCAAACTGAAAGAGGGGAGACTGAGATTAGATATTAGGAAGAAATTCTTTGGTGTGAGGGTGGTGAGACCCTGGAACAGGTTGCCCAGAGAAGCTGTGGCTGCCCCATCCCTGGAGGGGTTCAAGGCCAGGCTGGATGGGGCTTGGAGCAACCTGCTCTGGTGGGAGGTGTCCCCAGGGCAGGGGGTGGGACTGGATGATCTTTAAGGTCCCTTCCAAGACAAACCCTTCTGAGATTCTGTAAGTAGTTTGGGGTTTTTCAGGGTTAGTACGTGGTCCTGGGCTAGGATGCTTGGGCAAGCAGGTAGAGCAGCGGCGCAATCTCCGCTCTGTCCAGTGACAGGCAGAGAAGAGCTGGCTTTTAATTATTCAAAACTCATCTTCCCTCCCATTAGAAACAAATGGGGAGCGGATGGATTTTGGTAATGAATCCCCAGCAGGGTACTTAGGTTTAAAGCAAAACCTGTCCAGTTAAATGTATCCGGTGGAAATGGATTTGATTGCTCTAATCTTCCAGCTTCAATTTGGTGGCAGTGTTAGCATACCGCCAGACAGAAGGGCTGTGCAAAGAATATGAAAGACAGAAAATAAGAAAGAAAAACGGTCTCGAGCAGGTTTTGCTTTTGGTCTCGGCTTCAACGGCTGGGGGATGAGAGGAGCCTGGGACCCGTGCCTGCAGCATCCCTCTGGGTTTGCCTGGCTGCCCTCCTCCTGCTGAGCTTCCTGTGCTCTGAGAATGGAAAAGAAGAGCTGGATCGATTTTTCTTTTCTTTTCTTTTTTTTTTTTTTTCCAGACTCATTTAGTGTGTAGTTTGCTGTGGCCTGAACCAGGCTGGGGTGAGGGGAGGGAGGTGTCCGTGCAATGCAGACAGGGAGGGTGGAAAGGGGCTGCTGAGAGGAGTTTGCTCTTCCTGTGGGCTTTTGGCCTCTTGCTCAGTCTCCAAATTGTTCATGAACCTATTGATTTCCAAAAAAATACCCTGTCTTGATTAATACACAGGGGACTCAGTCGAGGGTGATGGGTTTGCTGTCTAGTGGGGGTTCTGCCCCATCCCAGGCAGTGGCTCCCCCAGGAACCCTGAGAGCTGATGTCCTGGGATGCTGGCCTGCACCCTCAGTAAACCCCAGATTTTGCACCCTCTGAGGGGCAGAAACATGGCATTTTGATCATGTAAAAAAAATAAAAAATCCAAAGAACTTGTGGTTTTCATATTGCTCGTGTACAAACATGTGGATTTTCCCCCCAGGGTGAAATGCTTTACTTCTCATTGCAGCCTAGGGATGTGGGATTGTTCTTCTCAATCCCAGCTCACTGATCACCTTGATAACACAATTTCAAAATCTAAAGTGTCTGGAGCTCAGTCCAGAGGATGCCACTTGAAAACACACAAACCCTTCTAAATCCCCCCAGAACAGTGAGGAGAGCAGTTTCTTTTTCAGCCTTGCTGGCCCAGCTATCTGCTGTGTGCACCCACAAATTTCCATCCTTTACGAAGATCCAGCCCCCGAGATCAGACCCAGATGCTTTGCATCGAGCTGGGGGAAAAAACAAAAAACAAAAAAGGCCATGCCAGGCACCTGAATCTGCTCAGTATTGAAAAGGAGGGGAAAAAAAAAAAAATCACCTGGTGCCTGTAAGGGTTGTAAGAGTAAGGGATGGTTTCTGGAACAGGAAGAGCAGCTGAGGAAAGTCTGCATTTATCATCCTTGTCATGTCTTTTATTAGCCAAGTTATATTGTGGGCATTTTTCTCTTTCTGCTTTCTTGTTTTTCCTTAGGAGCAGTGGGGCTGTTCCCTGCCGGCCGGGTAATGAGGGTGCAGGGTGCACACCCCGTTCATTAGAGCTGGAGGATGGGCACTGAGATACCTAACCAACCTCTTTTAAACCCTCAGTGCTCTCTCATCCCAGAACAAACCACCATCCCCAGTTCAGCAGGAACCCAAGCCTTCCTGGGATGGGTCTGGGTGCCCTCTGATCCCAATTCTCTTGGTGCAAACCCCGACGAGCTCCAGGGTTTGGCACCGGGGGGGAGCAGAACTGAGCCTTGCGTAGGCTTTGGGTTGGTTTGGTTTTTTTTTCCTGCCCTCATTAACAAATAAATCTCTTGGTGGATGAGGTTTATGTGATGGATATTGGCCGTGATCCGAGCAGGGTAGGCGATCATGTTCAATTATTTTATTAGCCAGACAAGGCTCACCACGCTGACGCCACGCTCCGGCTCCAGGCGGGATGCAGCAGGTTGGTGCTCGCCGTGGGGTCCGATGCTCTGGCTCCAGCAGAGCTGCTGGTCCTGTCCCCCCCTTCCCGGGGCTTCTGAGCTGCCTCTGCCCTCACTGCTGGCCTGGGCCACATTAAAATGAAGGAATTTCTATTTTCTCTATGTTAAAAAAAAAAAATTAAAAAAATGCATAAATGATAGATCAAAGCAGAGGATGATCAAGGGTTAAACTTTCTTCTTTTGGACAGTTCAGTTGCCGTGCCTGTATTTGGAGTTTTAGTTGAGTTCCTGCTCCCGGTTTTCTTAGCATCAAACCTCAGCATGTTTGTCACGGGGAAGGAGAACATCAACTGACATTTTTAGGCCAGGGCCAAATCCATCACTTGTCGGGCAGCTCCGCAGCCGCCTCCGAGCTTCTCCCAGGGAAGATGGAGGGGATGTTCCCAGCCCAGCTCCTCCTGTCCCTGTGGCCAGCGAGGCTGGTGGGGAGCAAGCCATGGTGTCTGCCGCGTTCCCCATCCTGTCTGCCATCATCCCTTTGTCCTGTTTGTTTTTAAGAGCATCTTGCCCAGATAAATCCCCCAGCCAGAGCCCACAGAAGCAGCTACAGCAGCCTGGGTGGTGGGGGAGTGTAATTGAGCATTAATTTCTCCATCCTGGAGGTGGATTTGGTCCCTCCCTTGGGGGATGCTGCTGGGCTCTGCAGGGCCAAAGCACGTGCCAAGGAGCCTGGAGGCTTTGCACACTCTGTGAAGCCCCAGCGGTGATGGAAACGTGTGTCTGAAGGTAAAGGGAGCTCATGTTTTGCTTTCTTGGCACACAAAGCCAAGGCAAAGGTGACACCCATGCAGGGCTGGTGCTGCTTGGGCTGGCCAGACCCACCAGGACATGGCACAGCAGAAGGCAGGACCCTCCTCCAGCCCTAGTTTGTCCCTTTTTTCTGCACCATCCACTCTGGAGGGCTCTTACAATGCAGTTTTGATCTGTTTCCAGGCTCCTCGGAGGCCTTGCTACCCTTGTCTTGCAGCTGAGGAACGAAAAAAAAACCCATCGACTGGCTGCGTGGATCTGAGCACAGGTAGCCCTTAATATTGCCCAGCGGCGAGTGGCACGGAGGAGGGGGAGACGGAGACGGAACACCCCGTTAACAGAGTAAGTATGACATGCCAGGCAGCACAGCACCCTGAAAGCCAGAGAATTTAATCAAAAAAAAAGGTTGTCAGGCTGAATAGCGTCAGCAGGAGAGGCTCCCGCGCTTGGCACCTCGGTGGCAGCAGCCAAGCCATTCTGGCTGCTGTTGACTCATATTTTGGCAGGTGGGTTCCCAGGGATTTTTGGGGGTGGGTGCAGGGGTGTCACATCCCGGGGTCCTGGGGAGAAGGAGATGGTAGCTGTGGGATTTGTCCCCAAGTGTGTGACACGTCCACCCTCTGCGGCGGAAGAGCGGAGGTGGAGAGTGTTGTTTGCATGCAAGAAAGCAGCTATCTGGAAAATAAACCACGTGGAAAGGCTTGGTAAGAGGTCAGCTATGGGGTGAATCCTCTTTTCCCCCTCCCCGAGAATTCCCCTGTTAAAGCCCTGTGGTGATGCTCCTGCTGCAGCCAGACCCCCCCAGCCTAGACCAGGGGTGACCCCAGCCCGGGGCTGCCTGTATGCCCTTCCCAGGGTGGTACCCACAGCAGTCACGGGGCTTCTTGGTGCCAGCAAAGATGCTCAGAGGGGGGGTCTGCCTCTTCCCTTTGCTCTGCCTCCCTCGCCCCCTGCCAGCCCTCTCCCCACGCGTGCTGGGGTTTCCATTACTCATCCCTCCCCTGGTCTCCAGTCTCCGTAAGAGGAAAATTGGTTGGTAGCTTTGCCCTCAGCTTTAGTAACACGGTGCTAATAGCACAAGTGGTTTTATTTGCCATCAGGACATGAGGTCGGGGTGGGGAGCGCTGACCCGTGCGGATCATTATCTGTGCATCAAGATGCCGCGTGTGTGACCTTTCTGGTGAGCGAGGCTCCACATCTCCCTCCTTTTCTGCTTCGTGTGAGTGCTGCTTTTGACTCATCCGCTGCCTGATGTCCCCTTATGGCCGGGAAAACCAGCAGCACCCCCGGCTGCTGATCCCCGAGATGCTGTGGGGCATTTGGGCAGCACCAGCATCCACCCAGATGGTGCTGCAGGGCTTTACCTGCCAAACGAACGTTTTGCAGGGGCTTTTCATAGAATCATAGAATCATTTGGGTTGGAAGGGACCTTAAAGATCATCCAGTCCCACCTCCTGCCCTGGGCAGGGACACCCTCCACCAGACCAGATTGCTCCAAGCCCCATCCAGCCTGGCCTTGAACCCCTCCAGGGATGGGGCAGCCACAGCTTCTC